>CM040123.1:107486930-108216538 GCA_022559845.1 Amorphophallus konjac
CAAATGAACAAAATTGCCCCGATTCTGTCAAGGTGGGGTGGCAAAAAGCCATTTTGACCCCTCTGGCCACCAAAAAGGGCCAAATGACCCCTCTGAGGGGGTTAGAGAAAGAAAAGAAAAAAAAAGTCTTTTTTTTTTTTTTGTTTTTGAAGTCCCGGACCCCGGAAGGGGGCGGACTCGGGCGGGGTCGCGCGACCCCGGGACGGGAGCGACCCGGCGGGGTCGCGGCGACCCCGGAGCCGGCGTACCCGGCGGGGTCGCGCGGTCCCGCGGGTGAACCCGGCGGGGTCGCGTGACCCCGCGGGGCCACCTGGCGGGGTCGCGTGACCCCGCGTGTGGAGCCACCCGGCGGGGTCGCGCGGCTCCCCGGGCAGACCGGCGGGGTCGCGCGACCCCGGGGCGGACCGGCGGGGTCGCGCGCCCCCGCGGGTGGACCAGCGGGGTCGCGTGACCCCGCTGGGTCCCAGCGGGGCCGCGGCCTCCTCTTCTGACCCGGGAGGGGTCGTTTGACCCCCGGGCGTGCTCCTTGGCTCCTCCTCGCGTCGCTTCGCGCCGTTTTCGTCGTCCCGGACTGGAGAAGAACCGTGGTGAAGCTATAAATCCCGGGGAGATCGCTCCTTCGCCGCGTGGCAGCATCGCATCCGCAGAGGGAGCATTGTTTGTTTGTCTGGTCGCTCGTCGCCGCGTAGGGAGGAAGCTTTGCGCCCGTCTGTGCCGTGTGATACACTTGCTCGGCTACTCGGACCGGTATGCATATGTTTCTTCCTTGTTAACCTTCTTGCCGCGACGTCGACCATGATAATATTGTCGGATCAATAGACCCTAAATCACGGAGATACTTCGTAGTTCGACGATGTTGACGATACGCCATCCTTGTCGTCGAACGTTGCATAGCAACAATCTCTCAAAGTAACTTGAGATAATTTCGGGTGCAACAACCGTCCAAGGAATGGATGGTGTATATGCAAGAATGTGCAGTCCACAAAGCTTGAGTGTGCAATGGTAATGAACCCGATTATATGCAATGAAGCAAGCACACCGACCTGTGAATGGGGATAGAAGATATGGAGCAAGCCCACACGATGTTCAACCCATAACACAAGGATTTTAAGGTGGTTCGGTTGTAGACCCACAACCTACGTCCACCCCTCACCAAACCCGGTGAGGCTTACCCTTGCAAAAGCAAGACCGTGGAGAACCTCCACAACATCCGCTGACTAAAAGCTTGAACCGCTGACTAACAGCTTGCTATCCACCAAGAGGATCAGATCCTCTCTTCCTCTGAAAACCCAGAGGGACACCGGAGGGACCACCCTCCCTTCTTCTGATTGCTCAGAAGGAACCCGGTCCCCAAAACAGGGGATCGAAGAGCAAGAGGATTGTACCGAAAACACAAAAGAAAATACTACAAATGCAGTGAAGAAACAAGAGTGACAATATAAACACCAGCTGAAACAATAGATCAAGACAAGGATGCTGGTGACTGTAGCTACAAGGTTAGATCCAAGGATCCTTTTCTTCAAACACCGGTAGACTGCAGGGCTGCTCTCTCTCAAGGCTGATCTTCTTTTCTTCTTCTCTTACAGCATTGGACTTAGTCAAACTAGTGCTAGGCTGCTCTCACTCCCTTCTTTTCTTTCTCACAGGTTTTCTTCTTGGATGCTCAAGGGCGTAGGTTTCTTCCAAGGCAGCTAGCTGCTTCTTCTCTTGAAGAAGCTTCATATAAATAGAGGACCCCAGGGAAACTTTTCCCGCCAGAAGGTCTTCTCCCTTGAAGCATGCGACGATGTGAGCTTGAGTGCTTTTCCAAGGCAGTCCCATGGTAGGACGGTGGCGGTAGAGAAGAAAAGAGACTGTTTCATTCTTTAGCTACTTTCAAAGTCTTCACATTAAATGCCCTTTAGACATGTGGTCTTCTCATTGGCTGGAGTTTACTTTCTATCATGCTGAGGACTGCTGGACAGGAGTCACGTGGGGTGACAGTAAAAAGGTGGCAAACTGTGAGGTATCCTTTCTCTAGCTGGATTTTTGACAAAGATAACTCCAAGAAGGTAGATTAAATGAGACAAGATGATAGGGACAAAAGTCAAACCTGGGTACTCCATCCAGATCTCAAAATCCGTGTATTTGGACACTTGCGGTACTTATTTTCTCTCTCTAGATTGCCCAATTAATTTGACAGACTTCTGGCTTGAGAGCTTGTGGAAGACCAACGTGTCGACCTGCTGAGAAGGAGGTGTCGACACTTCTGATGAAGTCTTCTTGTATAACGGTCTCTGGAAGCTCAAAGTGTCGACCTGCGGTAACTAAGGTGTCGACACTTCTTTAAGGATCCGGTCTTTAATGCTTTCTGGAAGAATCATGGTGTCAACCTCCTGTAAATGAGTGTCAACACATCCTTGTAGAAGAACATTTATAACGCTCTCTGGAAGACCAATGTGTCGGCACGCTGGAACAAGGTGTCGACACATCTATTGAAAGCTTCTTATATAGCGGTCTCTGGAAGCCCAAGGTGTCGACCTGCTGGTGGCAAGGTGTCGACACTTCTTAGGAAAATTGCCAATATATTGCTCTCTGGAAGACCAAAGTGCTGACACGCTGGAACAAGGTGTTGACACTTCCTTTAAGACATCAGCATGTGCAAAAACTTTCAGCAACGTGCACAGACCTTATAGTTCACATGTGCGCAGACCTTTGATTCTTCATTGAGGCACTTCATCAAAACATGCACAGACCTTGGTTCGGAGTATGCTCAGACCTTATCTTGCCAGAAGGTAAACATGCACAGACCTTGGAGTGTCAAAGGAAAATGTGCACTAACCTTCACTTGTGCTGACATGATATGCATCGACCTTGATTCCAAAAGTGCACAGACTTGATATATGCAAGGACATTGAAATATGCTCAGACTTGGCATGTGCTCGGACCTTGATATATGCTCTGACTTGGTATGTGCTCAGACCTTGAAATGATCTTTGACTTGATTTGTGCTCTGACCTTGATATATGCACAGACTTGATTTCTTAGCTACATGAGTACATGTGCATCGACCTTATATAAGGGAACAGGAATGTGCACAGACCTTCTATGCCTTAGATAAGAGTGTTCATCGACCTTAGGTTTACATGTGCACAGACATTTTGCGCTGAAGCAAAACATGCACCGACCCTCCTTTGCTGAATCGCTAAAGGTGCACCGACCTTCACTTGCGCATGTGCATATAGCGTCGACCTTAGTTAGCACAAGATCCAAACATGCCTCGACCTTAGTTCATATGTGCACAGACTTTTTCTTCATATGTGCACCAACCTTGGTCTTGTGCTGGCGAAATGTGCATAGACCTTCATTCTGCGCTGGCTCAATGTGCACCGACCTTGTAATCTATCGAGCAAATGTGCACCAACCTTAGTCTTTCAACTTTGGTATGTGCATCAACCTTACTTGCATGCTAGCAAGACTGAGGTAGCATCGACCTTATGTCTATATCAGCACCATGTGCATCGACCTTGGTTCTGCACAGACTGGATATGCATCGACCTTACTGTAAAACATATTAGCTTGAATTCTATGTTGCCAAAGCCTAGATTTCTGTGCGCCTAGTATTATCATCTGCTTTGATTTTTGTGCATCCAGTTGCCTCAATTTTTGTGCATTTGATTTCTTTCTCTTATCAGAGATGGCACAGAGATGTATCTTCTTGCTTGTGTTGTCATGACCTGAAATGTATGAATATGTGTTTGTCAAATGCAGGTCAGACTTATCAATGAGTCATAGTCAGACATCATCAAAATAATAGAATTAAGCATGTTACACACATGCCCAATATTCTCCCAACATTCTCCCCCATTTTGATGATGGCAACTGTGAGTCATTACGAGTCAAGGTGCGAAGAAATATAATCATGAATTGAAGCACAATGACTTCTATATATAAAATCTCTCCCCATAGTGGACTCTCCCCTTTAAGCATTCTCGAGTTAATGACACATATAATTCTCTCCCGCTTTGACATCATCAAAATAACACAATAGAGAGAATATATGGCACAGTTAGGAAGAAAGGAGTAAGGTAGAGATTATTAGCACAGGATGTACAGAGTGAAAGTATGTAGATACCTGTAGGGAGCAATTAAACGCATAGCAACCTGAGATACCTTGTCAGTGTTCACAAATTGATGTAGAAATACATGCCAATGGTTGTACACTGATTAAAGTTTTCAATTGTTGAGTCCCTGAAGGTTCTCTTGTTGGGTCCCTCATGAATGCAAGTATGCAAGTATTATGCAGAGAGAAGACCGTGCAGACAAGGAGATGATACAACTTGTTAGAGAGTGATGCTGAGTGTTTAGAGAGCAAGTGATACCAATTGTTAATGACCAGCACAATGCTAATTGTTAGGTCCTTTGGCATGGCAGAAACATATTTACACAAATAGTCATCAAATGTCATGATGACATGGCAAGACAACATGAACTGAGTCATGATAAATAAATGTATGCAAGACATTTAACCATGGCAACATGATATAGCACGAGAGAGGTACAACACCCAAATTCAAGAGCAGCTTGTTGGGTCCTTTGTTGATGTTGGGTCCCTTGGTTTGGCATGAGAAGTTTACATAAGGTAGCATCGGATGCCATGAAGTCACATCAAAGCAATATGGACTGAAACACTGTAGACATATATGTGCATGAGATTTGAGCATAATAAAACAATGCAGTTCTTTTTGGTTTTCTATTTTTCAGATTTTTAAGATTTTCTATGCAATGCATGGAGATGAAAATGCACACTAACCATATGCTGGACGAACTGAAGCTAGTAGCTTTAGGGACTTGATACCACTAGTTGATGAGCAATTATTGAACAAGGTTATGTCCCTTGGCATGGCAGAGGCAGATCACGATACAAGAGCAACATGAACTGAGTCATGAGAGGCAAATAGATGCAGGAGATGTTATCATAGCAACATGATGCAATTCGAGAGTAATATAGCAGCCACATCACAAATTTGATTTTCAGATTTTTCAGGTTTTTAATGGTTTTCTGGTTTTCAGATTTTTAAAATTTTATATGCAGTGCATGGAAAATGCAGACCACCCATGTATGTGAAGACTGAAACCAGCTGCATGGGAATCATGATACCAAATAGCCTGTTGCAGTTGATGAGAAGGCTGATGCTAGATACCAATTGTTAAGAAATGGTGATGCTTTCATGATAGCTTGAGTGAATTATGCAGATTGGTCCAGAGAAGGCAAAAATCATTAGAGCATGAAGCGACAGGAGGCCAATTTGCCTTAATGGCAGATATCAGGACAGCTAGACCGAATTCTAGTTGCAAGGGGTCGACTCTAAGGGTCGACACTTGGAGATTTTTGAGGCTAGAGAATCCAAGAACTGATAAGATAAGGGTTCCTCATTCTGAAGCCAAGTTCATAAATACAGAGTTACATATTTTTCAGAATTTCCAGTGGTGGAACTTTAGTAAAGCAACCCTTACGATAAGATTGGTTTAACACTAATGAATTCTAAGCTTCTCAATAAAACCGCTTGAAAACATCTGCATTCAGTATTAATAGAAATGAACCAGAAATACATACTGAAACAATGTTAACCTCCTCTTACCTTACTCATTCAATTCCATTAGCTCCTTTGAGAGTTACTACGAAAAGTATTGAGATTAAACAAGCATGAAGACTAAATGGAATTCTAGAATTTCAGTAGATTTGCTTTTAACTTTTGCTATCACACTCATAATTTTCATTGAGCACAAGAGGATTTTTACGAGCATTTAAGTCCAGTCATGTCTTGTATCTTGAGGATACACGTTGGTTAGACGCTAGTATCCCTAGGTACTTGGTGTGACTGACTGTCATGCCACGAATGGAACAGAGATAGCATTGTCACCTCATGACATATCGAACCTCATTTTGTTGATGAGGGGACATATTTCTCAGCAACTTTGCCATTGCTCTGCCTTGATTTTTCTTTACATTACTGCAGAGATAACAAGGGCACTTCATGACATATCTTACCTCATTTCTTTTATGAGGAGACATATTTCTCAGTGAGCCAATGTCATTGCTCTGACAATTTAGCTTTATAAATTTCAGCAAATCAGATTGTTTAAAAATAATACTAGACTGAAGTTTCTCAATCAAAGATGCCTTTGTACTTAAAATAAACTTTCAGATTCAAGAAGGCATAACTCATCAAAACATGAAAAGCTAGTTTAAGTCTATTAAACCTGAGCACAAACATTTTCAAGATCATTTAAGCAATAAGGCTCAAGAAATCATTAATTTTAAACCAATAGCTTTCATGTTCAGGCAGTCATAATGCTCCATAAAGGAAGATTCTTCTAGAAGATTTACTCTGATAAATGAATTCAACAACAGATCGAAAATCCTCAAGAAGATCAAGGCATTCAAGGAATTCTGGAAACATTCAACTAATGGTTCAAGGAACAGCAGATTCCAGACAATCCAAATCAATTTAGACCCAAGATGGAATTTAGTGTAACAGCATTATGAAGCAGGGTCTGATTTCAGCAGTGAGGACAGAAGATTACACAGTGAGACGGAATAAGGAACACTCCCCCTGAGGATATGTAGTGAGCTCAGGCTGAATTAAGTGAGATAGGACCAGCAGCCTCAAAAGAGTGTCGACACTTGCTTTCATGGTGTCGACACACTGAGCTCAGACAGAGAGCAGTTTTCGAACAGAATGAACTGAGAGTTTGACCTGAGTAGGTCTAAGGTCTACCTGATCAACTCTCCAAGAGGATGCAGTCTTTGCAAATGTCAACAAAAGAGTGCATGAATGCAGACTGAATTTTGATGTTGACTCCCCCTAAACATGTGCATGGGTTGACAATGGAGTATGCAACCTATGACTTAAGTGAACACACTATGCATTAAACATGATACCATTTGATATGCAATCTTTGGGTCCCTTTAACATGGTGTGCATTGGCGTGTATTAGACCATAATATGATGCAATCATGGATTATTTGCAATGCATCCTAAACTGAAATGCAGACAGAATTTTTAATGTGCAGATGGATACATGCTACTTACTCCCTCTTTTTGATGATTTCAATATGGTGTGCAATCAATTCTGAAATCAATATATGCATGATAACAAATGCACATGGGTAAACTATGAAATGCAGGAACTCCCCTGACTTTATGCATTGAATGTCTGAATTCTGAGTGCAGCATATGCAATGAAATCAATGGAGGGAATGTGATGAATTATTCATATGAACATCTAGACTGTTCTAATAATTGGTCGACCCTTGGTACCTAGCGGAGAACTGAGGTTTTAAGACCACCTCACGCATGATGTGGGTTTCTAGACAGAAGAGATCTGCCCTTCTCCCAGCTTACCATTTTTATATACCAAGAGGTCATGCAGAGTTGGGTCCCTTGATCATGAAATGCATGATAATCCATGAAATTCCAAGATGATGCTTAGTGACCACAACACGTATAGATTCAACCATATGCTATGCATTTCTACACTTAGGTGCAAACTCTTAAACTCCCTCTTTGTTGAATGCTCATGGAAGTTAAGACAGACAATCAGCATATTATCAGTCTACATGAGTGATGAGTTGAGATGTGGGTGTGTAGCCATAGCCCATGTCAGACATCATCAAAAGCAATGATCATCAATGCTAAGCAAGAAGTTTACATGGCTGCTAAAGGTAGCAGGAATCAAATAGCAACTCATCATCATAGCAATTCCATCAGCATGACAAATTTTTCATGGATTACACAGCTGAATTAATTGATCTCTGGTACAAGGCGGAGGTTTGGATCTGAGACCCTGCTCACGCATAGTGAGAGTTCAGGCAGGCTTGACTTGCCTTTCTATTCTACACCATTTAATATACCAGAGGTCAAACAAGGTGTAAGCAAGTAATCTATCTTAGATGTTCATCTCACACCTTGGGGGAATTTAGATGGAGCATGGAAGTTTTCAGACATGCAGGATTTATTTAGAACAAGAAGGTAATTCTAAATGCAATGACTCATAATAACCCTAACATGCAGATTTAACATGAATTAAAAGGTTTATTTACATACCTGTGCCTTGAGCATTTATTTGTTGGTTGAGCTTTGCTCAGCTCCAAGGCACCTGCAACCACCATTCACATTTAGACTTTTGTGGTACCCAAGCTTGCTTGGGTCCTAGTTGGTTAGCAGCACTTCTAGCAAATGACATTATTTTCTTTACTGCTTTCTGGTCACCCACTCTCGTCCAAGGACAGTGATTGGATGTATGTCCATATTCACCACAATAGAAGCAACGCACAAGGAATTTACCATTCTTTCTGTGTGCAGGTGCATTGAGCCATTGTGAATGAGCATGGAAACCTACCTGTTGAGCATGAGAGTGGGTCTTACCATTTAGATGCCAACAGTCCTGGACTTTGTGGCCAATTTTTCCACAATGGAAGCAGCAAGGCGTCGGATGTCTTCTTGTAGCCATTGAGTGCGTCGACCTGTCCTGATGAGTGTGTCGACGTACAAGTTCATACCTGGGCTTCTGAACATGAGTGTGCAGAGGATGCTTTCTCCCAGTGTTGACCTGTCTTTTGCCTTGGCTCTTTACATTGTTCCTTCTATTTTGGCCTGCTCTTTGTTCATCATTCTTCAAGGTAAGGCAGTCATGCACGGTGTGACCAAGCATACCACAATAGAAGCAATAAACATTCATTTCATGGGAGACATGGTAGTTATCATGGCCTTTCCTAGCATGCATGTCAAAACTAGCAAATTCATTTTTCTATTTTTGCATGGAAGCCTTCCTTTTCTGTTTACCAATCTATTTTTGATTTTTCTGAGCAGCATGCGGTTTTGGATGACCATAAGAGGTGCTGGCTTCAAGTGAGCCAGTGATAAACGAGGTATACACCTTGCTTCCAAGGGACTTTTTGTTCACAGGTTTGTACCCCAAACCTTCTCTTTAAAGGTTGACCCTAGTTCCCAGAATTCTGTCTAAATTATCTTTGCCCTGATCAAACTTTGACAGAGAATTCTTTAGGCCTTGGTTTTCACTCTCCAATGAGAGACATGTAGTTCAGACTCAGCAAGGTCCTCTTCGCACGCAGCCAATTGCTCATTGAGCATGGCATTCACACCCTTGTAATTTTCAATTTCCAATTGAAGTTCATTCAGTTTCTCAGGGCTATCATTAACAATGCCCTTGCCTTTTTCACAGATAGACAGTCTTTCAAGCAACATGTCAATTTGTTCTTTTAGACTTTTATTTTCTTCAATCAACCTCTCATCATGGATTAACCCCTCAAGCGTAGTTTCATCATTGGTGATTGGTTTAGGTTGGTTTTGAAGTTGTCTCACAATTTCTTCCAACCTAGTGATTTCAGCTTGAAGGATTCTATTTTCATCTTTAAAGCAGGCAATGCTTTCTTTATGCGCATCAATGTCAATCATAAGAGTGTCATTGAGCTCCTCAAATGCAGAACAATTATTACAAAAGGAGCTCTCATTCTGACTATTTTTCTTAAGATCCTTTTTCAATTTTTTGTTTTCAGATTTCACTTTCTTGTACTGCTTGATCAACTCATCATAGGCCTCCATAAGTTCTTCAAAAGTAAAGTCCTCGGAGTCAGAGCTTACCTGAGATGAGGATGGATCACTGGACTGTTCAGATGGTCGGCCATGAGACATTCATGCTCTAGTTCTTCTTCTTCTCATGGATGGTCACCAGTCTGTCCAAGATTTGCTTGGCTGTGCTGCAGGTGGACACAAGATGAGATAACCTGAAATCAACTGCAGCTTTTGTCAAGTTGAATGCAACAAGGTTGTCATTATGTTTGGTCTCGTGATCAGCTGACCATTCATCTGAACTCGATGACAGCTCATGAGGACCAATGTATATAAGGTTCCACAATTGTGGATCTATGGATTTGACATAGACAAACATTCTCCCTAGCCATATAGAAAAATCTGAACCATCATAAATAGGCGGAGAAGCCATCGAAGCATGTGTAGCAAATGAAGCCATTTGATCAAACGCACCGGGATCTTTCCTTGCAGATCGTAGGATCTAGGAATGGCAGAGCTTGGCTCTGATACCACTTGTTGGGTCCCGTGCGGTGCAATGGGATCTAGAAGGGGGGTTGAATAGATCCTTTCACGAACTATGGCCTATTTAAAACTTGAGTACCAAAAACATAGACCACCCCTAAATACTTAGACACAAAGCACAGCGGATTTAGAAGGAATGGGTTAAGTGTAAACGGCGGTCTTAAGACTACACAGGTTGTGGTACAAGCTAAGGTGCTTCTCAGCAAACCTCTGATGTGATGTGAAACAGATGCTCCCTAGTGCCTGAGTGCAAAGATGCAGTAGGCAGTCAAGGGAATGCTAGTACCGTCCAAGGAATGGATGGTGTATATGCAAGAATGCGCAGTCCACAAAGCTTGAGTGTGCGATGGTAATGAACCCGATTATATGCAATGAAGCAAGCACACCGACCTGTGAATGGGGATAGAAGATATGGAGCAAGCCCACACGATGTTCAACCCACAACCCAAGGATTTTAAGGTGGCTCGGTTGTAGACCCACAACCTACGTCCACCCCTCACCAAACCCGGTGAGGCTTTCCCTTGCAAAAGTAAGACCGTGGAGAACCTCCACAACATCCGCTGACTAACAGCTTGAACCGTTGACTAACAGTTTGTTATCCACCCAGAGGATCAGATCCTCTCTTTCTGTGAAAACCCAGAGGGACCACCCTCCCTTCTTCTGATTGCTCAGAAGGAACCCGGTCCCCAAAACAGGGGATCGGATGAGCAAGAGGACTGTACCGAAAACACAAAAGAAAATATTGCAAATGCAGTGAAGAAATAAGAGTGACAATATAAACACCAGCTGAAACAATAGATCAAGACAAGGATACTGGTGACTGCAGCTACAAGGTTAGATCCAAGGATCCTTTTCTTCAAACACCGGTAGACTGCAGGGCTACTCTCTCTCAAGGCCGATCTTCTTTTCTTCTTCTCTTACAGCACTGGACTTAGTCAAACTAGTGCTGGGATGCTCTCACTCCCTTCTTTTCTTTCTCACAGGTTTTCTTCTTGGAGGCTCAAGGGCGTGGCTCTCTCTGGGCAGCAGCAACTTCTTCAGTTGAGGAAGCTTAATACATATAGGAAAGCCAAGGGAAAGTTTTCCAGCCACAAGGTCTTCATTAGATCATGTAGCAATGATTTTCCCTCCAAAGTCTTCTTCCGTTGAAGCATGCGCCGATGATGTACTTGAGTGCATTCCATGGCAGCTGGAATGGTAGGACGGTGGCGGTAGAGAAGAACATAGACCGTTTCTTTATTTAGATATTTTCCAAGTCTTCACATTAAATGCCCTTTAGACATGTGGTCTTCTCATTGGCTGGAGTTTACTTTTTTCTTGCTGAGGACTGCTAGGATAGGAGTCACATAGGGTGACAGTAAAAAGGTGGTAGACTGTGAGGCATCCTTTCTCCAGCTAGATTTCTGACAAAGGTAATTCCAAGAAGGTAGATTAAATGAGACATGATGACATGGACAAAAGTCAAATCTAGGTACTCCATCTAGACCTCAAAATCAATGTATTTAGACACTTGCGGTACCTATTTTCTCTCTCTGGATTGCCCAATTGATTTGACAGACTTGTGGCTTGAGAGCTTCTGGAAGACCAACGTGTCGACCTGCTGAGAAGGAGGATTCGACACTTCTGGTGAAGTCTTCTTGTATAACGGTCTCTGGAAGCTCAAAGTGTCGACCTGCGGTAACTAAGGTGTCGATAATTCTTTAAGGATCGGGTCTTCAATGCTTTCTGGAAGAATCATGGTGTCGACCTCTTGTAAATGAGTGTCGACACTTCCTTGTAGAAGAACGTTTATAATGCTCTCTAGAAAACCAATGTGTCAGCACGTTGGAACAAGGTGTCGACACATCTAATGAAAGCTTCTTATATAGTGGTCTCCAGAAGCCCAAGGTGTCGACCTGCTGGTGGCAAGGTTTCGACTCTTCTTAGGAATACTGCCAATATATTGCTCTCTGGAAGACCAAAGTGATGAAACACTGGAACAAGGTGTCAACACTTCCTTTAAGACTTCAGCATGTGCATAGACTTTCAGCAACGTGCACAGTCCTTGTAGTTCACATGTGCATAGACCTTTGGTTCTAATATGCAAGGACCTTGAAATATGCTCAGACTTGGCATGTGCTCGGACCTTGATATATGCTCGGACCTTGAAATGTGCTCAGACTTGATTTGTGCTCTGACCTTGATATATGCACAGACTTGATTTCTTAGCTACATGAGTGCATGTGCATCGACCTTATATAAAGGAACAGGAATGTGCACAGACCTTCTATGCCTTAGATAAGAATGTGCATCGACCTTAGGTTCACATGTGCACAGACATTGTGCGTTGAAGCAAAACATGCACCGACCCTCCTTTGCTGAATCGCTAAAGGTGCACCGACCTTAGTAGTCTTGAAACCAAACGTGCACCGACCTTCACTTGCTCATGTGCACCTTAGCATCGACCTTAGTTAACACAAGATCCAAACATGCCTAGACCTTGGTTCATATGTGCACAGACTTTGTCTTCATATGTGCACCGACATTGGTCTTGCGCTGGCGAAATGTGCTCAGACCTTGGTTTAGCATGTACATCGACCTTAGTTCTTCTGAGACTGAGATAGCCTCGACCTTGGCTGTGTGCTTATTGAAGTAGCATCGACCTTAGCTCTTCATGAACAGTGATGTGCATCGACCTTACTTATTTATGGTAGAATGTGCATCAACCTTTGTTGTGAAGTGCTGATGTGCATCAACCTTGGTCCTGTGCAAGCTAGATGTGCATCGACCTTGGTCTTGCGCTAGCTCGATGTGCACTGACCTTTCTGCATGAACAGTATCCATTGTATTGACCTTACTGATTGAACTTCTGTGCAACCTATTGTCTTGATTTCTGTGCTGCCAGTTGCCTAGATTTTTGTGCACCTAGTTTTATCATCTGCCTTGATTTCTATGCACTTGATTTTCTTTCACTTATCAGAGATGGCACAGAGATGTATCTTTTTGCTTATGTTGTCATGACCTGAAATGTATGAATATGTGTTTGTCAAATGCAGGTCAGACTTATCAATGAGTCAGAGTCAGACATCATCAAAACAATAGAATTAAGCATGTTACACACATGCCCAACATTCTCCCAACAATTAGGACCAGTTCATCGGTCGCCAACGGCTGTAATAATAGGCCGGTAGAAATGGAATTGTAATTACCTGAAATTATGAGAGTTGCGAGCGGGAATGCTTTGCGTACGAAGTGGGAATGGAATTGAGGGAAGGATCCCTATAAATAGAGATCCTCAGTACTTGAACAACAATAAGAAGAATATCGAATTACTAGTTTCCATCTCTCCCCTGGCTATGTCCTCTTCCCCTTCTTCCTCTGCTCCTCCCCCGTCTTCATATGCTTCTACTGTTGCTCTGGCTCCTTCCTCTACCTCTGGATTCGATCCCCATTCTTTTGGAGTTCTTGGTGCTTTCCCTCCTCTGCAGAAGGTTCACAGCAGGAAGAAGACTGCAGCTGTTGCTCTGGCCTCAGATCGCTTCGCCATCTCTGAAGAGGCTCCAAGGTTGGAATCCGAGGGAGATCGTAACAAAGAATAATGAAAGATTTACTGAATGAGTATTATACACTTACACTTCATTGTAAGCGTATATTATAATCCACCATCATGGAGCAAGAAAAAAAAGTAATTAGAATGGAAAACATGAGTTGAGAACTAAAACTGAAAATGGAGGAGTAAAAGGAATATTGCAGACACTGAAGCATGAAGTGTCGAAATGAAGTTTAGTTTTCAGTCTTATCATTTTTACTCTGCTTATTAGATAACTATGGGTAAATTTTTTTCTCCCAGGGGGAAGTTCCTCTTCAAGGTGATTTCTCTGCAGAGCATATGATTTTTGGAGGTATAGCCTTTTCTCTTGAGATCCTTGGTTCATTGTTTCATACTATATTTGTTTTCTATTAACATTTGAATACAGACGTATATTTTTTCTGTGATCGTTGATTGGCTTGGCAAACACTGCCACTTCTTCCTTCTAGTGAGATCTCTTATTGTAATCCAATATTTTGCCAGATTATATCATTTAAAGAGTCATCCCCCCCCCTCACCCTTCAGAAGCCTTAGCCAATCTCGGACCTCTTATCATTGGTTAAACTATTCAGTTATTCTCCCTCCATTTCGTTTTGATTGTGGATTACTTGTTTTATATTTTTTATTATGGATAACTTACTTAAATCCCTTACCAAAAAACCTATTTCTAAGACACATTTTTAGATTTGTTTAAGGTCTGCAGTAAGCATCTCTCTGCATATCCCTTGCCTTTTATCATCTTTGTTGCTCCATACAACATAAGCATGGATCAATATCTATTGAGGTCTCTCCAAGATCCCTCCCTCTATGGATTCCCAAGGGGTTTCCTCTTCTCTCAAGGATCGCAAGTTGCTTAATCCAATCTTTGAGATCATACCAAGGTCTCCCTTTTTTGACTTCCCAAGATCCTGCAGAGAAGCAGGAATGGCAAACGTTGGACATAAAAGAGAGAGACAATTGTGCTCACATCAATGACAGTTCAAAAGGTGTTGAGCACGTGAAAACATTGATGTGGAAGAGGAAAACCAATAGATGTAACTCTTATTTGGCAATGAAAAAAATGGGATGAAATAATGGTTATCTGCCCCCAAGGCATGGAAACACCATTTTGCCAATTGGATAACCTGACAGATGAATGTTCTGTCTAGCCCCTTACTATTTGGCTGTTTTCCATTTGAACATCCCCCTCTCCCAATAAGAAACTTAAAGAAGCTATCCACACACACTATCAAGAAAAAGAAATTTGTATTTATTTCTCACACAGAAAGTGTGAGATTGCCAAAAAACCGGAAAAGATACCAAAGAATATCCAAACCCATAAAAGTTCATCTTAAGAGAAAACTACACATGGTATGCTGCAGTCATGCCTAGTGTCACCTAATGCTTGAAGAGTATGATTTGATTTGGGGACTTGGTTTGTCTTTCGCAAGCTTGGTTGCTCTTTTTAATATCCCAATCGATTTTTGCATACATTTCTATTACTTTAGGTACTATTATCTATACGATCCTTCAAGATCATCGTATTATCTATCATTCTATTGACCGGCTAAGCTAGGAAATTCATACTTGATTTAGGTGGCTCGCTCCTAGATTCCCGCCAACTTCAGATTAGAAATTGGCAATAAATTAGCTTGCGTAAAGTTGACTCTAGGCTCTATTAGCACATGAGTAGGCTTCAAACTCTGAATTGGAAGGAGGAAAATTTTGTCCAAGTTCCATTGAAGAAAATTGAAAAATCTCTTTTAGATCCTTATCTTATTTGATTCTCTTGACTTGACAGTGGAAGGGGTTGATCCTGTTAGGAGAGAGAAGTTAATTGACCTGCTTGATATAGATCTGCAATGGCGGATGCATAAAGTTTCTGATGGGCAACGACGTCGAGTGCAGATCTGCATGGGTCTTCTTCATCCTTACAAGGTATATCTAACTTTTATTTCATGTCTGTACAAACACATGTTTTTCTATGAGACACATAACATCACAGCTAAATAGTTTACTTGCCCTTCCCCACCTTTAGCCCACCTTTCAAATGTGATCAATGGCAACCTAGCTCGCCTTGTTAAAGAACGAACTCCTTTCTGAGTCCAGGTTGGATAATTTATGGGCTGGCCCCGGCTGAGTCACAACTATGAGGCTAAGCCATGAACTCAGTATCAGATAATTGAGGGAAAATAAACCGGGCATGAAGCTATATTCTACCCAAATCCCTGAATTAAATGGCAAGAAGCCAACTATATCAACAACTTGGAACCCTTCATGATTTACTGACTAGATTGTCTGATAACTGGAAATCTTTCTACCTAGACCATATTTCTGTAAAGCTTTTTTCTCGTTTGAAATGTATGCTACTTTATTTAGTTATGATTTTATTTACTCGCATAGATTATCCAGCTAGATAAATGTACAGGACCCTTTGCGGAATTTTATTCCATAGATGGGCATATATGGCCTAAATCGTGCTATTCAACTTGTACCGTGCCAACACTTTAACCCTCTTTTGTTAGAATTAAATGCCTATTTATTTTTCTGAGATCATTGCTTGATACAAAAGTTTAATTCAATCTTGTTCAGCTTTCAAACAAGAGCTATTTTTTTTGCAAAGAGGATGGACAATCATGTTTGACATTTTACTGGGCATGTACTCCATCTGACCTTTGAGGGAAATGAGATCCAGCTGTGTTTTAAAAACTGTTGAGGTTGTTGGTTTAATTGGCACTACATCATTGTGATCTTTCCATACATTGTGTTTCACTTTGGCATCCCAATTTTCAATTGATAACGTGTAGCATGCAGGTACTGCTGCTCGATGAGGTTACTGTTGATCTAGATGTTGTGACAAGAATGGATTTACTCGATTTCTTCAAGGAAGAATGTGATCGGGTGTGTTTCTCTCTCCCTTATGAACATAGGCATCGATTGTAGTTCTTCTTATCCACTAATTAGTGATCAATGTACTAACTCCTTTTACAGAGAGGGGCTACAATTGTTTATGCCACCCATATCTTTGATGGGTTGGAGGCATGGGCCACACATGTGGCATATATTCAAGACGGCGAACTAAAAAGGTCTGAGGAGCTCCTTGAACTCCATGAGATGAGAAGTGCCAAAAACCTACTCTCAGTTGTCGAGTCATGGCTTCGGTCAGAGACCAAGTGCCTGAAGAAGGAACCCGCCAAGCCCACTGTTCAGTTTAGCAGGTCCTCTCCTTTCGACAATTCTCCTTTCAGATCATCGAGGCACATGGCTTACTATCGCTGAGCAGTGTGTGGAGTCCTCTTATCTTTAGTAAAGTACCATCCATTAATTTTTCCATTATTCCTTCTACTTGCAAAGCAATTCAGCTTTACGGGTTCTTTTTGTGGAGTAATGATTATACAAGATACATTCTTTCCATCACATCTGGATTGCATCAAAATCTCCCAGGTAAATATCTCCTTGATGTTGCCCCTTGCCTAGTCATTCTACAGATGTATGCCAGTTTCTAGGTTGCCTTCCAGTTTCTATGCAACTCATGTAACATCTCATGTTTGACACTCTGTCACCACCCTTAACGCAAAGTTGTTAATGGAAAATTTGTATCATGAATTGAAACCTTTTGACGGTGGAGCTTGAATTGAGAGGGCATTGAGAAGGTTTTCTGAAACTCAATGCCTGGAAAAGCCTGGCCGGTTTGTTTTCTCTCGCCCATTACTTGTTAAGGCTCTCACCAAGTCCTTGAGCCCCGCTTCTGATCACCGTGACGCTTTTTTCATGATCGACGCTGCCAAATGGATCGAACCAATGGCTTATCCATGCCGACCAAAAATTGGTGGGCCTGAAACTGGATCAGTGTATGGATTCCGTCAGAAATATCACACATGAGGATTTCGTGACCCAAAAATACCTGTTGACGTACTGGGTTGCTTAAGAATATGTAAAGCTCTGCGCCGTTGGGTATTGATGGTTTAACCATAGAGGTGCATGGGTGCATGCTCATCCACTTTGGGCCTACCATCCGTTTCGAGTAAATCTACGACTTGCCCACGTGATTCGATGATCTCCACTTGAGTACATTTTGAGAGAATTTGGTCTCCTTATTAAATTAAGAGCAATGGTGCTGTGGTGCCACACATTTTACAAACTGGATGTACTTTTTACATAATCTGGACTTTGCCGATAACCTCCAATTAAGGCCTGCTTAGAATGGGACTAACTCTCTCATCAGGCACTTCTTTTTTTGTCCCCCTTTCTTGATCCTTGGACTCCAAAGCCAAAGTTTAGCTGCAGCTCAATGGTTACCCTTGTCTTGCGAGTACTGATCTCGAGTTTGGTTATTCAATTATAACCTTGAGATAAGATTTGACATGCATGTCGAACAGCAGTACAGCAGGTATCGATTTTTTTTACTCGTACGGTGTGATATATGGTCGGTATCACTGTATACCGCAGTCATGTCGCTTGAAAGTTAACTTATCCGACTCTCTCGTCATTGAAACTTAAGTCTCCCGTATCGTATGTATATCGGAGATTGGGCATATCAATTTTTGCCGAGTATGATCCGGTAGCCCTCTATTGCAAGTATCGGATCAGTTTTGCAAGCCCTGCTTTGAGGAATGGTAATACAACATTTTTATGATTTCTTCTCAATTATCTTTAATATATTTTTGATGTGTTATTAGTTCTTTGCCCATTCCAAGATTCTTTAAGAGAAGGGCATCAAATAGAAATATCGCATGTCTTCAACTAGCGTAAGAGTAATGCTCACTAAACATCATGCAGTATAATTATTAACTACATCGCATGCGATGTAGTTAATTATTTTTATTTTTTTAAAAAAATTGAAATGTGAGTATCATGTCACTCTATCAACTATTAGATTTTATGTCATCAAAAAAATCACTTTGGAAGTCAAGAAAAAAAAATTCGAGAGTTTGAGAATAGTAAAAATTTCTCACAAGGTCTTGGTTTTTTTTTTTTGAGGGGGGGGGGGTGGAGAGTTTGGGATAGGATTCGGTGGCATGGACCCCATTTTAACATAGAATGACGCGAGATCCACATTTCAATTTTTTGTTAAAAAAATAATAAAAGAAATTAACTACACCCCATGCATGCAGTGTAGTGAGCATTGCTCCCCAACGAAATGCATCGCAGTTTTTGACAAGTGTGATATGTTCGCGGAATCTTGGCACAGATGCTCCCTCGGGTACTTGAAATGTGACCTACTCCGGGCGTGCAGATGACTTGAAGTTGTTGTCGTTGTTGGTCCCCCCCACCTCTCCTCTGTCCCTTAAAAGTACGCCGAGGACCTCGACGTCATTCTCTCCAGAGAGACGAAAGATGTCCCATCTTTTCCGAGAAGGATGTGCCACTTTGGAAAACCAGCAAACCACCCTGGTGATCTTTGATAGAAAAGAAGAATGTGATCTAGAAAGGGGGGGGGGGGATTGAATAGATCACCTACTGCAAATAGCAGATTAAAAAATTCTCAATCAGATTTCCAAGCAATAGCAAATCACATCAGCACACACAACCAAAACTATTTAGCAAGTGAAATGAGCAAGAACAACTCAAGAACTTAATACAGATAAACGATTGAACAGGTGAAGGGCAGATAACAAGGAGTAAATGCGAGCACTGGATCAAAACAATCTTTACTCAAATAGATCTAAAGACCAATGTAAATTCATCACACAGTCAGAGTAGTAAAAGGCGGAGGTTGGACTCGAAAGTCTTCTCACGCAAGAAAGCAGCGGTCCAAGTAGGCCTAGCCTACCTTTCTAGCTGAGTCTTTTGATATACCGTTTGACTGTAGTGAAATTACAATCAAGAGGCAATTCAACAAGACAAACCACAAGAACGGCACAAAGATTTTTTGGTGGTTCGATTACCAACTGCATTCTACGTCCACCTCTCTCTCCCACCGAGCGAGGATTCCTTGCACTATGTAATAACAACAAGCAGACTCAGTCTGCAATAGGATGCTGTCTCACAGCTTGAATCCAGAGGGAGACAAATCCCTCTTCCCCGATTCTGCAACCCACAGAATCGAACCCCTTAACCCTGTGTCCACAGAGCTAGGATCGGAGGTTAAACCTCCCTTCCTCTGAATCTCAGAGGGAACCCACGATTGACCCCCAGTCACTCGCAAACGGAGACAATGTCTCCCTTCCTCCAAAACACTCGGAGGGAACTGGACGAAGAATAAAAAATGAGAATAGAAACAAGAACGAAAGAAAACAAACGGAACTGAAACAAAAAACTGAATGTAACTTCATAGAAGCGCTTTGAAGAACTCAACGGCTGGTTGCTCTCTTATATCCTCTCCTCACTCTCTTCTTTCAGACTGAGCTTTTCACTCTCTCTCTTTCTGGCGCTGCTCTCTTTTTTAGATGGGATCTTCACACAACAGGAGCTCTAGTAGCTTTCAGCAATCTCAGCTACACTTTCGATCGGGGGTGCCCTCATTTTATAGAGCAGAGTATCGTAGAGGAGAAGAAGACAGTGAATCAGTTTAATCCACGTGTAAATAGAATATTCCCCAATCATTGAGCTCTCTAGTCTTCTGCCACGTGGACATCTCTTTTCGCGCCAAAAGGAATCTCTCAATGAGATTGGTCCAGAATTAGGCAGAACTTAAACCTGAATGTTCGTGACTGAATAAGTGATCACGTGCCTTGGAAGGAGTGTCATGGTCTCGAGTCATCAGCCTTCTAGGTCAAGGGAGCTTTTAAGACATCAGCTTCCTTGGTCCTGATAGGTCGGTGCAGCATGCATTTCCCTTCGCTGATTTAGTATTGCATCGATGCATCTCACTTGGTGCCTCGATGCATCAACCTTGTATCCTTTGAAGGCGCTGACATTTTCTTGGCTGGCTTTATTCTACGTCGAGGCATCTTGCTTAGTACCACGATGCATCACTCTTGAGTGCGTCGATGCAATGACTAACTGCTCCAACTTGTCGCTCTGCACAAGTTGGCTCTTGATCGTGCCGCATCGATGCAGTGGCTGACTGCATCGACCTTATGTGCTTTGCCCGCTATCTCTTGACAGTACTGCATCGAGGTAGATGCTTGCTGCATCGAGGCAGTGTCCTTCATACTCCATTCTAAAATCACAGTTGCTTCAAGGCAGTCCTCAGCAACATCGATTTGTCTAATAATTTCCAAGAGAAACACTTTGACATCCTTGCATTTAAACAATATGTAAATCAGTTTAAACTGTTTAATGTAATCATGTGTAATGTTATTCAATCACAGTATAAGAATAACTCATATTGGTTTTACATCAACAAAACACAGAATGCAACACACTCCCCCTTTTTGATGATGGCAACCATATGAGTTATTGAGGAAGTTTTATTAAGAGAGAAGTTTCTCTTTCCTTGAGTAAAAATTTGAGTAATCAAAATGAGGGAATGCAAAGAGAATGATAAGTAGGCAGAATCAAAAAATAGTTCAATCAGAAGCCAGTTATTGAGCAAAAAATGAAATGCCCCCTTATGGACACAAGTAATGCAAATCTCAGACTCTAGCAGAGAAGCAAAAAAATATAAATGCAATGACTCAAACTAGATTATTATACCACTACCATTACCATTTCTCCCCCTTTCTACCAGATTATTATACCACTACCATTACCATCTCTCTCCCTTTCTATCTGACAATAACTGAGACATTTCTCTCCCCCTTTGACATCATCAAAAGGAATGAGGAGAGAAGAAGCGTTGCTAAATGGGAGAGAGAAAATACAGAAGATTTCACAAATCCAGAATATCTCATATGTATCTCTTAAAAGATTAAGTAAGTGAACTAAAGTGAGCTTAGAGGTTTCAAATCTGATTATCAGGAGAGACAATGATTCAGAGTGAAGATTATCGCCATACAGAAGTAATGAGGGAGATCAAAGCTTAAAAAGATTCATGTCAAGAAAAGTTCTGTCTAAAGGCGGTACTAATCAAACTTGTGGAGACTTCTTCTCTGAAAAATTGTTCTCGCAGTATCGAGGACAAACAGCCAACATTTTATATCAGAGGCATTTGAGTTCAACAAAATTTTTCTTTTCTTGAAGCTTGCTTTTGAATGAGCAATTTTGGTTAAATCAACACTTTTTACGTGAGGAGACACATTGGTTAGATGCAAGAATCCCCAGTTACTCAGTGTGAAAAATCATATTGCTGCTCTTAAATGAGAACAGAGATAGCAAAAGAGATGTATTTTTACGTGAGGCACAACACGTCTTAGATGAAGTGACCCAGTTACTCAACACTCCAAGCCATTGCTCTGCCATGAGTTGCTATTTTTCGTTGAAATCTTTAAACAGAGTTAATCTGGTACTTCATGACACAGCTGTTCCCATTTCATGATGAAGATCAGCAGGTTTCTCGGTAACCAAAAATCATTGCTCTGACTTTAGTTTTTATTCTCTATTTCAATGTGAAGTGTTTGAAGATAATACTACATGAACTGGTTTGCAGAGAATTTGCTTTTACGAGTTCAACCTTCAAGCTTTTAGATGATTTCAAGACATAACAGTTTAACTTTGTTTCATGCTCATGAGAAATGTAGGAAGATATTCTTCAGACCTTTTTCACTTTGGTCTTTTACATGATTATGAGGTAGAAACTTCTTGACTTGATTTTAGTTGATCAGACTTAAAGGTTTAAGAAAGTTATGAGTTTCTATGACTTGTGAATGGACTGTATAAGATTCTCATATAGAGCATTTTTGTAGCACCATGATCTCTCACCCCCTTCTGAATCTGTCCTCACAATACACAAATTGACCAACCTAATTAGCTCCCCCTCACTCCGAAAGACATTCACTAAAAAGAACCAGATCAAACGGATCAAACAAGCTCCCCCTGACAATTAGACTGATCACTAACCTCCCCCTGACAGCATGAGTCAGAATACAAACAACTTTCATAAATGCAGGTCAGAGCACTACAGATGCATCAAAAAAAATGAACCAACAGGTCGAGGCATGAACATCAATGCCTCGAGGCAGTGAATAGATCAGAAAGTGGAGTTCAAGGGGATCTGAAAATGCCCAGTTCTCTTCTCAAGGTAGAGAACTTTTCATTATCTAGTGGCTCAGTGAAGATATCAGCTATCTGATGTGCAGTGCCTATGTGAATCAATTCAAAAGTGTCTTTTGAAACCTCATCTCTAATGAAATGATGTCTGATTTCTATGTGCTTGGTGCGTGTAATATCCCGGACCTTTCGGATCCTTCTTCATGGGTCCCGGATCTAGTTTTCGGAGTGTCCGGCTCCGTTGTGTCCGAAATTTCGTTTCGGACATCTTTCGTGTTCGGATCGGCGCGATCCGGAGTCGTTTCGGAGGCCCGGAGGCGTTCCGCGGCTTTTTCCGCGTGTGTTTTCCGATTCCCGGTGTGTGTTTCGGCTTTTCTCTTCGGACGCTCGTTGCGGGTGAACCGGGCTGTTCACACGGACACGAGTGGTACCGTTGCGATCGGTGCGTTCCGAGGATCGCGGGGGTGTGATTTCCTATTTTTTGGAATTTTACGGATTTTCCGGGTTTTTCTATAAAACCCTTTTTCTTTTCTCTCTCCCCCACCATCTTCTTCTTCCTCTCTTCTTCTTCCTCTTTCCTCCTCCACCGTGTCTCCCTCCCTCTCCCTCTCTTCCTCCCGGTTGGCCACGGCGAGCTCCCCTCCGGCTGCAGACGGCGGCGGGGCGACGGCGCGGCGACGTGGGCGGCGGCGAGGCGGTCGTGGGGGCGTGCGGCAAGCGTGGGAAGCTTAAGGAAGAACGAGGGTTTTCAAGCGTTCTTCGCGATTCGTGGACGATCCGGCGGAGCATTCGCTCCATTGAGGTAGGGTGACGTTCCCTAGCTCTTCGCCGTTCTTTTCCGTGGTTTGTAGGCCGCGGGGAGGCCGAGAGAGGCATGTTTGGGCGTTTTTGGGGTTTTTCCATGTTTTGGGGTGAGCCGCCCGATCTATGGTTTTAGCCCATGATTCTATGTTTTGGTGGTTTAGATGCATGCTAGGGGTCCCCAGGGGTCTTCCCCCTTGTTTTCCCCCTCTCCGGTGGAGGTACGGGGGCGTGGTTGGTGTTTTTGGGGTTTTCCCGCCGTAGCGTGCTCTGGGGCAAGCGACGGTCGCTCCAGTGACCGTCACATGCTTGTAACGCCCCTAGAGGGGTGCGTTACTTCCCTGGGTGTTGGCCTTTAGGGTCGAGGGCTGTAGCGGTCCTGCGACTGGCCGCCGTTTGCTAGTGACGCCCCTGGGCTGGGCCGTCACATGCTTTTGACCGTTGGGGGTCAGGCCATGTAACGCACCGAGATAGGCGCGTTACATGCGTGTAACGCACTGGGGCAGGAGCGTTACTTCCTGTTGTCCCCCATGTGGATGGGCCAAGCGACGCATTGGGCCCAGCGCGTTACTTACAAGCGACGCGCTGGGGCAGGCGCGTCACTTCCCTTTCCATCCCGAGCGTGAGGGCCATGCGACGCGCTGGTCTAGGCGCGTCACATGCGAGTAACGCACTGAGCCCGACGCGTTGCTTGCAAGCGACGCGCCAGGGTAAGCGCGTTACTTTCCCTGTGGTTTTCGTGGGTGTGGGGTGCCATGTGACGCCCTGGCCTAGGTGCGCCGCTTCCAAGCGACGCACTAGGGTAAGCGCGTCGCTTCCCCCTACCCCCTGGCCGTGTGACGGTTCGCCTTAGACCGCTATTTCCAAGTGACGGCCCTAGAGTGGACCGCCATTTGGCAGTGACGGTCTGAGGGTAGACCGCCACTTCCTGTGTTGCCCCATGAGGGTGGCAACCTCGCTTTTCTCCGACCGTGGTCTCCGTGCGACGGGACTAGTGCGTGGGGTGATTCCCACACGTTGTCGGGCTTGGGCGTTGTTTTCCGTAACTTGAGAGTCTACTCCTTCAGTGACCCTCCACTAGTCGTAGCCTACTAGTACGCGTGTGCTAGTCGCACCAGGGAGTGGTGTACGGGCTGACCTTTAGAGACGGTTTGTGGACCGGTTACCGTTGGGCCCCACGTCTTGCAGCCAGAGTCCGGCTGAGGGGAAAACCGGTCAGAGGGCCAGACCAGGGACGCGCGGTCTGTGTGTGCACACGTGGTTGGGGGCGGTTGGACCCACGTCGACGGGCGTGACCCCAGCTAGTCACTTGTTTGTGGTTACTTGTACGGTGTTTGCGCCTCGGGTAGGACCTACCACGTCAGGCGGTTCACCTGCGGTGCGGTGTAAGACGTCAGGGGACGCTACCGGCTGTGCTTCTAGTGGGTGGTACTCCTGTCGAGTACGGAGTGTCAGACTGTCAGTCGTGTGTTTCCGACCTTCGGGTTTTGACGGTTCGACCGTTGAGTTGCGGTCTTCTCGTACCGTGGCACGTGTGTCGGTTTGCGTGCCGTAGGGTCTAGTTCTGTAGAGTACAGGGCTTTCCTTTCCGAGGTACTTTCCTACCGCTAGAGTAGTGGTTTCTCGTTTTTCGAGGTAGGGTTCGAGTGATCCCTACTGAGTCTTGTTCCGAGACTCATTCCCTGCGTGTTTTCACCGTGTTTTAGGTGAGGCGCCACCTTCGGGGAGCGTGTCAGGAGCGCAGCGGAAGCGTGGTGCGGGTGTCCAGAGGTAGTGCCAGAGGTCAGAGCCGGGGGATGCCCCGTGTAGCTGTACTTTTCCTTCTTGTCACTGTACTAGTCGTGGACTACTGTTGCTGTTGTTGTTATTTTATTGTGGACCATGTAAAATGTTAAATTCATTTCCTGCTTAATATTATAACTGTTTAATTTCTGCAATTATTTGTGATACTTGTGTAGTTTCCACACCATCCTTTTAACCCTTCCGAGTCTTCGGACTCGTGGGTGGCGGTACGAGTCTCGGGTTATCGGGCCTTCCCGGTAATCGGATTCTCGGGTCGTTACAGCTGGTA
Source organism: Amorphophallus konjac (assembly GCA_022559845.1). Classification (NCBI taxonomy): domain Eukaryota; kingdom Viridiplantae; phylum Streptophyta; class Magnoliopsida; order Alismatales; family Araceae; genus Amorphophallus; species Amorphophallus konjac. Next base: position 107,512,501 of record CM040123.1, read on the forward strand.
TCAGAGCGCGGTTGTGGAATTACATGGGAATCATAGGTAATTGTAGTGGTCCACTAGTCCACAACGATGATGTACAGATGACGCTGGCATTGGGCACCGTGTGTTTATTTTGACCTTGCCGTTTGTGTGTTTTTCTGTCTTGTGCTTCAGGAGCGAGTATGGCGCCGAGGAGAAGTTCTCGCTCTCAGCAGGGGCAGTCGGCTGGAGGTCAGGAGATCCAGCAGGGGGTCCAGAGGGACCAGGAGGAGCATAGCAGAGTTCCGGGAGCTACCGAGGCCGCGGATGCTGCGAAGGCTCCGGGGGCCGAGGGTTTTCTCCGTGGCATGTACCATCTCATGGCTCAGCAGTTCGGCGGAGAGGCCGGTGAGGGCTCGTCAGTCAGGGGTGGGCCAGGCCGAGCAGTGAGGGACTTCATGCAGTTCCATCCACCTTACTTTAGCGGCCAGGCAGACCCTGATGCGGCTCGTGATTGGCTCGATGAGATGGAGCGGGTGTTCAGTTCTGCGAAGAGTGCTGTCGAGGACAGAGTGGTGTTGGCCTACAACCAGTTGCAGGGTACGGCTCGGAGGTGGTGGTCTTCCGAGTGGAAGACGTCCTTTCAGCTTCGTCCACTGGAGCAGGTCGAGTGGGATGACTTTGTCAGTGCTTTCGAGCGTACGTACTGTCCAGATGTTGTCACTACGCAGCGGATGCGGGAGTTTCTGGAGCTGGTGCAGGGTGACATGTCCGTGTTGCAGTACAGGGCCCGATTTGTCGAGCTGGGTCGGTATGCACCTCATATCATGGAGCATGAGAGGGTGAGGACGACGCAGTTTGTGCAGGGCTTGAGGCTGGAGCTGAGGCACCATCTGATCGCGAATGGGGCCACTGATCTCGAGACGGCGTCTCGTGTTGCGATTTCCTTGGAGATGGATATGCAGAGGACTCGAGGACCGATCAGCCAGGGGCAGTCTGTGTCAGGTCGCAGCCAGCAGTCGGCTACTCAGCAGCAGGGTTTCTTTCAGTCTGCGTCGGGTGGTTCAGGAGTACCGGCATCGGCAGCTTCGGTGACAGGATCTGCGTCCTTCGGCTCGAAGGTCAAGAAGTTCTTCAAGAAGGGGTTCGGCAAGAAGAAGTCCAGAGATCAGGGGCAGGCTTCATCGGGCAGTGTGCTGCAGCCGTTTCCTTTGCAGCGACAGGGATCGGTGGGTGGATCGCGAGGACCTTGTCCACGGTGTAGTGAGACCCACCCAGGCAGGCAGTGCACGGCGCCGATCATCTGTTTTCGGTGTGACCAGCCAGGGCACATGGCGCGTGACTGTCCTCAGAGGCCGCCGCAGCAGCAGGTTTCCCAGCAGCAGCAGCAGCAGGGACAGTATCCGCCGCTACCCAGGTCAGCTAGTGTGGGAGGCAGGCAGAGAGCTCGTGGCCAGATCACGCACTTGACCAGGGCAGAGGCAGTAGCGTCGCAGCTCGTGGAAGGTACCGTTCAGATTTTGGGTTGTGCGGCTCGGGTTTTATTTGATTCTGGCGCGTCTCATTCGTTTATTTCGGAGGATTTCGCGTCGAGCGTCGAGGAGCCGGTGACCCAGTTGTCCTGTGATTTGGCTGTGGAGTTGCCTTCGGGTGACTTTATGGTCACTCCGTATTGCTTCGACCAGGTTCCGGTGTGGATCGATGGACGGAGTATGCCAGGCAGGTTGTATGCGTTGCAGCTTCGGGATTATGATGTGATTCTAGGCATGGATTGGCTCGAGACTCATAGAGCGGTGGTGGATTGTGGAATGAAGAGGGTCTACTTCCAGCATCCGAGCAAGAGGACCTTCTATTTCCAAGGTATCCGTTCCACCTCTTCTCGATTTCTTATCTCTGCTATTCGAGCCCGTCGATTGCTTGATTCAGGTTGCCAGGGTTTTCTCGCGTCAGTGGTTGTGTCTGACCGGATGGAGCCGAATGTCGAGGACGTTGCGGTGGTGTGCGAGTTTCCCGATGTTTTTCCTGAGGAGTTGCCTGGATTACCTCCCCAGCGGGAGATCGATTTCGTGATCGAGGTTGTGCCTGGTACGGGACCTTTGGCGAAGGCTCCCTACCGTATGGCCCCCGCTGAGTTGAGGGAGTTGAGGGCGCAGTTGCAGGAGCTGTTGGCCAAGGGGTATATTCGTCCGAGCTTTTCCCCTTGGGGTGCGCCCGTGCTGTTTGTGAAGAAGAAGGACGGTAGTCTGCGGCTGTGCATTGACTATCGGCAGCTGAATGAAGTGACCGTTAAGAACAAGTATCCGTTGCCGCAGATTGATGATTTGTTCGACCAGCTGCAGTCTGCGCGAGTGTTCTCGCGGGTTGATTTGCGGTCCGGTTACTATCAGCTGAGAATTCGCGAGTCCGATGTGGAGAAGACTGCGTTCAGTACGAGGTACGGGCATTATGAGTTTCTGGTGATGCCGTTTGGGCTCACCAATGCCCCAGCAGCCTTCATGGACTTGATGCAGAGGGTGTTCCACCCGTATTTGGACCAGTTCGTGGTCATCTTCGTGGATGACATCCTTGTTTATTCGCAGTCTGCCGAGGAGCATGCGTACCATTTGGGTGTGGTGCTGCAGACGTTGCGAGATCACCAGTTGTATGCGAAGCTCAGCAAGTGCGAGTTTTGGCTCAGCGAGGTGCACTTTCTGGGGCACGTGATTTCTGGTGATGGCATTTCCGTGGATCCCGCCAAGGTCGAGGCCGTGATGCAGTGGCCGAGGCCGAGGTCGGTGACGGAGATCCGGAGTTTCTTGGGGCTTGCGGGTTATTATCGCCGGTTTATCCAGGATTTTTCCCGCATTGCGACCCCGATGACGAGGCTCACGCGGAAGGATGTGCCTTTCGTCTGGTCCGAGGAGTGTGAGCAGAGCTTTAGGGAACTGAAGAGGTTGCTCACCTCGGCTCCGGTGTTGGTTTTGCCTTCTGGATCGGGAGGTTTTGTGGTGTGTACAGATGCTTCCGGCGTCGGATTGGGTGCTGTTCTGATGCAGCATGGTAGAGTGGTGGCTTATGCATCTCGGCAGCTAAAGCCCCATGAGGAGAACTACCCTACCCATGACCTTGAGTTGGCGGCAGTGATCTTCGCGCTGAAGATCTGGAGGCATTATCTGTACGGTGAGAAGTTCGAGGTGTTCACTGACCATCAGAGTCTGAGGTATGTGTTCTCGCAGAGAGATCTGAACCTCAGACAAAGGCGTTGGATGGAGTTCATGAAGGACTATGACTTCACCCTGTCTTATCAGCCGGGCAGGATGAATGTCGTCGCCGATGCCTTGAGTAGGAAGGTTGCGGTCAGTACCTTGATGCTGAGGAAGTGGAGGCTCTGGGAACAAGTGCCCGAAGTTTCCTTCAGGCTCAAGATTCCCCAGGAGCGAGGGTTGGCAGTGCTTGCGAGTCTGACTGTCACTCCTGCTATCCGTCGTCAGGTGACAGAGGCTCAGCATGCGGACCCTGAGTTGCCCCGGATTTTGGCGGTAGCTGATGTGGAGCTTGGCGAGGACGGTGCTGCGAGGTTTCGTGGCAGGCTGTACGTCCCAGGGGAGGAGCAGGTTCGTCGTGCGGTGTTACGCGAGGCTCATGGGAGCAGGTACACTGTGCACCCGGGTGCGACGAAGATGTATCGGAACTTGCGGAGGCAGTTCTGGTGGCCTGGCATGAAGAGAGATGTGGCCGAGTTTGTGGCCAGGTGCCTGATCTGTCAGCAAGTGAAGGCGGAGCATCAGCGACCAGGCGGTACTCTCCAGCCCTTGGATGTTCCTGCTTGGAAATGGGACCATGTGACCACGGATTTTGTGGTGGGGTTGCCCAGAACCCCGACTGGGCAGGACAGTATTTGGTTGCTGGTGGATCGGCTGACGAAGGTGACGCGGTTGTTACCGGTCAAGGTCAGCTGGAGCGTGTCCAGGTTGGCTCGTCTTTATGTGGAGCGGATCGTTCCGTTGCATGGGGTTCCCATTTCGATCGTGTCGGATCGGGATCCGCGCTTCACTTCTGGATTCTAGAGGAGTTTCCAGCGAGCTCTTGGCACGGAGTTGGCATTTAGCTCGGCGTATCATCCACAGTCGGATGGCCAGTCTGAGAGGACCATTCAGACTTTGGAGGACATGCTGAGATCCTGCTGCCTGGAGTGGCAAGGGAGTTGGATTCGTCACCTATCGTTAGTGGAGTTTGCCTATAACAACAGCTTTCATTCGAGCATCGGCATGGCTCCTTATGAGGCATTGTATGGGCGTCCTTGTCGGACTCCACTTGATTGGTTTGAGGTGGGTGAGCGTGTTTTGACGGGACCGGAATTGGTGCAGCAATGTGTGGATGTTGTGCACCTGGTTCGTCAGAACATGTTGGCGGCCCAGAGTCGGCAGAAGAGCTATGCTGACCGTAGGCGGCAGCCCCTCGAGTTCGCCGTGGGCGATCATGTGTTCTTGAGAGTTTCTCCGATGAAGGGGGTGATGCGGTTTGGACGGCGTGGGAAGCTGAGTCCCCGCTATATTGGTCCTTTCGCGATTGTGGAGCGCATCGGTGAGGTTGCTTACCGGTTGCAGTTGCCCTCTGAGTTGGCGTCGGTGCATGACGTGTTCCACGTCTCTATGTTGCGGAAGTATGTGCCCGATGACTCTCATGTGCTCGAGTTTTCCGTTTGGCCTGAGGTGACTCCAGATCTTTCTCTCCCAGAGTTTCCGATCCGCGTGGAGGATAGGCGAGAGCAGCGCCTGCGGAACAAGGTCATTCCCTTGGTAAAAGTCGTGTGGCAACGACACTCTGGTGGTGAGGCTTCGTGGGAACGTGAGGACGAGATGCGTCAGCAGTTCCCGTACCTGTTTGAGTGAGTCTTCCTCTTCTTTCCCCTTGGGTTGTTCTCAATTTCGAGGACGAAATTCCTTAAGGGGGGAGGGCTGTAATATCCCGGACCTTTCGGATCCTTCTTCATGGGTCCCGGATCTAGTTTTCGGAGTGTCCGGCTCCGTTGTGTCCGAAATTTCGTTTCGGACATCTTTCGTGTTCGGATCGGCGCGATCCGGAGTCGTTTCGGAGGCCCGGAGGCGTTCCGCGGCTTTTTCCGCGTGTGTTTTCCGATTCCCGGTGTGTGTTTCGGCTTTTCTCTTCGGACGCTCGTTGCGGGTGAACCGGGCTGTTCACACGGACACGAGTGGTACCGTTGCGATCGGTGCGTTCCGAGGATCGCGGGGGTGTGATTTCCTATTTTTTGGAATTTTACGGATTTTCCGGGTTTTTCTATAAAACCCTTTTTCTTTTCTCTCTCCCCCACCATCTTCTTCTTCCTCTCTTCTTCTTCCTCTTTCCTCCTCCACCGTGTCTCCCTCCCTCTCCCTCTCTTCCTCCCGGTTGGCCACGGCGAGCTCCCCTCCGGCTGCAGACGGCGGCGGGGCGACGGCGCGGCGACGTGGGCGGCGGCGAGGCGGTCGTGGGGGCGTGCGGCAAGCGTGGGAAGCTTAAGGAAGAACGAGGGTTTTCAAGCGTTCTTCGCGATTCGTGGACGATCCGGCGGAGCATTCGCTCCATTGAGGTAGGGTGACGTTCCCTAGCTCTTCGCCGTTCTTTTCCGTGGTTTGTAGGCCGCGGGGAGGCCGAGAGAGGCATGTTTGGGCGTTTTTGGGGTTTTTCCATGTTTTGGGGTGAGCCGCCCGATCTATGGTTTTAGCCCATGATTCTATGTTTTGGTGGTTTAGATGCATGCTAGGGGTCCCCAGGGGTCTTCCCCCTTGTTTTCCCCCTCTCCGGTGGAGGTACGGGGGCGTGGTTGGTGTTTTTGGGGTTTTCCCGCCGTAGCGTGCTCTGGGGCAAGCGACGGTCGCTCCAGTGACCGTCACATGCTTGTAACGCCCCTAGAGGGGTGCGTTACTTCCCTGGGTGTTGGCCTTTAGGGTCGAGGGCTGTAGCGGTCCTGCGACTGGCCGCCGTTTGCTAGTGACGCCCCTGGGCTGGGCCGTCACATGCTTTTGACCGTTGGGGGTCAGGCCATGTAACGCACCGAGATAGGCGCGTTACATGCGTGTAACGCACTGGGGCAGGAGCGTTACTTCCTGTTGTCCCCCATGTGGATGGGCCAAGCGACGCATTGGGCCCAGCGCGTTACTTACAAGCGACGCGCTGGGGCAGGCGCGTCACTTCCCTTTCCATCCCGAGCGTGAGGGCCATGCGACGCGCTGGTCTAGGCGCGTCACATGCGAGTAACGCACTGAGCCCGACGCGTTGCTTGCAAGCGACGCGCCAGGGTAAGCGCGTTACTTTCCCTGTGGTTTTCGTGGGTGTGGGGTGCCATGTGACGCCCTGGCCTAGGTGCGCCGCTTCCAAGCGACGCACTAGGGTAAGCGCGTCGCTTCCCCCTACCCCCTGGCCGTGTGACGGTTCGCCTTAGACCGCTATTTCCAAGTGACGGCCCTAGAGTGGACCGCCATTTGGCAGTGACGGTCTGAGGGTAGACCGCCACTTCCTGTGTTGCCCCATGAGGGTGGCAACCTCGCTTTTCTCCGACCGTGGTCTCCGTGCGACGGGACTAGTGCGTGGGGTGATTCCCACACGTTGTCGGGCTTGGGCGTTGTTTTCCGTAACTTGAGAGTCTACTCCTTCAGTGACCCTCCACTAGTCGTAGCCTACTAGTACGCGTGTGCTAGTCGCACCAGGGAGTGGTGTACGGGCTGACCTTTAGAGACGGTTTGTGGACCGGTTACCGTTGGGCCCCACGTCTTGCAGCCAGAGTCCGGCTGAGGGGAAAACCGGTCAGAGGGCCAGACCAGGGACGCGCGGTCTGTGTGTGCACACGTGGTTGGGGGCGGTTGGACCCACGTCGACGGGCGTGACCCCAGCTAGTCACTTGTTTGTGGTTACTTGTACGGTGTTTGCGCCTCGGGTAGGACCTACCACGTCAGGCGGTTCACCTGCGGTGCGGTGTAAGACGTCAGGGGACGCTACCGGCTGTGCTTCTAGTGGGTGGTACTCCTGTCGAGTACGGAGTGTCAGACTGTCAGTCGTGTGTTTCCGACCTTCGGGTTTTGACGGTTCGACCGTTGAGTTGCGGTCTTCTCGTACCGTGGCACGTGTGTCGGTTTGCGTGCCGTAGGGTCTAGTTCTGTAGAGTACAGGGCTTTCCTTTCCGAGGTACTTTCCTACCGCTAGAGTAGTGGTTTCTCGTTTTTCGAGGTAGGGTTCGAGTGATCCCTACTGAGTCTTGTTCCGAGACTCATTCCCTGCGTGTTTTCACCGTGTTTTAGGTGAGGCGCCACCTTCGGGGAGCGTGTCAGGAGCGCAGCGGAAGCGTGGTGCGGGTGTCCAGAGGTAGTGCCAGAGGTCAGAGCCGGGGGATGCCCCGTGTAGCTGTACTTTTCCTTCTTGTCACTGTACTAGTCGTGGACTACTGTTGCTGTTGTTGTTATTTTATTGTGGACCATGTAAAATGTTAAATTCATTTCCTGCTTAATATTATAACTGTTTAATTTCTGCAATTATTTGTGATACTTGTGTAGTTTCCACACCATCCTTTTAACCCTTCCGAGTCTTCGGACTCGTGGGTGGCGGTACGAGTCTCGGGTTATCGGGCCTTCCCGGTAATCGGATTCTCGGGTCGTTACAGTGCGTGAGTGCAGGACATGATTTTTAGATAGATTTATAGCACTTGTGTTATCACAATAAATGGGTGTGCAGCCTAGGTCTATCTGGTAGTCCTGGAGCTGATGTTTTATCCAGATGATTTGTGATCCACAGCTCCCTGCGGCTATATACTCAGCCTCTACAGTGGAGAGGGCCACAAATGCTGTTTCTTGGAATCCCAAGAAACTAAACACCCACAAAAGAATTGACAGTGTCCACTAGTGCTCTTCCTATCTAATTTGCACCTAGTATGATCTGCAGTAGTGTAAGATTTTAGATCTAAAGTATGTGATGCAGGAAACCATAATCCTAAGTTGTGTGTGGCAGAAATATATCTAAAGATCCTTTTCACAGTTGCAAGATGCAGTTCAGTAGGCCTAGATTGATATCTAGCACACATACCTACACTGAATTGTATATCAGGTCTCGAGGCAGTTAAGTATAGCAGGGATCCGATCATACCTCAGTACAGCTTTGCATCAACTTCTTTACCTGATTCATCCACATCTAATAAAGCATTGGTACCCATTGGAGTAGAGATGTACTTCAAGTTGTCCACCCCAAACCTCTTGAGAATTTTCAGAGTGTACTTGGTCTAGCTTATAAAACACCCATCCTCCAATTGCTGAACCTGCCAACCAAGAAAGTATTTCAATTCACCAACCAAGCTCATTTCAAACTCATTAGACATCAACTGAGCAAACTCATTGCATAGTTCAGTGCATGTTGAGCCAAAGACTATGTCATCTACATATACTTGAACTATGATGAGGTCCTTATTCAGAATTTTAGTAAACAAAACTTGATCCACCTTATCTCTGTTGTAGCCCTTGCTGATCAGAAATTATGTCAGTCTATCATACCAAGCCCTAGGAGCCTGTTTCAGACCGTACAGGGTTTTGTTTAACTTGAAAACTTTGTTAGGGTGTAAAGACAATTGAAATCCAGGGGGTTGTTCTACAAAAACTTCTTCTTTAATGAAACCATTTAGGAATGCACTTTTAATGTCTATTTGATGAAGTTTTATGTTTTTAGAACATGCAAAAGCCAGTAAGATTCTTATTACTTCCATCCTAGCAACAGGTGCATAGGATTCATCAAAATTAACCCCAAACTCCTGACAGTAACCCTTGGCTACTAATCTGGCTTTATTCCTTGAAATTATTCCATCTTCATTCATTTTATTTCTGAAAACCTATTTAGTTCATATGACATTTGTATTTTCAGGTCTCGGAACTAGTTCCCAGACATTATTTCTTTCAAATTGACATAGTTCCTCATTCATTGCATTTACCCATGATTCATCTTTTAAGGCCTCTTCCACTGTCTTGAGTTCAATTTGTGACACTAATGCAACTAGGTCTTGATTGTTTACATTTTTAAGAAAAGACCTTATTCTAGGAGGATCAATTAAGTTTCCTATGATATTATGTACAGGGTGATCTTTCAAAAATCTGACATTTATTGAGGACTCACCTGTTTCGGCTGGCTCTACCTGGTTTGGAACGTTTGTTGTTGCAGGTGACTGAGTTTCTTTTTCCAGCTTGTCCTCCAAAAACTCTCCATCATGCTTTGAGTTCCTGTCATCATCTTCCATGTTAATAACATTGTTTGTTTCATCAAATATAACACGAGGAGATTCTTCTACAGTTTGATCTGAGATATTGAAAACCCTATATGCCTTGGATGTTTCAGAGTATCCTAGAAAAATTCCTAGGCTACTCTTTGCTTCAAATTTATCAAGGTCCTTTTTATTGTTGTTGTGAATGAAACATTTAGAACCGAAAATCCTAAAGTAAGCCACATTTGGCTTCTTACCTTTCATGAGATCATAGGGGGTTTTCTTATGGATGGGTCTTACCATGGCCTTGTTGATAGTATAACATGCAGTATTGGCCGCTTCTGCCCGAAACCTTCTAGGTAGCTGACTCTCCACGAGCATGATTCTGGCCATTTCAACAATGGTTCGGTTTCTTCTTTCCACTATGCCATTCTGCTCTGGAGTCCTGGGAGAAGAGAATCTGTGAGTTAATCCTTCATTGTCACAAAATTCAAAAAATATGGAGTTCTCAAACTCTCCTCCATGGTCAGATTGGATGGTGCAAATTCTGTGATTTCCTTCTTGTTTGATTTTATTGAAAAACTGTTTAAATTTCTAAAATGTATCATTTTTATTTGCTAAGAAAAATATCCAAGAAAACCTAGTATGGTCATCTACAATCACAAACCCAAACCTTTTACCGTTCAGACTCTGAGTTCTAGTTGGACCGAATAGATCCATATGCAAAAATTCCATTGGCCTGGAGGACAATGGCTCAGATATGAGCTTGAAAGACTTCCGGGTTTGTTTACCCAGAGCACAAGCATCACAAAAATTTTGGAGATTGAAATAAACTTGATCTTAAGCATGTCTCTAACTAAGTCATGTTTGACTAACTTATTCAGTGTAGTATAGCTAGCATGGCCTAATCGTCTATGCCAATTAAATGCATTGTTATCCAAATTAGCAGACAAACAAAGATTTGATTCTGAATTTTCATTGAAGTCTACAATGTAGACATTATTGACTCTATGTCCTACAAATTTAACCTTATCAGAATTTATTTCAAAGATTTTGCATGCATTATTGTCAAAAACCACTCTGTGACCTTTGTCACATAACTGACTGATGCTAAGTAAATTGTGCTGAAGACCTTCTACAAGCAAAACTCTTTCAATGGTATTTGAGGGAAACTTACCAATTGTACCTGCACCAATGATCTTACCTCTGTTCTTCCCTCCAAATTTGACTAGACCTCCTACCTTCATTTCCAATTCACTGAATTTGATCTGATCGCCTTTCATGTGTCTGGAGTAGTCGCTGTCTAGGTACCACTTGTTATGCTCGGCTGATAGGCTCACCTGAAATCAAATTAAGTAGAATGCTTTGGGACCCCAGAGAAGTTGGGTCCAAACATGTCACTCAATTCTTCCAACAAAATCTTAGGGATCTAGATCTGACTGGTACCCTTTTTGTGAACAAAATTTTTATTTTCAACATGAACAAATTTAGGGGCAACAGGCATTGAAAAATGTTTTGTTTGCTTCATATTGTTGAATGTTATGTTCCAATCATTTTGGTAATTGTTATGTGGATACCTCCTAGACCTCTTTTGATTCCTAAAGATTTGTTCATTGAAATGAATATGAGAAGAATTGAAATGAGCCCAATGTGGTGTGTATTGATTCCTATTTTTGTTTTGGTTGGGCTATCTGTTCTGAGTCCACTGCGTTGATGCATAAGAGTTGTTGCCTCGACGCATCCCATTTTGAAATCCAAGATTTGCTCTGTTGATATCTGCATGCCTCGAAGCAGCAGTCTGGCTGCTCTGATGCAGTGTGGGCTTGTGGACAGTTTTACCTTGACTTTTGAATTTAATGTGATTGGTTTTCATGGTTGGTTGGGCATTGTTATCGCTAGTTGAGCTGGATGGGGTGTCCAACTTTTCTTTACCCTTTTCTTGACAGAATGTGGTAGTCTTGAATTCAAAGGGTCTCTTATTAGATGGATCAAAGCCCAAATCTTCTCTGTTAAAATTTACTTTCACACCTAGCATGGTGTCCAAATTTGCTTTTCCTTCCACATTTTTTTCCAAGATGTTTTGTTTATCTTCAATATCTTTTTGAAGCTTCTCACTATGTTTTTGAATCTCAATGTTGACAATTTTTACAGCTTCATATTTTTCAGAAACAAGTACATTTTCTTTTTGGATCTCCTGAAATTTCACCTTAAACTCATCCAGATTCTTATTAGCTTCTTCATTATCAACTTGGAGATTTTTATTTTCAATTCTCAGTGAGCCTAATTCTTCAAGTTGTTTCTTCATATCATCATTTTTCTTTTTCATATTTGTTTGTTACTCAACAACATTGCTCAATTTTCTTTTCAGCATTTTATAGTCTTTGGTTTGACAGTTAAGCTTTTCTAACAAGTCAGCGTAAGCATCTTCCCAATCATCTATTGTGTATTTTTCAAAAGGAATGCTTACCTCATTGTCTGTGTCGGCCATGGGATAGTCCTTGCTCCTCCTCTTCTGAAGAATCCTCTTCAATATCCTCTTCCTCATCACTCCATGTACAGACCATAGCTTGAGGCCTCTTTTTCTACACTTTTGGGTTCCTCTTCATGAGCTCCGGACATTCACTTTTCATGTGTCCTGATTTTTTACAATGAAAATATGTAAACTTGTCAGAACCTCTATTCTTGTCAAATTTAAAATTGGAGTTCTTACCATCCTGTTGCGGCCTTCTTCTTCTGAAGCTCTAACCTCTGGTCCTCAGAAATTTCTAGAATTTCCGGGTTAGCATAGCCTGTTGCTCATCATCGAGACCTGAGAGATTCTCAAATTCCTCACTACTCTCACCACTGCTTATGGATACCTTAAGAGCTATGGTTTTTCCTTTCTTATTCTCTTCTGTATTCCTCTTAAGGTTGATCTCGTAAGCCATCAGGGATCCTATCAGCTCTGTGACAGTCATAGTGGATAGGTCCTTAGACTCTTCTAAGACAGTGGCTTTTGTATGCCACACCGGGGTTAGGGACCTTAGTATTTTTCTAACCAATTCACTTTCCTGGATGGATTTACCCAGAGCTTTCAGACTGTTGGTGACTTGTGAGAGCCTAGCATACATTTCTGATATGGTCTCATCGGGCTTCATTCTAAATAATTCATAATCACAGGTCAACATATTTACCTTGGTGGCTCGTACCTGTGATGTTCCCTCATAGATCAACTGAAGTTCATCCCACATTTTCTTGGTTGTTTTGCATGCAGAAATTATGGAATACTCCTTGGGATGTACAATACACTGCATGATGCTCATTGCCGTCCAATTTACAGTTGATACACAGATCTACTCCCTGGACCAAGTACCTTCATCTTCAGGAAGCTCGAATGGTCCGGTGGTGATTACCCTCCACAGTTCATGGCTCTGGGCCCTTAGAAACACCTCCATCATATTTTTCCAATAAAGATAGTTAGTACCGTCAAAGAATGGTGGACGATTAATAGAATGTCCCTCAGCGATGAAGCTACGAGGGGTGCTAGATCCAGGTCTTCCCTGGTCATTGGACCACATGTTGGGAAACCTGCTCTGATATCAATTGATAGAAAAGAAGAATGTGATCTAGAAGGGGGGGGGATTGAATAGATCACCAAATGCAAATAGCAGATTTAAAAAATCTCAATCAGATTTCCAAGCAATTGCAAATCACAGCGGCACACACAACCAAAACTATTTAGCAAGTGAAATGAGCAAGAACAACTCAAGAACTTAATGCAGGTAAACGATTGAACAGGTGAAGGGCAGACAACAAGGAGTAAATGCGAGCACTGGATCAAAACAATCTTTACTCAAATAGATCTAAAGACCAATGTAAATTCATCACACAGCCAGAGTAGTAAAAGGCGGAGGTTGGACTCGAAAGTCTTCTCACGCAAGTGTAGACACGACATTTTAACATTATGCTGAGCAGATCCCGTATTACGCTAAGACGCCCCAAAGCGGCTCACACAGTTAAACCATTTGAATGATTTCTAATTTTTTGTTAGATCTCGCGGAAAGCCAAGTGTTGTTTGTCAAAATGAACGAATCCCTCGCTAATGGGCTTGTGGCCATCCCTCTCCTACACAAGAAGATAAAAATGTCAATGAGTTTGACCCATCTCTTAATGTTAAAAAGGAAGGGGGGGGGGACAAATAAAGATTTTGATGGGCTTGGCCCACTCTTGTTCATAAAATTTTCTTTTCAAAAGGAAATCAACCCTCATGGGCTTGGCCCATTCTTGTTCAAAGACCTTTTCTTCATTAAACAAATCAACCCTCATGGGCTCGGCCCATTCTCCCCTATATATACACATATACGTGAAAGAGAAATTTTAGTGGGCTTGGCCCATTCTACCTTTTATATATATATATATACATATGTCTATATATACATATATATATACATAAATATATATACATACATATATATATATACAAACAAAAATAAAAAGGATAAAATATATAATAACACTAAATAGGTGGCCCATCATTTATTTTGTATAAATAAACATATATGCACATATTGATAAATATAAATGACTTGGGCCCATCTCTAAACAAAAATAAAATAAATATTTTTCTTTTATTTTTAACTCCTCTCCTTAAATCCCTCCTCATTTCTTGGATCTGGTCTCCCCCATTCAATACACCGACCCCAATCTCTCTCTCTCACTCCCTCTCAACCTCCCACGACCCAACTCCCCCTCTCGGATTTCTCTTTTCCTCCTAACCTCCCCAGCCGGCGGTGATCCTGGCTCCCCTTCTCTTTCTCCCCATGACAACCACCTCCAGGTTTTCTCCTCCTTCTCTCTTTCTCTCCTCTGTAGCCACCCTCCCACTCACGTAGCAGCCACCACACCCTCACTCCTCTGCAGCCATCGCCACCCCCCTCTCCACTTCCCACACAACCCACAGCCACCTCCACCTCCCTCCTCCCCTTCTCTTTCTCCCACGATAGCCACCTTCACCTCCCTGCCCACCTTCTCTTTCTCTCCTCTGCAGCCACCTCCACCCCCCTCTCCACTCCTCTGCAGCCACCCAACCACCCACAGCCACTTCCACCTCCTTCCTCACCTTCTCTTTCTCCCCATGACAGCCACCTCCTCCTCCCTTCTCTCCACCTCCGCCACCGACGCTGCCGCCTTAGGCCACTCCGCCTGCACCGGCCGCCGCCGCCCTCCGTTGCCACGTCCACCTGCACCGCGGCCACCCTCCGCGTCAACCGTCAACACCGCCTGCGAGAGACCGTCCGCCGCGAGCCCATCTCCGGACGCCACCGCGTCTGCACCGACCCTCGACGCCACGACCGCCGCAGCCGTCCACCTCCGGACGCCTCCCCCCGCCATGCATGCATTGTGAAGCCCCCCTCACCCCCTCTCGACCATCCGTCCCGTGCCACCGCCTCCGGACACCCACGGCAGGCCCCCACCGTGCCGACAGCACCGTCCACACCACCGGCCACGTCGCTTGCGTCCCCGAACTTGTCCGCCGACGTCCGCAAGCAACCCACGGCAGCCACCCTCGCCTGCCAACCTGCCATCGCCACTGTCGTCCGCCACGCCTCCGGCATCCTACGACTGCATCCATGTCTCCACCGTCTTCCACTCCCCGTCACCGTCCGCAGCACCCCCACGACAGCACCGGCTAACTCCACCGCGCCTCACGTCACCGTCGTCAGCGGCTACCCCGACTGCACCCCAGCCGCACCGTCCGCGACTCAGGCACCATCTCCGGACGGCATTGATATCCGAAAGGCCCTGCCGAGTTTCCAGACATCGGAGTATACGAGAACCTGTTATGTCTCAGCGCATACTCGTGCCATCCTCACCTCGGAGAAGCTCGTCCAAAGCCGCCATCGTTCTTCCCCAATAAGTTTTTCGCCCCTTTGTATTCTTAATTAGTCACTTAATTACATCACACGCATCATTTAGCATCCATGCCATGCCTTTCTCCCTGAGAGGGCATAGTTTATGAGCATCTTCGTGTCTGTGCATTCCATCATATCATTCCCCCATCCTTTAGTTCTCAAAGGGGTTTCAAACACAACCAACAAGGTGCGTACTCGTATATGTTATTTTCAATATTGTTTTCTAAAGAATTGGTGCTACACCATCGTCATCCTTATTTAGTAGTCGTTTCTCTTCGTTTGTTCTCTTTGCAGGGTTAACCAGTCCGGAAGTCCGCTTCTTCAGTCGGCCGAAAGGGAACGAGGAAGAATTCACACGATCCCCAGTTGGGGGATAAAACGCGACCATCCCTCTTACTTTTGAGGTACCCGACCATCACCATCACCATTCTATTCTAGTTCTCTACCTTGTTGTTGTTATTTATTGTTAAATCTCCATCTCCATCCTCCTTTACTTTTTGTTCAAAAATAAGTCTATTTCTCTCCCTTGTTATTGTCATATATTGTTAAATCTCCATCCCCGTCCTTCTCTATTTTATCTAAAATAAGTCTCTCACCCTATCTATATTTTCCTAGTGGTTTTTCTCTATATCGTACTATCTTATTCTACCATTCACTCCTCGATTTCTCTCTGTACTTTCTCATCTTTCTCTAAAAAAGGCATAAAAGAATAAAAAAAAAATAATAAAAGCAACAAAAGCCCAAAAAAAAATATAATAACAAAAGATAAAATAAAATAAAAGAATAATAAAATCAGGGTAACCAAAGAAGGCCCTCTTCGTCGGCCGGCCGACCGAAGAGGAAGAGAGGACCCGCACTGCTCCCGCTTCGGCGGCGAACGCGATCAGAACATTTCCTGTGGGGTTCTCAGCCCCTGGCGCTCACACTTCCCATCCCCTTTTTTGTTATTAATTTTTCTGTCTAAACCCCGTCGACGGAACTAGTTCCTCGCGGTGGTCTCATCTAACTGGTGGAGTGGGCTATCTCCCGCGACCGTTTTATTTCAGTAATTTAATTTCCGCATTCTAACACCCTAACCGCTAACTGCTTAACTCTAACCCTCCCCTATCATCGCTTCAAAACTCCGCGGAGAGTGACATCTCGCGGTGGTTTATTTAATCCCCTTTTCATTTATTCTAACCCCGATCAAGGAACTCGTTCCTCGCGGTGGTTTAATTTTCTGCACTTTCAATTTCAACCCCGACCAAGGAATTCGTTCCTCGCGGTGGTTTAATTTTCTGCACTTTCATTCCAACCCCGATCAAGGAACTCGTTCCTCGCGGTGGTTTAATTTTCTGCATTCTTTTGTTCCGACCCCGATCAAGGAACCCGTTCCTCGCGGTGGTCTTATCTAACTGGTGCGGTGGGTCATCTCCCGCGACCATTTTCATTCCAGTAATTTAATTTCTGCACGCTAACCTCCTAACCCCTAACCATTTAATTTTAGCATCCCCCATCATCGCTTTAAAACCCCGCGGAGAGTAACATCTCGCGGCGGTTTATTTGATCCCTTTTTCTTTTCTCGTTATATATATATATATAGTTATTATAATAAAAAAACCCCGCGGAGGGTAATACCTCGCGGTGGTCTTTTGTATATAGTTATACTTATTACTTATATCGCGGCAAAAACCCCGCAAAGGCCAATGTTTTGCGGTGGTATGTATATATAATATTTATTGTTTATATTGTAGTAAAAATCCCGTAAGGCCAATGTCTTGTGGTGGTTTCTATATGTACATATATATTCATTACTATTGATACTACTATATTGCTGTTAGAACCCCACAAAGACCAAGGTCCTGTGGTGGTACGTCTTTGTTCATATTGTCCTTATAATTGTTCGGAGAACGATATACCGTTACAATTTCTAAGTCTACGTGTCTCTCAAATCCTTACGTAGATTCCTAGATTCCTCGGTATATAAAAAGTTGATCGCGGAACGGTAAGTCACGCTTACCGGGAAGGGGTCAGTTTGCGCGAGAGGGTCTTCGGACCCCTATCTCCGCCGTGTACCAGAGTCTGATAAGTCTACCTTCTTTGTGTTCCACCAAAATGTTTCTTGCAAATCACACTTCCCACCACTTTTCTCATACCACCCAGTAATCCATTCCTCGTTCCTCTTTTCCTTCCCTCTCCGTTGCTACGATCTCGTCCTCCACACCTCTCTTGGGACTCGACGTTGGTGTGATTTCCTCGTCCACAGCAAGAAAGCAGCGGTCCAAGTAGGCCTAGCCTACCTTTCTAGCTGAGTCTTTTGATATACCGTTTGACTGCAGTGAAATTACAATCAAGAGGCAATTCAACAAGACAAACCACAAGAACGACACAAAGATTTTTTGGTGGTTCGATTGCCAACTGCAATCTACGTCCACCTCTCGCTCCCACTGAGCGAGGATTCCTTGCACTATGCAATAACAACAAGCAGACTCAGTCTGCAATAGGATGCTGTCTCACAGCTTGAATCCAGAGGGAGACAAATCCCTCTTCCCCGATTTTGCAACTCATAGAATCGAACCCCTTAACCCTGTGTCCACAGAGCTAGGATCAGAGGTTAAACCTCCCTTCCTCTGAATCTCAGAGGGAACCCACGATTGACCCCCAGTCATTCGCAAACGGAGACAATGTCTCCCTTCCTCCAAAACACTCAGAGGGAACTGGACGAAGAATAAAAAATGAGAATAGAAACAAGAACGAAAGAAAACAAACGGAACTGAAACAAAAAACTGAATGTAACTTCATAGAAGCGCTTTGAAGAACTCAACGGCTGGCTGCTCTCTTATATCCTCTCCTCACTCTCTTTCTTCAGACTGAGCTTTTCACTCTCTCTCTTTTTCTGACGCTGCTCTCTTTTTCAGATGGGATCTTCACACAACAGGAGCTCTAGCAGCTTTCAGCAATCTCAGCTACAATTTCGATCGGGGGTGCCCTCATTTTATAGAGCAGAGTATCGTAGAGAAGAAGACAACGAATCAGTTTAATCCACGTGTAAATAGAATATTCCCCAATCATTGAGCTCTCTAGTCTTCTGCCACGTGGACATCTCTTTTCGGGCCCAAAAGGAATCTCTCGATGAGATTGGTCCAGAATTAGACAGAACTTAAACCTGAATGTTCGTGACTGAATAAGTGATCACATGCCTTGGAAGGAGTGTCATTGTCTCGAGTCATCAGCCTTCTAGGTCAAGGCAGCTTTTAAGACATCAGCTTCCTTGGTCCTGATAGGTCGGTGCATCATGCATTTCCCTTCGCTGATTTAGTATTGCATCGATGCATCTCACTTGGTGCCTCGATGCATCAACCTTGTATCCTTTGAAGGCGCTGGCATTTTCTTGGCTGGCTTTATTCTGCGTCGAGGCATCTTGTTTAGTACCACGATGCATCACTCTTGAGTGCGTCGATGCAATGACTAACTGCTCCAACTTGTCGCTCTGCACAAGCTGGCTCTTGATCGTGCCGCATCGATGCAGTGGCTGACTGCATCGACCTTATGTGCTTCGCCCGCTATCTCTTGACAGTACTACATCGAGGCAGATGCTTGCTGCATCGAGACAATGTCCTTCATACTCCATTCTAAAATGACAGTTACTTCAAGGCAGTCCTCGGCAACATCGATTTGTCTAATAATTTTCAAGAGAAACACTTTGACATCCTTGCATTTAAACAATATGTAAATCAGTTTAAACTGTTCAACGTAATCATGTGCAATTTTATTCAATCACGATATAAGAATAACTCATATTGATTTGACATCAACAAAACACGTAATGCAACAATCTTTATAATAGGAAATTAAATGATCTAGAGATTATGTGGATCGCTGTGTGGATTTTTCAGCAAGATGTGGCTGTCTTTGGACACTGCGCGTGGAGTTTCTTTGTGTTCATCCGCATACAAATTCAGATCAGATCAGGGAAATGTGTACGGGAGAGAGAGAAGGAGAGGCAAACAGGTCCAGTTTCAAGGGCACTTTCTCAAAACGTTAATTCTCATTTATTTATGTCGGAAGAGGCTGATAACTTGTAAGAAAGTTATTCTACGATGCGTCATGGTTATATATATATGTAAAATCTTGCACATGATGAGAATCTTGATTTTAGTCGCAAATGAGTATCAATCAAATTCGGCTCATTTGGGTGTCACAAACAACCTACATTCAAATAAGAGGGGTTTTATTGGCAACAATGTGCCCACGTTGCTTCTTCCTATGATTTGGAGCCCTTATAAATTCTCTATATCAAAGTAGTTGGATCGGGCGATCTTTCTATATATATATATATATATATATATGTTAAAGGAAACAAGATTTTTGGCCGAAATGCAATATTAGACGGTTTCATTTTCGGCAACTTTCTTACAAAATTCTACCCGTGTCTTTTTTTTTCACTTATCGAAAAATTATTTCTCCATTTTCCCACCGGTGAAGAAAGAAAAAATCCGACGATGCAACCCCCCCCTCACCCACACCCACCATTAGGGAAAAGGTGAGAAAAAAAAAGTCATTTTTTAGAATTTTGTCACTTGTAGGTACCGCACGGATGACTCTAATCTATCTGAAATTTCCTTTTCCTCGACTTTTTCGGATGCAGATTTTGGATGTTGACTTCCAAAAAAACTCTCATTGGAAGTATGCGTGTCTCTTGTTTTTTTTTTTAAAATTATTTTAACATCCATTTTCGAACATAATAAAAGTTGTTAAAACAGGGGAGGAGGTGGGGGGGGGGGGGGGGGGTTATTTGCACAGTTCCGACCGGCTAAGTTTGAGAAACCACGCGGCGCTCCAGCAGGAGGGCCGTTGCTCTGCCGGTGTAGTAGCGGGAATGGCGGTTTCCGTTGGCCCCCGGGCAGTGCTTTCCCATTCCCCTCCGCCTCCGTTCCCCTCCCGACCCGCGCCAAATTAGGGTTCTTCCCCCCGCTCCTCCCTCTCCCCCCTCTCCGGATCCGGCGGGCGCGATCCAAGTTTATCCACACCCGCACACCCCCACTCGATTGATCTATTTCTCCTCCCCGGCGACAACCCAACCACTGGATCGACCTCCGTCCTCGCAGCGGCCAGCCCGGGAGCTCCAGCAACCGCACGCGCCGCCTGCATCGATCCCTTTCCCAAAGTAGGGTTTCCTTTCCTTCTTCCATGGCCTCCCCCACCAGATAGGGTTCTGAGCCGTCCGAGTTGCTGGTTGCCCCCCCCCCCCCCCCCCCCCCCCCCTTTGTGCCGGGGTGGTTTTTGGTACGCGGTCAGATGTGCCGGTTGGTGGGGCCAGAGGTCGGGTCGTTTTGTCCGGATTGGCTGTTGGCGTGTTGGGTTTCTGGAAGTTCGCGCCTTGTGGATGCTCGGGATTGCTAGCTGCCTTCCAAAAGGGAATTAGAATTTTTCTGTCCCCCCCCCCCAAAGGTTCTCGTCGGTGTTGGATTCTCCTTGAAGTGCCAATTTGCTTCCGCATTTGAGGCCTCGTGATCGGCATTGGGGTATCTGATTCGTTTTCGAGTATTTCGTTTTGGATCAAGGTTGTGCGTGCAGGCAGCTCTCTGCTCATCCTTCCCGTGTCATTATGTATTGATTCCGAATGGTCAGTTTTCGAGGAGGATTGGAACTATGAGCTACAAAGGAATTTTTGTGGCTGATTTGTTTCTTCGTGACGGGAGAAAAATGAGGAGGAATGAAATGCGATTGCTTTTGTAGGTTCCTTTACATTTGGATGTCTTTTCTTCTCAATATTGTAATTCTGTTCTCTGGAAGCGTGGTCGGGATTGGTGTTTGACAATTCTGGACTTCAGTATGAGAAAGCAGCAGAGTACACGAGGATACTAATTTTTCTAGACATTTTGAGTTGATCTTGCTGCGGACTAATGGATTCGGCGAGAAGTTGGCTTCAGAAATTTCAACCTAGAGAAAGGTTAAGATCTTCGAGCAAGAAAAAGGAATCGGCACTGAATGGGAAGGAGGGATCGAGGCCACCGGCAACAGATGAAGCACCTTCAAGTGCCACAAAGCAGAAAGTTGCTGCTGCAAAGCAGTATATAGAAAAGCATTATAAAGAGCAGATGAAGAATTTGCAAGAGCGGAAGGAGCGGTACGTTATAGTACGCACTTGTTATATACTATTTGTTTTGGTTGCACTAGTCCCAATGTGTGACACCCATAAAACTAATTTTTTGGTTGCACTAAACTGTTCTTAATTCTTATTTGGAAACTTTATTTCCTATTCAGATGCCAAAAAACGAAGAATTTAATGTGAAGAGCTATGCACACCTTTTAACTTGGCTAGATAACGCCATGGCTGATGACTGCCAAGTTCAGCCTTGAGATATTCTGGTTATGACTAGGACAGTACGTCTCCTGGTGGGAGCAGAACATACATTAATTCCATTGTTTGCTTCATTTTCACAGTTGAAGGCAGCACGATTGGTCCAGCTTCTATTTTATCACTGACACCAAATTTGACCTACTATGCACATCATCTCATTGTGAAAAATCAATATAGCAAAAGGAAAAGCGTACCCCATGGCATAGTAACCAGCTCCAGAAAGTGAGTTTTTTTTTTTTTTTTGATAGTGGGTAGTGCCACTATTGTATCATATTGAAAAAAGGGGAATATACAAGTATAGGCAAAGCTCTTCCCAAAAACCCTTGTACAAAAGGCACACCAAGAAGGTGTGGTACAGAAGCTCCAGAAAGTGAGTTCAGTCCAAACCAGCCATGTCTAAAATGGTGAGGCATGGGTGACGGATACCGTTCTCATCTTGGGGTTAACTGGCACTTACTGTGGTTATCCTTGACATCAAGGTGAAAAGTGAAAGGAAAGTTTGCATGACCACTTCAACATTCAAGACAATGAATAGAAGGAAATCAATAGGCCTGATAATTTATGGAACACAACACACACCGACACTCTTCATGTGTGTGTGTGTGTGTTTTATTTTCCCCCTACTTAACCAGTGCAGGGTTCTTACCTTGCTGCCATTCTTTGGGGAGTGTGGCTTACCATTGAACAACCATTAGTTATTACCACGTTTAATTTAGCAACTTCACAAAAAAAGGGGAATCCAACCTGAAGATGCAGGGGTTTGATCATCTGAGATGATTGAGTGAGGAGCATGGAATGCAGAATCGGCCAATCCAATTCCGGCCCCTAAGACTGATCCCAAGAAGAAAATTAAAAATATGGACAAAAAGGTGGACTGACTTGGTCTAAATCAACCAAAATCGACCTGATTACACGTGGATTGGCTGATTCTTTTATGAATCTGCTGATCTTGGCTTAATAGGGTTTGATTAGAAGAGATATAAACTTCATAAGAATGTCTTTACATACCCTTATGTTTGTGTAAATACTTTTTTAATTGGTAAATATATTTTTTATTTATTAAAACCCTTTGTGCTTATGTAAATACTTTTTTTACTTTTTTACTGGATTGGCTCAGTTCCATTGGATGGGCCAATCTGGCTAAGCCAATCCGATCCAGGTGCCCGATCCAAACCTGTATTCCTTGGTGGGGAGTGTATAATCATGCAAGCACTCAATCATCAGAATGCATAGAACATAAATGTTAACTGGTTACCCTCTTAAAATATCTGTTCAGAAGGTTCCTGATGAATTCCTTGATCCTGAATAAACTGTTCTTCTTTCTTTTGGCTTAGGCAGTTTGTATTTCTTCCTATACCCCAAAAATTTTTCCAAATTTTTTACTATCTATTTTATACATGTAAAAATGGAAAATGCATTCCAATGATCCATTCGACTATCATGATTCCTCAATGACATTATTTACTTTTATGTCCCCTCCTATACCAATTCAACCAGTATTTGCAACAGCAATAGCCTATTTGTTTTTACATCAAAATGGGGCAGAATATAATTGCTCTCTCCTTAAGGAACCAGAGGATTGCATTTTTCATCTCTTTCTTTATCTGGTTAATCTTTTCATGCTATCCCCATCTTTGGCATTAATTCCTCAATTGGTGCTGTTGAGAGTATGCAATTTGTGTGAGACAGATACATGGTCTATGCTAAGGGATTCTTTCCAAGTTCTAGTTAGAAGATCTTTTCCTTCCTCTCATCTGTGCCTTTTGTGCCCAGGGCATCTGTTTCCCATCTTTCTTAGATCTGTCATAAGTGTTGTAAGGGTTATCTCATTTTTGAGGGCAGGGGTGTGTGTGGTAACTTGGCAAGCTCCATGTACCTTTGTGTTTTCTTGCATAGAGAAGTATGTCCAAGAGTTTCTGTAAGGATTCTCCTTCTAAGCTACAATAAATGGTGGGAGGTGATTGTTTTACCGATTATAGAGGGGTAGCATCAGGGATACAGATAAGTAGCAATCAAGGTGAGTAGCATTCATTTTATTGGGATTGTGCAACCCACTAGCAGTAATTGCTAGTTGTTATTCTTCATTAGCCAATGAGTATATGGAATTTAGATGTATGTCAATTTGTGATTGACATTTATGTTTTGTTGGTATTCAGTGGCTAACTAAATTTTTTAATAAAATTTTAAAGGAACGGAGAATGCCAGAAGTTTGGAGAAAAAGTGTCGTAGTTCCTTTCTATAAAAACAAAGGAGATATTCAAAGCTGCAATAATTATGGTAGAATTAAGCTTATGAGTCATACTATGAAACTTTGGGAAAGAGTAATCGAAAAACGCCTCCGATGTATGACAACTGTATCGGAAAATCAGTTTGCTTTTATGCCGAATAGATCTACTACAGAAGTTATTTTCTTACTACAACAGTTAATAGAGAAGTCTAGAGATATGAGAAAAGATTTATATATAATTTTTCTTGATTTGGAGAAAGCGTATGATCGAGTACCGAGTGAATTGATTTGGTGGACATGAAGAAAGAAAGGAGTCTCTCAAGAATATGTTGATTTAGTTAAGGATATGTATGAAGGTGTTATTACGAGTGTTCGAACTATTGCTGGAGAGACTGGTGACTTTCCAATTTCTATAGGTTTGCATCAAGGTTTTGCACTAAGTCCGTATCTCTTTGCCTTAGTTATGGATGAAGTAACAAAATAATTGTATGAGGATATCTCTTGGTGTATGTTATTTGCAGATGATATTGTCTTAATTGATGAGAGTATTGATGCTTTAAATGCTAAGTTAGAGCGTTGGAGACATGTCTTCTAAAGGTTTTAAAATTAGTAGGAGCAAGTCAGAGTTTATGTATTGTAATTTTAGTAATGGGAGAGTGGTATACATCCACAAAATTTGTGTAGCAGAGATGAGGATGTTGAGATGGATGTGTGGCAAGACTAAGAAAGACAAGATTAGGAATGAGCGTATCCGTAAGGACTTAGGGATAGCTCCAATTGATAGTAAAATGAGAAAATAGACTCAGGTGGTTTGGACATGTGTGTCGTCGCCCTAACTCAGCACCGGTTAAAAGATGTGACCAAATCTTAGTGGATGCTAGTAAAAGAGCTCGGGGAAGGCCTAAAATGAGATGGTGTGATGTTATTAGGAAGGACATTAGTTTCTTGGGTTTAAATACGAATATTGCACTTGATAGAAATCTTTGGTGGAACAAGATTCATGTAGCCGACCCCAATTAATTGGGATAAGACTCTGATGATGATGATGATGATGATGAGTAATGGGAGAGTGGTACAGGAAGACATGGTTCTAATTGATGGACATAACATTCCGAAGAGTAGTAAGGGTCTATCATACAAGAGAATGGGGAGATTTATGACGATGTTGCACATAAGATTAAGGCAAGCTGGTTAAAATGGAGAAGCGCATCAGGAGTCCTTTGTGATCGTCGTATGTCTATGAAACTCAAAGGGAGGTCTTATAGAACGGATGTGAGACCTGCTTTGTTATATGGTATTGAGTGTTGGGCAGTACAAAAGGAACACATTCACAAAATGTGTGTAGCAGAGATGAGGATGCTGAGATGGATGTGTGGCAAGACTAAGAAAGACAAGATTAGGAATGAGCGCATCCGTAAGGACTTGGGGATAGTCCCAATTAATAGTAAAATGAGAGAAAATAGACTCAGGTGGTTTGGACATGTATTTCGTCGCCCTAACTCAACGCCGGTTAAAAGATGTGATTGAATCTTAGTGGGTGCTAGTAAAAGAGCTCGGGAAGACCTAAAATGAGATAGTGTGATGTTATTAGGAAGGACATTAGTAAGGACATTAGTTTCTTGGGTTTAAATGTGAATATAGCACTTGATAGAAATCTTTGGCGGAACAGTATTCATGTAGCCGACCACAAATAATTGGGATAAGACTCTAATGATGACGATGATGATGATGTTTTGATGCTTTCAGCCATCCTTAGAATGAGCATATTTCCATAATAGTCCTATGATTCTTCTTCACTATGAGCATACACTTTAGTCATGTGCATCCTATAGGTTTCAATGTCTGCCAGTGCAGTCGACTCAAATTCTTTTTTTGAATGGTCATGAAGCTGTTTGGAAGATCTTGTCGTCTTCTCATCTGTGCCCTTCGTGCCGAGGGCATCTGTTTCCCATCTTTCGTAGACCTGTCGTAAGTGTTGTAAGTGTTATCTCCATTCTCTTTTTGTGTGTGTGTGTGTGTGTGTGTGTGTGTGGTAACTTGGCAAGCTCCGTGTACCTTTGTGTTTTCTTGCATAGAGAAATATGTCCAAGAGTTTCTGTAAGGATTTTCCTCCTAAGCTGGAATAAGGTCCTACTTGTACATCCCACTCTCTCTTTTCCATTAATACAAATGTGGTACTATCCACTTCACAAAGAAAAAATGAAGCTGTTGTGAAGTAGGACAAGTTCTTGAGAGATTGGATTAAGCCATCTCAGTCACCAAGGCTCCCAATGGATGGAGTTTGCTGACATTGTTGACTTCAACTTAGCTGGGGCCACTGAGCTTCAGCAAGTGGGAGCTTTTTGCTGCCCAAGATGGTGATTCATCTTAGTCATCTAATTGGAACTTAATTCTTGGCCTTTTAATCTAGTGCTAATTTTGCAAATTTCTTACTTATGATTTTTATCTTACTGTCTATTGTGGCCTATGCTGCTATTTCTATGGGCACACATAAAATTTGATTTTGTATCATTTGCCTGCATCTTGTAGGGCTATTTTTAACAGCGAATGTAAATTCTTGTGATGTTCATTCATTGCCATATTTGATTGTACTTGTTTTTTAGTTTATTGTTTTTTTATTATAACTGTTTGTTTCTGATTCCAAGCAGCCGTTGGTCCTTGGAGAGGAAGTTAGCTGATGCTGATGTTTCTGAAGAAGAGCAAAACAATCTTCTTAAGTACCTGGAGAGAAAAGAAACCGAGTACATGCGACTTCAAAGACATAAAATGTGTGTCGATGATTTTGAGTTGCTAACAATGATAGGCAAGGGTGCATTTGGAGAGGTACTGTTTTTGCGCCCTTTTAAAGTCTCTGAAATGGGTTGCTTGGAAGTTATTTTTTGAAACAATCCTTTCCTTATAGCTGATGCTGATGATTTACTGGTCAAAATGTAACCTATATGCATTTTGTTGCATCTTATTTATGGAGTTCAGGTGATGCATGAGTGATCAATCTAAGAGAAATTGGTAAATGATTTATGCATGACAGCATTATAGACAGCCACATCTTGCTCTTGATATACCAAGTAAAAGGGCTTTACATTGTAGTGGGTCCAGATCATACATGCAATGAAACATCTTTTAATAAGTAATAAACTAATCAACCAAGTATTACAGACATCTTTGCTTTCATCTTTTCATGTATTAATTGTACAAGCTGTTTTTCAGTAAGCACTCTATGACCTTTAAAAAGCCTATCTAATTTCTGTGTCAGAAGCGATGTGTTAATGTCAATCTCACGTTGTTACTTTTTTACATCTATACATTTTGTTTCCATGTTCAACTGAATTCATGGGTTGATTCCATGTAGGTTTTGTTTTCTTGACTCTTTTACATCTTGTTTGGTTCTTGTTCTTGAAGTACCTCTTTGACATGAAAGCTTGCCTGTCATGTGCCCATGGTATGTGGTTATTCAGAGTGGACTTTCAATCATTGGTTAATATTGATCTAGTAGAGAACAAAGGGATGTCTGTGCGGCAGCCAAACACTTTGTTGAATATAGATGACGCGGATGAGGTTTGACTGCATATTAACTATGTTTGCCTTGTGGGAAATCATGTTTAATGATCTTGTTAAAGGATTACCATGCTGAATATACATTATCGTTTTGAATGCCATGTTCATGTGTAACCTACAGTCTTTATGGACTATTGAGTGCATAATCATATGGAATTTCACTTAATAATTGTCTGTTCAATTGCTGTCATTTCTTTGACATAGAGGATTTATTTGTTCAGGTAATGTGTTTTTATACTCCTTTCTTTTTTGGTAGAATAGGTCAGAGTCTGTAGAGAGAAATCAAGTGGCCATGTGTATGCTATGAAGAAACTAAAGAAGTCTGAGATGCTTCGTCGTGGTCAGGTATGTTTTTTCATCTCTTGTGAGTTTGGTCTATTCTACTTATTTTTATATTTAAAATGTGTTATTTCATTTTCAAGGTTGAGCATGTTAAAGCTGAAAGAAATCTTCTTGCGGAGGTTGATAGCAATTGCATTGTAAAACTTTATTATTCCTTTCAAGATGAAGAGTTTCTTTACTTGATCATGGAGTATCTTCCTGGTGGAGACTTGATGACATTGCTTATGCGAAAAGATACCTTGACAGAAGATGAGGCCAGATTTTATGTTGGGGAGACAGTTCTTGCTATTGAGTCTATCCACAAGCATAACTATATCCACAGGTCCCCTTTCCCCCTCTTTTGTAAATATTCCCGTATTTTATGGGTAGAATTTGTTTCCCTAGGTTTTAAAAACTTGTGTACCACCTAACCAGGAGTTACTTTCTTATCTTGCAGAGATATCAAGCCTGACAATTTGTTATTAGACAGATTTGGACACATGAGATTGTCAGACTTTGGTTTATGTAAACCATTAGACTGCAGTACTCTTCAAGAAAAAGATTTTGCTGTGGGGAGGAACTACAGTGGATCTCTGCAAAGTGATGGACAACCTTCTCTTCCTAAGCGAACACAACAGCAACAGCTACAGCATTGGCAACGGAACAGGAGGATGCTGGTAACTTTTGTACATATGTCTACGTTCTTCTGATATTTGTAAATGGTTACCACCTTCATTGACCTCATATTCCAACCTGTGTTCGATGTAACTTTTACATAGCTTCTGTACAGTGTACAATTGACGATTGCATATCTGAAGAATCTGTTGGCATTCCCTTTTGTATCTTTTTATGTTCATATAGCATTATCTGCCTTTCTTATATTTTCCTGCTAATATGTTGTCATTTATCATATTTTGATTTTGCATTTTTATAATGTTGTATTCAACATTTTGATAAAACACCCGTTTAGGATGTGTTAATAGTATTGTGTTCAGCAATTAACAGTCTACTCTCTGTCAATATCAATTCATTGATGCTTGAAAACTGCAGGCTTATTCCACTGTTGGTACACCAGATTATATTGCTCCAGAAGTTTTATTGAAGAAGGGTTATGGGATGGAATGTGATTGGTAATTGCAGAGTCCTCGAACATTTATTATTGTCATCTGATCAGCACATGAACTGTTGTAGTAAACTTATAATCATTTTCCTTGATATAGGTGGTCACTGGGAGCTATCATGTATGAAATGCTTGTGGGGTATCCACCCTTTTACTCTGATGAACCAATGTCAACATGTAGGAAGGTAAGAGGAATTGTTACTTTGTTTGAAATCTATTAATGGTTCTTTTTGGTTTTGTTTAAACCTTTCTAGGGAAAAAAGAATGAAATAAGATTTTTCATTGGAAGGTGACATCTTTTGAATTTTTTAAAAGATTTTTCAAGAAGAAGTATTAGTTTTTAAGTGGCACTGAAAAATCCACTGAAAGCAAGTAATTAGGATCTCACCTGTCTTACCGTAGAATTTAGAAGCAACTCCACAAGAAGATATGAGATTTACCTTTCTGATCCCATCTGTGTTGTACTTCTACTCTAATGAAAAGTGACCTGTTGGTCACCTCCTCCCCACTACCATAAAAAAAGAAAAAGAAAAAGAAAAAAACCTCAAGGTGTCTGTTTGGAAAGGCCATTCTCTCAATTTTTTACATTCTTTTCGTTCTCTCCAAGTATCACAACCAGAAAGCGAATTTCCTCATTTACCCTATTTTCGAGTGCTTTTCCTAATGTTCAGTAGAGATTTTTCTATGGTCTCTAGATATTGATTTTTCTTTCCTAATACTGAGAAAAAAATGGAGGCAAGTATTTGCAAGCTCTCAGCTTCTAAATTAGCTCTCTATAGAAGAACTTTCTCTGATTGTCACACTTATTCTGATTGTTTGAAGGATTTTTTTAAACATTTCAACCATCTTTATTCTTTACCTCACAGCATGCATTATCTTCATTAATTCTTGCACATAACTTAGGTGACAAACTAAGGACGAGTGGTTTTAAGATAGTTGACCTGTTAAAAAACTTCAGCTTAGGACATGCAGCATTGTCTATATTCTTTTTAAAAACTACCAAAAATCTTTTTATTAGAAGCTGTATTGTTATGTCATGTTTATTATGCATAAACGTTGCATGATGACTTTAGAATGCATCTGTTTCAGTGTGCAAATTCAAATCTTCCATTCGTCTCTACTGTTTTGCATCATCATTTCTTTGTTGGACGGTTTCATACGACCATTCTTCCTTCTTGTTGTTCACTGAGCCCTTTAAGCTGAATCTTTGTGTTCTATTTATACAGATAGTAAATTGGAAAACTCACTTAAAGTTTCCTGAGGAAGCAAACCTGTCTGCAGAAGCCAAAGATCTTATCAGCAAGCTCTTGTGCAATGTTGATCAAAGACTTGGAACAAAGGGAGCTGATGAAATAAAGGTGCCATGTAATTTTCTCTTTTTTTCTTCTTTGTGGTCATATTTGCTTTTAGGAGATTTATATGTTTTTTTCTATTTTCCTGTATGTTTCAGGCTCACCCTTGGTTTAATGGTGTTGAATGGGATCGGTTATATCAGATGGAAGCTGCATTCATACCAGAAGTTAATGATGAGTTGGATACCCAAAATTTTGAGAAGTTTGAAGAGGTGATTCATCTCTAAAAAATGTTCAAAGCTTTTGCTTGTCAGTTAAGAGGAATTCTTTCCCTTTTATTTGGACATAGCTTATTTATCTTAGTTCTTTGTCGAACTTCTTTTTTGGCAGTCATGTGACTCGATTCAAACTTCTTCAAAGTCGGGGCCTTGGAGAAAGGTATGCCTTTTTGTTGTGCTACGTTTATTATTTTTCTGCATTTTGGTGCTTTCAACTCTGCATATCTATGTGGTTATGCAGTATGGAGATTCACGCATCTCTCTCTATTTGGCTTTGCAAAGCCTTTTTAATTCGACATGCTTCATATAGTTATAACTCTAGCATGTCACGGTGTACCTTCAGGGAACTTTATATTTTAGTGATCAATAAATTCTTGCAATTACTGGCACTTGAGAAATGCACATCTATTGTTATGATGGAAGACTTTGTCTGATAACTGATTAAATCATGTTGCTTGTGTGCAACGCTG
Organism: Amorphophallus konjac; assembly: GCA_022559845.1. Classification (NCBI taxonomy): domain Eukaryota; kingdom Viridiplantae; phylum Streptophyta; class Magnoliopsida; order Alismatales; family Araceae; genus Amorphophallus; species Amorphophallus konjac. The sequence goes on from CM040123.1 coordinate 107,543,164, forward strand.
CTAACATAACGTAGCACACAAGAAAAAATGTCAAAGGGAAATATTCAACTTTTGTGGGAACACACACATGTTTAACACAGAAATAAATAAATAATTCTTTGAAGAAGAAAATGCACATTAGTGGTTATTTAAGTAGCGGGTGCATTATTGTTTCCGCGAATTTAAGTTTATCAGACGATTTGAGTTCGGGTATAGGACATCTCCCCGTCGACTGTAGTAGATGTTTATTTACATTGGTGTAAAGTCCGAATATCCTTAATTAACTGTCAAAGAAACGCTTTTCGACTTCTACAATATCCGTTGTGATGTTGAGGATTTTGTCTAACAGATTTGATCAAAGAGATCACCCATTAGAGATACACATTTGTAGGAGAAAACTAAACATTTCATTCTTTGGATTCATCTTTACAAAATATATGAAATTTCAATTACATAGTCGGGTCATTTGATTTGGATTTGGCCTTCATTCCACCACCAGAACTGACCGTTGAATTTGAGTTTCATACAGATCAAAACCTTTTTTTGATATATTTGTAATTTCTGACCGTTTCAAGGGTATTTCTATAATTTTAGACCCCTCCTGGGTAATTCTGTAGTTTTGGACCTTTCTTGAGTATTTCTACAGTTTCTAACCTTCTCGGGGTATTTTTGCAATTTTAGACCTTTTTGGGTTTATTTGAGATTTTGAATTTTTTTTGGGTTATTTGCAATTGCGGTCCCTTTCTGGGTTTATTTGCAATCGTGAATCCCTTTTTTAGGTTTATTTGAGATTTTGAACCCTTTCTGACTTTATTTGCGGTTTTCCTTTGAGTAGGGGTTGGCTTGCAACTTCTAGAAAAGTTCAGGGATATTTGTGTAGTTTGTATAGATCAGGGGTATTTTTGTAATATTTGGACTGGACAGGAGTTTTCATGTATTCTTGGCATGAGGCGCTAGTCCCTCCTTGGTGGAGACGCACTGGACAAAGACTCTTGGGAGATTGTTTCTCTTTCTTGAGCTCTCATGGTTTGTGGTCCAGCTTCATACGTCCGTCAGCGCAACGCCGGGGAGTGACACAAGGGACATAACCACAAAGACATCTATGCATACCCTTTTTGTAAAAGGGCCAACCCAGGGTTTTATCTGGACCAAACTCTAGGAATGAGAGATTTATCCGGAGCAAAGTACCCAATTGGGGTCTTAATCAGACCAAATGTCCCTTAGGGGATTTAACCGGTCCAAAATGCCATGTTTAGGGTTTTAACCGATCCAAAGTCTCCATTATAGGGTTTAACTGGCCCAAGGTATCATTTTGAGGGTTTATGATTTAATCGGGGCAAAGTCCCCAACCTAGGGTTTTATCTGGACCAAAGTGCCCATTCTAGGGCTTTAACTAGTCCAAAGTCCCAGTTTGAGGGTTTTGTGAGTTTAAATCAGGGCAAAGTCTCCAACCTAGGGTTTTTTCTGGACCAAAGTGCCCATTCTAGAGCTTTAACCAGTCCGAAGTCCCAATTTGAGGGTTTCGACCACTTTCTCGACAAATTCTCAAGTTTTCCTAGGCCCTTTTTGCGAATGAACATGACTTGTTTGCATTTCTCGGGTGTATTCTGGACTTTTGCACAATTGTGAGGCTCGTATGGGCCTTTTTTATTTTACATGAACTGGGAGTTGGGGGATTATATCATCTTTCCCCAAAGAGATTACGTAAATCACATGAAGATCATGCTGTGTGCACAGACTAGGAGAGGGAAGTTTTATAACATGCCCTCACTACGAGCACAAACACAAACACAACACAAGCACAAACCCTCTCGAAGGATGGGCCTTTGAAAGTACAAGCACAAGTACAAGGATCCTCAGAGTTCTATCTCTCTGCGATCTCTCCTCTCTGTCTGTCTGTGCATTTCGCTTGGGGTCCCACTGGGGTATTTATAGAGCCCAAGAGCGGTTACCAAGTTTAACCGGTCCAAAGGTGCCCATCCAGGGCTTTAACCGGTCCAAAGTGGCCAATCTAGGGCCAATCTAGGGTTTTATCCCAACCAAACTCCAAGAATGAGGGGTTTATCTAGAGCAAAGTACCCTACTTATGATTTTAACCGGTCTAAATATCCCATTAGAGGGTTTTAACCGGACCAAATATCCCATTTGCGGGTTTAACTGGTCCAAACCCCCAAGGTGGCGGGTTTATCCGTCCAAACTCCCCACCTTGGGGTTTTATCTGGTCCAAACCCTCAAGGTGGGGGGGTTTATCCGGTCCAAACTCCCCACCTTAAGGTTTTATCCAGTCCAAACTCTCCAAATGGGGGAGTTTACCCGGTCCAACTCCCCAATCGGGGGTTTAGCCAGACCAAACCCCCAAAATGGGGGGTTTATCCGGTCCAAGCTCCCCAAATGGGGGAGTTTACCTGGTCCAACTCCCCAATGGGGGGTTTATCCGGACCAAACCCCCATACGAGGGAGGGGTTCGCCGGCCTCTTTTTGTGTCATTTCTTTCTCATTTCTTTTTTTTTCCATCAAAATTTTGGCTTCAACAACGTACTAGCACTATTTGCGTTCCACACACTGCACAGGCACACGTGTTTTAATAAAAATCTGCCAGCCGTTGAATGTTCCTGCATTATTATATTAATTACAACTTTCATTTTCCTATCATTGCCATACCGACTTACAATTCTTTTTCATCGTTTGTTTACATTGAATTGGATCAAATCTTTAATTACAGCTACTCTACTGATCCTGCAGATGCTTTCAACAAAGGATATTAACTTTGTGGGTTATACATATAAAAATTTTGAAATTGTCAATGATCATGAAGTGCCCGGCATAGGTATTACTTCTGCTGTTACTTACTCTAATCTGCTGTAAGGTGATTTTCACAATTTATGCCTTCGGTACTCACACATTTAGCAGCTTGATGATAATGCTCCTCCAATAGTTTTGACTATGTCTGAGCCATTATCCTCTAGGATTGCTACTGTGGTAACTAGCTGTATCGGTCTTTAGTCTCATCAGCAAACATCTAAATTCTATGCAGATTAAAGGGGGAAAAGCGCAAGCCAACTCATTTCAAATATATTTATAGTTCCTAAGCTTGTAATTCTTCTTATATGTTTTTCATAGAATTATTTCTAGATTATTTTTAATTAAGTCGCCAAAAGCTCTATTGGCTGTTTCATAAGTTACCAACTATACTACTCATGGTGTTCTCTCTCAGAAAACCCAACGCCACACTCTAGTGAGAAAAGTTTTGCTACTTTTGCAAGCATTGTGGCATTTTGCTACTTTTGCAAGCATTGTGGCCTTTTTCCAAGCCACATGCCTTGAATGGAGTATCATCTTGTAGTTTTCAGTTTTTTTATTCCAGCTATGTTTCCTTCATAGAGATATCTTTTTTCAGGTCTTCCTTTCCTAGAAGGAAAAAAAATATCACGAGTATAGGTGAAAATCAGTTGTAATAATTTTGTGTTAGCCAATACTTCAAATCTTGTCGCCAGTGATTCATTTTGCTGCTTTTTTTTTAAAAAAATTGTTTTATTGCAGCTGAATTGAAGAAGAAGGAGAAGTCAAATCCAAAGAGACCATCCATCAAATCCCTCTTTGGTGAGCACCTCTTTTTGCACATTCGTTTGGTATGGTGGTCACTATACAACTGTCAGCTGCTCTAGGCTTTCTGTGGGCTTTTTGCATTCTTCAAAAGCATTCCCCCTATGTCCACCATTGGCATCTATCAAGCAGTTGCTTTTATCTATTTATTTATTGGGTGGTGGGATTGAGATTTGAGAAAGCTTCGTCCAATTTCTTTGGAACCTGATCTTCCCTAGTCTAGTCTGACCTCTCAGTGATGTGATCAAGGCATCACAATATTGACGTTGATGAAGACAGCAACGATCTTTCATTTCTTGGCTGAATAGGTTATCTTTTTGTATCGAGATTGAAAGATATACCGTATTCAGAGTATAGAGGCCAAAGTTATTCAAATGACTTCCCGTCTGCAACAGTCCCCCCTTGGCACTAGTTTGCCAGGAATTTTCTTTTTGGTTTTTTAGTAGTGGCATGTCTATCGAAGGGAAAATGCAGAAAAGTTTGCTTTGCTTTTGGTTATACATTTCACATATTGCAAATGGCTGTGCACAATCATCTAGTATTTTGGACTTCCAATCAAAAGCATCCAAATTAGTCAAGAATATCCCTGCCATTCTCATGATGGGTTATTGAACTGGTCTCAACTCAAGATCTAGGGCACCCTTCTGCTATGATCTGTGAGTTGCTGAAGGGTGGTTGATATGCACATTCGTTCACCCTTTCACACGATCATCCTTGTATGTCAATAGGAAGGGAAGAAATGTTTAGTCTGGTTTCTGCCAGAGGTTGCTTTGACATCAAGATGCACTTCTAGTTTACCTAAATTAGAATGGATGTTACCATGGGAGACTGAAAACCAAGGTTTTCTTGGCACAGCATTTGTCTTATCTGGTTGATTCTTACCCAATTTCGTAAGAGAAACCACCCGAGACTTTGGGATCCAGACTGCTGCACATGTGGCCTTATGAGCCCCCTCCCCCTTTTCCTTTCGCTGTCTAACAATGTCTTTTCTGTTGCAGAATCTTCAGATTCGGATGATCAACCTGTTCAAGGGAGCTTCCTCAATCTTCTACCTCCCCAACTGGAAGTTTCTAAGAACCAGAGCTCATCTCTATAAACGTCATCAGTGGGAAGAAGGGAGCTGAAGAACATGAGCTCGTTCTCCTTAGATTTACACAATTCATTTTGATTCAAGTAAATATCAGATTCTTTTTCAATGTGCATTCTGTTTTCCTTTCCAAAGCTGAAAATGTAATGTACATATTGCTCGTTCAGCATGAAACAAGTAACGTACGAGTGAGTCACATGAAAAAAAAACAGAAGCTTTCACTTGATTCCTCAAATGATAGTCTTGTGCTCATTAGATGTAGTAGATGTTTTCTTTATCCACTTCACTACATGCTGTACAAATGAAAGTACGAAACAGGACGTTGTCAACTGATGGCTCGAAAAAGCCCAAGCAAGAACGATCTCATCAAATTTTATGCAATCCACTTCCAGAATCAATTTCCCAATACCTTGCGGGTTAAAAGCAGCTTACAACAGAAGGCGTGCCAAAATATGATGTGATGTTGTAATCTGGATCACTCCACGAAAGGTGGGTAGACGCCGGTGGCTTGAAGCCAGGTCACCCTCTAATCCATTTGTTTTCTTGAATAGCGAACGAACTAGCAAGTGGAAACGGTGACCGCACAGGTGCTTGATCCAGCAAATGGGTGTCTAAAGTTACTGAAAACCAAGCGGAGACTGTCCACACTCCACACCCAAAAAAAAAATGATGTTACTTGTCTATTCAATCCAAACTGTACTCTACTCTCTCTCTCGTGGGGAAATTGTCAAAATAAAATAATTTAATAAATGTCAATAAACTAATTGTTAGTGCTATTATCAGCTCGAGCATCCGCTTCTTTCCCAATAGTATTGAAGAGGGTAAAATTTGTCAAGTCCAACATGGCTCGATAATGTAAGGTCCATTATGGATCAGGGTGGCCGAGTCCGAGTCCGTAGTAGGATACCTCGATCAGTCGTGACTTCATAAACATGGCTCAACCAAGGTCCAGGAAAGCTCCTTTAGCCTACGAAAGCTTCTCCAATCCTCGAGCAAAATCTTCGACAACGTGCATCCTGGACGTCGCAAAACTCGTCAGTGGACGAACGTTATCAGTGCTATCATGGAGTTTCTCTCGGCGTGGACTCAGTCACGCCTACGTCACCGAGATCCCTGTCACGAAGCCTCCCTTCCGGGGACAGACAAGTATGTAGCGGACAACCCTACGATCAATGAGACGTTATTTCATGATCTACGTCATTTCTCAGCCGGAGAACGGCTAGCACCACGACAGCCCCTATAAATAGGTTCCCAGACGGATCTAGAAGGAAGCCCCGATGACAGTGATACATCTACAGACTTACACACGTAGACACACCCCCAAACACATACACGCATATAAAGACACATGGAGAAGGAGAGATGCCCTGGTGCTAGCAGAGCTTTTTGCCAAGAGAGAGAGAGAGAGAGGCTTCTCCACGTAACGACGGAAGGGATCTCCATCCGGGAAGTAGGGCCAGAGAGGTTCCTCTGAGGTTCTTCTACCCTGCCTCTCTGAGCACTCTCCAAACCTTCCGTTCATTCTCCGAGCACTCTCTCCTCCACTCAGGTTCCCCTAGTTCACTCTCTCTGCCTCTCTCCTTCCCCCAAGCTCTCTTTATTTTTGCTCCTATGTGTTTTTGACTTAAGTATCAGAGGATTATCCCCCTGGGATCACTCTCAGGGCTCCTTCTGACGTCATTTCCTAGTGATTGCAGGTTTCCTTAAGAGGCCAACTACTCTTCCCCAACAAATAAATCTTAAAGATCTGGTACGGGACCAAGGGAATATTTTCTTGCCTCTACAAGTATGTTAGTGATGGTTTTCTATTGCTGAAATTAATAAAACAATAACAAATAATTAAAAATAAATGAGTTTAGAAGCGGTCTGTCGGGTCGACGTAGTCGTTAGAACTAAGAGTTCTATTGCCACCCGACGTGTAAGCCTCGCGGCAAAGGCCTCCTAGAGATACGACGACTCTCGGGTAGGCGATCCTCTCTCTCTCGTCGGCACGTCCTCGAAGAGAGCTTTGTGAAACTCGATCAAGCTTTCAAGGAACTCAGCAGAGAATAAAAAATGAAGAAGGAAGAGTTAACGCAGAGAAAACAAAGTTTTTGTAGTTGCTCGAAAAACTCAGAAAATCGAATGATCACCTGAGGTGATCTATTTAAAGCCTTTAGGGAAAGCATCCAAGGAAGGAGCGTCCGCTAATGGAGCTTTCCCAGTCGTTAACAGGTGGACACTGATTTCAAAACACGGTGTAATAGTCAACATTTGGTGCTGTTTATCACGCATGTCATTTTTACGCACAGTGATGGACAGTGAGGGAAACAGTGAAGGTTTTCAAATCTCACACGAAAAAGTCTAACAATCCCCTACATGATGTAAAACCTTCAAATCTCTTAAAACAAAGTTATTAGTAAACAAAAGATTGTCGAGTCCTTTATACTATGCAACGGGTGAAAATATCTTTTGGTTTGAATTTTCACTTAGTGATATTTGAGATTGTCTGTGAGAACGCTTGGTGGACTATGCCTTGAAGTAGGTCTCATGATTTAGACTTTCCCAAATTCACACACAGTATAACCCAATTGAGATTCTAGGTGGGTCACACTAATAATGGCCTTGCGTAAGTATCTCATGTGTATTTTAGAAAATATCTCACATCTCATTGTCGTGGTCTCACGAGTCCACATATGTCGGTGAATCCTTCAAAGGGTGCGAGCAAGGTAACACCCTGGCTCTTGAGTCTTGGATTCATTAAGAGTGTATACTCATCCTCACCTCTTGCTTCTAAGTGAGCACTAGCGCCATAAGGATTGGAGCAGAAAATATCAGTGCTCCACAAAGTTACCTATCAAGTTTGTTTCTATTCATTAAACCTACGTGAGGTTGGGCTGCTGATAAGTTCACATTTTTATATGTTTATTTATGTCACACAGAACATTTTTGGACTTTAAAGTAAATAATTATGTAATTCTTGCGATTAATCTCGGTCTCACATTAAATTTGAGCTTTCATGAAATTAATTAAAATTTGATATATAAAATAATACCAGGATTTGGGATACATGAAACAATAGATAATTATATGATTATATATTTTTATTGTGAATAATATTTTTAGAGGCGAGAAAATGGTCTATTGAACCCTGTACCACACTTTTAATATTTGTTTGTTGGGGAAGATCGCCCGGCCACCCGTGGAAGCCTGCAAACACTAGAGAAATGGTGTCAGAAGGAACCCTGGGCGTTATCCCAAGGGACAACCCTCCGATGCTTAAGTCAGGACCTTGGAGGATGGGGATTGAGAGAAGATGGTGGAGCGAGAGAGAGAGTTGAGAGGCGATTAATCGAGCCTGGAGTGACGGTTGGGCTCCCATGGAGTGCTTGCCACGCCCAGCGAGTGTTCGGAGAGCGCTCGCTAGACCGGAAGGGTCCTCAGAAGCAGACCATAGCTCTCCTTTATAGAAGCCGCTCTCTGGAATAGTCAGCCTGTCGTAGCGTGTGTCGGAGTCTCTCTTGCCGTGTTCGTTTGTGTCTCTCTCTAGGCGTACCCCCTGTCTCTATACGAAGGTCCATTTATAGGGGTTGTCCTGGCGGTGGAGGCCTATCCCTTAGCAGGGAAGGGCGTGAGTCGTTGGTAACGTCTCCCCGCGATCGTGGGGAGTTTCCCATTTAGCGTCCGTTCCTCCGGAGTCGAGCGGCTTTTAGGCGAGTCTTACAGCACCCGTAGGGCGTGCTCACCTTTAGTGGAGTTGAGGCCGATGATGGTGGGAGTAACGTTCGGTCTTCGGAGGGTCGTCCGACGTCCGATATGCCTGGGTTGATGTCCGTTGTGGATTGGCGAATCCGATGGCCGGCCCTATTGGGTCGTCCGTCGTGGGCCGTGGCTGTTGAGGATCCATCATGTGTGTTACGGACCTTGAGACAACGTGGGCCTGGTGTCAATGGGCCGCGCGCGGGCCATGTTGATTTTACCTTCCTCACTAGCCCCCCACTCTCAGACGCCGAGCACTTTCGGGGTCTGAGAGGTAGCTCTGGTAGGCCTGTTGAGGGAAGGTTTCTTAGGAGGATCTCGTCGTATCAACAGGGTAAGTAGGCCCCGCCGCCTACTTGGCTTCTTGGCGCGCAAGGCTCTACTGGTCGAGGTGTCAGGCATCGTCATAGCCATCATGACGCAGCCATTTTTGTCTGGGGGCGCGAGCGTGAACGGTAGCCTGAGTTCGACGGACGTACTTTGATAGTGACATGCACCTTTTCACTCTTGTGTCATCTCGAAGTGGCTGATCCACCTTCGAATTTATAAATACCGACGTGAGGTCGTCCGGGACGCCCTGCTCGCTTCCCTAGTATTCGTCGTGGGTGTCAATTGCTTCCTCATCGTCTTCCTCCTGTTCTGGTGAGGATTCTTCCATCTCTCTCTTCACATCGGCCCTACGTCCTCTACGAAGGAGGAAGAAGTAAGTCGTGCCAGCGTCCCGAGCACTTCGGGCGCCGGTCCCAGTCGTCCCCGCTCTCCGCAGTTAGTCGCTTATAGGGCGGTTCACGACCTCAACGAGGCCTTTTAGATCCCTGTCGACTTCGATATTAATTTCCCGACTTCCGATGATTGTCAGTGGAGTCGTGTTCCGGATAGCATTAGGGTTCCCATAGAATCCTTTCGGGAAGGCTTTTGTCTACCTGTCCACCCTTTTTTGGAGTCGGTCCTTGTGACGACCCGGGATCCGAGTACCGAAAAGGAACCGGTGCGTCTCGGACCTCGGCCCACCAACCCACGAGCCCGAAGACTCGGAAGGGTGAAAAAGGGATGGTGTGGGAGTGCAAGAGAAGCTGACACAACTGCAAAGATAACACAATAATCAAAATAAAATGCATAGCATAATATAAATAGGTAAATAAACTGCTACAAGGTCCAGTGTATCTCATGTCCAAATAAAGTACAGTCAACAGAAGGAAAAGTACAACTACACGGGACATCCCCCGGCGTACAACTACACGGGGCATACCCTGACCCTGGCAGACTGGCGACTAACCCTAGCTAGAAGAACCGCGTTGAAACTCTGCCGCAGCTCTTGACGACCCCGCCTCACCTTAAACCTCATTTCATTGGCCCAGTAGGGATCCCTCGGACCCCCACCGCACAATGAGGAAAACGAGGTGAAAAGACGCGAGCAATCATGGAAGGTAACGCTACCTAGCAGGAGCACGGTAGAACCAACAAGCAGTAATAAATAATTGGAAAAGTCATCGAACTAACCGTACCGTATAACCGAACCTCGGTTCGTCAAAACTTGAGTCCATACCTGCCAGTAGACAGGAGCACCACCCTCTAGAAGAACGACCGGATGCGTTCCCTGACGTCTTACACCGCATCACAAGTGTCTAGCTACAACACCCCAGGCGGAGACAAAGACACACTCAGTAACCAGTACCACAAACAAGGACTAGCTGAGGTCGCGCTCGTCAGCACGGGCCTGAAGCCCTCAGCCCCGTTTGCACACTTAGACCATACGCCCTAAGCCTGTCCTCTAGCTGGTTATTCCCCCGAAGTCCAGACTCGGCTATGCGTGGGGACCCTATAGTAACCAGCCTAACAACCATCTCTCTCGGGTCAGCCGCTCCACCACTCCCGGGTGGGTCAGCACCCCGTGCCGTAAGAAGGCTACGACTAGTGAACGTGTCACCGGAGGTAAGACTCAACTCACGAAAACCACGGTCGAAGAGAAACGGGACTGCAACCCACTTGGTGCAGCCCAGCGTCTGGTGGTCCTACCTTGGGCCGCCACACAGACTCTAGGGGCCCAACCTTGGTCCGCTAGAAGGTGAGTCACAATGGGCCTGGCGATCCCATCTCAGGCCGCCACGATGCTCTAGCGGCCCAATCTTGGTCCGCTAGACTCGCTCTGGCGCCCGTACCTACGGCCGCTAGAGGGCACGTGACCCCAGCAGTCAAAACACACGCCCCGAGGCGCAACGGTCAAAAATAGAGTTAGCGGTCGAAGCTTCGGCCGCCACCCCAGTTGGCGGTCTATCGTGCGGCCGCCAGCCGACGAAAACCCCTGCCGACAAAATAGTATCCTGTGGCGCGCCTACCTTAGGCCGCCAGAGGTGTGACGGTCTCTGGAAGGGCCGCCACACCCACCCGAGAACGGAACCGGCGGGAACAATCCCAAAATTCTGTTCCACGCCCCGATCATCCTCCGATGATGGGGAAAACAAGGGGGAAGCTCCCCCAACCCCATTAGCATGCATCTAAAGCCCCAAATCGGTCAAAACCCCAACGAATCGACGGATCTGGCGCACAAGCCCTAAACATGGATTTTACCCTCCCGGCTCAAAAACGCCCCTCTCGGCCTCCCCACGGCCTACAAATCACGAGGAAAGCTGTAAGGAGGATAAGGATCCGTCCCCCTACCTCAATGGAGCACGAGCTTCGCCGGATCGCCGCCAATTGCAAGAAGAAGCTTTTAAACCCTCACACGCCCCGCCCCTCGCCGCAAAAAGCACGCTCCCGCGTTCGCCTCGTCGTCGCCGCCGCCACGTCGTTGCTGGAGTGGAGGGGCCCGCGTCTCGATCGTCCGGGGAGGAAGAACGGCCGCGGTGGGGAGGGCGCTCTCCAACGGTCGGGAGAAGAAAGAAGAAGAAGAGGAAAAGAAGAAAAGGGGAAAAGAAAAGGGAAAAAATAGGGGGTATTTATAGAAAATCTGGAAAAATGCCAAAAATATCAAAAAATAGAAAAATATGTTTTCACGATCCTTGAAACACGCACAACGTGATGGTACCATCCCGGAGTAGGAGAACCCAACGGTTCGCTCGCAAACGCGTTCCGCAGGTCCGTTAGGGAAAAACACGCGTAAATCACAAAACAAGCTCCGGGACCCCCGAAAGTGATCCGAAACCCACGGATCTAGATCCAAAAAGTGTCTAAAAAATGCGGGACATTACAGTCCTCATTTACTATGGTAGGTACCTAGGGGACCTTTCCCCCCAATTCCTGGAACATCCTGTGCGGCTTCGTCTATGTCTGTAATCAAGCTTCGGTCGAACCCAATGTCTTCCTTTTCCAGCAATTCTACAGCCTTCAACGCTGTCCAGCTGATGTGTCGTCTTTTTACTTTTAGGCTAGGAAGGGTAGGACCATTATCTATGTCTCTTCCCTGGTCTCCAACATCAAGCGTTTGTCCGAGCTCTATGTTCTCATTACAAAGGTAGGAGGTAGCGGCCACTCGAGTGATTGGAGTTTCACCACGAGTTTCCGCCCTCCTAGAGCTGACATGCTGCCCACGCCAATCGCTGAGGAGGCCAGGGCGATTAAGGCCCTTCTTCATCACCCCCTCAAGGATGCCGACAGTAGGTTGACCCTGACGGTACTTCGGGAGCTGGGGTTAAACCCCCCATTGCCCCATGGTACTAACTTCGTTGTTTCCTTCGCCTTTATGTCGTCTGTTGAGTTGACCTTCTTAATGCTACTCTGCAGGGGTGCCAAAATCGTCAGAACTGCGGTTCGAGACGGTCGAGCTGCCAGTGAACGTTCCTCGCCCCCTTGATCACATCGAGCATGGTGCCGACTAGGTGACTGTTGCTGTTCCTTGGGAGGCGGTTGTCTTCTAGCCGGGGCGTTTGCCGTATCCTCTCCCTGCGGCACTTTCGACAGAGTGCTCGAGTCTGCCCCCTGCATTGCCGCCCGTCGGGCTAGTGCCCAGCACTGGTTCGGGCACTCACGCGGCCAGTCTGTAGGAAGTTTCTGAGGGCGCATTGAGCACACCTGTTAAGGCTTCCCCAATGGTGGGCGGGCAACCCTGCCGGGTGAACCTTGGTGTAGTGGTGGCGTTAAATAGGTGGCGCTAGGGGAAGAGAAAAAGGACCACCGCCGGAGCCCACGGTCGAACGCCACCACCTCCCCGGTCTGCAACTCCTCCGATAGCCGCGGCTCCCGTACCATCTGCCCCAGTCCGTTCGCCACAGAATGGGGCCCCTCCCTCGGCTCCTGTCGGGAGGCATCTGACAAAGGCAAGGCGCCATGCCTTGATGCGGCTGCCAGCTTTCTACCGCCCGAAGACACCTCGGGGGTCATCACTGGCCAACGCGAGGCGTACGCCCTGATGGACAAGGGCGTGTGGCTGTTCGACTACACTAGCGACTCCTCTCCCGCAGCCCACTGGATACTGTACAATATGGCGGCCAAGAACTTATGCTCGGTCGCCAGGGCTTTTGGCTTGTGGGGATATCACTTCTCTAGAATTGCTCGACAGTTGACTGAGAGCGCGGAAGAAGCTGGAGGCCCAGTGCGCCAAGCTCCAGGTGCGTCTGGAGTCACAGGGGTGAACCCTGGTGGAGTCCAAGTGCGACCGAGATGCCTCTCGAGTCCAGGCTCGGACGCTGGAAGGGTCCCTTCGCTAGGCAGTCGAGAGGGCTGACGTAGCGGATGCCCTGGCGGCTAGGTTGAGGGCCTTGGCGGATGCGGCCGAGGAGAGGGCCCAGGCGGTAGAGGCCCGGGCCAATAGGCTGAAGGCAGCGATGGCCACCATTGGTGTAGAGGCCGTAGAGTGTTTCTGGGCATCCTCGGAGTACCAGGATGAGCTGAATGCGACGGCCGTTGAGGTCTACGGTCCAGCGAGGGACCTCGGCTTTCAGGAGGGCTGGTCGGCCGCCCTCCAAGTGGCTGCTGACAACTTGGGTGTTTCGGTGCCTCCCCTGCCACCTTCGTTAACGCCATTCAAGCCTGCAGCTAGCGATGGCGAGGAGGAACTTCGTGAGGAGGAGCCTAGCGAGGAGGGACCGAGCACAGCAGAGCGTGCCGCCGGGGTCGAGCACTTGGTGGAGAGGGAGTTAGTTGATCTGACTGACGATGCTCAGCCCTCCACGGTCGTTCCCGAGGCTCAAGACCAGACACCGGCTGACGCTATTGAGGAGGGGGGCACTTGAGGGAGTGCTCGCCCTTACTTGTATTTTGTCTTCTTCTCTTTTTTGGTTGGGGTACGTCCGAGCAGACGTAGTTCCCTCAATGTAACATTTTTGCTTGATAATGATGACTTGCTTTTCCTTCGCAAACTCTGACCATCTGGAGCATTCAGTACTTTCCGTGTAGCCTGCTTGCTTTATTTTCTCCACTTTAAACCCTCCTTGGGATATGAACCGACGGCTGGAGTCACGTTGAGGGATGTGAGAAGGCGCGATCTTCGGGATCCGTCGCTTCGACTCCCACTAAGTTGGGAAGGCGCGAAGACTCTTCTACCCCTTCTGGGAACTTTGTCTCCTCCCTATAAATAGCGACCCCGTGGTGAACCCTAAGGCCATCCTGAGTTCCCTGGGCAGTTGAAGGAGTACACTCAAGAGGATGTCATCAGAGAAGTCGAGTTCTTCGTCGGAGGAGGCCCCCCTCAAGCGGCTATGCTTCCGGAAGGAAGCGTTGTCGGCATCGGATCCGTCGACGGGGGAGGGTAGCAGTGGCAGCGTGTCGAAGGAGTACAAGCATGGGTACCTGCAAGGGTGGCGGGATGCCTTGGCGAAGGTGAACCGCCTATATTGTAACAAGGGGGGTGTTAAGCCTCCAGCCCGACAGGTTCCATCTCATGGAGGATGAGTAACCTTTTATACCCTCTCTCTTATCAATAAAATTCCTCTTTTCTACAACTTTACTTTGCATGGATGGGTGCTTGATCTTTGTGTGATGTGGTTGCCATTAATGGACCCATGACTTCCTTCGACGCGCAGGTCAAATGATGGATATCATTCGTTGCAGGTAAGGGTCACCTTTGTGAAGGGGAGCTCTTCCCCTATAAGTAGTAGGGCCTGTCGATGGTTCTAAGGCACCATGTGCCTTCCTCCCCTTAGTCCTTGTCGTTGTCATGGCTCAGCAATCTCCCAAGCTCGTAGTGGAGGGGGAGACTCCAAAGGTCTCTGATGCCCCTGTTGTCGTTACGATGGGGATTGACGTTGCTCCTGCTGGGCGACCACATGAAGCTCCAGCAACTTTGGCATCGCCCGTAGTGGTTGTGCAAGGGGAAGGTGCTGCCGCCGAGACTGCTCCGGTCCTAGCTCCTTCTCATGAACCGCTCGACTTGGACGACGACTTCGAGCAGGGTTGGATGGCCGACTATCATGACAGCTATGAAGCCGCCATGGCCTTAGTGTGCCTAATCCATTTCCCTGGCGGCCCACGCTGGCCATTCGGATACGTTGAACTTGAATGAGGGTTCTTGTACTAGCAATAAAAGCATGAACTTCTTCTGTCACTTTGTCGTTTTCCTCTCACATCGTTTGGGCCATTGCATGGATGTTGTATGGGCTTTGGCAAAATCCTCCATGTGTGGAGAGTTCGTGAGAGTTGGTAGAATTGCCATCGACTCCACCTTTAGTGTGCACGAACTAAATGTACGTCCTGTTTTCCAGGAAGACCAGGACTCTCACCTGCCCTGAGGGACTGTCCAGTGGCGCTGTGGATGCGGACAAGTGTACATCCACTTTCCTGAAGCGGAGAGGACTCTTACTTGCCTCTGGCTAGGTGTACGTCCTATTTCTTGAAGAGGCTAGGACTCTTACCTGCCTTTAGGGGCTTAGAAACCACTTTTGAACAATTCTGGAGAAGCGTACGTCCTTCCTCCTGAAGGGAGGAGGTGTGTTGCTCATCTTAGGGGACTTAGAACTCTCCCTTTATTTCTGAGGGAGCATGGGTGCTCACCTCTTAGAAACTCAGAAGCTACCATGGTTTCTAAGAGAGCGTGAGTGCTCGCTTCTTGGGAGCTCGGAAGCCACCATCGTTTCTGAAGGGAGCAAGGGTGCTCGCTTCTTGGGACCTCAGAAGCTACCGTCGTTTCTGAAGGGAGCATGAGTGCTCGCTTCTTGGGAGCTCGGAAGCTACTATCGTTTCTGAAGGGAGCATGAGTGCTCGCTTCTTGGGAGCTCAAAACCTACCATCGTTTCTTAAGGGAGCAAGGGTGCTCGCTTCTTAGGAGCTCGAAAGCTACCATCGTTTCTGAAGGGAGCACGGGTGCTCGCTTCTTGGGAGCTCGGAAGCTACCATAGTCGGGCTCGGCAGACGACTGACAATGATTCCCAATCCGGGTTTCGAAGTGGTGGGAAGACGTAATAATAATCATTTACTGATAAAACGCTCTTAGGTTTACAGAGTTCCAGGTCCTTGGCACTTCTTGCCCATCCAGCGTCGTTAGCATGTATGCCCCTTGGCCGAGCACTTCCTCCACCTGATAAGGGCCTTCCCAGTTTGGAGCCAGTTTCCCCATAGCTGCTCTGGGATCTACCACGCTGGCTCGTCGCAGCACAAGGTCTCTAGGGAGGAAGTGGCACTCTCTGATGCGAGCATTATAGTACTGAGTCAGTCTTTGCTGATAAGCCACGAGTCTCAACTGGGCGCGCTCTTTGCTTTCTTTGAGCAAGTCCACGTTTTCTCGCATCGCCTGGTTGTTCCTTGCTTCGTCAAACTGGCTAACCCGTAACGACGGGTTGGATATTTCAACCAGGACAACTGCTTCCGCTCCATATGCCAGATGAAATGGTGTCTCTCCTGAGGCAGTCCGAGCAGTGGTCTAGTGTGCCCATAAGACACTTGGGATGGAATCTACCCAAGATTCGCCAGCCTGATCCAAGCGAGTCTTGATGCCATGAAGGAGCGTTCTATTGGCATTCTCTATGAGGCCATTCGCTTGGGGGTGGCCGACAGACGTGTAATGGTTCCAAATCCCCAGCTCTGAGCATTTTTCTTGGAAAACAGTGCTCGCGAATTGCATGCCGTTGTCGGTTGTAAGGACGCGTGGGATCCCAAACTGACAGATTATGCTTCGCAGGACGAATTTCCACGTTGCCTCGCTCATGATTTTCCCCAATGGTTCTATCTCGACCCATTGTGGACGCACTTTTTCTTCCTTAATTTATTTTTTACTTATTTATTTATTTATTTCTTTTGTATCGTTTATTAGTGCGTAGGTGTGCTAGTCACAATGTGACAATATGTTCGGGCTCCAAAGACCAAGGTGGTCCGGAGGCGCTGGTGCGCACCGTCTGACTAGTTAGACGATAGTGGGTGTAGAAATGCCAAAATTGACATCACTTTGAGTATATTTCATATCGCATCATAATGCCCTAAATTGACTCTCAAAGCAACTTGTTTGAGTGATTTTCTTCACTTTTCTTGATTATTCAACTTTTCCCTATTTTCTCCTATTTTCCTTATTTTTTTTTGATTTTTTCAACATTTTCTCTTATTTTTTGGGGCCTTTTTGAATTAGAGTCAGACCTAGTGGACGCCAATTCTTTAGATTAACGCCAGCATCCCAGACGTCAGTTCTTTTCTTAAATTAACGCCTCTCTAGAAAGATGCCAATTTTTAAATTGGCGTTCGTCCGAGTGGACGCGGATTCTTTTTTCACCTCTTTTTGCCAATTTTGCATTAATGTTGAATTAACGCCTTTATGGAAAGGCACCAATTCTTTAATTTACGTCCGGGACCACGGACATGAATTCCTTTCTTTGTCATTTTGTGGCAATTTTGTATTAATTTTGAATCTACATATTTCTGAAAAGACGTTAATTTTTAAATTGACGTCCACCTCGTGGATGCTAATTCCTTTTCCATATTTTAAACTTTTAAATTATTGCCAAAATCCCATTAAATTCTTAATTCGCGTTAGTCCAGATGGACGCAGATGCCTTTTCCAAATTTTGGTAATTTTTGACTTTCCATAAAAAATCTTGAAATGACGTTTGCCCAGCTGACGTTAATTTAAAGTCGCGTCCAAGCAGATGGACACAGATTTCATTTCCATATTTTGAGCTTTTAAATCCTACCAAAATTCGTATAAATTCCTAATTCACGTCGGACCAGGTGGACACGAATTCATTTTCAATTTTGGTAATTCCCAAACTTTCCATAATTCAATTCTAATTAACATCTTCTTCGTCGACGCGAATTAATTGGCAACCACTAGATCAGACGCCAATTCTTCCAGAATTCTGAATCCTGCAACAGCCCTTCCCTTCCTCATTGTAACCTCCTTTTCCACTTGGGAAAGGGTTCCTACGACTAAGGTTATGAGGACACATGTCATATGTATTCTTCTCTCCAAATCCCATTAAAATATAGTTTTCTAATTTTAAGGGAATTAAACCTCCAAATTTTCACTCTATAAATAGGATCCCCCTCTCCCTTGTTCAAGAGGCTGAACTTTGATACCTTGGGGAAACTCTGCTGGAGGGAAGAGCTAAGAAGGGAGAAGGAGTCTCCCCTAAAGCTCAAAGCTACATCCTTGGAGCGCCTTCTTCCCTTGGAGAATATTGAAGATTTGAAGCCCCTTCCTTGGAGAAAAATCAATAAGCCTATCATCTCCCCTTTCATCTTTTTCTTTCTTTTATGCATTAATTAGTTTGCATGCATCATATTCTCCTTTCCCTTTTATTTTTATTCTCATCTCAACCACGTTGAGATTCTCCTATTGTGCAACACTTGCACTCTCCATCATCACATCATATTTTTACCTACCCTTTGCATAGGGGTTTAAAGGCCAAACACCAACAAGGTGTGTTCTTATACATATTTTATTCTTTATTCACATTAAGAACTTGATGCTACACACCCCTTGATTTCTAATCCAATTCTTTTGTTGGTTGTTTGTTTTATTTTGCAAGGGTTATCATAAAGAAGAGCTCTCTTCATCGGCCGGTCAATTGGAAGAGAAGGTAAACCTCACATCTCCCCCGCACTTTCAAAGGTATTTATTCGCGATCACCTATCTTTATTCATTGTTATATTCCTTTGAGGCCCACGAGTCTCTGGCAATCACACTCCACCTTTAACATCTAATATGCTACCCTTTTTCCCTTATTTTACTCCTTCTCCAGCCCCTTTAATTCTTTATAATTGTTCTTTGTATATTTTTTCATAATTTATAAATTGGCGATCACGGTGGGACCGCCTCTTATTTTTCTTTTTGATTATCCCTTTCCCTTTGGCGTCCACGTGTGCCCTCTCCCTTTTGCACCCATGGTGCATCTCCCCTTGTGCTCCACGTAGCACTTCCCTTTTTTTATCATTTCTATCCCTCGTGCACTGCGTGCACAACCCCCTCCCTAAGTGATTAACAAGTTGCTAGATTTTGGAGAATTCCTTTCTTTTGTTAAAAAAAATGGGCATGCCATGCTTTATATTATCTTTTGTTGATTGCCATAATTTTTTTTGAGCTATGTGAGTGTTTCACCTTGCTTTCCATCATTTTGTTTTCATTTTCCACAGGTTTCTGGCTGTTGAATAGGGTCAGAATGTAGTTCCTCATAGAACTGTGTTCTACTGAACGCGGTCCTTTAGCAGACCGCGTTCTGCCTTTGTAAAAAAAAAAAAATCCACGTCCAAGACACTGGACGCCAATTTTGAAATTGGCTCCCACTATCCCAGACGCCAATTCTCTCTATTTTTCACAGAATCACCTTGTTCTGCCTATTTTTGGCATTCATTTTTACATGATATTTTTCATACATGTATTTTTCATCTTTCTTGCATTAGTTCTACATTTTTAGCTCATTCTTGGCTTGGGAGACCTCCTCTCCCTACACTTTTTAGGAGATTACACCCTCTCTTGGTGAGGAAGGACCCTCCAATGGAGAACTCCTCTCATTGGATCGAAATCTCTTTAACCAAGGCCTCTATTGTTGGGTCCCTTGGGTGCACCAATAGGATCTAGAGAGGGGGGGGGGGGTGAATAGATCCTCTCACAATCGTTGCCCAATTTAAAGCTTAATCCGGTCACTTGGTGAACTATAGATTAATGAACACTAGAGTGAAGCTTAGCTTCACTAGAAATCAGATTAGTCACTAAAAGGGATGCAACTCGATGGAACACATATGTTCCAAAGTAGGACAGGCAATGACACAATAATGCAGTCCTTCACTTAGGATGATCACTGCACTTCATGTAGAAGATGGCTCATGCCATTCAGTGTGTGATCAAAATGTTGAAGACACCAAAGCTCAAGGATGGTCCTTTTACAAAACAGCATGCAAGTGCTTGAGTGTAAGCACCGAGCCAGCTAGAGTGTGGGTGTTCAGTGTGCAAATGTATGAGAATGTGGGAAACTGAAATACACAAGTACCTATGAATGGAGATAGAAGAAAAGGATCAAACGCACAGGCACAAACCACTACACACTATATTTTTAAGGTGGTTCAGTCTGTAAACCCGCAGACCTACGTCCACCCCTCACCAAACTAGTGAGGCTTCACTACATGAGGATGAGTCCTCACGAGGACGGAGTCCTCAACACACACACACACGCTGATACACAGCTTACGGGGATGACCCCCCCCCCCCCCCCCACACACGCTGATTCACAGCTTCCACGAGGAGCAAGCTCCTCACGAGGACAAGGGTCCTCACGCTGCAAGATTGTAGCACACAGGGACAAGCCCCACGTGGATGAACCCCACACACGAGTTGATACACAACTCACACAAGGAGTGATGCGGGGCGACTATGGTACTCGACTCGAATTGGTTGCGACCTTGGACTCTAACGGACGACGTGACTGACAAGCTGACGCGACCAGCAACGACACTACGACGCGGCACCGAACGAGCTCCAGAAGAGACGATCATGCCCCAAACAAGAAGTACTAACTCACAGTCGTCCCCGGCGAGGGAAACGTGACGATCGTGCACGGTTGGGAAACCGGCTTTGAGACTCGGGTGGTCGGCTCACTCTCGTGCTCGGAACGAGTCACGTGACGGGTCTCACACTCACAACTCGCAGCGGTGATTAAAATATTACAAGCTAATAAAGAATCCTACTCACATGCAGCGGCATCTAGAAAGCATACTAAGTAAGCAATATGACAAAAGGGTGGGTGGCGAGTGTACCTCCACGCTCGGGGCGTGGGGAAGACTTCCCGGCCGAGATCCGGAACTCCCGGTACAACAATAATTATTAATTACAAAAGTGATTCTACAGCCCACTCCACGCAGGGAGGTAACAGGCGACACGTGGGGTCCGGGAGCATCAATCACGGGTTGACGGACAGCATTCGGTGGCGCTCGGGTGGACGCGGTCGGCCGGTTCAGCACTGTTCACTTGGGCTCGCAGGATGGTGCGTGGGACCCGCTGTTGGTACGACGTCATCCGGGGCGGCTCCTGGCTGCAGCGACTGGTGGCGGCGCTCCTGGAGCATCCCGGGTCGACCCCTGGGAGTGGCGGTCACCTGAGTGGTGGCGGGCAATTTTTTTGGGATTTGTTCCACAAGGCTGTCCCGAAGCTGGTTTCTGTCCAGATCTACGCACTCTGACGAGACCGGCTGGTACGCTCAATCCCGACGTCGGATCAGGGCACAAGAGGTACCGTTGGAAAGAGGACTCAAAATAATACGACATATGGGAATCCCGAATGCATCCAACGGCTGAATTTGAAATTAAAACTTCTGTAATTTGACTGAGCACACTATCCTGAAATACAAAATAGGCTGGGCAGAACCTAACCTCCCTGATAAAAGGCTTTGACCGAGGATCAAATGATCGAATCAGGACCAGAGATTTTTATGGTGGGTAGAGGGGAGGGTGATGAAGACGCACATAGCTCTTTTGTAAACTTTGGACAACATTTGATGGGTGCAAAAAATCAGATGCCAATATCTATCTCGCTGGTCTGCACACAGGCAGATTTGGAGAAGAAAGAACATGGGGCTGGGAGATGAGCTAAACAAACTCTGATCGACCCCAAATTTAAATTGGGAATTACCTATTATGAGGGAAACCTACCCTCAATGTTTTGTGACGATCCAACGGTCGGATCTCTCATACCAGCTTCTTCACCGGGCTGCTATCTTGTAACTCTGAGTTTGGAGACAGCAGGATGAAGATTAGCTTGTGGTGGCTCAACGGTGGCACGAACGGCTGCGGCGGCGGCGGCGATGGTTCACAGATGATAGAGGAAGAAGAGAAGAAGAATAAATTTGAGGGAGATAGAAGATTGAAACTCAGATCTAGAAGAGATTGGAGGAGGAAGAGGAAGAACACTTAGAACACCAAGAGAGAGAGGGGGGCACCAAGCATTTTTCTTGTAATTTCTTCATTAAGTTCCACCAAAATACACAAGAGACATTATATAATGTAACCCTAGACCTAGCCAAAAGACTTAGAATATCCTTGGTCAAGGGGGTATAATGGGGAAATACAAATAAAATACATTAAACAATCTCCCATGTGGAGACAAAGAAAGGGGTGCCCCTTTCATAGTCAACATAAGGGGCTCCCATTAAATTAATTCCTTTAGACCACATTTTCCCCCCTTTAGACCAAAATAAAGAAAAATACAAATACATGGTCATTTTATTCTACCATTGACCCAATATAAAAATCTAAGATAATACTAGCCAAATACAATCCAAATACATGCTAAATACACACCAAATACGGCCAAATATGTATAAAATACCAATACGTATAAAAATATGTACTGAAGTATTAGTGCTCCGGTGGCGACTCCAGACTGTCCCCCAGCCATAGAGAGGTCGGTGTCGACCGTGTCGTGCTGCGGGTCGGGTACCGACGGCTCGCTGAGTCGAGCCGTACTCATGCTCTGGTGTCCCCACCAAGGAGCAAGCTCCTCACGAGGATAGGGTCCTCACACTGCAGAGCTGCAACAATGGGGATGAACCCCCCCCCCCCCCCACACACACACACACAAAGAGGAAAACAACACGCTGCAAGTGCAGCAAAAACACGGGGACAACACCCCAAGACACAGTTTATAGATTGCGAAGATGCAAAGGAAAACAAGAAACAAAATAAGGAGAATGCGACTGTGGCTTCAGATCAGAGTCTTGAAGCACTATCAGCAGATCTGAAGACTGGTCAGATCTGAGATCAAGCTCTAGCCGACTGCAAGGAGGGCTGCACTCCTTTCTTCTTCTTCTCCTTTTTTAGCACTAGCTTGGGTCGAACTAGGGCTGGGCTGCTCACTCTTTTCTCTTCTCTCTTTTTCTTCCTCTCAAATTTTCTGCTAAGGCACGGGCTCCCTTCTTTTCTCTCAAGCTCTCCTCGTCTTCAGGCTGCAGCAGCAGCTTCATCAGAAGCTTCATGTATATATAGAAGAGCTGGTAGAGTATTTTCCCTCCAAAGATCTGTCGCTTGATTGGCTGGAATAACAGAGCAAAGACAAAATAATTTTCCCTCCAAGATCCTCAGCTTGATTTGTTGGAAAAGAAATGATGGTCTTGAACCTGGAGCTCTTCCAGATCTTCCTCCTCATTGGCCTAGGACAGAAAAGGATAATCCTCTGTCCCAGGTACCTTTCTTGGACAGAAATTTGATGGGTTGTGGCCAAAAAGGCAGAGTACCATAGAAGCTGACCTTTCCCTCAAAGGTTAACTGACAGATCTTCCTCCAAAAAGTTGTATTGACTTCTTTATGATAGAAAGGTAGGATCTCTATCCTAGGAACCTTTTCCAGACCTTGAAATACGTGTTTTTGGAAGTTTACGTCGCTTATTTTTGGTCTCTAGATGATCTTCGAGACAATTGCAGTTTTGGCAGAAATAAGCTGAAAAACTTCTAGTGCATCGACGCAGCAAGGTCATTACGTCGACACAGCTTCATGGATCCTTGAATAGCTGGCGAGCTTGACCTTCATGGAGTCGACGCTGTGAAGGGGTGCGTCGACGCATCCTTTGTGAATAGCGTTTACAAAGGTTTCTGCGAAGCCCTTGCGTCGACGCCCCGAGAGAGTGGGGTCGAAGCATCCAATGACAGGCATCTGTCTGACTGCTACTGGAGCTTGATGAGGTCAACACATCATGATGGTGAGGCCGACACAGCTTTGAAGACTTCTTTAGTGCTTGTTGGGAGTTCATTTGGAGTCGACGCACCAAAGAGGTGGGATCGACGCATCAGTTGATATGCACTTGGTCCTACCATCGAAGGAGTCTGGAGTCGATGCAATAGTGCCAAGGGGTCAACGTAGCTGCTGATATCGCCTTGGCTGTTCTTCCTTTTGAGAAAAGGAGTCGATGCTACTTTGAACATAAGGTCGATGCAGCCTTGTGCAATTTGATTTTTCTTTCTTTTGTCAAAGCCTTTCTACATTTCTTGAATCCTGTGCATCCAAGGGCCTTTGCACCTTGGGCTTCACTCAGTCTTTTGAAACTTTATTTGAATAAAAAGAAGGCCCTTTGCTCCTTTGTTTGAGCACGTACAAAGCCCCTTACATGCACTCCCATTTCTGTTTAGGAGATGCTGGCTTCTATTGCTATTGGCCTTGTAGTTGTTGGTTGCTACTAGCTTGTGAGCTTCTTACTGATCATAGCAGCAATTCATCGAGCACATTGTGAGCTTCTTGGAACCTGATGAGACTGAACTCAAGCAACTTCTTGGAACCTGGTTAGACTCAACTCAAGGAGGGTTAAAGAGAGGTTAGACAATAAATGCTTTTTGACTCCTTTACGGATATATGAAGTTTTGTTGTCATCAAAACACACACATAGCACATCAATCTCCCCCTTTTTGATGATGACAAAACTTTGATGATAAGCACATATTTTTTCTCCTTCTTTGGCATAATCAATAAGCAGACAAATATGTAAGATGAAGACAGGCTTATAGAGGTAAGTATGATTCAACATAATAAGCATGATTCCACGATTTGCATGATTTAATGTCCCCCCCCTTTAGCACTCTCTTCCCTTTAATTTCAATGTCAATGACTCCTCATATCTCTCCCCCTTTGTTATTAACAAAGAGGGCTTAGATTAAAGCCAATTTCAGAATCAGAATTTGAGCACATGGAGTATGAAGTGATTAAAAATTCAGGTGCCAAGGATGCTGATACCAAATGATACCACTTGATGAATGAGCACTTGTTGGATTCAAAAGCATAGTTGGCACTAAGGAGAGTAGTAGAGCAGATACCACTGGTAGAAGGTGTTGAGACAAGAAGGCTGATACCAATGGTTGACACTAGAAAACTTATACCACTTGATAATGATTGAAGCATTCAAGAGATACCACTTGTTGCTTGTTGGTGAATGACGAAGCAAACTTTGACAGCCAAGGGATGGATCCAATTAATGCCAAATGATATTCACTTAAGCATTCCATGGTTGAACTAGCATCAAGGAAGTTAATAATGCAGAGTGCAGAATTTTTTGGGAAGCAGCAGAGAGACCAATTGTCTTTTTGACAAAAGCCAGGACCGCCCAAACAGTAGTCTGGATAAAAGGGGGTCGACCCTTGGGGTCGACACTTGAGCAGCAGGGTCCTGGACAGACCCGGACCCGGTGAGGGTCAACTCTGGGAGTCGACTCTTGCTATTGCATGAGCAATTTTTCCAACAGAGAGGGATAGGCAGTAGACAGATACCACTTGTTGAGATTGTGGATTTTTCAGATACCAAGTGGCAATAAACAAGCATACCGTAGTCGGGAATCATCTTAAATGGAAGAGAATCAAATGAGAGTAAGGAATATCAGAATTTTGACATTGCAAAAGAGACAAGTCCAAGAATTTTTAGGATGTGAGTTTTCACCCTGTAATAATGTTCATAAATGCAGAGTTAGAGATTTTTCAGAGTCTTCAATTATAGAGCTACTAATGATAAGCACTTATCTTTCTGATTGGTTTAAATCTGATGAATTATGAGTTTCTCAATTATGAATGTTGAAAATTTCTGCATTCAAAATTAATAGAAGTAAACCAATATTACATATTAAAGACTAGGTTAACCTCCTTTCATCCTACTCGTTCAATTCCATTAGCCCCTTTGAAAGAAACTACAATTAGTATTGAGGTTAAACACCTTGTGAAGTTTTTGATTTTATCCATGGGGTGCTACCATTTTCAGATTTTTTTTTGATACCACTATTTTCCAAATGTTTGCTTGTTTTCCATTTTGCAAGAGCATTCAGGTGTAGCAAGCACCTTTTGACGTAAGCATGCACGTTGATCAGACGCCAGCATATCCAGTTACTCAGTGTAACTTACCATTCTGCTTCATTTATAGCAGAGATAGCAAGGCACTTCATGACTCCGTCCACTCCACTTCATTGATGAAGGGACTCGGTTTCTTAGTGAGTCTTTTGCCATTGCTCTGCCTTAGGGCATTGATTTTAGTACACACCTTTTTACGTGAGGATACATGTTTATCAGACGTCAGTATCCCTAGTTACTAAGTGTGACTAAAGTCATTGCTCACATTAAGTGCTGTCCTTAAGGAAGTTTTTCAGATTTTCATGATGTTTAAAAATAATATTGAAATGAGGTTCCTCAAACAAAGATGCCTTTGTACTTAAGATAAACTTTCAGATTTAAGAAGACATAGCTGGAAGCAACTTGAGAAACTGGTTTAGGTCCATTAAGGATGAATACAACCATTTTCAAGATATTTGCATTTAGCTCATGAAATCACTAAACTTAAACCAACATTTTTCATGTCCTGGGCAATCATAGAACTTCATAAAAGAAGATTCTTCTTTTGAAATGTACTCTGATAAATGAACTCAGCAAACAGACCAAAATACTTACAATAGTTCAAGCTCATTCAAAGAGATAAGCAGTATGCAGCCAGGCATTAGAGTAAATAGAGGATGATCCAAGAGTATTCAACCATTTAAGAACATATGCCAGTTTTCCAGGGGTTCCAGAGAACAACGACATAACTGTACTTTGATGGATTCAAAAGTGAGTTCAATAACAAGCAAATGAGCATGGAAGGCATGCAGCTAGATGCAAAAAATGGATTTGTGTAAGCTGATATGAAATCTCCCCCTCAATGAGTGACTGATAGAAATGTTATCAGAGGGAACAAGGAGGGTGATGCTCATCAAACGTGGGTGAGCTCAGTTCAATCTGAAGATGAGAGTTCAAGAAGTAAACAGGAGCGACAGGTGAACTGGTGCATCGATGCAGGAACCTCAAGGGGTCGATGCACAATGCACAGATAGAACACAAATTCAAGGATAATGCATCTACTACGTCGACTCACCAAGATTTGTGCGTCAACGCACAATGCAGTCATCACACTGAACATTCAAAAGGAGCAAGTTTTTCAATAAACACACAATTTTTAATTTTAATTAACCATTAAACATGGTAGATATTTCATTTCTGCAATAAAATTGAACCCACATATCAAGAGAGTACATTCAAACATGCTTTCAAATTTTCTCAAAAATTGAAATTCCTTTTAAAATTGAGCCATTTTATTTATGAAGCATGCAAAGGAGGGATACAACCGTTACAATGAACCACCCTGTCAAAGTGGATCAAACTCTCCCTGAGAGTAGGCAATCAATTCAGATGTCAACAAGATGATGATCCTAAAAATATAGATTGAGGCAATAAGCAAATGTACAGATTGAACTTCTTGTGCCGACTCCCCCTTACTATGTGCATGGACTTCAAAATGCCTTCGCGAGAATTAACAAATAGGTATACAACCTATGACTTACATGAGCACTTGACCCGCAGTACTAGGCGGAGAACTTGATTCGAAGATCCTCTCACACATAGTGATAATTTCCAGTTGGACTTAATCTAACCTTCCACAGATCACCATTCTATATATCAAAGGGTCATACTATAGGAAAACTGGCCTTTACCTACATTTTTAAAACATAGGTATAAGTCTAAAAAATGTAGGTAAATCCTATTCTTACATTTCCTTACCACACTTTCAAAATCGCGTGACTATAGGTTATACCTACGTTTCAATAAAACGTAGGTATAGATCGACCTATACCTACTGGAGAGGGGGATTTCTGTAGCCCATCTAAGAGCAGCCGAACTAAGCCCATCAGGGCCGAACGAGGCTTAACTCAGCCAAGTGACAGCCCCCTAGGGCCCACTTAGGTAAAAACGCCCAATAAAGATCACTCGGGATTCCACCCTTCCTCGGCGGCCCTTAGGCTCGGAAGGCCCGAGCTTCAGAACGGAGGAAGACCCATGCCCGAGTTATCCCTTCATCAGGATAGAGGCAAGCGCCCTGTGCCCACTCCGACCTGACTCCATCCGAGCTATGCCTATCGCCCGGACAGGGCTGGCACCTTTTATGCTCGGACCGACTGACAAGTGCTTATCCGTGCAACCGTTGAGAGCCCTTTATGAGCATGAGTTTATGAGGATAAAGGATCCATGATCCCTCAAGGCCATGAAGATCCCACGATGAGGACGTAACGATCCCATGATGAGGACGTAACTTCTGCCTGAAACTCCTCAGCTTACGGGACTCATAAGGTGAGCGCACTATATAAACCAGGGATTCTCTCCAGTGAAAGGTAAGGCCAACACACGCCTAAAAACTCCCTGAGCAGGAACCACTTCACCACCTTGGTGTTGGGGGATCTCGCGCACCTCTTTCTACCTTTCTCAATACCTTCCACCATTGCTCTACTGACTTAAGCATCAGAGGGTTTTCCCCAGGGAACCATCCCTGGGCCTCCTGATTCGTTTCCCTTTCTCTGTAGTTCACTACTAGGTGATCATCTTCCCAGCTCAAGACAAGCGCGAGATCACGCCCCTTCATATGGCGCCGTCTGTGGGAAACGACCAAAGAGCTAGTATGGTGAGAAGAAGTTCGGGGAGGAGGTCCGCCGGTGATAGGGGAAAGGCCACAGTGGCGGCGGGGGAAGGCCCCTCTTAAGCCTCCCAAAACCCCCCCTCCGGTGCCAGCACTCCCGCCGACGGACCGCCCCCTCCCTCTGCGGTAGGGCTGCCACCCCCTCCTCCCACGGCGGTAGGTCCACCGCTCAACTGTGGCGCTGACGCCTTCGAAGCCCTCAACGTGAAACTGGACGTCCTCGTGGAACTCATGAGGACCCAGGCGGCCAGGGATGGAAGGTCACGCGCCCCTCCGGAGAGCCCTCCTTGCGAGAACGTGTCCCAGCACACCACCGGAGGCCGCTTCACCCTCCGAGGGCAGCAGCTCATCCGCAACAAAGTAGAAGGATCCTCGCATGCCCCCCTCCGGAGCAAGAGGCTTCCTCCACGCCGAAACGGGGTAGGCATGGGGCACGCCATCCCCTCCCGGAGATCGAAGTCCCCAGGGAGCGCCAGGATAGCCTGCCATCACGCCCCCTCAGCCCTACGGCGCAGCGGTAGCCGGAGTTATCCCTCCGATTGTGAGAATTCGAGAGGCGTTTCGCAGAGCAGAAGCGCGCCCTGCAGAAGACCTCTCCACCGGAGGACGAGGAGAGATCCCCATTCTCCGACCATATCTTGAAGGCAGAGGTATCTCCCAGAGCCTCCATCCCGACCTTCAAGCCCTACGACGGCCAGGGTGACCCGGCCGATCACTTCGACAGCTTCGACGCCCTAATGACCCTTCACGGAGCGTCCGATGCCATCAAGTGCCGAGCCTTTGCGACCACCTTGGTCCAAGGTACCCAAGCATGGTTTCGGGTCCTCGCCCCCGGATCCATCCAAGACTTCAAGTAATTCGGAAGAGTATTCAAGGAGAGTTTCACCGGCAGCGGTCCCCCAAGGTCGATTACGGGGCTTTTGGCCCTCAAACAGGCGCAAGGGGAGAAGCTTCGGGCCTACATTACCCGATTCAAATTGGAAGCCCTGAGGATCCCCCGCCTGGACATCGCCTCGGCCATAACCGCACTGACCGGGGGCACCCACGATGAGAACCTCCGCCGTGAACTTGTCCTCCACCCTCCCTCTACCCTTGCCGCGCTAGTGACTCTGGCATTGCGCCACGCCAAGTGCGAAGAAGTGCTCAGCGCATGTCGAGACGCAACCGGCTCGGGTCGGGAGGGGGACAAGAAGCGGGCACCCGAGCCAAGCTCGGGCCAAGGAAAAAGGTAGAACCGAGACGGGGAATGCAAGGAACCGTCACGGAAGTACGAGCGGTACACTCCCCTAACCGCTCCAGTGTACGAGATATATGAAGACATCAAAGGCTCGGGCCTCCTCCGCCAACCCGAGCCAATGAAGTCGAAGAACCGCAGTCGCAGCAAGCATTGCCTGTTCCACAGCGACCACGGGCATCACACCGGTGACTGCCATCAGCTCCAGGATGAGATCGAGCGTCTCGTTCGTCAGGGGCACCTCTCCCGATTCTTGGCCGGGCACCAGGAAGATCGGGGCGCCCCAGAAGAAATCGACAACGCCCCCCGAGGAGTCCACATCAACGTCATCGCCGGAGGAGCTGCATCAGGAGGAGACAGTGGCCGAGGAAGGAAACGTCATGATGAGCGGGCGAGCCGGGCCATCGAGCCTCCCAGGGCCCCGCCGAGTGAGTCCCAGGTCATAGTCTTCTCCGACCAAGACCTGGAAGGGTTAAGCATCCCGCATGACGACGCCCTAGTCATATCGGCCACAATAAACTATTGTAACGTAGACAGGATTCTAGTTGACAATGGAAGTGCCCCTGATG
Source organism: Amorphophallus konjac (assembly GCA_022559845.1). Classification (NCBI taxonomy): domain Eukaryota; kingdom Viridiplantae; phylum Streptophyta; class Magnoliopsida; order Alismatales; family Araceae; genus Amorphophallus; species Amorphophallus konjac. The sequence continues at coordinate 107,573,180 of CM040123.1, forward strand.
TATTATCCTATGAGTGTTTCCTTAAGATGGGGGAGGATCCGTCTAAACTCCGCCCGATCCGAACCCCCCTGTGCGGGTTCAATGGCCAGGCCACTTATCCCGAGGGAGCCCTAAGCCTGCCGGTTACTCTTGGCACCCCACCCAAAACCATTACGGTCATGGTGGACTTCATAGTGATCAAAGGTATGATAGCATACAACGTAATATTCGGCTGGGGAATCCTCAGCCGAACGAAAGCGGTGCCTTCTACCTATCACCAAAAGATGAAGTTCCCCACCAAAAATGGGTTGGGGGAAGTCCGAAGCAACCAGGCCATGGCCAGAAGGTGCTACAATATCTCGGTTGAAGCCACAAGGACGGACGAGAAGAACAAGGGCCCCCGGGAAGTTGAGAAAAAATCCGCAACCGCCGAACCTGGAGGCGAATTGCTAGCGGTTTTCCTAAACGACGACCCGACCCTAGGAGTAAAGATCGGAGCCGACCTAACATCTGAGGTTGAACAGCAATACATGAAGTTTCTTTCCGCGTACATACGGGTCTTTGCATGGTCTGATGATCAACTCCCCGGGATATCGGAAGAGACGGTGATGCATAAGCTCAACCTCGACCCAGCCATGAAGCCCGTATAGCAACGCAGAAGGAAGCACGCGCCAGAAAAGCAGGCGATTATTAAGGAGCAAGTCACCAAGGGGTAAAAGACTGGCCTTTTTAGACCGGTCCTGTACCCGACGTGGCTGGCTAACGTCCTCCTGGTGCCAAAAGCTTCGGGAAAGTGGCGGATGTGCGTGAACTTCACCGACTTGAACAAGGCTACCCCAAAGGACTGCTATCCCTTGCCCAGCATCGATCAACTGGTTGACTCAACCTCGGGCAACGAGATACTCAGCTTCCTGGATGCCTATTCAGGTTATCATCAGATCAGGATGCACCCCGAAGACATCGAGAAGATCGCCTTTATCATCGACTTCGGCGTACACTGCTACACCCGGATGCCTTTCGGGTTGAAGAACGTTGGAGCCACGTACCAGAGGCTGGTCAATCATATGTTCGAGGGACAGCTCGATCGGAACGTCGAGGCCTATATCGACAACATGCTCATGAAGATCCCCATGACCGAGGACCACTTCACCGACCTAGCGGAAACCTTCGACACCCTCCTGAAGTACGACATGAAGCTCAATCCTATCAAGTGCGCCTTCGGAGTGAGGTCAGGGAAGTTCTTGGGCTTCCTAGTCACCCAGCATGGGATCGAGGCCAACCCTGACAAGGTCCAGGCCATCCTGGACATGCGCCCACCCCCCTGCATCAAAGATGTTCAACGCCTTACCGGGTGCATTACGGCGCTCAGCAGATTCCTGTCCCGCGCTGCTGAACAATGCCTACCCTTTTTCAAGCTGTTGAAAGGGCCTAAAATGGCATCTGCTACATTCGCGTGGGATGAGGAATGCCAAAGAGCGTTCACCAAGCTTAAGGAGTTTCTGGCTTCGCCCCCAGTGCTTTCCAAGCTTGTCCCAGGTGAAGCCTTACATCTCTATCTCTCGGCGACCCCATCTACAGTTAGCTCGGTCCTAGTCAGAAATGACTCGAGAACCGAGAGATCGGTCTACTACACCAGCAAGGTGCTCAATGAGGCCGAGAAAAGGTACCCCGCAACCGAGAAACTCGTGCTAGCGTTGGTTACCTCAGCCAAGCGCCTCCGACCCTATTTCCAAGGGCACTCCATCACCGTGCTGACCGGCGAACCGTTGAAGAAGATCCTCGCTCACCCTAAAGCCTCAGGATGCCTCGTTAAGTGAGCCATCATGCTCGGGGCCTACGATATATCGTATCGGCCTCGCTCGGCTATCAAAGGCCAGGCGCTCACTGACTTCATCACCGAGAGCACCATCCCGACTGAAGAAAGATCTCCGTCCGCGCCCGGGCCGACCTGAGAACTATTCGTCGACGGATCTTCCAACTTAGTCGGAAGCGGTGCCGGCATCCTCCTGAAGTCCCCCGAAGGAGCAGAGCTACAGTACGCCCTGAAGTTCAACTTTCAAGCCTCCAACAACGCTTCTGAGTATGAGGCCCTCATATCGGGAGCCCGCATGGCCCGACGGTTAGGGGCTGAGCGAGTCAGGATTCACACTGACTCCCAACTGGTCGCTAGCCAGGTCAACGGCGATTACGAAGCTTGGGAAGCACCGATGATCAAATACCTCCAACTGGTCAAGACTGTGGCCCAACAGTTTGAGAGTTTTGAGGTAGTCCGAATAGCTCGGGAGGAAAACTCCCGAGCGGACGCCCTCTCTCGACTGGCCTCCTCTCTTGACCCCGAGGGCACTCGATCGGTCCTTCTCGAAGAGCTAGAGCGGCCGAGCATCGATTCGGAGCTCCTAGCTGTTGACTCGGCCTCTCCAAGCGACTGGCGCACCCCCTACCTGTCGTGGCTTCAAGACTCCCAAGAGCCTCCTGACCCTCAGGAAGCCCAAAGATTGAAGTATCAAGCTCGGTGATTCGTCACTCTGGATGGCGCTCTCTACCGGAGATCCTTCTCCGGCCCTCTCTTGAAGTGCCTCAGCACCGACGAAGCCAACCGAGCGATCGAAGAAGTTCACGAAGGTCTATGCGGAGCGCATTTAGGGGGAAGGTCGCTCGCCATGATCTTGCTACGGCAAGGTTATTGGTGGCCCACCCTGCAACGCGACTGCTCGGCCTACACGCAACGTTGTTACCGCTGCCAGCGATTCGACCACTTGGTCCATCGGCCGGCAACGGAGCTTGTCACCCTAGCCGAGCCTTATCCTTTCGCTCGCTGGGGAATCGACATCCTCGGGCCATTCCCCACGGCCCAGGCCCAGAAGAAGTTCATTATCGTCGCCATCGACTACTTCACTAAGTGGATCGAGGCCGAAGCCACTGCAAGGATCACCGAGATAGTCGTCTGGAATTTCGTCTGGAAGTCGATCATCTGTCGCTACGGCATCCCCCGGGTGATAGTGAGCGATAATGGTCGGTAATTTGATTCTCGATATTTCTGAGACAGATGCACCGACCTCAACATCCGCAATCACTTCACTTCGATCGCCCACCCTCAGGTTAACGAGCTGGTCAAAAATGCCAATAAGACTATCTTAAAAGGCATCAAGACTAGGCTCGGTAAAGCCAAGGGCAGCTGGCTTGAGGAATTGCCGAACGTACTTTGGTCACACAGAACGACTCCCAGAACGGCAACCGGTGAAAGCCCCTTCCAGCTGGTATACGGTACCGAGGTCGTGATCCCGTTGGAGATTGGCAACCCCTCCCTCTAAGTCATCTGCTTCTCGTCCGAGGTTAACGACCAGAAACTGCTCAAAAAACTAGACCTAGCAGATGAAGTCCGAGAGATCGCCAGCATCAGAGCAACGAAATATCGATGCCGCCTCACTCGATACTACAACGCTAAAGTCTAAGAGAAACACTTCCAGCCGGGAGACTTCGTCCTCAGAAAAGCCAAAGCCTCTCGACCACTCGAGGCGGCGGGCAAGTTATCCCCTAATTGGGAAGGCCCCTACCGAGTGGTCGAGAGACTCGGAAAAGGAGCATACCGTCTATCCACGATGGAAGAAGAGCTCATCCCTCGGACCTGGAACGTAACTACATTACGCAAGTTCTACTTTTGAATACTGAACATTGTGCAAATGACATGAGATAAAGCAAAATGCTCCTTTCTTTTATTCAAACAACCCGCTTGTACATCAGGAAGGCCGAAGCCAAGAGAACACATGTCAAAAAAGCAAAAAATCCATCTGGCGCCGTCATATGAGCCCATCGCTCGGCTGACTCGGATGACCTTCCTGCGTCCAACCACTGACTCTGCCTTGTGTAGAAACTGGCTCGGATAAAGGACAGTCGACCCCGTTGGCTCGGGTAGCTCGAGACAAAGGTGACAGAGGGATTAGGAAAGAGAAGGCTACCTTCCAAGTTGAACTTGGAAGAGAAGGAGGAGAGGGAATGCATATGAAAGCATCTTCCCCGCCAACCTACCAACTCTTTGGAAGAAAGAGGGTGCAGGCACCCTCCGAAGAGTGAAAGAAAGGAGGACCAGAGCAGAAGAGAGAAAAAGAGGCTGCGAGAAAGAAAAAGAAACTAGCAGAGCTGGACGAGGAGGCAGGGGAAAGCCCGGAAGGGATGGAGCTTAGCTGGCTTCCTCCTCCCATCCGTGAAACGAGCAGGAAGGAATGGGTGGCAGGGACGTCTGATGCCCCCATCCGTCCTCCATCTCGCCCCCCTGCAAGCGCCGCCAGAACTGATAGAGGGAAGATGGCGTGCCTCCGCATGTCAAACCCTCTTCAATTCCGTTCGACGGTCGTCGAACCCTCTTCAAATCCGAAGCAGCAAGAACTCTCTGCCCCCCGTCGTCGGCAGCCTCATCTTCCAGAACGTCTTCCATGCTCCGAATACAACGGCACAACGCTACGTGAAGAAGGAATGAGGAAAGACTGTCAGGGAAAATCCTAAGCGGTGGAGAGGAAGGGACGCCCTTTAGACCTTTTATAGGCGAAGGGAGGCTACTTGCCTTAAATGATTTCCCTCCTCGAATACACGCCAGAAGGATTTCTCCCTACGAATGGTCACCTCAAACTTCTCATCTTCCGCCCCAGCGGGATACACGAAGCGGCCAGACATTCAAAGCATGGGAAAACGGAAAGACACCCTGTCAGACGCTCACCCAACCATCATGCGAGATCCACGCAGAAAGTATCGACCCTTTCCAACCACCGCAGATACGCTGAACAAAATACGGCAATGGCGATACGGAACAGATAAGTCTTCATCATAACACTACTGCCTTATTTATTTCTACACAAAAAAGGAAGTTTTTTCCTTCAAAAAGGAAAAAGACATACAAAAAGAAGAAGCGAAGCAGATACATTAGGCCTCTGGCCCACCTTGAAGCCCGGAAGTAGAGGGCTCGAGCGGTCTGCCCCCGGCAACTTCGGCGACGGCCGACCCTGGCACTGACCCCACCGGCGTGGGAACTGCCTCGGTTGCGTGCCCTCCCGAGGCATCCAGATTTGGTGACCCCTCGGACGATGAGACCTCGTGATCCTCTTCATCCTGCGTCGAAGCAGAGGAACTGGAGGATGACAAGTCCGAGTCATAACATTACCCGGACCGGAAGTCGACTGCTCCGGACGCCTGCTCCTCGGCGTAAGAGATGGCCCGATCGTAGCCCTGCTGGAACCCCTTGCGGATGCCCCAATGAAGTCCTAGCTCATAGTAGGGGAGGGCAGCCTCCTTAAGGTCGACCTGGTAGGCCTCTGAGCTCTTGTACTGCTCGAGAGCTTCCGCCCCGGCCAATCCCACCCTACCAGCGAGCTCGGCCTCCCTCTGCTCCGCCTCGGCTGACTTCCGCTCGGCCTCAACAGTCCGCTCTTCGGCCGCCGCCACCTGCTTCTCCGCCTCAGCCCGATCAGCCTCGGCCTCCCGCCGAAGGCGCTCGGCTTCCTCCGCACGGTCCACCAGCTCGGCACGCTCGGTCTCCCACTGGCGATCCAGCTCAGCGCGTGCATGGCGCTCCTCTTCGAGAAGCTTGTTCTTCCTCTCGAGCGATTCACGAGCCTTAGCTAGCTGCTCGGCTAGCGCCCGGGTCTCCACCTGGCTCGACCGCATCAGTCCCTTGACGGAGGAGAGCTCCCGCCGAAGCCCATCGCGCTCCTCGGTGAGCCGAGCCAACCTCCTGTCCGACCCACCAAGGGTCCAGGCCAGGTTCGCTCGCTCCCATTCCGACCGAGCGTACGCTTCCGCCAGAGCAGCCCCCATCTGGGCCAGGGCCAGGCCGCCCTCCATAACCTGATGAGAGACGTGGACGGGGAGTACTGCCTACCTCCCCCCCTCACCTTCGCGGCTATACCACGACATACCTGGTACAGGGGGCCCGAGATACCGAGCCTCTCCAAGGCCGTCGGAACGGAGAACCCCCCATCGCCCGGCGCCCCACGTGCGGCTCAGATCGAGCCCCAGCCTCGGTCGCCCCTTGTGCCTCGATCAGATTCTCTTGCGGCCTCTCAACCTGGACCGGCCCGCCACCTACACCACCGCCCGAAGCGCCCGCCTCGGCCGCGGTCCCAGCATCCCCCACTTCGGCCACGGCCCCCTCGGCTCCTGCCGAGGAGAGAGCCGGGTCAACCCCGCTGCCAGTCACAGGAGCACCCTCAGTCCCCTCGGTTTCGGCCGAAGGAAGAACCGAGCCCACATCGTCATCACCCACAGGGGCAGCCCCGACCTCCTCGGCCCCCTCTAGCTCGGCTGGTGGGCGAGCTCGCCCGGTAGGGTCGGCCCCATCATGCTTGGCGGAGGGGCGAGCCGCGGCAAGGTCACCTTCAACCGCGGGTTCGACCCCGGCCTTCTTGGCCCGCTTCCTGGCCCTCGCGGCGGCCCGGATCATACCCTCCACAGGGTCATTGCGCTTGGATCCCTTCGGCCTGGAGGATTCGCCTTGGGCCGCTCCCTTGCCCTTATCTCTGGTTCGAGAGCGACCCACGGGAGCAGCCGGTTCGTCAGCAGTCGAGCCATCTCCAAGCTCGATCACCTCTGCGGCCTCCTTCAGAGGTTCCCGCCTGGTGTCTGCATGAAGAAGAAGACATATTCAGGAAAAGAAAGATGACCCCCACATTCAAAGGAGAATCTAGTTTGTGGCACTTGAGTCCGATGGATGCAGCCGCGTAAGAAGACACCGCTCGATATTCTCCGGCGTGACCAGCTCTTTGGTGGATTGGCGGTGCTTCAGTAAGATGGCTGCGTACCTCTCCATATGAGGAGGGAACTCATCTTGCCTGGGAGGGATATTCGGGTGGAAATTGGGGATTACTGGACACCTCCAGGTCTCCTACACTGAACAAATCCCCACCCAGAAGAATTGGGTCTTCCACCCCTTATGCGAAGAATCCTTCGCCGCCAAAGAGATACAACTCCTATTCCGCCTCGCCTGGATGAAATAGAAGCCCTTCCCAGCCGAAGGATGTGCTTTCAACTCAAAAAAATAGTGAAAGAGGTCCATGGAAGGAGGAACCCCACACTGGCGGCAGGGAATGCGGAAGGCGGAAAGAAGGAGATAAGAGTTGGCTACCAGTTGAATGGGCGCCAACAGGAAGAAATTGAGAAGCTGAAGGACAAAAGGTTCGAAAGGAAGGTGGAATCCACCCTTCCACGACAGAAGAAACATACAGATATGGCCTGTACGAGAGTCCAGCCTCGTCTCGTATGGAGAAGTTGCGGCAAAGCTAAACTTGTGGGGCAGGCGATACTGGTGCTCCAGCCTCCTCACATCCGCCTCCCCCAGTTCGCTGCAGTTTGGGACCGGCGCCCTCGCCACCGGCTCGTCCTCCCACTCCTCGGCCTCCGAACACTGGTCCGCCATGGAATCAGGAGAAGACTATGAGGAAAGGTGATCTCGAGACCCTGAAGATTTCGGGGGAGGAGGAAGCTGCCGGACTGCCTCCGCAGTTATCTCCGCCAACTCTTCGAACGCCGTTGCAAGCCTCTGCTCTTCCATCGCATCCTCACGGCGCGTCGAAGAGCCCCAAAAGCAAGAACAAAGGAGAGCCAAAACCCTAAAGACGGAGGGAGTCTGGAATGACAACAAGCACCCAACGCCTATGAACCCACGCGGGAGGCGGCGCGTCGTTTCGACCTCCGAGAAAAGGGGGCCCCTTCAGTTCAAATCCGTCAGGATCATCATTAACACGGGCCCAGGTGACCACGACACGTGGCTTACTAACACCACCAGATCTCCACCCACATGAGCCACGCTGGTCCGAAACCCCAAATAGCTACTCTTCCGAGCTTACTAAAGCTCGGGAGTAGAAGGGGGACAAGTGGAGAGGGGGATTTTTGTAGCCCATCTAATAGCAGCCGAACTAGGCCCATCAGGGCCGAACGAGGCTCAGCTCAGCCAAGTGACAGCCCCCTAGGGCCCACTTAGGTAAAAAAGCCCAATAAAGATCACTCGGGATTCCACCCTTCCTCGGCGGCCCTTAGGCTCGGAAGGCCCGAGCGTCAGAACGGAGGAAGACCCATGCCCGAGTTATCCCTTCATCGGGATAGAGGCAAGCGCCCTACGCCCACTTCGACCTGACTCCATCCGAGCTATGCCTATCACCCGGACAGGGCTGGCACCTTTTATGCTCGGACCGACTGACAAGTGCTTATCCGCACAGCCGTTCAGAGCCCTTTATGAGCAAGAGTTTATGAGGATAAAGGATCCATGATCCCTCAAGGCCATGAAGATCCCACGATGAGGACGTAACGATCCCATGATGAGGACGTAACTCCCGCGTGAAACTCCTCAGCTTACGGGACTCATAAGGTGAGCGCACTATATAAACTAGGGATTCCCTCCAGTGAAAGGTAAGGCCAACACATGCCTAAAAACTCCCTAAGCAGGAACCACTTCACCACCTTGGTGTTGGGGGATCTCGCGCATCTCTTTCTACCTCCCTCAATACCTTCCACCATTGCTCTACTGACTTAAGCCTCGGAGGATTTTCCCCAGGGAACCATCCCTGGGCCTCCTGATTCGTTTCCCTTTCTCTGCAGTTCACTACTAGGTGATCATCCTCCCAGCTCAGGACAAGCGCGAGATCACGCCCCTTCACCTACACTTTAGAAGCGTAGGAATAGTCCAACAGTAGTGTAGGTAAAAGTCATCTATAGACACATATATAAAAGGATATACCTACGTTTTTGAAAACGTAAGTATTACCTTTTGCCACATAGTAAAAGAAACGTATGAATAAGGATTAACATCACTTTTTAAGAAACGTAGGAAAATGGTTTAACGTTGGTTAATAAAAAACGTAGGAATAGGTTATATATATATATTTTAAAAATCATATTAGTATCTGTGCTCTCATCACCTATAATAATGCACATGCGTTGCTTCTATAAATAGTAACTAAATATTGCATTTCACAAACATGAAATATTTGCTCTTTTTTTTGCTTCATTACAAACAAATAAGCAAGATTCCAATTAGCAAAGAGTAATGGCAAATATGTACAGTAACGTATCATTTGACTGCACCCATCAAATGCTTGTGTGGGGCAGCAATAAAATGCAGAATCGAAGAAATGAACAAAGGCTAAAAAATGAAATCCAAATCACTTGCACACGGTAGCCTTATGTGTGAATGAGTACTACACCTTGAAGGAAACTAGTTCATTACCCTTCTAGACTGATGATTGTGCCCAACAATAACAGAAAGGTTGAAGTTTTGTGCATTTCGCTAGTTTCTATGGTGATGGCAAGATATATGATGCCATAGCATAACCATATCAACCTGACAAGTTTCCCAAGAGGATGTAGGTCTGGTCCTGAATTAGTTTCCATGCTTCCTTGATTCTGTTAGTGGCACTCCCACCGCTAAACGTAGCACAACTTTTCCTGAAAGGACTGTGTAGGATATAAATATCTTGCCACTTGCATTTACTGCACTCAACAAGCTGTAGTTCAGCTTGTGACCATTATCTTCATCATTGGGAGGAGGAAGAAGGCGGAAACAAACAAGGGAAAACATCTGAGGGATGGCAACCTCAAACCTGGAATCTGAATTAATGAGTTCTACAAACTGTTGAGCCAACTTGATGTGATTTCTTGTGTAAGTTTGAAGATTTTCAACACCATAAAGTCTCAATACCATCCATAGCTTCAACGATCTGAATCGATGCCCAAGTGCAGTTTGCCAATCTTTAAAATCTACTACCTTTCTTTCTTGTGAAGCCTTGTTCGGTACTCAGGATTTGTAGACAAGGAATGGATCAAAGGACTTTTATCATTCACCCAAAGCAGGGAACAATCAAAATTTGTGAGCAACCATTTGTGTGCATTCATACCAAAAGAATCTGCCTCTTCAAGACCATCAATATAATGACGGTACTCTGGACAAATACAAGCACCACCAGCATATGCCGCATCAATATGGAACCACATGCCATTAGCCTTTGCTATTTTCCCTAGTTCTGACAGAGGATCCACAGCTGTTGAAGATGTAGTTCCAACTGTAGGACAGAGGAAAAGTGGTATCAAGCCAGTTGACATGTCATGTGATATGATCTTGCAAATATTTGCTCTCTTAATGTGAAGAGAAATAATAAGTAAAAGATACAGGCAACACTTGTCACTAAAACTATAGCTATGTTGAAACAAATTTATAATCCATTTCCATATTTGTACGATGGAAATAATCCATTCAAACTCATCAAACAATCCATTGCAGTCTATGGATTATGGATGTCTAATGCTTAGCATGAGATAAAAAGCATAACATGATTCAAAAACTAAAATCATTCTCAACCTTAAGTCCTAAAGAGATAAAAAGTATAAATGGCAAAAGACAGATATCCCTTTAAAAAGTACATCTAAAGCAACTTTATAAGTCTTCATAAATGAAGAAAAAAATCTACATCCATCTCAAATGTATATAGGTGAAGAGCAATTATACGTAATTAATATCAAGAAAAGCCAAATGTTGGCAGGCCTCTTTTACGGAAAAACAAAGCATCAGTTGAAGCTGGGAATAAGTCTGGCTTGCTGAGTTTCCCATTGGCTTTCTTTACAGCACCCTCCAAAAGGGTCCACCATGGATTAGAACTGTCCATAGAAGTAACAGTTGGCTTGCCAAACATGTCATACACAGAGCTCTTCTGCTTAAACTACCCAAGATGAAAATACAACTGGCTCTTCAGCAATACGGAGACACTATAATATTCAAGTTTAAAGTTTAAGAAAAATCTAAAATATGCTAAGAATCCAACCGCTACCTGTCATATCTCAAGGAAGGCATGCTGCGTATGAGCCTAGTACATAGTTTTATTGAATAGTCCAAGAGGCTCCCAAAGGGAACACGGATATAACTACATAATGTTTGATACACAAACAATGGTCATTAGCATGGAACATAGCCTGATAAGTTGACATGTCCAGATACTAAACATGCCAAATGAGCCAGCGCATCTAAGCCAATGGTACCATTGAAGGCCAAGACATATGCCATCTCTTCAGAGTTGTCGTATGCCAATGACGAAAGACCACTTTGCATCAAGCATCACTGGTTGCTGCTACATCACAAAAAATCATCACATATGGACTGTAAGGTGCTTACCCAAGAATCTAAAATAGATCAAGTACACAGGATAACACTGAGAATAGTCTCCCATATGGAAACATGCCTACACAGAGACAAACATCAACCATTTCCTTCAATAGAGGAAATAGACAGAAAAACATAGAGTGGACCCAGATTGCTAAGTACACAGACCAACTCTAGAAATAATTTCCCACAAATTATTCTTGAAAGAACAAAGATAGACCCAGAGAGATGGATCATCATTTTACATATGTTTTTACTAATAATGATCTACTTTTGATGCTCACATGACTTTTAAAGTAAATAAGCCTATTTAAAGTAAATAAGCAAAGATAGGCCTATTTAAAGTAAATAAGCAACTACAACAAAGATTGGAATACTAGAAATGAAAAAAAATGAAAAAGTGAAAATAGCAGTCGCAGTACAACCTTGGCTGGCTCAACATCAGTGCTTTCACCAACATAGACTGCTCCATATCCTCCACCTCCTGGCTTGTTTTTAATTTTGTATTCTGGAGAATTGCCAACTTCGGCCTGTAAAATAAAATACTCACAGTGACCCCTCTCCTGAGGGAAGATAGAAAAGTCTGTACCTCCAAACTAAGATATGATCCCATTGTGAAAGATTAATAACCACAATAAAAGAAAGAGTATGCCTGTTTGTTTTTTGTTCTTACTGCATGGCACGCAAAAAAAGATTTGCATTGACTAGACAAAGAAAACAAAGATTAATCCCCAACCCGAGTGTGACAAACAATGGCATTTGTATAAGCATGGATTAAAGGTGTCTTGGATTAAAGAGAGATATGAGGGCTGGCTTGCATGCAAGGTATCCACTCTTATAGATCTTGCACATCATAACAACATGTCTACCACTGTTACATCTTTTGAAATACAAAAGTGGGGCATCTTAGATGGTAGCTTGTAGTTCTATACACCCAATCATTTTACATCGATAGCTATTGCATCATGTATGATTATCTAATGAATGACCAGCTGAGGTCATCACTATAGGTATCCAACACTAGGTGTGCATTTTCCAACACATATATTAGTAGAATATGAGCAAATAGAATGAATCTACATCTGAGATGTAGACATAAATTAAGAATATTACACCTCTCATCTTAGCTCCTACTAATAATAGTTTTGATGATTTGCTACTCTATGTACTTGGTTGATAGTTATAAAACCTACTAATTGTTTTGCCATATTTCCTACTAGGCATGAAGACTAGGCAAAAAGGTTGAATTGGGATTTTTTTACCTGACATTTTGGTTGCCCTATCCTTTCACGATATACCCCTTTAGCCCTAGCAGTAGTAACCTGAAAAAGAACCCAACTAAGTCAATTAACTGACATACCTGAAAAATTCCTTAAATGCTATCAAGGAAAAAAATGTAACACATCCAAAACCTATAACTGTATGTTACAAGTTTACAGACAATGGAGGTAAGTTGCATTTTTTTCCAGATTAATGGAGATCATGCCCAGATGGAGTGGACACCCATAATGGGTCTACTTCACAAGCTCTGTTGGGGTGCAGCCCTGTCATGAAGTGATGCATGCTCCTACAATTGACAAGCAAACAAACAACATATCATTCTCCACTTTGCCAGCAACTTTTGTTTTGTCCACAACCTCCATAATTCACCAACTAACTAGAAAAGAAATGTGTGCGAGAGAGAGGGGGGGGGGGAAGCACTACCTGCATTATAGAGGTATGGTCTCTGATGGTCAATTAGTTTCACTAGAGCTCATGTTAATCAGTTTCTTAAAGTGCACCAAGATCATGGTCATGTTGTCACAACCTTCACCACTGGCTGTTGATGGTGCTAAACACCTGTCAAGAGCCATTTCCACATATTTGATGGTAAAAAATCATTCGATGGGAAAATCATCAGACATTTTGGCTTCTACTCAGAAACAAATCTCAAGGTGCACTAGTGCAAAACTTGGTGGAGTTTGGATAATTAACATGGTATGATTATTTCCTTATTATTTGCAGCCTCAAGTGGACATAGATTGGTATTAGAGTTACATAAAATGCAACACATACCACATTTATGTATTCATGTATGAAATCCACAAGCTGCTAGCTTGTCATACAATCCATGTCTCCCTGAAAACATTAAGCAAATGCATATTTCATAGTTACAAGCCAAAGTGAAATAAGCTCAAAAGAAAGATAATGCTTGAAGAAAGCTAAACATGGAATCAATAGAGAAAATTCAATCAGATAATTATAAAAGATAATGACAACAACAATAGCAATGCTTCTCAATGTTAAGGTAAATTAGTCAACATTCATCCATCAAAAATAGAATAGTCAATCAAGCTAATAATATGACTAGTGTTGGAGGCCCGAACTCAACCCAAAACCTAAGCATTGAGATGATGGACACCTCTATATATATAAATGTGAGATTCCCATGAATATCCAAATTGAGACAAAACCACAACAACAAGAAAAGATAATTTTTGCTTGATGGACAGCCCAAAATGACAACTAGAGAATGAAAATTCAAAATTTTGCCCACACCTCAGACAAGTCCATGAATCTGATCACTCGTACTCTACATTGTAGGATATGCCACATGACAGTAGAGTTCAAAATCAAAACACATTCAGGCATGTATGCTTTAAGAAAATGACATTCATTCCATCAAGGTGCTACATTGAGTATTGATTAAATGAGTATCAGATACTGATGTTGGCACAATTTTTTAGTCCATGGGAATTAAAAAGGATGCTTCATGAATGAGGTTCCTAATCATCACCTCTGCAGCCTTATCAAAGGAGGCCACAAATAAATTTTCCTGCCCATCACCACCGCCACCATTCCATACACCACCAAACGTGCACTTCATGTATGTACACATTAGTTCATCAACTTTGAGGGCTTTAACATCAGCATCTCTGCATTTAGTGTAACTAGCCCCTGAAGGTGATGTTGAAGCAGGATATAAACAATTTCCATATTTGTATGATCCTTCAAAGCATGAACAAATAAGTCAGATAAACATGCAATCAGATCTTTATGCTGACATCAAATTGAAGAACAATGTTGAAAGAAGCAAAGATACATGGAATTTCACAAGGATAACCGCATAGACATGTTTATTAATCAATAACTGCTTAGTAAAAAACCATCTTATGTTGGAAAAGTTTTATCTGTAAACAGTAACATGGTTTTGGGGTGTCTTGCACGCTATTGGTATGCAAGTGTTTACCTCTCATCACATCCCTTTATCTATAAACGGTGCTTAGATGAGGATCATGAGCGCTTAAGTGTATCAATCATATCCATAAAAAATCTCATCAGAAAAATTAATACTGGGTTTAGCATAATAAGACTAATAGTGGGACTACCAGATCATATAGAGTTGGCTATGACACGAACAGGGTGGAGTCTGGACACCAAAAACATCCCCACACCCCAAAGGAAAGCCAATGCACCTTACCAGATCATAATTTTGTACTTTCCCAGAAAATTTTGTTTTGTCCTCCCAAGTGATTTACAGCCTATAATTAAAGAAGCAAAGCACATATTAAAGTTAAAACATAAAAAATGATTATCTGCCCAATGCAACTTAGCATTCTAGAATGCTGGGATGATGTCAACATGATCATCCATCCTTGATCTCCATATTTAGCAGTGAAATAGAATGCTGGGATGAGTAGGAAGCGAGAAAGTGTTGCAATCATGAGACCCTTTCGTGACGTCATCTTTAGGCTTTCAATAATGGGGATGTATCTCCCGATGAGATCCCATACATTATACATTGCTATCAAAACAAGTGCATACTTGAAATATAAGTGAAATGAAAAAATAGTTCATTCAGACTTGGGATAAAAGTTTTGCCATGCACCAAATGGAGATGTTGACAAAGAGAACATGTATTAGGAATTGAACTGAAATTTGATGACATGAGTAATCTTTGAACAAACATAGCTTACATAACATGCATATAATTTGCCCATGTACTACGTGCTACTGGCTATTGTGAAAAGAATGGTCAGTAAATAATAAAAATCATGAGAAAGTTTAAACAAGGAGCACATCTCTTCTTCATAGTTGGGCTTTTTAAATCTGGGAAACAAATATTTTTGTCGTCCTTTCATACTTCAGTTAGAACTTTTGGTTTTTCAGTTAATTTGATCTAATATTGGATGCCACAGATCAAAGATTATAATGTAGTAGATGCACTAGTCTGGGACATGGACATCTGTCATTCAACATTGCATATTCTCTCTGAACATCACCATTCTGTTGTAAGTAGCACAACATTTATAAGGTAAGGCTTCACAAGGATGATTTACCTTAAGAGGACAAGGTGAGGAGTGCACAAGAGCACCCTTCATAAGGTAAGCCTTACCTCAAGATTCAAGTGACTCGGCAGAGCTTTTCCTTCCACATTCCATGTTGCAACAAAGATCCTATTCACCGATGATGGAGTAAATGCCACATGTGGTAAGTTAAGAATGAAGAACACAAGTGTGCAAATTTTCCATGAAGGTCTCACAACTTGGTTTGCAAATTTTCCATGAAGAACACAAGTGTGCAAATGTTCCATGAAGGTCTCTCACAACTTGGTCTGTAGGATACAACCAGTTTCTTATTAGACACTTCACAAGTATACACACACACACACACACACACACACACACACACACACACACACACACACACACACACACACACACACACACACATATATATATATATATATATATATATATATTAGACACTTCACAGCTAGTCAATTCAAAGGGCATTGCATCTACTCCAAAACTTCTTGATATCTAAGTACAAATCTATGCCAAAATTTTCTTTATGCATATGATTTTTGTTAAGTAATCATTTTGAGTACTTATTCCCCATCAAAGATTCTCCCATCAAATGCTTACCTGGAAACTTGGCCTTGAAGAGAATCATTTGTGCAGGGATGCTAAGCAATCAGGCTCTCAACATCAACCAATTTACTTCATTTGAAGAGATACAAGGTCATAGAGCCAAAAGATAACAACTATACCTGACACTTAAAATAAACTAGACTTTGAAGGTGAAAAATAGCACTAAAACAAGGTGATGAACTGACCCTTTGTGGAAGCCCCCTTTTTACATCCTAAGGTGGACCACTTCTCCAAAACTCATTGAGATTCAGCAGGCTTGTAAAATTTCTCCACAATTTTCCTAAATTCTGCAAGCAAAGATAACAAACAGAGACAAGTCGGAGGAAGATATTACCATAGAAAAAGTTTAGATGTTACACTAAGAAGAAGACATTGCATTGTTTATTTTCATCACTGGATCACATTGTCGCACATACCTTCTTGATTGTTCCAAAGAGCTGCAGCTTGAGAGTTGAGAGGAGAATCATTGTTAGGCTCTGCGAAAATCAGCAGTAACAAAATACAGGTGAACATATTATCATGAAAGATGATTGCTTTGTTTCATGGTTTTCTGTTCCTGAGTTGTTATTACCTCAAAGGAGGCTCTGAATGGAGAGCAATATAGTTCTCACATCGTAGGCTGAGGACCATTTGTCCTGAAATCAAAAGGTAAATTAGGTAAGCATATAAATCCAAAAGAAGACTTCTTTGTCTACTTGATTCTTTATGGATCAGTAAATTCCATGGATTATGTTATCCAAGGATAATAATCGATGTTGCCTCATAGAAATTCCCAAGCATGATGAACAAAACCCCATTTACCTCTTTGTCATGCAAGATTAATAATTCCCACAAACACCATAATGAGAAGGTGAGCTGTTTAATCTACACACGCATGCATGCACGCACTCACACACACACACACACACACACACAGAGAGAGAGAGAGAGAGAGAGAGAGAGAGAGAGAGAGAGAGAGACCTGGAGGATGTCCAAGTAGATGTTGCCATAAACATTAGGGTGAAAGCAGGGTGTATCAAACTTCACTTTAAGGGGCTTGCATGGGTAATTATTCGGGAAGGATAGAGAGAGTTTGTAAGACATCTCTTCATACACTGTGTCATTGCTTCCGCTGATGGTCCCTTTCCAGTAGATGATGTTTTCTCCTTCGGGAAATGTTGATATCCCAGAATCACCACACATCTACACATCCACAAACACACAAAAAGAATGGTTAGTCCTGGCTCTCATGTCAAAGAAATCTACAAACTTTATCCCTGTGAACACGGAATAGAATTCAACAAGAAATCAAGGTTCAATACATAGTTAGTTATGACTGGAGCCTGTGCTGGATAGAAGCAGAACAAAGACGTGCTTCAGCATGTGGGAATGGAAAAAGAATGAAGAACATGAAGAAAGTACACATGCACTGTAAAAGAAAGGATCTTGCGGAGATGTACGGCATGAAGAACCAACATAAACCTAGAAAACCCAACCTGGAAGGTAGATGCAAGAAAGGACCCAACTTATATAATCACCAGGCTAATCCTCCTCGATCAAGAAAATCCACTTCATATAAAGACACAAATGAGTGACAACTGGTTTAGTATACAAGCTTATACACTAATCCCACTAAAAAGCTTACATACTAAACCACCAAAATTTTTTGGCTCTATACTAAGAACTCAAAACTCCTACCTGAATAGTTCATCATGCGACCACCCCGCACCTTCATCACAGGGATGGTGCTGAGAAGGCACTAGAACCCTTGAGGTAGAGCCTAGGCATCACAGGAATGTGCTTAACCTCGATGGCAATTACGTCGGCTAGTCTGCCATCCCCTGCACAACCCTAAATTCATGCCCCAAATCAAAAAAATAAAAAAAAATAAAAGTTGCTTCCCGAGATCTGCCGCAGACAGAGCCGGAGTAATTGGGGCCACTGTATCTGATGCAGGGGAACCCAGAGCAACATGTGAAGTCACCCGAGGTTGTTGATGCATGGCAGTTCTTCAAGGTCGCCGACCTCTGCAGCTGCTTCCTCATCAGCGACAGTGCTGGTGGTAACATCGCCCACCACGTCGCTCGCCGGTGGACCGTCGAGGAGGCCCCCCCTCACGTGCAGCTTGCCCTAACAGGTCTCGTGGCCATCCAGACGTTCCTCGGGTGGACTCGAAAGTCCGCCTGGCGAGCACCCCCATTATAACGATGGAGCACACGGACCAGATGTGGAGGGCCTTCATCCTGGAGGGCGCCAGGCGCGACCACGAGGCGATAGGTGATAGCACGCGGAACGTGAGATAGAAGGGGGGGGATGAATAGATCACGTAGAAATTTAATGCAATTTGAAACGCAGGAGATGAAAAAACCAGTCGCAGCAAGAGAGTCTTCCTGAACAGCCCACGAAGAGATAATCCAACAAAAACTTAATGAGAAGAGGTTGATTTGGAGCCGTGAACAAACATCTTAAGAGCTCAGGATGCAAAGAGAGATAAGCTAAACACACTCCACAAGAGATCAGACAGACAAACCACACAGAGGAGATGGAGAGTTTTTAAGGTGGTTCGATTGCGATCTGCAATCTACGTCCACCCCTTACTCCACAGGAGTAAGGCTTCCTTGCACTAAGCAATGAAAGACCACTGCAGACTCAGTCTGCTGACATCCGCTGCCTTACAGCTTGCCACAAGGGAATAAATCCCTCTACACCGATCCTGCAACCCACAGGATCTGAACCTGACCTTGCTCCAGCAAGATCAGAACCGGAGGACCAACCTCCCTTCCTCTAAACTAGAGGGTACACACGAGTGAGTTCCCTACACTCGCAACTGGAGAACCAATCTCCCTTCCTCTAAAAACACTTAGAGGGTTGTGGGGATGTTTTTTTGTTTAGGTTTATTTTACTGGATTTATTAGGCATGTCAGTCACCGGAGTGACGATTCATTGTGCGCTCGACCTGACTCAGTCAGTCGATTGTGATATTCGTGTCAGGACTATGAGTCCGTCATACCATAAAGGCTATGACGTTAATTACGTCCTTCCAAAGAAGAACAACCCTTGATTAATTGCCAAGAAAGGATGCCTCGGGCGCAAAATGAGATATGACTATTACGCTAACTCCGCTAACGGGATGCGAAACATGCATAGAAAACCGTGCTACGCGGGATATGATAACGGTGTTATGGCATAGACCCGGCAGCATGTCCCCTTGTCTGGGGCTATGCCAAAGGGAAATATAGGTCATTCACCCATGAAATGTCGGGATGGAAGCCAAAAGAGAGGCGGGCGTAGCCCTCGATCCAAAAGGATTTGAATGTGACGGGACAGTGTCCGCTACCATGTCGTTTGTCGATATTCCCCTTAAGGGACCATTGGAGGACATGTAGTGGCAGAACTCCGAGGGTCAGCGGGGTGACAAAAGAAACCTCGTATTCGGTATAATGTAGGGGTAAAACCCCGATTAATGTATCTCCCGTGGATCTGGATGAAGAACCATGATTCCCTAGTAAAGCGATGAAGGTTGGCATGAAGGTTGACAGGAACGGGACATTGAGTTTAGACTGGATTTGGGTTTAATGGAGTTGTTGAGACATCAGATTTGAATGGCACCTGTTAACAAGACGAAACGGCGCGGATAGGAGTCGGCGCGAGGGGGATCCCGGCGCGACGGACAACCGGCGTGGCTGGAAATATAGGCAGACGGCACGGCAGGGCATACGGAGTGGCAGGTTCCCGGCGTGCCCTTCACCCGGCGCGAGTTTGGCGCCGGGAGGAGGTGGCGCCGGGAGGTGATGGCGCCGGGAGGCAGTGGCACCGGGAGGCCATTTTGTTGGTTTTGTTCCGATATTATGAGGGGTTCTTATGAGTTCAAGGGGATCCTCTATATTCAACGGGGATTCCATGGCAATAATTGGGTGAGATAGAAGATGGGGGTGGATTCATTCACCAGGGGGTCCGAGGAGACAGTGTAACTGTAACGTATATCCCCTGTGGCGACCAAGGTGCCATGAGATGATATAGCTCAGCCCTTTGCCACACAGTCGGAGGCTAAATACATAATTTTGGTGAAAACATCGCACTATGTGACCGAATAACCCTCTGAATGAATTTTGACAGCACCTCCCCTTATTTTGGGAGTATGCCAAAAGGGTATTATAGGTCATCCACTCACGAATTGTCGGAGTGGAAACCAAAGTAAGAGCCGGGCGTAGCCTGAGATCCAAGGGATCTAAATCATATGGGGCTTTATCCGTCTGTTGTGATATTCCCTGTACAGTCAGTGGAGGGCATGCAGTGGCAGAGCTCCACGACTTAATAGGGTTATAAAATGTGGGGGAATGACCCCTTTAATATGGCTCCCATGAGGATAGAGGGAAAGGTAGTGCGTCTCCATAGGACATGGTATGATGAGCAGGATTGACATGGCCTAACGGCATCGGCACGAACGCATGGACGTGGCCTGCAGGTGTAAAGGTATCAACGTGAAGAAGGAGTTGGGCTTCGGGGCGACATAAGAGACTCAACCGGCGCGGCAAGCCCTCGGCGCGAGACTTGCGCCGAGAGGTGCTCACGCCGGGAGGCTTCCTGAAGTGAGGTTTCTAGAGGGGTTTGAAGGCAGGGGCTTTGGGCGTTTAAAGAAAAAGGGTTTGTTCAACAATTTGAAGACCAATTCGGACGATCGTGGAGAGGATGGTCCGGGGTGGAGACGACCTTCCTTCTGGGGCCTCACTGGGAGCAAAACCATGCACGGAAACCTCACGATTCGGATTCGTCCTTTCTCGTTTCACAGACGAGAAGCCATGAGATAGGCTGTTTCAGGCTCTCGTTGTGAGTGTAAAGTTGACAGAATCATACGATGAATGAACATTCAACAGACTCAGAAAGCCAAAATGGTAAAGCATGCATAGATGTGCAGCCATCAATATCCATAGCATATAGTGCAGAGGCAGAAACAAAAGAATAATGACGGGGGAGAACTCAGCCTGCCTTTCATCAACTATTTCTTCTGAAACAGCGTACACAAATTCAACTTGGGAGAAAAAGAAGCATACACCGACTCTATCCCTGAGGACAGGGTTACATTGGCATTCAGTGCTACGGGAGCAGAGATGCTAGAAAGCAGAGATACAAACAAGAAGGGGGAGCAATATTCAGACAGAGGAGAAAGGGGGAAGAGGAGCTGCAGCTGCTCAGGACGTCGAACGGCACACCCCACCTGGCTTCTTCCTTCGAGCCTCTGCCCCTCTCTTTTCTTCAGCTTCTATGGAGGGCTCTCGAGCTTCCCCTTTCTTTCAGTGGCTAACTCTTCTATCTCCTTCCACCCTCTTTTCTTTTCCTTCTCTTTTTTCTCTATTTCCCTTTTTTGTTGCCTCCTTTGTTTCTTTGAAGGGCAGCCTTCTTATAGAGGGATGACCCTCATTCTCTCGGCCTGAGCTTCCCGGCGCGCCAGCATCCATCTTCCCGGCGTGGGCAGCCCTCGGCTCGTCTCAGTTCACATTTGGGCTTGGCCCATTTTCCTGTCATTCGGCACAGGATCCACATAATGGACCTCTTCCGACAGTGGGCTTCTTGGCATATATATTAAGACTTCATGGGGCTTGTTTAACACCTTACATTCATAAACACGTGTGAGGCATTGTGCATCCCACCTTCGGAGAATCAGAATTATCTGAGCATCCTTTCTTAGCAGACAGATGATTGCCTGAATGTTGGTATGGTTTTATCAGCCCGACTACCTGAATGATAGCAGTACTGGACAGCGGCCTAGCCAGGGATGGCTTTAGCCGAACAAAGTGTTAGGAATAGCGGGTCTCTTCTATTCTGATTCTCAGAACTTCCAGGGATGGAACAGGAGCCGCACCCTTGACTGGTCTTCAAAGCTATGAATTTACTTTGGTCTCTTCTGGTATATTTTGGGTGTCAACAAATGCCCCCCACCCGTAGGTGGCGTAAGCGAAGAATGAGTGACACGGGACATGCGGGTGCACACTGCATCACACCTCGTAATTTCTTCAGGTCTGCTCCTGTTCATTGTTCATTCTTGTGACTCTGGGTCTTCATTCTGCTTGGACAATCCCAGTACTTTGTCAATATACTCGGACATGTATCAACATTCTTGATTTGATCTTCTGATTGCAGCACCCTGGATGAATCGAACGGCGCCGCTGACGATCCCGGCACGGTCGTCTCGGCGCGCTAAGTCTCGACGCAGTTGCTCTCGGCGCGATGGCCGTCTCGGCGCACCTTTTGGGGTTTTTGAATTTCGGCGCGAAGGTCGTCTCGGCGCGCCTTTGGGGCGTTCGGCAGTTGGCGCGCAGGCCATCTTGGCGCGCCTTTTGGCTAGGCCTATATAGGCGCCGAGAGGGGGGAGAGAGGCTCATTTCTCACTGAGCTCTCTCTCTCTTCGGCCTCTTCTTCTTCCACTGCTTCTGCGATCGGCGTGGGGAGCCTCCCCTTGACCATTTTCTCCTTCGGGACTACGTCCCTCTTTATTGCGGAGTCACCCCCTCTTGGTGGGTGCTCTCCTATTTGACTTCTGGGCATACCCCGGATAAGGGGAGATACTGTCAAAATTTTCCTTGAGATCTTCTTTTCTATTTTCTTCTTCATATCATCTTATTTTCCCTTGATTTTTATCTGTAGCTGCTGCAATGGCCTCTTCTTCCAGCCGTGTTGCTTCCGGCGCTGCTGAAGTTGACACTTCCTCCCAAGGTAGGGTGTCTGGCCCTGTTGTGACCTGGAGGAACGTCGGACAACTGGATCGGGGTCTCGGGAGGATCGCTATAGTTGATGAATCCTCTGACTCCGAAACAGACACGGTATCCTCGTCTCGCGTAGTGACCGTCGAGGGAGGGTTGGACTTCAATCGCGACGATGAGTATCGCCCGGACTTCCCGAAGGACCGGCACCTTGCACCGTTCATCTGCACCTTCAGCGTCTCGGGGAAGAGAGATGTCATGCTGGCTCGGATGGTGAAGCGGGCCATGTTGTTGGACCGGGACAGCCTGAAAGGTTCTGTGTACCACGGAGGCACCATCTATCTCCCGGGAGAGCGACGCAAATGGAATGTCATCTTGGGGGTGACAGAGCTGGAGGCAGAGCAGAAAATGCTGACATGGGCTCCAGAATTCACACCAGCTAGGTGGGATACCACTGCGGGTCAGGTCAATAGAGAAAAGCCCGGCTATGGTTTATTTTTGGCGCCCATCAAGTGGGGCTATAGGGACGAGCCATTCGTCCTGAACTGCTTGGCTGTCCAGTTCAAATTCCAGTTGGCTGCTGGGTGGTTTGCTGACACGAAAGTGACCGATGCCCATCTCTTCCGTGTAGGAGCGGTAGAATTCACAGAATATGTTCTGAAGGAGTATACGCCGTTGCTGGTCAGGGCCGGGGTGTATCACAGTGTATATGCATCCCGTTTTAGGTATCCCATCTCGAAAGGGTTGTGCTGCGGTATGTTCGAAGTGTTCTGCCCGCAGTTCAATACTTTCTATACAGCAGAGGGTGAAACTTCTCTGGACCTCTGGAGCCTGTCACAGCTGTCGAGTCTGCTGATCAACGGAGAGCCCTATGAGGAGGTATACCTTCATGACTTCATCAAGGATGAGACAGATGGTGAAGGTGAATATTATTTCGGCTACTCATACCGGTACTTAATGAAAGCGTACCGCTCCCTCTGCTTGGCGCTGAATAGGGGGTCCTCGAAGGGGTATCGGCCCCGAGAGAAAAGCAGCAACTTGAGAGTCTGAGTAGGACATTGGATTCAGTATTTCTTCGGCGGCCCTCTGAAGTACAGTGAGTTCCCCCATGTAGCTCCCGTTGCGGGTAAGCCCAGCAGACCGCCCAAGTTCAAGTCAGCGCTGCCCTCTTCCCTTCGACGGATTAGTCGCGGAGGACCGAATCCCACTGGGGCGGATCCCCTTACGCATTGTGCGGCTTACCTCACCTTCTGGTTGTGCACTTTTGCTCTCCCACAGGGAGATGAGACAGTCATTAGGCCGGAGGCAATATACCCAGCTTGTCAGATGGCTTGGGGCATGCGACTTGCACTATGCCCAGCAGCACTCTGCCTGATCTACAAATCTCTTGGAGATATTCATTGGCATCGGGTCCCACGCTCTTTCAGAACAGTGGGGCCATTTCATTTCTTCAATGCCTGGGTGTGCAATTTGTTCCCAGAGCTGGCTCCCAGGACTCTGCAGACAGTGACATTGTATCCCAGGATGCTGGAGTTTGCTAGTGCTGAACCCGGTCCAGTGTCTCAGCAACTTTTCTCCATCCGAGGTCAGTTGATAAGGGTCCCGATGGATTCAGCGGGGACCATCCATTTTTGGAATTTGGCCGCACATTCTTCTCCATTGGTGAACCGCCAGCGTGAATGTAAGCTCGAGGCAGTTGAGACTTTCACACATTTTATTTCAGGCAACACAGTGACCCGGCCAATTTTGGAGCCTGAGCTCATTGACTGGGCCTTGTCAATTCGCCCCAGTGTCTTAGTGTTCAGGAAGGGGGGCGCGGTTCATTTAGAACCTTACTATCCTTTTAGGTTTGGCTGAAATTTTGGCTATGATCAGCATATCTCGCCTTCGGCGGCCCTGTTTCCCCTGGACAGTAGGTCGAAGCATGGCTCGACTGTTGTAGCTGAGGGTCGCTCTTGGTGGGACTACTTTCACCGCCGGGATGCCAATGTTTTTAGAGTGCCGATGCCGAACCGAGTTCCCCGGGTCACTTCAGAGTATGTGAAGTGGTGGAATGCTCGAACGAGCTTTTATCACAATGCCAGGGTGGCATGCTGGGATGTAGCTGAGCGCACCTTCCTGAGCCAGCAGCCTAAGCCAGTTTTCGACATTGAAGAAGCCCATTTGAAGAGGCTGTTCTCCCAACATCCGAAGGAGGTAGAGGTATATATAGCAGGCAGAAAAGCCGCAAAAGAGGACGCAACTGAGCCGCTGGTGCCTGTACTTGCTGACATAGATGAAGATACTTTCACGCAGAATCTAGAACATCTGTGTCAGATTGGTGGTTCCCGCCTGGAGCTTCAGCAGTACCCGTTCCCCATTGAGGAGCCGCTCTCCAAAGTAGTTTCATGGAAGTGCGAGGTGGATCGCTTTTGCCCGTACCGGGCATTTGTCAACAGAGAAGACAGGACCCCGACATATTATCAACATACGTCTTGGCTGTTTGTCTTGATGAACATCCACGGACTGACCCTTGACAGTCCCATAGCGACTGTCCTGGACAAGCCTTTGTTTGTATCTTTTCATTATGCCGACGTCTGGGGCTTCGACCACCTCGGCTTATATCATTGCATAGCTTCTCATGGTCATGCAGATTTGGCCGACCTAGCCGAGAAGTGCAAGAAGATTGGCGACATCTGCTGGCTTGTTCGGGAGGCTGCATCCCGAAGCAAGGAAGTGGCTTATCAGTATTGGTCACTTTCGTCTTTTTACATCGGCCGGGCAGGTAAGTCCTCTTCAGTTGACATGTAGAGTGGTTCATTGCTAAGTTCTTTTTATAACGGCATGCGCTTCATTTGACAGACCATCCAGATATAAAGCAGCAAGGACTTTATAGAAAAATCATCTCTCAGGCCCAGAAGCTGGAATATTTTGAGGTTCCTGCACCGACGCCGACCACCACTCCATTGCCACCTGGCAAAAAGAGAGAGGCCTCTGCGATGAAAGTTGCAATAGGCCGAGCGAAGAAAGCTCAGAAAACCTCTTCCAAGCAGCCTTCGACTGGTGCGGCTAAGACTCCTCTGCCTGAAGTGCCATCGTTCGAGCAATTTGTAGCTCAGAAAGAGGCCACTCAGCAAGCGGCTGAAGGTGACATCACTTTCTCTCGCGGTCTAAAGGAGTGTTCTTTTCATGACGTCTTCATTTTTGACGCCCTTTTGTTTGACCTTAGCTCAAGGAGCGGTCGACACCACCCCACATGCTGAAGAAGGTGTCTTGGAGGCGGGAGAGATAGGGTCTTCTGCCATAGCCACAGTAGGGGCGACCACAATAGCTGAGGCCACAGGGGAGAGTCTCCCCGCTGTTGATGAGGATGTCGGACTCCCTTCTCCTACACCTGCCAGTGAGGTCGAGGGTGAGCCACGTGACTGTCATCCTTCTGACTCTTCTCTTTTATTGATCCTTTTGTCCCGCCTTATGTATATGTTTATTGCAATGGCAGGAGTGGTTAGCACAGTAGCTGAGGCGCCTGCCGTGGATGCTCCTTCACAGCCTGAAGGACATAAGACTATGCTAAAGAAAGGTGTTATCCCATTGCGGCGTGTAGTCACCCGCTCGGCGTCCCGTCAGGCGATAGAGGAGGCGGGTCAACCTGAGATCAGCATAGATATTTCCTCTGGTAGCTCTGCCACCTATTCTGACGAGGAAATTGACTATCATTCTTCAGAAAGTGACGAACAAGCCCCCGCGGTAGCCAGCAAAGGTGTCGCGGCATCCTTCGTGCCGTTGAGTGATCCTGTGATTTTTAGTCCTCCGAGGTTGCCAATGACCTCATCGGAGGGAATGCTGCAGGAGGAATTTGCCGGACTGGATATGGAGGTGGAGATAACCCCTCCTTTTGTTGCTTCATCTACAGAGTTGGAATCTTCCATGCGGGCGCTTGAAGAGATGGGTGCTGCAGCCATAGTAAGTTCTGCCCGCCCCTCTGCAGGGCCGCATATTTTTTCATTCTTTCCTGCCATCTTGGTACTTACTGGGATCTTGTTCCAGGAGCCTGACACCACCATTCACCCTCCGGTACCGCCTTCTGGTGCTATCGTGGCTTCGTCGGAGGCTTCGAACGTGCTACCACTGGCCACCGTGTCTTCTTCGGGGGTAGTTACCATACTTCGCCCTATGCCAGTAAGAGTACACGTAGCTACCGAAGTATCATCAATGGAGTCGAGCCCGTTGGGAGAGAGCCTCGCCCTGGTGCCAGCAATAGAGTTGAGAGCCGAAGCCGACCCATCAAGGGGTTCTGCCTTTGTCCCGGTGGCCATAATGACCATTGCACCTGACTCTGCGACTCCATCCGTGCCAGAAATAGAGTCGGAACCTCTGTGATGTGACACAACCTAAGACTTAGGCAAGCAAGCACATTCACAATCAAAAGGGCCAATTTTGGGCCGTCGCTCTCCCGTCGCTCACCCAAGCCCGGGGTGACTTGGCGATGCCAAGTGGAGGATGTGGGGTTGGGCCCTTGCTGGTAGAGGGCTAGCTAGGCCAAGATTTGATTCCCAATGGATTTGGAAGCCCAATTCAACGGGGCCGATGAAGTGCCGAAGGCACCGGTTGCACTCTTCCCACGATGATCACTCAAGGCAATGGGGCTTGAGGATCGAGCTCTCACTCGCATAACCAGCGGAACTAGAACTAATATTGAAAGACAAGCACTAAATAGAGTGAGGTGTGAGCACTTACTCGACCGGTTTGAAGAAACCAGTCCCGCTCGGAGACGAGGGCGAGCGGGGAGGCGAGTGGATCCCCACACGCCGCGGCGGTGTCGCTTGACCTGCCCAAAGAAGTTACAACACTACACCTCTCGCAGGAGGGGGACCTTGGGGTGGGGGTTAATAGTGATTACAACCAAAATTACCTCCACGCAGGGAGGGGCCTTCAGCCGGCCAAGCGGGGAGGGGAAACTAGGATTAAAATCATTGAAGATGAAGTCACCGGTTCTGCCTGCTCTCTCCGAGCAGGGACAAATAGTCGATGTTTCTACTGTAGAACTCGCTCAGGAATTTTGTTGGTGGCGAGACCTGTGGGAAACTCTTCGGGACTGTACTGAAACCCCTCAGAATTTTGTAGAATTCTTCTGGAGCCGTAGCTGGCCTGGGTGGAGGCTCGAACAGGGAGGTAGAATCTCGGACTGGCAGCTCCTGGTTTCCAACAGCAGGTTGCGGATGATGCCTTGGCAGCTCCCGAGCTCAGAATCGAGCACCGTCAAAGGCGTTGGAATCGTGGACAAGTCCTCTTCGCAGAAAAATTGACAGGGAGGCTAGACGATGTCAGAGAAGACCAGGGAGCTCTGAACACTGGTGACTTGTCGGTGCAGACTGTGGGTAGCAGGACGATGGAGCTGAGGGAGAAAAATGATAACTCCTGGCACAGGATGCTGAACAGGATTCCACTTCTTGATTCTGAAAGTAGACAGGAAGAATAATAACTTTGTAGAAGACCTTGTGGGCTGATTCCTCTGAGGTTCGTCGTGGCAGAGCTTCTAATCCGGTTCTGGTACTCAGCAGGGACAGTTCTGCGCCATTGTGGAAGAACGAAGCTCTCGGGCAGCACACAGATCGGATGAAGACGAAACCACTTCTGTTGTGAAGAGGACAGGGAGACGCTTCTGTGGATGCCTCTTGTGCCTTCAAACTCATCCGGAGGAAGTCGTGGTGGCCACTGCAAGTTGCTGGTTCACCTATAACTTCTGGACAGCAAACTGTAACTTCGAAGTAGCTTCCAATGACCAAGAAAGAAGAAGGGGAAGGGGGTAGATGAGTATGGGAGTGACCCCTGGTTGTAAGGGGGTCTTGGAGGGGTGTTTTAAGGTGTGGGAGGTGGAGAATAAGGTCTGGAAGAGGGTCCAACAGATGGTGGTAGTGGGGGCTGCGAATTTGGTTGGAATGGAGAGAGGGAAAGGATATTCGAAAATAGGTTTAAGGGTGGGGTTAATTTTTTGTCTTGGGAATGGGGGGGTTGTGTTGCGGAAGGGAAGGGGTGCTTGGGGTAGTGGGAAGGGTGCTTGGGAAAGTGGGAGGGATAGTTGGGGGTTGGATGGTGAGGAGAGGATTGGTGGAGGGGGTCTTGGGAAGGGGTGGAGTTTTGATGAGGGTTGTGGGGAATGGGAAGAGGCTTAAATGGGGTAGGTGGGGAGTGGAGGTGGTTGGGAAGGGAGGAGAGAGAAGAAAATTCGAATTTGGGTGTGGAGGAGAGAGAAAGTGGAGTGAAAAAGAGAGATTAAGAGAGGGAAGGGTGGAGAATCTCTCCCCTAGGGTATCTCACCCAAAAAATGAAATCTCTCCAATAGATAAGAAGTGTAAACTCTCAAAATGGTAAGTTTTTCATTCATTGATTCATTAAGTTGAAATGGGGGGAAATGGGGTCCTATATATAGGAAACCAACATTTCTACAAAAGTCCCTGACAATTGACTCAATAACAAATAACCGAGGGGGTAGGGGAGAGCCCTTGGGCCAAGTCCAATGAATTGGGCCCAATAGCTAACTAGACAATTTAATGACACTCAAACTTAGGGAAATAAACACAAGACCTAGGAACATGACTCAAATAAAAGGGAAAATACATCAAATGACTCAAATAAAAAATTACATTGGACTCAAAATTAAATGACTAGACCATGCCGGATGCAAAGGGAGGTGGTGTTCCCATCACTCTGCCTCTTCCAGCATCTGTGGAAGAAAGTTCTTCAAGGAGCCCGACGGAGCAAGAGCATGCTGCCGTGGTACCTGCTATTTCAGCCCTGGCGGCCGTTCCATCTTCTTCTTTCGTGGCAGATATTGGCTTGTGGACCTCCCTAGACAGGGAGGTGACCTTTGAGGTGGCTTCGGCAACCTCCCTGGGCTTTACTTCATCGGAGGAGTTTGTCTGGCAGTATTTGGGGATGTTACGCCAGGTCGTGGAATCTCAACTGACCCTATCTTACCCCCAGTTGAAGGAAGTGGCCGAGCGACTGACGATTGGGCTGCAGGCATTAGGTTGTCCCTTGGACACCTGGACCTAGCGGGTGCTATTCCTGTTACAATTCGTAAACCGCCGGGGCTTTCTTGGGAGAGTGATGAATGACCGACTAGCGGCCCTAAAATTGCAGAAAACTGACTGTCAGGCAGAGCTGACATCTCTGATTTTTGATCTTCAAAAGAGCAAAGCTCATGTTGAAGCATCTACTGCTCGGGCACATATTCTGCGTAGCTGACGAGAAGAACTCCGGGCTGAATTGGCCACCATTGAGGCTGAGATACCATAGTTGGAGGCTGCAGAAGTCCAAGGCATCAAGGAAACTTCTTTATTGGAGGGCAGGGTCGCGTCCCTGGAGACTGAGGTGACTCACGTTCAGGAGGAAGAAATGCAGCTCCATGAACTGGGAGCGGCTCCACATGTTGGGCTCATTGACTTTGCAGATATTTTCAGGCGGTCTTAGCCGATCTGCCTTTGTAATTCACCCCCTTCGAAGGGCCCTTTTTGTATTCATCCCTTCCCTTGTGTAATGAAATACAAGCTTCCTTCACTATTTTCGGTGTCCATCTTTGCACCTATATTCTGTTACATATTGTGGCAATTTTGGCGACCCGTTTGGAAGTGCACCCATGTCTGTGCCGCAGGAGAGCGTCCACCCTTTCAAGGAAAGGATGGGGGCCTCGCTCCACCGCGTGACGGGGTTCCAGAGGTTGCCAGATTGGTGCAGACGTGAGTCTTGCCGACAAAAAAAAAATGTCAGAAATACAACTGCTGGCTAATGAAAGGTCCATCCAGGATAGGCTTCATCATTGGTAGGGCAACTGATGGGAGTGCGACTTAGAGGCATAGCATATACCTTATAGTAATCCCATTATTGACCCTAGTTCGGAGAAATGTTGGCCGACCTTGTCGATGGTGACAAGGGTCGAAAAGGTAGCGACCGATCTTGCCGATGGTGACAATGGTCGAAAGGGGTAGACGGTCTTGCCGAAGGTGACAAGGACCGGAAAGGGTAGCGACTGATCTTGCCGATGGTGACAAGGGTCGAAAGGGTAGACGGTCTTGCCGATGGTGACAAGGACCGGAAAGGGTAGCGACCGATCTTGCCGATGGTGGCAAGGGTCGAAAGGGTAGACGGTCTTGGCGATGGTGACAAGGGTAGAAAAGGGTAGACGGTCTTGCTGAAGGTGACAAGGACCGGAAAGGGTAGCGACCGATCTTGCCGATGGTGACAAGGGTCGAAAGGGTAGACGGTCTTTGTGACCGATCTTGCCGATGGTGGCAAGGGTCGAAAGGGAAGATGGTCTTGCCGATGGTGACAAGGACCGGAGAGGGTAGCGACTGATCTTACTGATGGTGACAAGGGTCGAAAGGGTAGACGGTCTTACCGATGGTGACAAGGACCGGAAAGGGTAGCGACCGATCTTGCCGATGGTGACAAGGGTCGAAAGGGTAGACGGTCTTGCCGATGGTGACAAGGACCGGAAAGGGTAGCGACCGATCGTACCGATGGTGGCAAGGGTCGAAAGGGTAGACGGTCTTGCCGATGGTGACAAGGACCGGAAAGGGTAGCGACCGATCTTGCCGATGGTGGCAAGGGTCGAAAGGGTAGACGGTCTTGCCGATGGTGACAAGGACCGGAAAGGGTAGCGACCGATCTTGCCGATGGTGACAAGGGTCGAAAGGGTAGACGATCTTGCCGATGGTGACAAGGGTCGAAAAGGGTAGACAGTCTTGCCGAAGGTGACAAGGACCGGAAAGGGTAGCGACCGATCTTGCCGATGGTGACAAGGGTCGAAAGGGTAGACGGTCTTGCCGATGGTGACAAGGACCGGAAAGGGTAGCGATCGATCTTGCCGATGGTGGCAAGGGTCGAAAGGGTAGACGGTCTTGCCGATGGTGACAAGGACCGGAAAGGATAGCGACCGATCTTGTCGATGGTGGCAAGGGTCGAAAGGTATACGGATGGGTACGCATTGGTGGGATATCAGATGAAGACTCCGCCTCGACCCTATAAAGGGTCTTCAGGACGGAGGGTGGATCATCACTATTCATCATTCATTTACTTTTTTTTATTCACATTATTGACCTAAGCGCCCTTTCGGGTTTTCGCCGAAGCCAGCCCCCTCTTGCTTTTGCCCACGCGCCCTCTCGGGTTTTCACGTGGCGGGGTACCCGATTTTACCTGCGACGCCCTTTCGAGTTTTCGCCACAGCGGGGTTATAGCCATTTTTGCACTTGTCCTAATACATGAGCAAGTCTGACGGGGTATCTATATTTTTAACCCCATTTTTCTTTTCTTTCTTTTTTTTTTGATCTCGAATTCGGAGTACAAAAGAATTGGGCTACTAGAATGCCGACCGGCCTTACCGATGATGACAAGGATCGGTCCCGGGTTTAGTTCGTCGACACTGGTTAAATGCCGAAGCAAAGGTCATGGTTTGTTAACAAGGACGTAAGATCCGAGTTAAGGGTAGAGGTTGACCGATCTCGCCGATGACGATGAGGGTTGAACATGGGTTTATTCATCAGCATGGGTCACATGCCGAAGCAAAGGTAGGATTATTAACCTGGACAAAAGGTCCAAGTTAAGGGCAGAGATCGACTGATCTTGCCGATGATGACGAGGGTCGAACATGGGTTTGTTCATCAGCATGGGTCACATGCCAAAGCAAAGGTAAGATCATTAACAGGGACGGAAGGTCCAAGTTAGGGGTAGAGATCGACCAATCTCACCGATGATGACAAGGGTCGAACATGGGTTTATTCATCAGCATGGGTCACATGCCGAAGCAAAGGTAAGATCATTAACAAGGACGGAAGGTCCAAGTTAGGGGTAGAGATCGACCAATCCCGCCGATGATGACGAGGGTCGAACATGGGTTTGTTCATCAGCATGGGTCACATGTCGAAGCAAAGGTAAGATCATTAACAGGGACAGAAGGTCCAAGTTAGGGGTAGAGATCGACCAATCTCACCGATGATGACGAGGGTCGAACACGGGTTTGTTAAAGGATTTCCGGTGGGACTTTTGATGATTGTCCCTTTTGGAGTTTCATCGGGTGGAGAACAAAAAGAGGAACTTTTTAGATTACCACTTTACCGACCTAAGCGCCCTTTCGGGTTTTCGCCGAAGCCAGCCCCCTCTTGCTTTTGCCCACGCGCCCTCTTGGGTTTTCACGTGGCGGGGTACCCGATTTTGCCTGCAGCACCCTTTCGGGTTTTCGCCACAGCTGGGTTATAGCCATTTCTGCACTTGTCCTAATATAGGAGCAAGTCTGGCGGGGTATCTATATTTTTAACCCCATTTTTCTTTTCTTTCCTTTTTTTAATATTTTTTTTGAGGATATAAAAGGCGGTAGGTTGAGGTGTGATGTCCGACCGTTGGTTGATCGTAGGCGGCTGCTAGCCGGAGTACCAGGCCTTGTGCCAAGCAGAATGGTTCATTCGTTAGCAAGGGTTGAATGCTAACGCAAAGGAATGATCTTTCGCCGATTCGAGCGTAAGGCCCGTAATGGCAACAATGTGAGAAGGCCGGCTTGGACATGAAGTCTTGAGCCGAAAGGGTTTATTCGTTAGCAAGAAGATAATGCTAACGCAAGGGAGGGATTTCATGCCAGTTCGGATGCAAGGTTCGTAATGGCAGCCTGGTGTATTCTTTTGAGAGCTTGGCCAGGGCAGAGTGCCATTAAACCAAGGGAAGGTAGCTCGGTTAGGGCGGAGTGCCACTGGACTAAGGAAAGGTAGCTCGATCAGGGCGGAGTGCCACTAGACCAAGGAAAGGTAGTTCGATCAGGGCGGAGTGCCACTAGACCCAGGAAAGGTAGCTTGGTTAAGACGGAATGCCACTGTAGATCGGATTAAAAATCCTCACTTTTGGGAGTGAAAAATAAATAACAATGATGACAACATGTATAAGATGTGATAAAGAATATAGCACGAGGTGCTAAAGGGGAGTTGTGATCGCCAGAGACGCGAGGGTCTCAAAGAGGAGACAACATGGGGAGATGATCGCAAAATACCTCAAAACGCGGGATGATGTGAGTGCTCCTTTTCTCTTCAAAATCGGCCGGCCGATGAAGAGAGTCTTTCAACTTTGGTTACCCTTGCAAAAAAAAAAAAAAAACAAACACCAACGAAGAAATTGCATTAGAACATGGTGAGTGTAGCATCAATCCTTAAAAGATATGAGCATGTAAACATATGTGAGAACACACCTTAAGGATGGTTGCCCCTTAAACCCCTATGCAAAAAGGGTATGGGAGATGATATGAATGATATGAAAAATATGAATAAAAATAGGGGGAAAGAGTGCAAGAGTGCACTAAAGGGGAGATACTCAACGTGGTTGAGAATAATGAAAAAAAAAACAATCAATAGGAGATGGGCATGTATGCACAAAAACAAAGCAATAAACAAAAGAAATAAAAGTAAAGAGGAGGAGCCTGTGCGTTGGCTCTGATGCTCAAGGGGGAGGAAGCTTCAAATAGGATGAAGATGAACCGTGGCTTCTCCTTTAGCCAACCGCAACAGCACCTGTGAAGAAAAGAAAACAGAAGAAGAGAGGAGGGAGAAGAAGAGAACAGAAGAAACAAAAAAACACAGAAGAAGAAGAAGAAGAAAAAACGGAAGAAGAAAAACAACAACAAAAAAAACGAAGAAGGAGAACGGGGACCGAAGCAGGAGAATAAGAACCACCACTTAACAGAGCTACAGAAGTTCTATTAAGGATAGAAGAAGAGATAAGAAGGAAAGAGTCCAATGGAAGAAAAGATAAGAAGGGGCAAGAGCCCAAAGAGGGGAGGATTAAGCTGGGCAAGAACCCAAACGAAGTAGGGACTCTCTGGGGAAAGGCTGTGTTCGTTCGGAACACAAAAGTGAAACACGACTTGGCTCAGGGCGTCAATTGTTGAATTGACGACCTACCCAGAGGGCGTTTCTTAAAAACACGCCTTAGACTAAGGCGTCTCTTCCTGGATCAATTTTGGAAATAAGTCTTTCTTTTATTTGAAAATTCTGAAACACGCCTTAGGAAGAGGCTTTATTTAAAACACGCCTTAGGAGAAGGCGTTATTTAAAACACGCCTTAGGTGAAGGCGTTATTTATTTGAAACACGCCTTAGGTGAAGGCGTTATTTAAAACACGCCTTAGGAGAAGGCGTTAATTCTGAAAAATTAGAGAAAATATCTAAAAAAAATCTAGAAAAATCCAGAAAATAGAGAAAAATAGGAAAAGAGGAGGAAAAGTGAGAAATCCAAGAAAAGTGGAAAAAACACTCAAACGAAGCTAATTTGAGGGTCAAATTGGGGCATTACAAGGCAATATGAGATGTACTCACAGTAACGTCAATTTTGGTGTGTCTACAGCTGCCCCGCCTTGGCGTCTGCTTTGCAAGGGAGCGTAGCAAACCGAAAAGTAGATGCCAAGGTGTGATGAGACACGCAATCAACATCACTTGATAAGAAATGAAATCAAAAGCTCGAGATGAAGCAAATCTCGGGAAATCCAACGAAATCAACAATGTTTGGATAAAAGGGGAGATGTGCACGAGGTGCACGAAGGAGATAAGATAATGATCAACTTCCAGCGCGGTGGAAGTACCCCAGGTCACAAACCTGTAGGTTTCACCATTGGGGAGCGGTTACCAGCCAGTGAACGTGCTGCAGCCAAGGTGGATCAAAGGAAAGGAGATAAAATAAGATGATAAAAATCCAAACAAGGAGCTTTCGAGAAAAGACCCAAAACAGCGATAAAACGAACTGAGGATCCAATTCGGCAATGAAAATCTCATATCGAGAAAGATTAAGATCAATTCAACTCTCAATATCAGCTTATCAGAATGATTTTTCAACAATTGTTTCAAATTCCTACATGAATGCATGCTGGGTTTAAAGGGAAAATTAAATCAAACGAAAATATAGAATAATCAAGGATAATATTGTTAAACTGCCAAGACTGGGTCAAGAAACCGATTTCGCGAGCTGATACTAAGCCGAAGCCCGTTTATCCACGCACCAATTCGCAAAAGGGAACCATCGTCCCCAATCTTGGACGGCTCAACGGCCTATCCGTGTGACTAAGACTCCTCTGGAATCATCATTGTTTTTGATGAAGGGGAACTCAAATCCCAGATTTACCAAAGTCACAAGGTCCTTGATATAATCTAGTAACATATGTAACATATAGTAGAATGCATACAGGGAGATGGTGATATCAATAAGCATGGGAACTGAGAAATGAGCTGCAAGCACCGTGGGACTTTGAGTGATGATGCCCTGCCGGCGGGACCAAGAGCCTCTTCCTGCGCTCAAAAATTCATTAGCCAAGATATAACAAGCAATGAATAAGGCATTTAATCATAGCATGCATAGCATGAATCAAAGCAACCAATCATAGCATATATCATGAACAGCATAAGTCAAATCATGGCATAGCAAAGCATCATTATTTGTTGTTTGTCATGAGGATGACAATCTGGCTAATCAAGTTTTAGAGTTAAATAATCAGGATCTGATAATGCCCATCGGCGGAGTAATCAGATGAAATGAGCAGGAGTTGATTGAAAGATTTGGAGATGAATAATCATGAGATATGATAATCAGAATGATATAGGGAGATGATGCCCCTGGGTGGCATGTCATGAGAATATTGGGAAGAATCAATAGATTGATAGCAATAAGTAGAGAGAGGACCCATCCCGTGGTTTTGGTCTCTGCAAAGCTGTTCCTGCAAAACACCATCAGAAAATACAATGCAAATTTTTAGATTTTGGAAATATGCAAATTTTTATGAGTTTTGGAATATGCAAATTTTTATGAGTTTTGAAAAAGATATTCAAATTTTTTATGAGTTTTGATCAATATGCAAATTTTTGTGAAGTTTTGTAAAAGATATTCAATTTTTTGTGAAGTTTTGAGAAAGGTATTCAAATATTTATGGATTTTGGACAAGAAATATTCAATTTTTTGTTTGATTTTGGTTAGACATTGCTAAAGCAGCATCAAAGGGTTTTTTAAACCATTAATTGGGGGTCCTCATTCCTTCCCTTTTCGCTAAAAACTGCCCAAAGCCGGCGTGCATTGAAAGTGGCGTCCTATAACCAACCGTCTCTGATCAACGGTGCCCCTACCAAGGCCATACCCGAGAAACATTCGGTCTTGGAGGGAGAAGAGAAGAATAATTGGAGATAAGCTTAATGCAGGATGGGAAATGTCAAGACTTGAATTCCTTCCAAGGTGCTTCCCCTCAAAGAGGTAGTCTGTTGTGCCGGGGCTTTGTGCCTTTGATTTTTAGACCCTTGACATGCATACGACCAGGGTTTTCCCTGCGGGGACTTTGACACTCTTGACATGCCTTAATTCATACTTTTGCTTTTATCGAAATTCTGACTTGATTTTCATAATAGCCCTTTTGGCTAGATGTATATCATGAAAGCTCATATGAAAACTCATATTGATGTTGATTTTGGGTCAAGACTGCCCCTATTTGAGACTCCTCTTGTATTGGGGATTACCTAGGTTAGTCATCTCATCCGTCAACCTCTTGCCCCTGCATGTGGCCGAATAAAGAAGAGAAAAAGACTTTCAGGAATTCTCATGGCATGGCCAAGGTAGCAACGGTGTTTAACCAAAGGAGCCGGCTAAGGACGCCGTGAAGTGTGTGAGGTGCCCAGCTAAGGGTTGATCTTAACAAGCAGGGAGAGAATGTTGAATTCCCAGCGCGGGGTTTTTATTAACCAAGGTGCTGCATAAGCAAGCCTAAAGACTCTTTTTAACAATGATTTAATTTAACAAAAGCCTAAGATAAAGATCTAAAACACCACTCTTAATCTTGTTAGGAAGCACTTCATTTTGAAAATCATTCGTGAAGTAATGAGAAAATGATATCATTAAAATGCATACTTACGCCAATATGTTACCTTGCAACCTTTGTAGAAGCAGCTGCTGCGAGGCGATGTTGATCATCGTGGGATAGTCCTCTTTGGCAGTCCATAGGATTGGAAGCAAATGATTGAAAGTGGCTTAACAAGAAGGAGTGGTGCCAAGACCAGACTCAGATGAATAAGGAGAAAAGGAAGAGAGGCGAGGGCTAGAACTCCCTTGCTAAGGTGTGGAAACCCTGATCACATGGAACAATCTACAGAAGGAGAGGAGAATTAGAAGGAGGAGTGAGGACTAAAGCCTCGAAAGCAGTGGGAGAAAGGGCAGATGCCCAAGGCAGTGGATGTGGAAGAAGTTGGGTCAGACCCAGAATTAGGAGGAATCAGAAGAAGAAATTGGTAGATAGAAAGAGGTGGATCTGGAGGGTCCGGAGGCGGAGGAGAATCATGATAAGAGGAATCATCCGGAGGCTCCGGAGGGATAAAATATCGAGGGACGCGGTGCCCTTGGAAGAAGTAGGGAAAAAGATGATGGAAAAGGAAGAAGAGGACACATGATGCGATATCATGAAGGAATAGAAAGATGAATCGGCAGAAAGATGGAGGGTCCGGAGGTTCCGGAGGAATGAAATCAAGAGGGTCACGATACCCTGAAAGAAGATAGAGAGAATAAGACGGAGAATCCGGAGGTTCCGGAGGAAGCAAATCAGGAAGGAGAAGATGGAAAGGGGCGTCGTGCCCGAAGAAAAAGTCCGGAGGTTCCGGAGGGAGAAAATGCCGAGGGACGCGATGCCCTGGGAAGAAGGGAGTGAAATCTGGGAGATGAAAAGGTTGGAAAGGGGCGCGATGCCCGAGTAATGAAGATGAATATGAATAAGATGGGAAATGCGGAGGATCCGGCGGTGCCGGAAGGTGGGGAAGATACGGGTTTGGAAACCCGGGAAGCAGGAGGTGCAAATGCATGCAATGGGATGGATGCGATGAATGCATGAAATGCAAAGAATATGAAGAATGTGAAGGGCGAGAGGATGAGATCCTCCTCCTAACCCTGGGAATGGCCCATGAAGAAAAAGTGATAGAGATGAATGAATAGGAAGTGGAACAAATAAGGGATGGCCCCTTAGCATTAAGATAACTGCCCCTCCACGGCAGTGAACATGTACGGTCAATTGGCCCAATAAAAGAAGCTTCAATAGTAAAAGACAACTCCCTTGGAAAGCAAAGATCAATAATGTGGGGGAGTTGTAGAGTTGGAACGGGAAGCATTGAGTTGCCCATTGAATGTGGTGTATATGGAATGTTGAGCAAAATGGGCATTCGCCCCTTGTAAGGAATAATGAATTCTGGATTGGAAAGTTTGAACAAGGGGTGCCCTGCCTGGCCCTTGGATGGCATCAATTCTTGGCATTCTTCCCTGAGCAATGGCAGTGACTTGGCCTCTGCGACCATGCTCGGCACAATAATCCGGATTGGCATCCGGTAAATGACTTCTTGAATCTTGAATCGCATAACCGTGGCCACATCTGTCTTGCCCGGCTCTTGATCACCTTCGGCACAAGTACTTGCAGAAGCACTCCCATTCCGAGTAGTAAGGGGAGGTGAAGCGGAGGCGGAAGGCTCCATGAATGGTGGAGGCATGATGGAAAGCGTAGGCAAATGGGTGAGCGTAAGCGAAGGTTCAAACACGTCGAGTTTCTCCCTTTGCTCGGAAGCAGTTAGGATTGGCTCGGGTGCAAAAAGGGGTGGATCCTGCTCAGGATTAGCCACGGGTAAGGGTAAAGGGTTAAATGGTGGAATAGGCAAAGTGGGTTTTAAAGGGATAATGGAAGGCCGAGGTGGCGGTAATGGGAGGCTAATTGGGGAAGGTTTAATGGTGTAATTAATGGAGGCCGATGGTGTGGAGGTAGATGGCTTAACGGGTGGAGGTTTAATAGTGGAAGGCTTGGGGGAGGCCAGTGTTGCGGAGGTTAATGGTGTAACTGGAGGAGGTGTAATGTATGCGGTGTCAAGAATAGGAGGAGACTTACAATGTGCCGGTGTGGGTGATTGAAGTATCGACCCATCATCGTAACACCAATTAGTCTCATAAATAGGGGTTGGATCAGGGATAGTTTCATCCTGAGCAGGAGGTTCATCAAATGACAGTGGAGGGAGCGGGAAATTAAGAAAACTCGGAAGGGGTGCCTGCGCAGCTTCATCATCATCGTACACTGCCTTGGATTCTTCAATTGCCGGCTCTTGATTGCTTGAAATGCCGAAGTCATAATCATCTCTCCTATCTTTCCATTCATTCTCCATCTTTGTAATCTCGTCCAAAGCGGCATGGAGAGGATTGACTGGAGTAGGAGGAGCCGTGACCCTCTTTATTTGTTCCTCCATCAAAGTAATCTTATCAAGCAGAGATTGTTGGAGGGGTGTGACTTGAACAACCGAGGGCTGGCAGGGCTTTGAAGGAGGAAGGGCCGCATAAAAAGGCCGTGGAGGGGAATTAATGGGCCGGCCCATGGAAGAACCCGGATGGGCCGGATTACAAGGAATAAATGGGCCTTGGGGCCGTGAGGGAGGAGGAATAGAAGGAGGCGGGTGATGGGCCACCCGAGTAGAATGAACAGGAGGAGATGGGTAATGGGCTACCCGATCAGGATTGGAAGGAGGAGGGGGGTGATGGGCCACCCGTGTAGAATTGGAGGGAGATGGGTGATGGGCCACCCGAATAGAATTGGAAGGAGGTGGGTGATGGGCCACCCGTATAGAATTGGAAGGAGGGAGAGATGCATGAGATGTACCCTCAACGGCAGCCTTAAGGGCTTGGATCTGTTGAGGGGTAAGATGATCTAATGCATGAATGATCTGGGAGACCTTCTCATCATTGGGACGAGAGGATCCCGAGGGAGTAGTGGCTCGAAATTGAGTTGAAGGACCATTGGATTGGACATTGCCCATGGCTCGGGCATGACCATAAGAATGAGGACGTGGCCCTTTGAAAGAATGGTGAGAATTTTGATGAACATGTTGAAATTGAGGATCATAAGATGTGCATGGACGATCATCCTCATGAGCATTATTTGAATTGAACATGTTGTTTTGTCTATCAAAGTAAGCCATTATGCAATCCAAGTAATGTGCAAACAATTTGCAAAGAAACACACAAGTTGGAATGGTTACCTTGATTTTTATTTATTTAAACCTTGGTGAATTAATGATTTTTAGCAAAGTTTGGAATGATTCACACAAGGGGGGGGAAACCTAGTTTCAAATGATATGAACTCCAATGTCAACTAGGAACCCTTCTCACCACGTATATGGCCAACTAATCTGGGACTTCAAAAGGGTACAACCTGCCCGGCGTCCGTGAGGGAATCCACGGGTGCGGGGACTTACGGAGGCTTGGAAAAGGGATTTCCGGTCCAAAGAGACGGAATGCTCAATGGAGGGTCGTCCCGATTCCAAGAGGGTGTGTGGAATCCTAATGAAGAGATAGGAGGTCTCCCAAACCAAAATGCAAATATGAATGCAGCAGGGAAAATCAAGTTAATCACAGCAAATGATCAATCAATAAAGATAAGCATGAATCATGATGAAAAATCACAGCCGGGAGGGTCTGTAAACCCACAGTAAAAACACGCCCTGGCAGGGGGCGCTACTAAAAAAGGACACGACGGTGTGACCGTCGTGAGTCAAAGCGAGGGGCCCAGGGCAGGGTGAAACACGCCTTAGAGTGAGGCGCTACCAATAAAAGGACGCCGTTTCCAGCGGGCGTCAAATCAAAAGAAACGCCTGAATGGGAGGCGCTAATCAACAAAGAAACGCCCTGTGGTAGGGCGTTAACTCACAGAGCAGGTAAATAACGCAGGGCAATGTGATAAAGATGCCCGCGGAGGAGGCGTTAATCAAAGATAACACGCCCTTCGTGAAGGCGTTATAAATAAAAGACGCCCCTGATAGGGGCGTGAATTCTTTCAAACCTCCACGGCCAGCAACCAATGAAAACACTCACAGTCACATAAATAAGGCAATCAACAGGATATAAGCATGCTCATCAAAAAATTTAAATAAGTGAAAATTTTTAAAGAAAAATCAACAAACTGACAAATCACTTAGGGAAGAGTGCAAAACCAATGGAGGGTGCCCGAGGGGCACAAAAGGGAGACGCACCGAGGGTGCAATAGGGGAGACGGCACACGCGGGTGCCTAAGGGGAAAGGGGTAATAACCAAAGAACACAAAAGTGTCCCACCGTGATCGCCAATTTGTAGATGGGATTAAAAATCCTCATTTTTGGGAGTGAAAAATAAATAACAATGATGACAACATGTATAAGATGTGATAAAGAATATAGCACGAGGTGCTAAAGGGGAGTTGTGATCACCAGAGACGCGAGGGTCTCAAAGAGGAGACAACATGGGGAGATGATCGCAAAATACCTCAAAACGCGGGATGATGTGAGTGCTCCTTTTCTCTTCAAAATCGGCCGGTCGATGAAGAGAGTCTTTCAACTTTGGTTACCCTTGCAAAAAAAAAAAAAAACAAACACCAACGAAGAAATTGCATTAGAACATGGTGAGTGTAGCATCAATCCTTAAAAGATATGAGCATGTAAACATATGTGAGAACACACCTTAAGGATGGTTGCCCCTTAAACCCCTATGCAAAAAGGGTATGGGAGATGATATGAATGATATGAAAAATATGAATAAAAATAGGGGGAAAGAGTGCAAGAGTGCACTAAAGGGGAGATACTCAACGTGGTTGAGAATAATGAAAAAAAAAACAATCAATAGGAGATGGGCATGCATGCACAAAAACAAAGCAATAAACAAAAGAAATAAAAGTAAAGAGGAGGAGCCTGTGCGTTGGCTCTGATGCTCAAGGGGGAGGAAGCTTCAAATAGGATGAAGATGAACCGTGGCTTCTCCTTTAGCCAACCGCAACAGCACCTGTGAAGAAAAGAAAACAGAAGAAGAGAGGAAGAAGAGAGGAAGAAGAGAGGAGGGAGAAGAAGAGAACAGAAGAAACAAAAAAACACAGAAGAAGAAGAAGAAGAAAAAACGGAAGAAGAAAAACAACAACAAAAAAAATGAAGAAGGAGAACGGGGACCGAAGCAGGAGAATAAGAACCACCACTTAACAGAGCTACAGAAGTTCTATTAAGGATAGAAGAAGAGATAAGAAGGAAAGAGTCCAATGGAAGAAAAGATAAGAAGGGGCAAGAGCCCAAAGAGGGGAGGATTAAGCTGGGCAAGAACCCAAACGAAGTAGGGACTCTCTGGGGAAAGGCTGCGTTCGTTCGGAACACAAAAGTGAAACACGACTTGGCTCAGGGCGTCAATTGTTGAATTGACGACCTACCCAGAGGGCGTTTCTTAAAAACACGCCTTAGACTAAGGCGTCTCTTCCTGGATCAATTTTGGAAATAAGTCTTTCTTTTATTTGAAAATTCTGAAACACGCCTTAGGAAGAGGCTTTATTTAAAACACGCCTTAGGAGAAGGCGTTATTTAAAACACGCCTTAGGTGAAGGCGTTATTTATTTGAAACACGCCTTAGGTGAAGGCGTTATTTAAAACACGCCTTAGGAGAAGGCGTTAATTCTGAAAAATTAGAGAAAATATCTAAAAAAAATCTAGAAAAATCCAAAAAATAGAGAAAAATAGGAAAAGAGGAGGAAAAGTGAGAAATCCAAGAAAAGTGGAAAAAAACACTCAAACGAAGCTAATTTGAGGGTCAAATTGGGGCATTACAAGGCAATATGAGATGTACTCACAGTAACGTCAATTTTGGCGTGTCTACAGCCACTAGACCAAGGAAAGGTAGCTCGATCAGGGCGGAATGCCACTAGACCAAGGAAGGGTAGCTCGATCAGGGCGGAATGCCACTAGACCAAGGAAGGGTAGCTCGATCAGGGCGGAATACCACTAGATCAAGGAAGGATAGCTCGATCAGGGTGGAATGCCACTAAACCAAGATAAGGGTAGCTCGGCCAGGGCGGAGTGCCACTGAACCAAGGAAGGAGTAGCTCGATCAGGGTGGGATGCCACTAGACCAAGGAATGATAGCTCGATCAGGGCGGAATGTCACTAGACCAAGGAAGGATAGCTCGATCAGGGCGGAATGCCACTAAACCAAGATAAGGGTAGCTCGGCTAGGGCGGAATGCCACTAGACCAAGGAAGGATAGTTCGATCAGGGTGGAATGCCACTAAACCAAGATAAGGGTAGTTCAGCCAGGGCGGAGTGCCACTGAACCAAGGAAGGATAGCTCGATCAGGGCGGAATGCCACTAGACTAAGATAAGGGTAGCTCGGCAAGGGTGGAATGCCACTAAACCAAGAAAGGATAGCTCGATCAGGGCGGAATGCCACTGACCAAGATAGGGGTAGCTCGGCTAGGGCGGAATGCCACTAAACCAAGAAAGGATAGCTCGATCAGGGCCGAATGCCACTAGACCAAGATAGGGGTAGCTCGGCTAGGGCGGAATGCCACTAAACCAAGAAAGGGATAGCTCGATCAGGGCGGAATGCCACTAGACCAAGATAGGGGTAGCTCGGCTAGGGCGGAATGCCACTAAACCAAGAAAGGGATAGCTCGATTAGGGTGGAATGTCACTAGACCGGGATATGGGTAGCTCGGCTAGGGCGGAATGCCACTAAACCAAGAAAAGATAGCTCGATCAGGGTGGAATGCCACTAGACCAAGATAGGGATAGCTCGGCTAGGGCGGAATGCCACTAAACCAAGAAAGGATAGCTCATTCGGGGAGCGCCGGCTGAATCGTGTGGTATACCTTTAGGTGCTTCCCATTGAGGGGAGAGAATTGGATGACTCCTTTGTGATCCGCAAGGACGTATGCACCCCCTTCATATACTCGGTGGACGACATATGGTCCGACCCAGTTTTCAATC
Organism: Amorphophallus konjac; assembly: GCA_022559845.1. NCBI lineage: Eukaryota > Viridiplantae > Streptophyta > Magnoliopsida > Alismatales > Araceae > Amorphophallus > Amorphophallus konjac. The sequence goes on from CM040123.1 coordinate 107,617,647, forward strand.
AACTTCCCCTTGGGGTTGGAGGCCATTACTTCTCTTCTTTTGACCATCACCAGGTCTCCTTTCTTGAATTCTCGACCCTTGACCAGCTTATCAAAAGCACGGGCCATACGGGCTTGATAGAGTTGAATATTTTGTTGCGCCCGGAGGCGCTTTCCTTCAAGCTCGGCGAGCTCTTCTAATCTTCTTTCTATGTTGACCTGCTCGTTGCCTGCCAATCCGTGCTGGATGGCGACCCGAAATGAGGGGATCTCAAGCTCGATCGGCACCACGGCCTCTGACCCATATACGAGGGAGTAGGGCGAGCAGTCGGTAGGGGTCTTGTAGACCGTGCGGTAAGCCCATAGTGTCTCGTACATTCTTTCTTCCCAATCTCTTCTGTCAGTCTTGACAATTTTCGCCAGCAGAGTGCATAGCGTCTTGTTAAAGGCCTCTGCAAGCCCGTTGGCCTAAGGATAGTAGGGAGACGATGTTCTCCAATCAATCTTGTATTTGTCAGCTAGCCGATAAACCTTTTAATTTTTGAAGTGGCTACCGTTGTCGGAGATGATTCGGCTGGGAATCCCAAACCGGAATATTACATTCTGTCGGAAGAATCTCGCAACTAATTCTCCCGTGACTTCTTTTAGTGCTACTGCTTCCGCCCATCTGGAGAAGTAATCTGTAGCTACTAAGATGTATTTGCACCCTGATGAAGATGCTGGTAGTGGCCCCACCACGTCTGTACCCCACTGTGCAAATGGCCAGCTTGGTAAGGTGGGATGTAGAGGCACTGGAGGCCTTCTTGATATATTGGCATGCTCTTGACATTTCTGGCAGGCCTTGGCAAACTTGTAGCAATCATCAAATATGGTGGGCCAATAATAACCAAACTTCTTTATTTCGATTTTCATTTTCGGACCGGCCTGGTGCGCCCCGATTGATCCGGCATGGACTTCTTGCATCACCTGCCTGGCTTCCTCTGGAGATAAGCATCGAAGTAATACCTTCTTCTGGGCATCTGCCATTATTCAGAACAATGTCCCATTCCTCATCTCATAGGAATCTTTGATTCTCAGGAGTTTCATTTTCTGTTCTTTCACCTTCGGAAGCTGTTGGTGTTGGAGCCAATGCAGGAGGTACTCCCGCCAGTTGGGCTGCTGGACTGCTTCAGCAACTGCTACTTCATCGGCTTGTTCACCGGCTAGAGCTTCTATCATGCCGGGGACCTGCCACCGGTTGATGACTGATATATTCAAGCTCGTATCAAGCGGGACCGCCAAGGAACTTGCCAACTTTGCCAGGGCATCTGCTCGAGCATTCTGCCCTCGGTTGATGTGCTTGATGCTAATGAGGTAAAATCTTGTCATTAGGCGCAGGGCCAGAAGGTAGTAAGGGACGAGCTCCTGCTTTCATACCTCAAACTCCCCTTCCAATTGTTTTATAACCAACATGGAGTCCCCGAATGCCTCTAGCATTTGAATCCCCATGGATAGAGCAATCTGTAGCCCGATTATGAGGGCTTCATATTCTGCTTCATTATTTGTGCAAGGCTTGTTTATCGAGCAGGATGTGTGTATGACTTCCCCTTCTGGGGACTTCAAGACTATGCCTGCTCCTGCGCAGACTCTGGCTGACCCCGCTGCTGTGGTGTCAATTCTAGAGGCACCATCAAAATACAGCTGCCATAGGGAGGGCCGCACCTGGCTGACCTCCAAAGTTTCATCTTCAGGAAGCTTTGGTTCCAGAGGGCAGTCTTCGAGTACTGGATGTTCAGCAAAGAAGTCTGCGATAGCTTGGCCCTTGACGACCCTTTGCGTTACATAGGAGATGTCATACTCCATAAGAATCACCGCCCATTTGCCCAGGCGGCCTTTGAGGGCCGGCTGAGACATGATGTATCTAAGCGGATCCTCCCTAGAAATCAGCTTAGCCTCGTGCGATAGCATGTAGTGCCGCAGCTTCTTGACCGCGAAGACCAATGCCAGGCAGATCTTCTCGATGTAAGTGTACCTTTCCTCAGTTCTGACCATTCTTCAGCTGAGATAGTAGAGGGCTTGTTCTTTTCCTTCTTCATTATTCTGGGCTAGCATTGCCCCTAGAGAATTGTGTGGCTGCTATGTAGAGGATCAACGGCTGTCCTTTCACCGGTGCACCCAGTACTGGAGGAGTTTTCAGGTAATCTTTCAATCTATCGAAGGCTAGCTGGCATTCCTCGTCCCAATAGAAGGGAACGTCTTTCATCATCAGTTTGTGAAAGGGGTGGCACCGCCCTGACAAGTTGGATATAAACCGCCGGACGTATGCCAGGCGGCCCTGAAGAGATCTTAGCTCAGAGAGATTCCTTGGCGAGGGTAACTCCTGAATCGCTTTGATCTTTGCGGGGTCTATTTCAATTCCCCGATACTTGACAATGAAACCCAGGAATTTTCGGCTCGAGACTCCGAACGCGCACTTCATAGGGTTCATTTTTAATTCATACTGCCTTAGCCTCTGGAAAATGACTCGGAGGTCCTGCAGATGGTCTTCTTTCTTTTTGGTCTTGACTACCAGGTCATCTATGTAGCACTCGACCTTATGGTAAAGTAGCTCATCAAATATTATAGTCATCGCCCACTGATAAGTTGCGCCGGCGTTCTTTAATCCGAACGGCATTCTTTTGTAGTGGTAAATGCCTTTGGGTGTTCGGAAGGCAGTGTGGACCCGGTCACGTTCCGTGATCCATATCTGGTTGTAGCCAGACGACCCATCCATGAATGATAAGGCCTCATGACCAGTAGTTGCATCTATCATGACTTCCGTTATCGGCACTGGAAAGTCATCTTTAGGGCAAGCTTTATTCAGATCCCAGAAGTCAACACATATCTGGATCTGTCCATTCTTCTTCTTCACGGGCACGATGTTAGCCAGCCACATGGTATATTGATTTTCCTTGACGAAACCCACATCAATGAGCTTGTCGACCTCTTTGCATATTTGAGTGATGAGCTCTGGCCTCATACGCCTAGGGGGCTATTTCACCGGCTCCACCCAGGGTTTATGGTCAGCTCATGCTGTGAGACCAAGGGGCTTAATCCCGGCATCTCTCTGTAGGTCCAGGCAAAATAGTCCCGGTATTCTTGTAGCACCTGGATGTACATCCTCTGTTCTTCAGCAGACAGTTGGGCACTGAGGAAGGTAGGTCTAGGGTCATCTTCATCTCCCAGGTTGACTTCTATCAGTTCATCGACTGTTGCCTGACCTCCGTCTTCTATCTCAGGGGGTGCAGGTTGGAGGTCGACAAAGTCTGGTATATCATCCTCGAGGTCGAGGACCTCGATCCCTTCATCTTGACTTATTTGAGTTCTGCCAAAAATATCTTGTTCGGCTGACAATGGGTGCATGCACTGTTCTGCCAACAAGTTTACCTTACCAGTGGCTTCAAGGGGCGAGCTGATTGCCTCACTCCCTGCTGAGGGGATTGCAGTCACCATGGGCTGGCGATTATTTGTCATTGGGTCAGAGTGGCCTTGCAGCTCTTTGGCAAAGGGTAAAGAGATCTCGGTCCCCTGAGTTACCATGCCCTCAGTGGAGGCAACCATTTCTCTTCTAGTAGCATCTGTCTCTCGATCAGGCTCGGGGGAAATTTCCCTAACTGGTCCGAGGAGTGCCGGCATCATGAGTAAAGGAGGGCCACCAGCGGGAGGCCACTCTGCTTCTTCCACCTCTTCTGCTTCACTACTGCTAGCTGTGTCAAATTTGGCCTGAAGAGCTGTATCTTCTAGGGAGACCTGTTCCCAGCAGCGGCAAGGGAACACAGCCTCGAATTCTGGGTTTCTTGACTGGGCTGGCTGAATGCACTCAACTTTCGTCGGGTGTTCATCAATAGCTGCCCCCAGTGGGTTATCTTCCATCGGGTAAAAAGTAGAGATGGTGTCTACTTCATAGAGCCCGCTGTAATAGTATTCTTTGAGGGTGAAGCCCAATCCCGGATGCTGAGTGACACGCCTCATTTCTTTGTCCAGGCTCGGAGGGTACCATAGCTTCTGGAATGCTTCTTTCCTCTTGCGAGGCTGGCCGGAAGGGATGTGTTGCTTCTGAAAACATCTTGGCCATTTGATTTGTCATAAATGTCAGCCCCTGTATAGGCATTGAGGGGTTCTCTATGTCTTCAGGCAGATGACAATCAGTGTCTTCTTGCGTAGGGTGCTCTTCAGCCGTGTAGAACAAGCTGCTGGGACCACCTATATGTGGCACCTCCCATGCTTTGAAAGGCTCGACAGTAGCATTGTCGAGGCTGAGAATTGGCTTGGTAAGACCTTCAGAGACTCCGATGTGGTCGTGCTGTTGATTAACCCTGACTTCATTAGTTTCGGGGTAGATGGCGGGAGGCGCTATCCGGCCTACATCCCCGGTGACAGTGATGTGTGAAACCACCTTGGGCTCGACATATCCACGCGGCGGCGGAGGGAACCATTCTGCTTTGGGAGTGTCTTTTATTGTGCTAGAAGGGGTCTTGGCTGCAGGGGCCCTCTGCGACCATTCTGCATATAAAGGGGTGTCTGCCAAGTGGCATTCGAATACTTCGAATGGGTGGAGATCAACAAATACTCTTTCCTCTCTCCCATCCGTGCTGTATTTGATGCATTGGTGAAGTGTAGAAGGTACCACCATATTCTCATGTAGCCAGGGGCGACCAAGCAGCGCCTTATATGAGGTGCGGGAATCAATGACATGAAACTGCACCTTCGTGACGAAGTCTCCTAGGGTGAGCGTGAACTCTGCTACCCCTAGCAACACTTCGCACTTCTGATTGAAGCCGGCAATACGCATATCCCTGACCTTTTGTAGGTGCACGCTGAAATAGTACCTCTCATAAATCCTGTAGGGTAGAATGTTGACAGTTGCCCCCGGGTCCACCAGGATTCTGTTCAGCTCTCGGCCATTCAGGTGTCCCCTCATATACAGAGGTCTGTTGTGACTGGTGGTAGGGAGCAACATGTCCTCCTGGGTGAAGGTCATGCTGGCCTCTGGCAGTGCCTCAGCTAGGCAGGCTTCATATTGGGCAGGCGTCTGGAGAGCAGTAATGATCGCCTGTCGGGTCTCGTCACTGAGAGAGAGGATTTCCAAGACAGTGAACCTCGCTGGGAGCTTCTTCAAGAGCTTGACCACCCGACTTCTAGCTCGGACATTGGACAGCTTCATTTCATCCGCCCACTTGGGCTTGGAAGATTCTTGGACTGTGGCCCCTGATGGACCTGCTTCATCAGACTCAGAGGCTGCACCCTTTTGCTCGGGATTACCTCCTGGCTGCTCCTCACAGGCTTCTGCCGGGCGAGTTTCTACCCCTTCTGACAATCCGGGAGATTGCTGGAGCTGTGGGCGATTGCCCCCGGTCGCCGGTTCAACCTCCCAGCATGGCTACTTTCCTTTTGGCATTTTTATGAACTCTAGAAATGAAGGAGCGGGAGTGCCACCCCCGCTTTGGTTGTATAAGCCTGACGGAGGGGGGATTTGAATTCCTCTGACCTCCGGAGGGGGTATCTTGTAAGGTTGCTCCCCTCTGAAGATAATATTATGATTGGCGGGCGGCTGACGCCCCCATCTTCGGCCCGATCAGGTTGCATGTGCGGCCGTTGCGGCTTCGGCCTGGCTTTCCTTAGCGGTGGGCGTGAAGCAAATCTCTTCTTCATCCTCCTCACCGGGCAAATTGAACAAGGCAGAGAGGGTATTGCAAGAAAGGGTCACTCCCGTTGTTGCCTTGCCGGCCCCTTTCTTTCTTCTTTGTCCCCTTTTATTTTCTTTGACTGGCGCCTGCCCCCAGAACAGGCTGCCATCTTTGTCTGATGCCTTGTCAGCTTCCTCTTCCTGCTTCAGTGAAAGCTGTTCTAGCTCCCGCCACGGGAGATGATCTCGTACCAGCAATGGTTCTAGCTCGGGCTGCACATGCTCATATAGCCCATTTATATAGTCCTGCAGCCGCTGAGCTTCTGGGCTGATCTTCTTGACCATCGGCAATGGAGTCTGCCTCCTCCGATTGCGGGTAGGTATCCGGATAACTGCTGGCGGATTGGTCCACACAGGTGTTGTTACCGGTGGAGGGGGTCGTGGTGTGACGCCACGAACATGTGCTCCCGGTGTCAGGCGAGGTAGGGCCTTTTTTTTGGTTCTTGCGGGGACTTGTTGCCATCCCTCCTGTTCTTTTATTGGGACCAGAAAGCAGGCTTCATATGTATGCTAAGTACTGGCTTCTGCGGTCTCCTCAGGCAAGGCTTGATACAAAGAGACCATATTGACGGCGGCTCTTCTTATGGGCGCCACATGTGGTTGTGGAGGGTCGACCTTGTACTCCCCCAATTCTATTTCTTCCTTTTTTATCATGCCTTCGATGATATCCTTGAAAACATAACAGTCTTCAATTGGATGCCCCAGCATCTGGTGGTAAGGACAAAATCTTGGGCTGTCTCTTCTCTTCAGGTCCTCCGGCCTCCTTGGCTCAGGCAGGGTGACCTTATCATACTGGGTAACCCAGTCAAATAGGATCCTGGTCTTCTCCTTTGGGAAAGAGTAGGGCTTCTTCATTTTATCCCGGAGGGATGGGCCTTCTTCGCCGTCTCGGTCTTGGCAGGCTGAGGAGCAGCTGTCTTCTTGCCTTTATCTTTTTGCTGTTCAAATGTCTTGATATCAAGGGCATTTGCTTCTTTCGGTGCCTGGCGCCGTTCTGTTGCCTTGCCCTTTTGTGCAGTAGGGGTGTTTGGTGTGGGGGCTGGTTTTGCTAGGAAAGCCTCCACTTCGGCAACAATATTGTTCAGACGGTCGAACGACCGGATTTCCATGCCAATCATCTTCTCCAGCACCTCTCTCCTGAGGTTCTGTTTGCAGATCTGCACAGCGTCCTCCTGGTGCGGGGGCCGCTTGCATCTCATTCCGAGGTTCCTCCACCTCTTGATGTAGTCGAGAGCGGTCTCATCTGCCCTCTGTCTTGTTGAATAAAGTTCAGCCACTGTGACCTCCCTCTCTGTAACATGAAATCTTTCTCTGAACTTCCTCTGCATGTCCGACCAGTCGCTGATCGACCCGGCCGGGAGGCTGGAGTACCATTCAAAGGTGAGCCCTGTGAGTGAGGACCCGAAGAACTTCAGTAAATATGACTCGTCGGTGGCTAAGTCACCCATGACGGTCATGTAGTAGGCGACATGTTCCTTCGGGGATCCCTTCCCGTTGAACTTGTCGAACTTCGGCGGCTTGCTGATCCCGGGAGGGAGCCGCTTAGCAGCATGATGCGGTGGATATGGCACCCTATATGCATCGAATATAACATAGTCACCTTCAGCTCTTTCAGCGAGCTTCATCTCGATCATCCTTTCTACCATCATCTTGCTCATGGTGGTTGGGTCGACCGGTTCCGGGTAGAAATGCGCCGGCTGCAAATAGGGGGTGACCAGGGTGGTCGCCTGTGGAGGAGGACGCAGCAATGGAGGTGTCTGGTGCACCTGAGGCAGCACCAGGGGAGCCAGTGATTGTGATGGGCGTTGTTGAGTTGTCGCCAAATTTGGCTCCGCCTGCAGAGGCGGGGTATAGAGTGGCGGGAAGTCGTTCTTGCTGACGGCTCCCCTTGATGATTCGGCCTGCACATCAGGCCGCTTGGAGGCGGAGGACTGCTCTGTCTTTTCCGTTAACTGCTTCTTCAGCTGTTCTATCTCCTGGCGGTACCTCTGGAGCATCATTAGTACGACTGGATCCATAGCCGCTGTGTTGGGGATGGCCTCTATCGTCTCGCCAGATGCACCCTCAGGTAGGATGTCAAGCAAGACATCTTCATCTTCATCTGTCGTTATCACATTTGCTGTGAGAATGACGGCCTTGTCATGCTGTTGGGGGTAGGGTAGGGCTTGCTTTCCCTGGGTTGCTGCCAGCATCTGTTTCGCAGCCTCCACTCTTTGAGTGCTCGGCCCCGGTCTGTCAGCTAGCCAGGCCAACTCTTGAGGCTCTTCAGGCAATTTTCCATAATGGCCATCTATTCCGGCCATATTGCATGTGAAGATCTGCATCCTGCGCCTCTGTCTGCGAACCTTCCTCTTGGCATTCTCGGGAAGGTAAGCCTTTTGAACACAGAGATCCTTTTCTTTTCCCCTTGACGGGGGATAGTGTCATCGGCTTGAGTATCAGAGTCGTCTTCATATCCATTGTCATCAACCGATGACGTCATCCTCCTATCTTCTTCTTCTCCCGCTGCCATTAATGGACAGTGGTCTTCTTCAGCTGCGGCTGCCTGCAACAGCCGTTGTTGGCCCAAAGAGGGGTTGCCCAACCCCCTAAAATAGCTTCTGACCATATTGGTCATTTCATCTTGCCCTCGGCCCGAGTGCGGGGTCGGGGACAGTTGTTGACCTCTCATCGGAGGAATGTGAGTAAACCGAGCCCTCTCGACAGTCTGCTGTAATCTTCTTCCCACAATGGGGATATTGGCTTGTCGGGCGCAGGCCCTAAAGCTTTCTCGGCGTGGCGGATCCACGATTGTCTCTTCCTTCCTTGTGATAAGGTTCCTCTTGTTGTTTTCTTCTGCTCTGGTGGATCTGGGGTGATACTGCACTGGAGCTTCTTGCTGGACAGGCTGGACCTTTTTGGGGACCCAAACCTGCTTGAATCTTCTTGGCTTAGGAGCCAACATCCTCTGGCCATGACGACCGGCTTCTTCTTCTTCGGCCCTTCTTCCAGCGAGAGCCTGGTAGGAGTTGCGGACTGGCACAGTAGGGATTACCCGGTCCGGGCTCACTCGAGCCTTGCGCCCGTCCAGAAAGACACGGAGGCCACCGACCAGCATAGACTTGCCGGATGTGGAGGGTCGTCCGGTCAAAGCAGCATCAGCCTTCCTTCGGGGGTTCCGGTGTCAGCGTCTCCCGAAGCTCTTGGCAGGGACGGGGCGGGCCTCGTGAGCAATGTGATGCACCATGCAGCTGGCGACTTGGGATGGACTTGCGGACGAGTTGTCACAGTGTCGAGCCTCCGGGGCCTCGACCTTTTCAGCAACCTTTTCTTCGACGGTCTCCAGGGACTCCGTCTGCAACATGTCAACGAAGGCTAACCCCAAGAAGTTGGGGAAGCCTACAGCTGGTGGGAAATATCCGAAGACCATGGGTACCGCCAGGTACCCGTGCTCCGCATGGTCGGCTACGATTGCGGGGCCGAAGCCAACACCAGTGAGTCCGGATGACGTCATCGTTTGCCTGAGACAAACAGACAAACAATCAGCATTCTTGGGGTAAGCCCCCGAAGGTATCCTCTCTTGGCAAAGAGATGAAGGGAGACTCGAGTCCCACCGGGTGTGCCAGACTTGTGGGGATGTTTTTTGTTTAGGTTTATTTTACTGGATTTATTAGGCGTGCCAGTCACCGGAGTGACGATTCATTGTGCGCTCGACCTGACTCAGTCAGTCGATTGTGATATTCGTGTCAGGACCCTGAGTCCGTCATACCATAAAGGCTATGACGTTAATTACGTCCTTCCAAAGAAGGACAACCCTTGATTAATTGCCAAGAAAAGATGCCTCGGGGGTAAAATGAGATACGACTATTACGCTAACTCCGCTAACGGGATGCGAAACATGCATAGAAAACCGTGCTACGCGGGACATGATAACGGTGTTATGGCGCAAACCCGGCAGCATGTCCCCTTGTCTGGGGCTATGCCAAAGGGAAATATAGGTCATTCACCCACGAAATGTCGGGATGGAAGCCAAAAGAGAGGCGGGCGTAGCCCTGGATCCAAAAGGATTTGAATGTGACGGGACAGTGTCCGCTACCATGTCGTTTGTTGATATTCCCCTTAAGGGACCATTGGAGGACATGCAGTGGCAGAACTCCGAGGGTCAGCGGGGTGACAAAAGAAACCTCGTATTCGGTATAATGCAGGGGTAAAACCCCGATTAATGTATCTCCCGTGGATCTGGATAAAGAACCATGATTCCCTCGTAAAGCGATGAAGGCTGGCATGAAGGTTGACAGGAATGGGACATTGAGTTTAGACTGGATTTGGGTTTAATGGAGTTGTTGAGACATCAGATTTGAATGGCACCTGTTAACAAGACAAAACGGCGCGGATAGGAGTCGGCGCGAGGGGGATCCCGGTGTGACGGGCAACCGACGTGGCTGGAAATATAGGTAGACGGCACGGCAGGGCAAACGGCGCGGAAGGTTCCCGGCGCGCCCTTCACCCGGCGCGAGTTTGGCACCGGGAGGAGGTGGCGCCGGGAGGTGATGGCGCCGGGAGGCAGTGGCGCCGGGAGGCCGTTTTGTTGGTTTTCTTCCGATATTATGAGGGGTTCTTATGAGTTCAAGGGGATCCTCTGTATTCAACGGGGATTCCATGGCAATAATTGGGTGAGATAGAAGATGGGGGTGGATTCATTCACCAGGGGGTCCGAGGAGACAGTGTAACTGTAACGTATATCCCCTGTGGCGACCAAGGTGTCATGAGATGATATAGCTCAGCCCTTTGCCACACAGTCGGGGGCTAAATGCATAATTTCGGTGAAAACATCGCACTATGTGACCGAATAACCCTCTGAACGAATTTTGACAGCACCTCCCCTTATTTTGGGAGTATGCCAAAAGGGTATTATAGGTCATCCACTCACGAATTGTCGGAGTGGAAACCAAAGTAAGAGCCGGGCGTAGCCCGAGATCCAAGGGATCAAATCATATGGGGCTTTATCCCCTGTTGTGATATCCCCTGTACAGTCAATGGAGGACATGCAGCGGCAGAACTCCAAGACTTAATAGGGTTATAAAATGTGGGGGAATGACCCCTTTAATATGGCTCCCATGAGGATAGAGGGAAAGGTAGTGCGTCTCCATAGGACATGGTATGATGAGCAGGGTTGGCATGGCCTGACGGCATCGGCACGAACGCATGGACGTGGCCAGCAGGTGTAAAGGTATCGGAGCGAAGAAGGAGTTGGGCCTCGGCGCGAAATAGGAACTCAGCCGGCGCGGCAAGCCCTCGGCGCGAGACTTGCGCCGAGAGGTGCTCGCGCCGGGAGGCTTCCTGAAGTGAGGTTTCTAGAGGGGTTTGAAGGCAGGGGCTTTGGGCATTTAAAGAAAAAAGGTTTGTTCAACAATTTGAAGACCAATTCGGACGATCGTGGAGAGGATGGTCCGGGGTGGAGACGACCTTCCTTCTGGGGCCTCACTGGGAGCAGAACCATGCACGGAAACCTCACGATTCGGATTCGTCCTTTCTCGTTTCACAGACGAGAAGCCATGAGATAGGCTGTCTCAGGCTCTCGTTGTGAGTGTAAAGTTGAAAGAATCATACGATGAACGAACATTCAACAGACTCAGAAAGCCAAAACGGTAAAGCATGCATAGATGTGCAGCCATCAATATCCATAGCATATAGTGCAGAGGCAGAAACAAAAGAATAATGACGGGGGAGAACTCAGCCCGCCTTTCATCAACTATTTCTTCTGAAACAGCGTACACAAATTCAACTCGGGAGAAAAATAAGCATACACCGACTCTATCCCTGAGGACAGGGTTACATTGGCATTCAGTGCTACGGGAGCAGAGATGCTAGAAAGCAGAGATACAAACGAGAAGGGGGAGCAGTATTCAGACAGAGGAGAAAGGGGGAAGAGGAGCTGCAGCTGCTCAGGACGTCGAACGGCACACCCCACCTGGCTTCTTCCTTCGAGCCTCTGCCCCTCTCTTTTCTTCAGCTTCTATGGAGGGCTCTCGAGCTTCCCCTTTCTTTCAGTGGCTAACTCTTCTATCTCCTTCCACCCTCTTTTCTTTCCTTCTCTTTTTTCTCTGTTTCCCTTTTTGTTGCCTCCTTTTTTCTTTCGAAGGGCAGCCTTCTTATAGAGGGATGACCCTCATTCTCTCGGCCTGAGCTTCCCGGCACGCCAGCATCAATCTTCCCGGCGTGGGAAGCCCTCGGCGCGTCTCAGTTCACATTTGGGCTTGGCCCATTTTCCTGTCATTCGGCACAGGATCCACCTAATGGACCTCTTCCGACAGTGGGCTTCTTGGCATATATATTAAGACTTCACGGGGCTTGTTTAACACCTTGCATTCACAAACACGTGTAAGGCACTGTGCATCCCACCTTCGAAGAATCAGAATTATCTGAGCATCCTTTCTTAGCAGACAGATGATTGCCTGAATGCTAGTATGGTTTTATCAGCCCGACTACCTGAATGATAGCCGTACTGGACAGCGGCCTAGCCAGGGATGGCTTTAGCCGAACAAAGTGTTAGGATTAGCGGGTCTCTTCTATTCTGATTCTCAGAACTTCCAGGGATGGAACAGGAGCCGCACTCTCGACTGGTCTTCAAAGCTATGAATTTACTTTGGTCTCTTCTGGTATATTTTGGGTGTCAACAAGGGTAATAGAGCAGTAAGGAAGAAATGTGTGAAACAATTCAAAAAATAAAACGATGAGAAGAAAACAGTCACTCAAAACCAACGAAGATGTAGTGGTGAGGACACACGGCGCTATCCTCGACGGAGCACCCGGCACACCGCTACCTCCTTGTGGCTCGGCAACGGCGGCACCTTCTAGTTATCTTTTCATCATGTTTAGGCCATGTTGGGCCTCAGTCTGGACTTGCTCAGGCCTTGTGGGCCTTGTCTTTTGGTCCCTGCGTGGACATCTTCTTGTTTAGGCACTTATTGGGCCATATAGTGGCCAATTGGGTTGCTTTGTGGGGTAATGGATCGTGTTATGGGGTCAGGGGCTTATTGGGGTTTGAAGCCCACTAAAAAAGGGCCCATTAGGGTTAGGGGGCGGCCCCCTCCCCAGCTAGAGGAGGAGGAGGCAGCCGCCCCCCCCCTTCCTAGTTCTACTAGGGAAGGTGGGGGGCGCTCCCCTCTCCCTTCCCCTTTCCCCCTCTCCTCCTTTCCCCAACTCCACCCCTTCCTTATCCCACTTAGAATCCTTTCCTATTTTCTAAGCTTGCTGAATTATGGGCCGCCTTTCTCTCCTTGGAGCTGGGCGCACCCCTCCCCTTCTAGTTAGATTAGGGTTTTCCCATCCCCTATAAGTAGTTCTCACATTGTACCGATTACAGTTTACACATGATTTTGAATACAAGTGAGTATTGTGCAAAGCTTTTTGCGCCCTTCTCTCTCTCTCTCTTTCTTCTCCTGTGACGGGAGAACGGCGGGGTGTGACGCCTCAGCCCTCGGTGGACTCCGGGGTTCCCTCTTATCCTCATCTTCTTCCTCAACGGTTCGTGTGCGTGATTCCAGATTTCTGCCCCGACTTGTAGCAGAGCTCGCGCCCCCTTCTTGGACGAGTTTTGCCACGATCTATTTTCTGGAGATACGTCTGCGGATCAGCTTCGCGTCGGCGCTGGTTTTGCATCAATCGGAGATCGGCACTGCCCGTACCGATTTTCTCCGCCGACCTGCGCCAGCACCACTTTCTCTGCTCGCCCAGCGGGGAGGCCCTGATTGCGAATTTTCCCCAGGCCTCCACGCTGCGTCTTTTGCGCTGGTTTCTTCAGGGTTCGTGGATCTCCGAGTTAACTTTCCAACGCCGCCGACGGCGTTGCGTTTCGACATCGTCACCGTCCGTGGCGGTCGATCTCGTGGGGTTGCGCCAGCGTGTCTGCCCAGTCCGCCCAGCGAACTAGTCCTGACTTTCAACGACTCCTGCGGCTCGCACCGGCGTCGTCTGCCAGCGCCATTTGGCCGAGGGTGACCTCTGCCAATCAGCTGTCACCACCAACCGGCCCGGACTTGTTCGGGCACCAGAAGGCCGATTTCCAGATTTTACCGACGGCGTGCGCAGTTCTGTGTCCACAGAACCTGATCTGACTTTCAGCAGCGCCCACGGTCACCACCGGCGGATCCAGCGCGCCCCCTTTGGCCGGAGCGTTCCTCCATCAGTCAGCGACGCGTCCTCTCTGACGGTGCTTCAAACGGGCGTCGTATCAGCCCGTGAGACCCCCTCCGCTCAGGCGCGCGCGACACCGGTTTCGGCAGCGTTGCACCCGAACCTCCTCGCGGCCAACCCGTCACCGAGTGCGGCCCGTCAACCCGTGTCCGGCAGCCCGAACGTATTGGTTGTAGCCTTTTACCTCCCTGCGAGGAGTGGGCCGTTATTGGGTTGTATTTTATTGACCTCTGGTGTATCGGGGTTGTTGGTTCACGGCCGGGGTTCCTTCCCCACGCCTAGGCGTGGAGGTACGCGCTCCGACTCCCCTCCTTTTGCTTGCTCTTTTAGTATGTGATTGATTATGCCGCGTGAGAGAGGGTAGGTGCCTAGCCACTTATTGCCATCACCGCGGATCGTGAGTGAGAGCATCCATCCCTAGCACTAGTCGAGCACCGAGCTAGGACTCGACTCCCCTTGTCTTTGGAGGTCGACTATACGCCTAGACACGTGCGCTTCCCTCCTTGGGACGGCCGAGGTCGGAGTTTCTGTTGAGAGACGTCCCTCATTCTGTGGGATATCACGGTGGTCAGCCACTTGGCGACCCTTGAGCGTGCTACTGCTGGCCTGAGTTAGAGTCTTTTGTGAGTCTTAGTCCGTGTCGGTCCCCGTCCCGCGTCAAATTTGGTATCAGAGCTTAGGGAACCAGTTTGTTCTAACAAATTGGGGTCTTAGGTCTTTTGAGTCTTTAGGTTGTCTAGGGTGCATTGAGTCTCTTAGTTCATCTAGGTAACCAACCATTGCATTGTCATTTTAGGCTTGTGTCTAGTTAGAGTTTTTATCCTTGTCTCGTTGAGTCTTGCATGTCCAGCTCCCCGCCAGCCCCATGGTGGTTCCTCGTGCCCACGTGTCAGATTGGTCATCCCTGTTGGCCCGATTCGACGCTCTTATGGCACGACCCGTGGGTGTCGGCCCTACCACTCAGTCGTCGGGATACCCGATCCCTATACCGATGACCGAGTCGTTTCAGCGCCCTGTCATGTCCGTGGCCATCCTACCTAATGGGTTGCATACGGAGATCGACTTCATCAGTAAGGTTTCATATAATTGTGTCTCACAGGACATTGTTGAGTCTCTCTCTAAGACTGGGGAGATTGTTCTCCGTGATGGTTTAGCTTTTATCGAGTTTCAACGGTGGTTTGGCCCCGTTAAATATTTCGATGGCGCTTGGTGCAAGATCAGCACACTTGCTGGTCCATGCATCATTTTAGGGCGAACTTGGTTGGAGGAAAGAAGTGCGACCATCGACCTGGATAGGAGGACCTGCACCTTACACCCATCTCACCTTCCCGGTGAGTTTGTCTTCCATGACGGCGTTACGCCGACCACCTCCATGTCATCACCTGGGTTTGTTCCAGTGAGTTACGAGGCTGAACAGGAGTTGATTGAGGAGTACCTAACTGAGGTTGAGGAGTTAGGGAGTGATCCCCTCCACATCATAGAGGACTCCGTTTCCCCTCCCGAGAGAGAGGCTTCACCCTTAGACCCTCATATAGAGACATTCTTACCTTCCGAGGGTGAACTGGTCATTGGTGAGTCTTTAGCTAGCTGGCTAAGGGAGGGTCCACTTCTAGATGTCTCCATTCCTTGCTATACACCCATGGGACCAGCCCTCCCAATAATACCCCTTAACTCCTTTCACACCACTTTTCGGTCCTTCTGCTTTCTTGAAAATGTGAAGGACTTCCTTAGGAGTTTAGATTATCAATGGGAGTTGACTTATATGTTGACCTTAGGGTCTGACCAACCCTATAGTCATAGCTTTACACTCCCTGCTTTGGGGTCTATTACCTCGGTCTACACCATAGGACATATCACATCCGAGGTCCTTTTATTATTTCCCATACCCGTGGAGGTTGATTTTGTCCCCGCTTATGGTTTCACGGTCCCGAGGGAGGAACCTAGCCTTCCTTGCCTTCCTTATGAGCCTCTTGCCCCATACATGAGAGTGCCTGAAGGTGATTATCTGCACCTGGGCGAATGTCGCACATGGGCAAGTATAGTGAAGGGACCTGTCGGGAGGGGTCATCATTTCTTTGACCCTTTCGATCCCCTCCCTAGTGAGCCTCTCGACCCATATTATTTTCCCCACCTTGTCGAGGAGGTCCACTATCATACACCACCTAGGCCTTCTAGTCAACACCTCACCGTGCAGGCATCCAGATGCCCGAGCTTAGGAGGCCAGGGACACATGTCTCTTCCCCATGTTTCACCATGTCCATCGTCATATAGGGGAGATGTCATGAGTAAACTTGGGATTATTCATCCTTCTGAGTCTACCATATGTCATAGGACACATGTGCCTGCTAGGTTCTACTTTGGTTGTCCAGGCCCTCCCCATGTTGTCAAGTCTGGTAGACGTCATAGGCATGTTAGATCCATGTTTGGATGTCCAGGACCACCACTGCATTCACATAGGTATGAGTCAACACAGCTAGTTCGGAGTCTGCATCATCACCACCTTGAGGCCAGCAACGCACGTTACAAGGAGTTAGCTGACGCGCACAGACGCACACGTGAGTTCCGCGAGGGAGAGTACGTCATGGTCCGGGTTAGACCGGAACGGTTTCCTTCGGGAGCCGTAAAGAAGCTCCAAGACCGCGGTGCAGGACCATTCAGAGTGTTGAGGCGTATTGGGTCGAACGCGTATGAGATCGAGCTACCAGACGACTACGGGATCAGTTCGACGTTCAATGTCTCTGATCTGGTAGCTTATCGGGATCCCGCGGTGATACCCAGTGAGTTATTTGGGCCTGACCCTCCTGTTGTGAGTGATACACCTACTGAGAGTCCACCTCCTCCAGCCCCATTACAAAAACGCGAGCATATAGATTGCATACTGGATGAGCAGGTGACTACTACCAGGAGCGGAGCCTACCAACGCTTCTTAGTGCATTGGAGAGGGCGCCCCGAGTCGGACAACACCTGGATTACACGTGGAGAGCTGGAGCGGATCGATCCGGACCTGCTGGAGCGGTACCTCAGCGACCGTGACCCTTACTCGACGGGGTCGAGTTCTTCCCACCCGGGGAGAATTGGTGAGGACACACGGCGCTATCCTCGACGGAGCACCCGGCACACCGCTACCTCCTTGTGGCTCGGCGACGGCGGCACCTTCTAGTTATCTTTTCATCATGTTTAGGCCATGTTGGGCCTCAGTCTGGACTTGCTCAGGCCTTGTGGGCCTTGTCTTTTGGTCCCTGCGTGGACATCTTCTTGTTTAGGCACTTATTGGGCCATATAGTGGCCAATTGGGTTGCTTTGTGGGGTAATGGATCGTGTTATGGGGTCAGGGGCTTATTGGGGTTTGAAGCCCACTAAAAAAGGGCCCATTAGGGTTAGGGGGCGGCCCCCTCCCCAGCTAGAGGAGGAGGAGGCAGCCGCCCCCCCCCCTTCCTAGTTCTACTAGGGAAGGTGGGGGGCGCTCCCCTCTCCCTTCCCCTTTCCCCCTCTCCTCCTTTCCCCAACTCCACCCCTTCCTTATCCCACTTAGAATCCTTTCCTATTTTCTAAGCTTGCTGAATTATGGGCCGCCTTTCTCTCCTTGGAGCTGGGCGCACCCCTCCCCTTCTAGTTAGATTAGGGTTTTCCCATCCCCTATAAGTAGTTCTCACATTGTACCGATTACAGTTTACACATGATTTTGAATACAAGTGAGTATTGTGCAAAGCTTTTTGCGCCCTTCTCTCTCTCTCTCTTTCTTCTCCTGCGACGGGAGAACGGCGGGGTGTGACGCCTCAGCCCTCGGTGGACTCCGGGGTTCCCTCTTATCCTCATCTTCTTCCTCAACGGTTCGTGTGCGTGATTCCAGATTTCTGCCCCGACTTGTAGCAGAGCTCGCGCCCCCTTCTTGGACGAGTTTTGCCACGATCTATTTTCTGGAGATACGTCTGCGGATCAGCTTCGCGTCGGCGCCGGTTTTGCATCAATCGGAGATCGGCACTGCCCGTACCGATTTTCTCCGCCGACCTGCGCCAGCACCACTTTCTCTGCTCGCCCAGCGGGGAGGCCCTGATTGCGAATTTTCCCCAGGCCTCCACGCTGCGTCTTTTGCGCTGGTTTCTTCAGGGTTCGTGGATCTCCGAGTTAACTTTCCAACGCCGCCGACGGCGTTGCGTTTCGACATCGTCACCGTCCGTGGCGGTCGATCTCGTGGGGTTGCGCCAGCGTGTCTGCCCAGTCCGCCCAGCGAACCAGTCCTGACTTTCAACGACTCCTGCGGCTCGCACCGGCGTCGTCTGCCAGCGCCATTTGGCCGAGGGTGACCTCTGCCAATCAGCTGTCACCACCAACCGGCCCGGACTTGTTCGGGCACCAGAAGGCCGATTTCCAGATTTTACCGACGGCGTGCGCAGTTCTGTGTCCACAGAACCTGATCTGACTTTCAGCAGCGCCCACGGTCACCACCGGCGGATCCAGCGCGCCCCCTTTGGCCGGAGCGTTCCTCCATCAGTCAGCGACGCGTCCTCTCTGACGGTGCTTCAAACGGGCGTCGTATCAGCCCGTGAGACCCCCTCCGCTCAGGCGCGCGCGACACCGGTTTCGGCAGCGTTGCACCCGAACCTCCTCGCGGCCAACCCGTCACCGAGTGCGGCCCGTCAACCCGTGTCCGGCAGCCCGAACGTATTGGTTGTAGCCTTTTACCTCCCTGCGAGGAGTGGGCCGTTATTGGGTTGTATTTTATTGACCTCTGGTGTATCGGGGTTGTTGGTTCACGGCCGGGGTTCCTTCCCCACGCCTAGGCGTGGAGGTACGCGCTCCGACTCCCCTCCTTTTGCTTGCTCTTTTAGTATGTGATTGATTATGCCGCGTGAGAGAGGGTAGGTGCCTAGCCACTTATTGCCATCACCGCGGATCGTGAGTGAGAGCATCCATCCCTAGCACTAGTCGAGCACCGAGCTAGGACTCGACTCCCCTTGTCTTTGGAGGTCGACTATACGCCTAGACACGTGCGCTTCCCTCCTTGGGACGGCCGAGGTCGGAGTTTCTGTTGAGAGACGTCCCTCATTCTGTGGGATATCACGGTGGTCAGCCACTTGGCGACCCTTGAGCGTGCTACTGCTGGCCTGAGTTAGAGTCTTTTGTGAGTCTTAGTCCGTGTCGGTCCCCGTCCCGCGTCATGTAGCTTCCAGAGAAGCAGTCGTTCAAGCTCTAAAACCCAACAAAGATCACTCAAACACTTTAGGCTCTTCTCTCGAATAGGGAAATTCTTCTACACTCAATGGCTGTAGATGCTCTCTCTCTTTTCAATCTTCAACAGCTTTCTCTTGCAGCCTTCAACCTCTTTTATAGCAAGAAGGTAGCACGTGGTTAACACGATTCCCGCCCATTCCTTCTGGCAGAGCCAATCCCTTTTCATTTCCACGTGGCAGGATCATCCTTTCTTTTTGTTGCCTCGGATCACGAGCCCTTAAACCTGATACGTTGACTTCCACGTGGAGTACCCTCACTGGTTTTGGGTTCGCCGAACACCTGCTCGACCAGGTGACAGACCTGCCAAGCAAGAGAAGACATTAGTGGAAGCTACACTGATCGTGAGCATGCACAGACCTTGATTGAGCACAAGCCAAGACATGCACAGGCCTTACGTGTGTGCATGAACAAAGGTTGCACCGACCTAATGCAACCCAATGCAAAGATTGCACGTGTATTATTGCACAAGACAAAACAAAGCACGGACACTAACATGCCTTCTACAAGAAAGACTGCACAGATTGTGATGTGCATAATAGAAGATATGCAAGACAAAAAGGATGTGCACTGACCTGATTTAGCATAAAACCCTGCACCGACTTAGTATGGTTAAGATAATGTAAGACTTGCATAGACTTAGAATGCTTCGTATCACAAACATGCACGGACATTATTGCTCAAGGCAAAGACATTGCACCGACTTCGATCATGCCTAAGACACGAAAATGCACCGACCTTGTATGTGTGTGTAGACAACAAACACACTGACTTGGTGCGAGAATTACACCGACCTGTGCGAGCCAAAGCTTGCACCGACCTACCTTAGCAATCGTCCAGATAACCATGTGCATCGACCCTATGTGCTTTCATCGCACTTGCATGCACTGAGATAATGCACATATTTAGCAATGAAATGTGCACAGACTTTGTGTGCATGGTGCGAGAATTGCACCGACTTGTCTAATGCATGAACAGACAATGCAGCGACTTAGTCGCGTGCAGCAACTAGGGTTGCACCGACTTGATGCTTGCATGCACAGACTCTACTCAGTTGAAAAAGCAGCATATGCACGGACGCAATGCATGATGAACTAAGTATGCATGGACTTTCTGAGTAGAACTAGAGAATGCAGTATCTAAAAAATGAATAAGTGGAATGTATTAATATAGACTATCAAGATTGACTTATAGTGTAAGACATCATCAAAACTATAGGAGTGCAACAATCTCCCCCTTCTTGATGATGGCAACACTATGAGTCAATTTATGTCAATACAATCAAAATAGAGTGATTAAGTAGTAAACACACTAAACCCTGCCAATGGGTAAAACACTCACCCTCACCCTCATTTGACTCTTCCTCCTGTCTCTCCCCCTCAAACGCAAAACCTGTCTCTCCCTATCATGACTCTCCTCCTCTTGACTCTCTCCCCCTTAAACTTGACTCACCCTCTCCCCCTTTGACATCATCAAAAGGAGATGAAAGAGATATGCAGCTGTTGGAGAATGCAGTATGTTCATAGTGATAATAACCCATGATCATATCTTAAAAGATTAAGTGGGGCACTAAAACAAGTGTATATTCTTCAAATCAAGTAATCATGAAAGACCTAGAAGAGAAAGTGAAGTTTATCTGCGTACAGAAGATATGATGAGGAAGCAAGAGTGTACGTATATGCCAAGAAAGATCTGATCAAAACTATGGTAATTAGACTGCAAGAGACTGGTCCTCAGAAAAAGGTTCTTGAAGTATTGAGGACAAACCATCCATAAGCTCGTACAACATTGAGGGATTTTACTAAACCATATTTTGCTTTGAGGAGCAGTATATAGAGTACTGAGTAAATTGGTGCATCACATTTTTGACATTAAGGAGACACCTTGATCAGAGGCCGGACTCCCCAGTTACTCAATGTGAAAACTGTATTACTTCTCCTTTTAGAGAACATAGATAGTAACTGTGGCTTTTTACGTGAGGAGACACCTTGATCAGAGGCCAGACTCCCCAGTTACTCACCACTTTATTACCATTGCTCTGTCAAGATCAAAATATTTTTCACTTTTTAACAGAGATAATATGACACCTCATGACTGAGGAAGTTTTTCATTTCCCTTTGATGAAACACCCAGTTTCTCAATGATCAAACCATTGCTCTGAGCATATAAATTTTTTTTTATTTTTATCCCTTTGTATTTTTGATATGAAATGTTTGAAAATAATACCTAGTAGAAGCACTAAATCTTAAAGAACATGTTCCTTGAGGTCTAGGTTTCAAGTTCTTATCAGATTTTATGACATATTAGTTTAACTTGTTCCATGATCATGAAATGTGTAAGGAGATATATATACTTCAAATACCTTATCCAAGTTGTTGCTAAATTACTAGATAAAAGATTCTCGCTGTGCTTTAGTGGTTCAAATGATGTGACACAACTAAGGGGCATGCAGCAAACAAACGGATCCTTAGGACCTATTCCCCTTAGCATCACTTAGTCACCCCGGGCTCGTGTCTCTCTTGCTCAACGGAGCAATTTCCACGGATATTAAATGAACAAGCACCAAGAATGGAGCAAAGGTCAGAGCTTACCCTGGTTGGTTTGAAGAAACCAACCCCGTTTGGAGACGAGGGCGAGCGGGGAAGTGTGGGTTCCCCGCACACTGCGCCGATGAAGCATGATCCCTGTTTAAATTATACAACCACTACGCCTCACACAGGAGGGTGGACTTGGGGTGGGGATATCAGTATTACAATGCAAACACTACCTCCACGCAGGGAGGAGCGTTAAGCCAGCCAGGCGGGGAGGGGAGATTCGCTCGAATCGCGCCGACGGATCACCCGACCGAATCTGTCCGTGTCTTGAGCAGCAGGATAGGGGATCGGTGTAGCCGCCGCTGTGCGCTCCTCCGGACTCAGAACTTGACAAGACTAGTGCTGGAATGACGCTGATCAACCCAGGTACGCCTGTGAATTTTGGTGGGTGGTTCCCGCGTCGCCTCTGGCCGGAGTGGACCCCGGAACAGGTGCTCAGAGTTCAGGTTCAGGCTGGCCCAGATTGTTGCAGCTGATTGTAGAAGGTACCACGATCACTCCCGAAGTCTGAATGAAGCGAGACCAAGTTGAGGACGTCCGTGGATGAGTCTTCTTCAAGCATCAACTGAGAACAGCACCAGAGGCTGTCGGGGTGGTGAGGAGGAGTCCGTTGAGTGAGGCAGTGTCGAGGCAGGACCCAAATTGACTGTCTGCGCACCCGGGGGAGAAAAATTGGAAAGGACACTTCCTGATGCCGAACGGGATGCCGCTTGTTGGTGGTGGTGGACGACTTGTGGTGGCAGCTCTCGCCCAAGTGGCTCCTCCAGAAGTTGAAGGATGTGGCCGTGGGAGCTTCTGCACTGCAGCTCAGGTCCAGGTTCTGGTCCTTGTTGCACAGTTGGACGAGGATGGGCACCACGAACTGTAACAAAGTCAGAATGAGACGATTCCACCTCGCTTGCGAAGAAGACTTGCAGGCCTTTCCAGCGATGTATGGTGCACCTCCAGATGACATCAGGTGGTTCCGGAGCAGGCTCTGTAAGTCAGGCCTCAATCTGTTACCTGCGGGTTGAACAGAGCAAAGGGGCTGTTTGGTGGAGAAGGGTTGATGTGGGGGGTGGAGGGGGTAGCAAAGAGGGGTGGAAGGTTGCTGGTTGTGGATGTGGGAGGGAGGTTTGGGGGTGTTAGAGGGGAGAGGGGAGGTTGGCAGGGGGCAGACCTGGTGTGGGAATGGGCTGGGAGGTGGTGGATGGTGGGGGCGCAAATGGCCTAGGGGAATGGGGGGGTGTCTCTTGGGTGTAGGTGATGGATCAATGGAAGGATTAATGGGGGGCCTAGGGGATGGGAAAGGTTGCTTTGGGGAGGGGAAAGGGTGTCTAGGAGAAGGGATTCTCCCTTGGGAATATGGAAGGTTGTATTGGGAAGGCGAAGAGTTGTTTGGAGAATGGTAGAAATAAATGGGAGTTAAGGGGTCTTGGGGAGATGAAAGGTTGGGGGATGAGGTGGAGGATGATGTGGCAAGGAGAAGAGAGAGAGGGAGGGGTGAAATTTGAAGAGAGAGGGGGAGGAGAGAGAGAGGGGGCCGCCCCCTTTAGAGAGAGAGAGGTAGTGAGAGGGAGAGAGCTAGAGAGAGAGAGAGCAAGAGACACAATTCTTGTGGATTTTAAACTCAATACTTCATTAGTCATCTCAAGTGGGGTTGAGGTCCTATTTATAGGAATCCCAACTTTTACAAAAAGTTCCTGAGAAAAGAACTAATAACAGATAACCAAAAGAGCTGGGGAAAGGGAAAAGGACGCCCCTGGGCCAGGCCCTTCTAAATGGGCCCATTAGACATACTAGCCCAATATGACGACACAAACTTAGGTAAATAACATGATAACCTAGGGACTTGACTCAAAACAAAGGGGGAATTACATCAAAATGACTCAAGAAAGATATGAAAATTACATAGCTAGACTCAGAAAATCAAGCTGAACATAATGGCGAGCGTCAGGACCCTTGGAGAAATAGGGAGCGGTAAGCGATGTCCCCATCATACTCCCGGGGTGTAGAGAACTCGACTATGTCGAGTAAAGATCCATCATATGCGGAGGAAGCCACGGTGGGGTTGCCCTCAAGTCTACCAAAGGTAGCTGGTCCTTTCGCCAAGTGAGGTAGCGCCCATACCCTTTGCTCCAGATGACAGTGACCTGTTCATACAATATTCGCTCCAATTGCTCACGTTGGCCCCTCTGGGTTGGTGGAACTTTCTCACGGGTGGTGGCTCTCTCAAGGGGTGGAACAAGCTCGAGTTCCTCACTAGGTGTCACCGTGGGACCCCTGTATGGCACCAAGTCAGCCACATTGGACTTACTCCGTACTCCTCGGGGAGGTCCAACTCATAAGCATTTGTGCCGATCCGCCTCAAAACCTAGAAGGGTCCTGATCCACGCGACCTCAGTTTGGAGACATTCCCAGGGAATAGTCTCTCGGTTCTCACCATCACAAAGTCACCTACACGAAATTCCTGGTGGCGTCGGTGGGAATCAGCCGATTTCTTATACACCTCATTACTTTTGTTGATGTGTTTGCGGATTGTCTTCATGCAACTCTGTGAACGTTGACTCCTAGTGGATAATGGGGGTCCTGGACAACCAAAAGTGGACCTAGCATGCCATGGTGCTACGTAGACTTTGATGGACCTAGGAGGACCGGGACATCCATAAATGGCTCTATCAGGTATGGGTGCAATGAATGTCAGAGGACCTGGACTTCCATGTAGACCCCTATCATGCATAAGATGGATGATGAATGGGGGAGGACCTGCATATCCAAATGTGAACCTTTCGTGCACTGGACCTAGTGTGTATATGACACAAATGAGACGACTAGCCCTACCAGATGGAGCAAAATGTTGTGACACATGCATTCCTATCAAGATGGTCCCATCTTTTGGTGGGGGTTGATTTGGGGGTTTCCACTCACGGGGGTCGAAGGGGCCCAAGAAAGTGGACATCTTGGGATGGGTCAATTCCTCATTTCCTAGGTGGATGTCACCCATGGTCATGGCTCTCATAGTGTGGGCTAAGTTTTGGAATGGGTGGGTTAGGTTCGACATGGTGGGTGAGGGTAGGAGGGAGTGGGTGGTGAGTGATGAGTACTCGGAAGCCCATAGGAAGTGGCCAAAAGGTTCGAGATGGGTTAAGGGGTGGGTGATGTGGAGGTGGGCTTTAATCCAAGTGGTCATCCTAGGGTCCCTAGTACACATAGGGAAGTGGGAATCATGAACCTGGTGGGACCTATCGTAATGTTCCTTGCAAAGGGACGAGGGGTAGGGAAAGATGTAGGAGGGTAAGGAGGTGGGTTGGCAAAGAAGGGCTAGTGGGAAGGGATCATGTGGATCTAGGAGGACTTGGGTTGAGGGGATTGAGGCTTCTTCCCATCTTAGACCTGGAGTACTCCAAAGCATACACTCCCTAGTGTGGGCTAGGCACTTGTCTCCTAATGGGGTAAGTACCAAAGTGGATTCCCTAGGTTGAGTGCCCTTTTCTTGTGGTAGGGGGGTGGTGTAAAACTCATCGGACTCGGGTAGAAATAATACGAGCTCACTCATGCAAGGACCCTTGGTGTAAATGGAGATGATGGACCTGATAGAGGGGTGTGAGAAACTAAGGTACCCCGTATCACTCACTCCTAAGGCCAGCATGTTTGTCACTTCTATTTGCCTTAATATGCCTTTAATCAAGTCCCTCATGGCTCCTACAAAGCAAAATGAATGATAGGTTGTGTGGAATGGTAGGGTGGGCACGATTGGGTTATGTTTATCCATGGGGGGCGCATGATGTGGAGGAGGAGGTCTTCCTTAAGCCACTCAATGAGGGGTTCCCCAAGAATCACAATTCTCATGGAGGGAGGGGTGGGGGAACTTGGTTGGTCATCATGTAACTCATGAGGGAGGGTGTACCCAGTTAGGCTCAATGGGTTTTCTTTGGGTAGGGATGGGTTCTCTTGACCCACCTCTTGACATTGGGCTTCATATTCCTCCTCCCATTCTAGGGGTGCCTCATGGACTTCAATCACCTCCTCAAGTTCCCTTTGGATGGGGGTAACTATTTCTTCAGTTAGTGTGTTGGACATCTCTCGTGAAGGGCATTGATGGATGAAGTGTCCAAAGCCTCTACACTTAGAGCATTGTTGTCTATTTCCCTGAGCGGTCTCACCCACACTTGGCCCATTGGAACTCCCTTCTTGCTGGGGTATGTTTTGACTAGGGGTGACCCTTGTCGGAGGAGGGGTGGGAGGAGGATTTGTGGAAGCTTGTAGGGTGTGGGTTTGATGGAGAATTTTGGGTTGGGTGGTGGCCAATTTGGTTTGAGTGGTGGTGGTGATCGGGATTGGAATCATTTGGGGTGGTGGAGTTTGGGCCTTACGGGTGGTCTTGGGTTGACTGGGAGAGAAAGGAGGAGTGGGAGTGCTCCTCGGGTTATGATTCTCAAGGTAGGAGTGGGAAGGTCGGGGAGCGTAGATCTTCCTAAGCTCGATCTTCATCTCTTCCCATGATCCTACGGGTTCTTGCCTCCAAATCCTTCTTAAGCTCACTATGCGTTCCCACTCCTTCTTGGCTTGTCCCCGAAGCCACCCTGTGGCTCTGCGGACTCTAGCGTGTCCATAGACCCTAGTCCTGTCAAAGTGTTTATCCATGGTCGCCTCCCACTTTAGGTAGGTATTAGGACTAGATCCGTCAAAACTAAGGTCCCCTTCTAGGATGATGTCCACGAGGAGAGGGTCAATCGGACTCTTGTGGAAGGTCATGTTGGGGGGACTTAACCAATGGGGAGTATACATGATGATGCACTGGGTGGCCCGATGATGACTCTAAATGCGAATGCACCCTAGGACCAACTTGTAGAGAGACAAGTTGTGAACTTGCTCTGATACCATTTGATGCGACACCACTCCTTGGATGTAGATTTGCAAGCAATCCGGACCGAACGGTGATATCTTACAAGCGGGTTCACCCGTGATGCGCGCACCCTGGCCCGTAGGCGGGCCGGCGATGATGGTGAGGGTCCGCGGTTGGACCTCAAGGTTCCAAGGGTATGGCCAGCTAGGGATGGACCCCAATGGGCCAGAGATGCCCAATTCCAAGGGCGGCCGGCACGCCGGGGGCGTGGGTTGTAATGTCACTCTCACAGCTCACCCGCGGTAGTCACGCAATTAAATGATAATTCGGGTTCGGGCACTCTCTTACACCGACGGTACTAAGATGCAATACTAATTAAGCAAAAGACATCCAACGAAGAGTAGTGTGAGTGGTTCACCTGATCGGTGTGAAGACACCGATCCTGGTCGGAGACGAGGGCGAGCGGGGAAGCGTGGGCTACCCGCACGCTGCGCCGATGAAGCTTCCCCTGTTTAAGTTATACAAGCACTACTCCCCACGCAGGGGGGTGGACTAGGGGAGGGGAGATGGAGTTACAAACCATCTCATAACCAAGGGGAATTTTATCAATACTTCATTAGCCTCCAAATGAGGGATTGGGGTCCTATTTATAGGAATCCCACATTTTCACATAAGTCCCTGACTTTTGGACTACTAACACTTAACCAAGGGGAAGGGGGCGCCCCTGGGCCTAGCCCATATAATTGGGCCCATTAACCAACATAATGACTCTAGACTTAGGTAAATAGCTACCTAACCTAGGTATTGGACTCAAATAAAAGGAAAAGTACATGATAAGAAAATGAAAATTACATCATATGACTCGAAATATAGTGGCGGACAAGATGTAGCATAGCTGGCAAGCATCTGGATCCTCGAACAAAGGGGAAAGCTGGTGATGTCCTCATCATACCCCCGGTGTGCGGAGAACTCGACTCCCTCGAGTATGGGCCCACCGGGGGAGCGGTCCTCCAAAGCAGCTCAGGGCGACCCTCAACCTCCAAACTCAACCCGCATCTGCGACCAGGGGATGGTCCTTCATCCTCTCAAGGTGGCTGGGGCACACCCTCTTGCTGGCGATGGAACCCTGCTTGCATAGTATTGCCCCTATGTGCACACGTCGGGCTCTCAAGGCTATTTTGTGGTGGCTCTCCGGGGTGTCCCTCTTAAAGGAAGGTATAGGCTCAAAGTGTTGCATCCCTATGGTTTTGTTGATGTCTCACACTATAAATCAATCTTCTATCTCTAGATTAATGCTGTTTCATCATGTGAGTGAGTACAGTTCAATGGCTGTCAGATAACATGCTCTACCTTAATTCTGCCTACACTCTGTCTGCACAGTCTTCACACCAGTGCGTCAACTCAGCGTGCTGATGCGTCGACCCTTCAGTCATTGCATGTCTCTGTTTTCACACCACTGCGTCAACTCAGCGTGCTGATGCGTCGACCCTTCAGTCATTGCATGTCTCTGTTCTCACACCTGTGCGTCAACTCAGTGTGCCGATGCGTAGACTCTTCTGTTCAGGTTCTTCATTTGATTAAGTCTATACATCATAAGTTGAACGTAAAAGTAATACGTTGCAGCGTCAACTCATTGGGCTGCAGCGTCAACTCAACATGTTTGCACTTCGCCTTCAGACTTTCAAGTCTATACATTCGGCTCCTTGGGCAAAGTCTATACATCGCTTAGTCTGCACATTGCCTTCAGCCCAAGTGCTCAAAGCCTAAGTCTATACACTCGTTTGTGAGACCTTCAACTCTGTACACTGCTTGAGCCTCACCAAGTATGTACATCGCTTCAAGCGATTCTAGTCTATACAGTCTGCCTTCACACTAAGAGTCTGTACATCGGTCCTACAGTCGATCGTCTCACTCACTCTTTGCAAGTTTGTACAGCCTACCGTCTCATGCAGCGTCTAATGTTAAAGTCTCCACATCGCATTGCATCGTCTCTATCAGTGTCTCACTGGTCTAGTCTGTATAGACTTTAGCGTCTCATGAAAGTCTATACAACGCATCAGTTTTTAGAAGTCTGTACACTGGCCTTTGCATTAAGCCTCAAAGTCTGTATAGTCGTGTACAGTGGATTCCAAGTCTATACATCCTTCAGCTGGATCTGTTCAAGTCTGTACATCGCCCAACTGATTTGGCAAGTCTATACAACATGAAGTCTTCACCTCGTCTTGGTTCAAGTCTATACAGTGTGAAGTCTACATTGCTTTACATCCACAGAGTCTGTACAGCCTATCTGACTTCATGGGTAGCATGCCTTTAGTGCGTTGACGCACTTGGCTGACTGCGTAGACGCAATGGTGCGTCTTTCGCTTCCTTCTTGTTCACTGCGTCGACGCTGACACAGGATGCGTTGACTCATTGGTCAGCTTGCCTAGGGAGTGAGCATTTTTCTTGAGGAGCTGAGGCGACGCTGCACGCTGGAAGCGTTGACGCCTTGGCTGTTGATCAAGGGTCTTTTGATCAGCATCAAAGTCTGACAATTGTCCATTTTTTTACAAGTCTACACATTGGGTTGTACGACCACAATCCTATACGCTCTGTTATTACAACTTGAGTCTTCAGAGCTCACAGCAAACTCATTACAGGTTTGTACACTGGTTAGGCTTTGTGAAGTCTACTCAGTGGCTGAGCAATGTGAAGTCTACACATTTGTCTCCTCTAGAGGTCTATACATAGGCTAAGGGTCTTCAAGTCCATACAGAGTCATTTGATGCATGCTGTCTGAAGTCTGTACAGCATGCCTTGCTGTTTACAGCTTTTCAAAGACACATTGCACTGCGTCAACGTAGTGCATAGGCACGTAGTGTAGCGTCAACGCATTGCATTGTGCATACCATGGTAAAGTCTATACATGCGTTTATTCATTAAGTCTATACATTCTCTCACGATGTACACACTTACTCTGTTGATGTTTCTGAAGTATATACATCCTTGTTAATAGTCTGAACTGACTAAGTATATACATTACTTCTGTCTGTCTGTAGGTGATTCAGGCTGATGATTGGGCACGTGAATCGAGGTTGGCACCTAACACGTGATCCAAGACAACAGGCGCATGACACGTGGATAGCAACTTTGTCAGGATGCTGCCATGTGGTCGAAATTCAAATGATCTGGCCAAAAGTGCATGGACGGGAACCTGGCAGCCACACGCCATTATCTGCTATAAATATAGAGCTTCATCCTTCAGTAGAAGCTAGATCGTGAAAAGAAAAAGCAGAAGCCATTGGTGAGAGTCTGCACGATCCAGAAAAGAAAAAGAGCAGAGAGTTCCATATCTGAGAGGAGATTGTTCGAGAGAGAGAGTGTGTGTGTGGATTGATGAATTGCTTCATTTGAAGCTACATTTGTATTGGGTTTCAGAATCGATTTCTTCTTTATTGTTTTTGTTTCTACTTTGCTTTCGTTTATTTTCGTTCTTCCATTCTGATTTGAATTGGTTTCCCTCCGGTGTGTGGAGGAAGGGAGTACTACTCCAGTTTCCCTCTGAGTTGCAGAGGAAGAGAGATCGGTGATCTCTGGTGTTGTTAGTGACAGGTTGTCATTAACAGTTTCCCTCCGTATGTGGAGGAAGGGAGAGGATTCTCCGGTTGTGTTCTAGCTGGGAGCTAGAACAGGTTTCAAGTTCTGTGGGTAGCAGAACTTGGTTGAGGGATTTGTTTCCCTTGGTGTTCAAGCTGTGTGGCAGCATGTTATTCACAGACTGAGTCTGCATTGATCTAGCATCGTCTAGTGGAATCCTCACTCTAGTTGGAGTGGGGTGGATGTAGATTGCGGACTGCAATCGAACCACCTAAAAAACCGAGTGCCTCCTCTGTGGTTTGCTATTGATTTCTGTGCTCTTCATCTGCTTGTCCCTTTGCCTAAAAAACCGAGTGCTCTATTTTCCGCCTGAGTTTCTGCAAATTGGGAGTGATCTATTCATCCCCCCTTCTATATCACTCTTGCTGCGCTAACAATTGGTATCAGAGCAGGTTTACGCCATGTGGACGAACGGTCAAGGAAATGCTGGTGGTCCTAGAACCTTCATGGCCGAAGGTCAATCCATTAGTCGCCCTCCTTATTTCGATGGTAGTAACTATCTGTTTTGGAAGAACAGGATGGAAGTGTTCATCAGAGCTCAGAGTCATAAATTGTGGAGAGTAATCACGGTGGGGCCATATGAGCTGCCACCAAACGAGGATGCTTGGACAGATGACCATGTGAAGCTCTCGTCACTCAACTGGACGGCGCTGAACATAATCCAGTGTGCTGTTCATCCAGAGGGATATGCTCGTATATCTGCATACAGAACTGCCAAGTGAATGTGGGATGAGCTGCAATTGTTCTATGAAGGTACAGCTCAAGTGAAAGCCTCGAAGGTAAGTCTCTACACTTCTAAGTATGAAATGTTTAAGATGAATGCAGATGAGAATATAACTGAGATGTATGCCAGGTTGTCTTTAATCACAAATACTCTTAAAGGGCTAGGGAAGGATCTTGCTGAGGCAGATATAGTCAGGAAAATCCTTAGATCTTTATCTACGGCATGGCACACTAAGGCCATTGTGATTGAGGAGTCAAAAGATTTGACAGTCTTGACTGTGAATGAACTCATAGGATCCCTTATGACCTATGAGATGAATTTCCAAGGAGGTGGAGAAGGAAGTGAGAGGAAGGGTAAAAATGTAGCTCTAAGAGCTTCCCGCAACAAGGGTAGTAACAGTGGGAGCAGCAGCAGTAGCCCCGAGTCTGAGTCCGAGCTTGAAGGTTTATCAAATCTCGACCAGGAGGAGCAGGCAATGCTCACTAGACAGTTCAGAAAATTTTTGAAGAAAAAGGGAAAGACCTTTAGGAAGAAGAAGCCACAACCCTTTAACAAGAATGCTGAATTTACCAGTTACAGGGATAGAAATCCTAAGAAATTGACTTGTTTTAATTGTAACAAACAGGGACACATGAGAGGCGAATGCCCAGACCTCCAGAAGAAGGGTCCCTATCTTCAGAAGAAAAACATAAAGGTGCAGAGGAAGAAGAAGCCACAGGCGATGGTCTGCACATGGATTGAGGAAGAAGAAGACACCGAAGATGCTTCCTCAGAAGAATATGAAGATGGAATTTGCCTTATGGCAAACAGTGAAGAGGAGGTAATAAACGTCTTTGAAAATTTCTCAATTGATGACTGGGAGGATGCTTATGGTGATTTGCTAGATAAATTTAATTCTCTTAGCAAAGAGCACAGAGTTCTGAAAAGAAAATTTAACACAAATATTGAAGAACAAACTCTGGTCTGTGAGGAAAATGAAAAGCTAAAAGAACAACTAGAAGAAATGACCTCACTAAGGAAAGAGAATGATAAGCTTAAGGGAGAAATTCAAGAAAGTCAAAAATAGCTCAATGAATTCAAAACTAAAATTAAAGAAAGCATGAATGAAATTAGAATGAATTCAGAGAAATATGAAGCTGTGAAGAAAGTAAATGCTGAACTCCTAAAGAATTCTGAGTCTCTTCAAAAGGAGCTAGAGGACAAACAGAAAGTCTTAGAAAAGTTTGTCCAAGGAAAAACTAGCCTAGATGCTATACTAGGGACTAGGGTCAATTTCAATAAGGAAGGTCTAGGCTATGACCCAACCAACAAGAGACCCTTGCAATTCAAGACCATTACCTTCTGTCCAGAGAAGGGAAAAGAAAAGCTGGACACACCATCCAGCTCAAACAGCTCTAAGGGAATTCAAAGTCCTAAAGAAAACACAAAAATCAGTATTGGACAACCATTTAAGATGGGAATGAATTTTATGAAGAATAACACTAAGCCCACTTACCAGAACACAAATGGTAGATGGACCAAGAAAGTAAATCAGAATAAGAGTTGGAATTACAACAATCAGATGGGTCCAAACAGGACCTACTGGAGAAATAACTTTCATGGTCAAAGATATGCTAATCAACAAGCCTACAGGAAATTTCCTAGGAATAGGAAGACTAATGAATGGAATAGAACTCACTTCTCCAGTTCAGCTGGATTCAAATTTAATAAACCAGAAAGGAAGGTGCCAGAGAAAACCATGCTGAAACAAATCTGGATACCTAAACACTTGATCAGAGATTTGAACAATGTCCTTGGACCCAACTCATCTTGGGTTCCAAATCACTCTGCTTGATATATTTGTGTAGGTCGGCCTGGCAGCTGAAGACAACAAGTGGTACCTCGACAGTGGCTGCTCCAGGCATATGACAGGAGACCGATCCAAGTTCAGCAAGATAGAGATGAAGCCAGGGGGTCTGGTCAAGTTTGGAGGAAAGAACAAAGGTAAAATAATTGGAGTTGGCACAGTAGGTAAGTCTTCCACAAATTCCATTGAAAAAGTATTACTTGTGGATGGGCTTCAACACAACCTGATTAGCATTAGCCAATTATGTGACAGGGGTCACAAGGTTGTATTTGATGATAGTTCATGTAAAATCTTTGAAACAAATTCTGACATGGTTAAATTTGTAGCCAACAGGATTAATAATGTCTACATTGTAGACTTAGATGAGAATTCTGAATCTACTATTTGCTTATCTGCCAATTCAGAAAATGATGCCTTTGAATGGCATAGACGTCTAGGTCATGCTAGCTTTTCAACTTTAAATAAATTGGTCAAGCATGATTTAGTCAGAGGCATGCCTAGAATTAATTTCAACTCAATATCAAAAGTATGTGATGCCTGTGCTCTAGGCAAACAGACCAGAAATTCTTTCAAATTAAGATATGAGCCATTGTCTTCTAGACCAATGGAACTTCTTCATATGGACCTTTTCGGTCCAACTAGAACTCAGAGTCTTAATGGAAACAGGTTTGGCTATGTCATCATAGATGACTTCTCTAGATATTCATGGATATTTTTCTTAGCAAATAAGAGTGATGCATTTCAAAAGTTCAATCTGTTTTTCAAAAAGGTCAAACAAGAAGGGAAGTACAAGGTTAGTTCTATTCAATCTGACCATGGAGGTGAGTTTGAAAACTCCATGTTTACTGATCTTTGTGACAAAGAAGGACTAACTCATAGGTTTTCTTCTCCCAGGACACCTGAACAAAATGGGATTGTGGAGAGAAGAAATAGAACAATGGTGAAAATGGCCCGAACCATGTTGATTGAAAGTAAATTACCTAGAAGGTTTTGGGCAGAAGCGGCCAATACAGCAACCTACATAATCAACAGGGCCATGGTAAGACCCATACACAAGAAAACACCCTATGAACTTCTAAAAGGTAAGAAACCAAACTTGTTTCATTTCAGAATTTTTGGAGCAAAATGTTTTATTCATAACAATGATAAGACAGATTTAGACAAGTTTGAAGCTAAGAGTTCACCTGGAATTTTCTTGGGTTACTTTGAAGTGTCAAGGGCATATAGGGTATTTAACATATCAGATCAGAAAGTGGAAGAATATCCACACATCCTTTTTAGTGAAAAGAAAGATGTCTCTAATGTTGAAAATCTTGATAGGGATTCCAATCATGGTGGAGACTTTCTAGAAGACCAACAGGAAGAAGAGAAGACTCAGCCAAATGGAGAAACAAATTCCACCAATCAGGAAGGGCCAAGAGAAACAGGTGAGTCTTCAACAAATATCAGATTTCTTAAAGACCATCCTTTAGATAAAGTCATAGGCAATCCTGAAGACCCTCTTCGGACTAGGTCTCATTTTAGAAATGTGAATAATGATGACTTAATTACTTTAGTCTCACAAATTGAACCCAAAACAGTAGAAGAGGCCTTAGCTGATCAAGCTTGGGTCAATGCTATGAGTGAGGAATTAGGTCAGTTTGAAAGGAATAATGTCTGGGAGCTTGTCCCAAGACTAGATGGTATTAATGTCATAGGAACCAAGTGGGTGTTCAAAAATAAGATGAATGAAGATGGAATTATCTCGAGGAATAAGGCCAGACTAGTAGCCAAAGGCTACTGTCAGGAATTCGGTGTAGACTTTGATGAATCCTATGCACCTGTTACTAGGATGGAAGCTATAAGACTGTTGCTTGCCTTTGCATGCTCAAAGAACATAAAACTCCAACAAATGGATGTTAAAAGTGCCTTTTTAAATGGAGTCATTAAAGAAGAAGTTTTTGTTGAACAACCTTCTGGATTTTAATATTCTCCTCAACCTAACCAAGTTTTCAGGTTAAACAAAGCCTTGTATGGTCTAAAGCAGGCTCCAAGAGCTTGGTATGAAAGATTATCTGAATTTCTGATCAGCAAGGGCTACAAAAGAGGTAAAGTTGATTAGACTTTATTTACCAAGGGCATGAATAAAGATCTCATCATAGTTCAGGTATATGTAGATGACATTGTATTTGGATCAACTAAGCATGAACTATGTGATGAATTTTCTACCATGATGTCTGTTGAATTTGAAATGAGCTTGGTTGGTGAACTAAAATATTTTCTTGGATTGCAGGTACAGCAGCTAGAAGATGGGTGCTTCATCAACCAAACCAAATACACAATGGAACTGTTCAAAAGGTTTGGCATGAAAAACTTAAAGCACATTACTACACCCATGGGCACCAATACTTCATTGGATGCAGATGAGACAGGTAAAGAAGTAAATGCCAAACTTTATAGAGGTATGATTGGATCACTATTTTACTTGACAGTCTCTAGACCTGATATACAATTCAGTGTAGGAATGTGTGCAAGGTATCAGTCTAGACCTACTGAACTACACTTAGCTGCAGTTAAAAGAATCTTCAGATATTTGTCAGCTAGTCACTCTCTTGGTTTATGATTTCCTACATCTCACACACTTAACCTAGTAGCATACACAGATGCTGACTATGCAGGCTGTAAACTAGATAGGAAAAGCACAAGTGACCATTGTGAATTCTTGGGTGGGTGTTTAGTGTCTTGGGGCTCCAAGAAACAACATTCTGTGGCCCTCTCCACTGCAGAAGCTGAATATGTGACTGCAGGGAGTTGTGGAACACAAGTCATATGAATTAAACACCAGCTTCAGGACTACCAAGTAGACCTGGGGTGCACACCTATTTACTGTGATAATACTAGTGCCATCAATCTTGCTAAAAATCCTGTTTTGCATTCACGAAGCAAACACATAGAGATAAGATATCATTTTATAAGAGATGAGGTGTCTAAGAATAATTTTGAACTGATTCATGTAGGCACAGATAATCAGATTGCTGACATATTCACAAAACCTCTGGATAATGAAAAATTTTCCACATTGAGAAGAGAATTAGGCTTATACAAATTGTCTTAATTATGAAGCCTATTCTTGTTGTGAGGGGGAGTTGTGTCTATCTGATGTTTAGCCTTCTTGCATGCTGGTTTAAGGGGGAGTTCAGAATGCTTACTGGTTAGCTGTCAGGAATGCTCTAAATAAAGGGGAAGCCTTGAGATTTTGCTGGAATATTTCATTGAGGAATGCTATGTCTTAGGGGGAGCTGAGTTGTGATGTCAGAAGAGAAGTTCTTTGATAGATTCAAAAGGGCTGTCCAGATGTGTACCTTTGCTGGTCTTGCATGACTGATTTAGTGTGGTTCTCTCAGGAAGTAGAGTGCCACTTATCTCTTAAGTCTATAAGTTAGTGACTCTAATCTCCAAGTTAGAATCTTTCCTTTGGTACTCTTTCAGAGATCTGGACTAATTGCATAAAGTATATCTTCCTACATTGTCATTGATTATGGTTCAGGCCAAAAACTTGTATGTCTTGATATCTGACCCAATCAACTTGAAATCTAGACTTCAAGACTCAATTCAAGAAAAGTCCTTTTTGGTATTGTCTTCAATCATTCTATCTCTTTAACTCAAGGGCTTAACTGAACAAACATGTTCTGTTTTGATCACTGAGAAACTGAGAGCTTCATCAATGAAATGAATATTTCTTGACGCGGGACGGAACTGACAAATGGACTAAACCTATGATGAAGACCAAGTGCGGCCAGCACTCACACGTGACAAGGCAAGCCGAGTGATCGACCTCCGTACTATTCCTCCGAAGAGAGGCGTCTCTCAACAAGAAACCCAAGTCCACGGTCGTCCCTATGAGGGAAGCGAGTGGATCAAAGCGGCAAAGGAGCCGACGCGCAACTATAGGAGTCTAGTCCGAGCTCGGTGCTCGACTAGGGCCACGGAATGGGATACTCTCACTCACGATCTCGCGGTGTTGAATGCTAGCTAGGATCCCTACGCTCTCACGCGGCATATAAGATCACATACTAGTAAAGCAAAATGCCAAGGGGGGAGCGTCGCACGTACCTCCACGCCTAGGCGTGGGGAAGGAACCCCGGCCGAGACCGACAACCCCGATACACACAATGAAAGAATAGGTACAAGCCAGCAATGGTGCCCACTCCTCGCAGGGAGATAACAGGCTACAACAATTCCATTCGGGGCGGCCGATACACGGGCTGACGGGCAGCACTCGGTGAAGGGTTGGCCACGAGGAGGGTCCGGATGACGATCGGCAGAATCGCAGCAACGCGCGACTCGGTGGTAAACGTTCCCACGAATGGATCCGGAGTCCGATTGGGGCGCCGTCAGCGAGGGCGCGTAGTTAGGTCGCAGGAGGAAGCCTCGGCCAAAAGGCGTGCTCAGATTCCGTCCGTGGAAGCCGTGGCCGCACCTGCAAGTGGGGACAAGGAATCTGCTCCCAGAACTGCGCTGTCGAGCGGGGAAAATGGTAACTCGCTGCTCCGGTAGGCGAACGAGGCCCCGCTTGTGGGAGGACGTCGGGGACGCAGAGCAGCAGGTCCGGACCAAAGAGCTCGATCAGATCTGGTCGTGGTTGGACGCTGTGAACTTTGGAAATCGCCGGTTGTCCTGGCACCGGGTGGACTGGGCAGACCCGCGCGACCTCACGGGAACGGACGCCACGAACAGCTCGGACGTCGGAACGAGACGAGGTTGGCGGCGTTGGAAAGAGGACGACGAGAGGTACAAACCCTGAAGAAATCAGCTCCAAACTCGGCGTTGTCCGTCCTGTGGGATTTTCGCAAGAAGGAGGGTGGATCTGGGCGCGCAGAGAGGGAGGCTCCTGCGCTAGCTCACGAGAAAACTCGCCACGGGTGGTGCCGACCTCGGATCGAGGCGAAACCAAAGCCCACGCGCTGCCGACTCGTAGATGTATCCACCAAAAAAAGGAGGGGCTCGGATTCGATCCGCACCGGATGGGGACGCCGCTGCAACTCGGGGCCGAATCTGGAACACGCGAACTCGAACCGGAGACGAAGTAGAAGGGAGGAAGAACCTCGGCGTCGCACCGAGGGGATGGGGAGTCGCACCCCGGGGTTGCTCCCGTCGCAGGAGCAGAGGAGGAAGAGAGGGTCGCCCTCTCCAAGGGGTGGCTGCGCCCAAAGGCTGCTCAATCAAAATAGTTCATGTATTCATTAATTCCCTAAAGAAAAATACAAGAGATCTTTTATATGGGGAGGGGAAATGCTAGGTTTGAAACCCTAGCCACAAGGGAAAGGGGGGATGCGCAATGGGCTAGGGGGGAAAGGGGTGCGCACCACTCCTAGAATCTAGGAGTGGATTGGGGGATGGGGGGCGGCCAAAGGAGGGAGGGGGGTGACCGAATGGGGAAGGAAAGGGGGGGGGCCGCACCCCTCTTCCTAAAATCTAGGAGAGGGGCGGCTGCCACCTTCCAAGAGGAGGGAAAGAGGGGAGGGGGCGCCCAAACCCTAACCCTAAGGATGGGGGCGCACATCTCCAGGTGGGCCAAACCCAGGTTGGGCAGCCATGCCCAATGGGCCAAGGCTTGAACCAAGGAAGTGGCCCAATAACCCCAACTACTACCTAATAAGCATAAAAGACTCAAGTAAAGCCTAATTGGCCCCAATTGGCCTACAAAGGTCCACACAACTAATAAAAGTGTCCACGCAGGGACTAAACCAAGGCCCAACATGGCCTCAAATGAGAAAAAGATCCTCTAGTCGATGCCGTAGTCGCCTAGCCAAAGAGATGCTGACGTGCTCCGTGTGCTCTGTCGAGTGATGCGGCGCGTGTCCTCACCAATTCTCCCCGGGTGGGAAGAACTCGACCCCGTCGAGTAAGGGTCACGGTCGCTCAAGTAGCGCTCCAGCAGGTCCGGGTCGATCCTCTCCAGCTCTCCACGTGTGATCCAGGTGTCGTCTGTCGCAGGGCGCCCTCTCCAGCGCACTAGGAAGCGCTGGTAGGCTCCGCTCCTGGTCGTGGTCACCTGCTCATCCAGTATGCAATCTATATGCTCGCGTGTCTGTAATGGGGCTGGAGGAGGTGGACGCTCAGAAGGTGTAATGCTCTCAACAGGAGGGGTAGGCCCAAAAAGCTCACTGGGAATCACCGCGGGATCCCGATATGCCACCAGATCTGAAACATTGAACGTCGAACAGATCCCATAGTCGTCTGGCAGCTCAATCTCATACGCATTCGACCCAATTCGCTTCAAGACTCGAAAGGGTCCGGCACCGCGGTCCTGGAGTTTCTTCACGGCCCCCGAAGGGAACCGTTCAGGTCTAACCCTGATCATGACGTACTCTCCCACTTGGAACTCACGGGTGCGTCGATGCGCGTCAGCTAATTCCTTATAACGTGCGTTGCTGGCCTCTATATGACGACGTATATGCTCATGCAACTGCCTAATATGCTCTGCAAAGGACTCAGCTGACTCAGAGACACGGGCCTGGATGGGTAAGGGGACCAAATCTATCGGTTTCCTAGGTCTACGACCAGTAACAATCTCAAAAGGGCTCAGACCTGTAGACCTATTGACCGAGTCATTATAAGCAAACTCTGCTAAAGGCAGAACCAAGTCCCAGTCCCCGACACGATCACGCACTAGGCACCTAAGAAGATCCCCCAAACTCCTATTGACTACCTCTGTTTGACCATCGGTCTGGGGGTGGTAGGCGGTGGAGAACTTCAGCTGGGTGCCCATCATATGCCAAAGGGTTTTCCAAAAGTAGCTCGTGAAACGCACATCCCTATCAGACACTATGGTACGTGGAAGCCCAAATCGGGAGACACAATGAGTGAAGAACAGACGGGCAACTCTAGAGGCGTCAGATGTCTTGGAACAGGGAATAAACAAAGCCATCTTAGAGAACCTGTCTACCACCACGAAGATGGAATCATGACGACGCGAGGTACGGGGCAGACCTAACACAAAGTCCATGCTGATGTCCTGCCATGGACTGTCCGGCACGGGGAGGGGAGTATACAGGCCAGTATTCTGCTTCCTCTGCTTGGCCATAGCGCAAATGCGGCACTGGGCCACGATCCGGGCAACATCACGCTTCAGGCTAGGCCAATAGAAGCGATGCTCAACTGCCTCGATGGTCTTATTCCGGCCGAAGTGGCCGGCTAGACCGCCAGCATGCATCTCCCAAGCAAGAAAATCGCGAACCGAGGTCCGCGGAACACATAAGCGACTCCCCTGGAAAAGATAATCGTCATGCAGCATGTAATCCGAATACTCTCGGGACGGGCCTGCCTGGAGGGTGGTGTAGATCGGACCGAAGTCCGGACAATCAGCGTACAACTCCCTCATCCTATCCATCCCCACCACCTCTACACTCATGGTGGTCAAAAGGTGAGCACGGCGGCTCAAAGCATCAGCTACCCGGTTCTCCACACCGGCCTTGTGCCTCAGCACAAAAGTATACTCCTGGAGGAACTCTACCCAACGACTATGACGAGAGTTGAGTTTCTTCTGGGCATGGAGATATCGGAGTGCCTCATGATCAGAAAATAGGACGAACTCCTGGTGTAGAAGATAGTGTCTCCAATGCCGCAGAGCCTGCACAACTGCGTAGAACTCCTTGTCGTATGTAGAATAACGCAGTCGGGCATCGCACAACTTCTCGCTAAAAAAGGCAACGGGGTGAGCCTCCTGACTCAGAACTCCTCCAATACCAACCCCAGAGGCATCGCAAGAGACCTCAAACACCTTCGTGAAATCCGGTAGACGAAGGATAGGTGCCTGGGTCATGCGCTCCTTGAGGAGCGCAAATGCAGCCGAAGCGGCCCTGGTCCACTCAAACGCCCCTTTTCGAATGCAATCAGTGATGGGGGCGGTGATGGAACTGAAACCTCGAATGAATCGGCGATAGAAGGTCGCCAGCCCGTGAAAACTACGGACATCGTGCAGGGTGCGAGGTTCGGGCCACTCCACTATAGCCCTGACCTTCTCCGGGTCGGCGGAGACTCCATCACTAGATACAATGAACCCCAAGAAAGTGACCTGTGTAGTCATGAAAGCACACTTCTTCGGGTTAGCATAAAGGCTCTCTCTCCTCAGAATAAGACAGACCTGCCTAAGGTGTTCTAGGTGGTCCTCCCGGGTGCGGCTATAAATGAGAATATCATCGAAATAGACAACCACGAAGACCCCAATCAATGGCCGTAGAACCTGGGTCATCAGCCGCATAAAGGTGCTGGGAGCATTGGTCAGCCCAAAGGGCATGACCAGCCACTCATAAAGACCATCCTTGGTCTTAAAGGCCGTCTTCCATTCATCACCAGGCCTGACTCTCACCTGGTGATAGCCACTCTTTAAATCTATCTTGGAAAACACAGTGGCTCCCGCCATCATATCCAACATATCATCCAAGCGGGGAATGGGAAATCTGTACTTCACCGTGATCTTATTGATTGCACGGCTGTCTACACACATCCTCCAAGTACCGTCTTTCTTTGGGGCAAGTAATGCAGGGACGGCACAAGGGCTCATGCTCTCACGAATGTATCCCCTAGCCAGTAACTCCTCAATCTGACGCAGGAGCTCAGCATGATCAGCGGGGCTCATCCTAAAATGGGGTAAGTTGGGTAGAGATGACCCCGGGATCAAATCAATAGCGTGCTGTATATCCCGCATGGGGGGAAGACCCTCAGGCAACTCAGCAGGGAAAACATCAGAAAACTCCTGAAGGATAACAGCAACATCAGAAGGGAGCTCACCCTCCGCCTCACTAACCCTCTCCCGAACAACGACAGCGTAGATGGGGTCCCCTCTAATGAATTCGCGCTCCATCTCCCGGGGACTAATAAGCATCAGCCTCCTAGTCGGAGGATCAATCGGGGTGGGAGCGACAGGAGGGGGTGTCGTGGTCGGAGCCAAAGATGGGGTACTGGGCCCAGAAGTATCAGTGCTGGGGGTACTAGGCCCAGTGGGACCCCGAACGGGAGGGCGTGTCGGCTGGGATGGATGAAGGGTGATCCTCTGGCCTTTGTGATCGAAGGTGCATGTGTTCGACCGGCCATGGAGGGTAGCATCTCTATCGAAAAGCCAGGGTCTCCCTAAGATAATGCTGCCTACCTCCATAGGCAACACGTCACACCAAATCTCCTCCTGGTAGGCGTGGAACTGCAAAGGCACCAGACATCGCTGCCTGACTGGAATAGAGGTGGTGTCTACCCATGACACACGATAAGGGGAGGGATGGTCCACGGGGGTTAACCCCAAGCGTTTCACTGTACCCGTGGAAATGGCATTAATGCAACTCCCACTATCAATAATCACCTTACAGACCTTCCCACCCAGCCTGCAAAAGGTGTGAAAAATGGTGGTGCGACGCCAGTCATCACTCACCAAAGGCTGGGTCAAGACGCACCTGACAACACCTAGCTGAACACCATCCTGGCACTGCGTGCCCTGGACACCTGACGACTCTCCCTCTAACAACTCATCAAAGAACTCCTCGGCGAGCTCTGGGTCTGCCTCATAACTGACAGGCTCGACCTCGGGTGCGGCCTCACCTGCTGAGGTATCTCCAAAGGCCACGGTCTGCTGCCGAGAAGGGCACAGAGCAGCATAATGACCGACCCCCCCGCATCGATAACAATCTCCACGAGGCCTAGAGCCCTGCGGTGCTCCACCAATCATCGGCCCCTTTCCCTTGTCATCACGACGGGCCGGGGGTGGTGGAAGCTGAGGTCGGGTAGGAATAGTGGGCTGCTGGGGCCGAGGGGGTGCGGGAGCTGGGGCCTGGGGGCGAGGTGGATAGTCCCTCTGGGGAGGTGGAGGCCGGGGCCTAGGAGCAAAATCCGGACGAGTGGGGTCCTGTGGTCGGGCCACGGGTCCCCTCGCATACTGTCCTGTGCTAGTGCGAGAGTCCGTCCCACGAGGGTATGTGGGAGCGGGGCGCTGATCGGGCACAAACTCAAACTCAAACAGCTCCATATCACGAGCGACCTGGTACGCCTCATCTAAGGTAGCCACGTGGCGGCGGAGTAACTCAATCTGGAGGTTCCGTCGCAGACCTCGACGGAAGCGGGCTATAGTCATGATGGCTTCCTCCGAGACTCCACATCGCAGGAGACAATCATCAAATTCGGCGATGTATTCTGCCACAGGCCGGTTCCCCTGACTAAGGGTCTGCCACCGATCAACTAACCGGTGGCGGTAGGAACGAGGGACGTACTTCTGCCGGAGCTTCTCTTTCATATCTACCCACGTCTCAATCGGGGGTGTGCCCTGACGTCTCACTAGGCTCTCCACATTGGCCCAGTAGGTTTGGGCCCTTCCAATCAACTTCATCTTGGCATATCGGACTTTCCGATGTTCTGCCATGTCGACCCACTCAAAATAACGATCCATACTAGCAGCCCAATCACTAAAAACATCGGGGTCCAATGACCCATCAAAGGTAGGAGGGTCCACCCGCACGGATCTAAGGAGACGCTCATCTTCCTCATCCCTATAATACCGATGGCCTTGGCGATCACGGCCATAGCCCTCACTCTCATTATCGGACCCAAAATCATCTACCTCATGCACGTGGGGTCTCCTATTGCCTCCCCTAGGCTGGTCGGGTCGAGGAGCAGGGTCACGTTGGCCATGGGCCTGCTCGGGAACATCCACCGGTGGGGCTCTACCCTGGGGGCGATCAACCAGACCTTGGATGGTCCGGTTAGAGGCCTCAACCCGACCCTCCACATCTCCCAGCCGATCCTCCATGGCCTTCATCCGGCCCTCCATCCGATCGGCGTGGTCCCTAAAGTTGAGACTCAGGGTCTCGATCATCTCCCGCAGGGATAGGTCATCTGGGACGGGATTCCTAGGGTCAGCCATCTGGATAGGGCGATGGTAGGATGTACCACGCCGGGTGGGCATGCAAGACTCTAAGGGACAAGGATGAAAGGGTACTAGACACGAACCTAGACAGAAACTCCTAACGCAACAATGGAC
This sequence comes from Amorphophallus konjac, assembly GCA_022559845.1. Taxonomy (NCBI): domain Eukaryota; kingdom Viridiplantae; phylum Streptophyta; class Magnoliopsida; order Alismatales; family Araceae; genus Amorphophallus; species Amorphophallus konjac. Next base: position 107,661,360 of record CM040123.1, read on the forward strand.
TCCAATGCAAGTAGTAGACCTATGGACTCAAATGAACTCCAGCAAATCTAATGACTCGACATGGCCTAGGACCTCAGTCTGTAGGGACAAACTGGACGACCATGCTCTGATACCAAATTTGACGCGGGACGGAACTGACAAATGGACTAAACCTATGATGAAGACCAAGTGCGGCCAGCACTCACACGTGACAAGGCAAGCCGAGTGATCGACCTCCGTACTATTCCTCCGAAGAGAGGCGTCTCTCAACAAGAAACCCAAGTCCACGGTCGTCCCTATGAGGGAAGCGAGTGGATCAAAGCGGCAAAGGAGCCGACGCGCAACTATAGGAGTCTAGTCCGAGCTCGGTGCTCGACTAGGGCCACGGAATGGGATACTCTCACTCACGATCTCGCGGTGTTGAATGCTAGCTAGGATCCCTACACTCTCACGCGGCATATAAGATCACATACTAGTAAAGCAAAATGCCAAGGGGGGGAGCGTCGCACGTACCTCCACGCCTAGGCGTGGGGAAGGAACCCCGGCCGAGACCGACAACCCCGATACACACAATGAAAGAATAGGTACAAGCCAGCAATGGTGCCCACTCCTCGCAGGGAGATAACAGGCTACAACAATTCCATTCGGGGCGGCCGATACACGGGCTGACGGGCAGCACTCGGTGAAGGGTTGGCCACGAGGAGGGTCCGGATGACGATCGGCAGAATCGCAGCAACGCGCGACTCGGTGGTAAACGTTCCCACGAATGGATCCGGAGTCCGATTGGGGCGCCGTCAGCGAGGGCGCGTAGTTAGGTCGCAGGAGGAAGCCTCGGCCAAAAGGCGTGCTCAGATTCCGTCCGTGGAAGCCGTGGCCGCACCTGCAAGTGGGGACAAGGAATCTGCTCCCAGAACTGCGCTGTCGAGCGGGGAAAATGGTAACTCGCTGCTCCGGTAGGCGAACGAGGCCCCGCTTGTGGGAGGACGTCGGGGACGCAGAGCAGCAGGTCCGGACCAAAGAGCTCGATCAGATCTGGTCGTGGTTGGACGCTGTGAACTTTGGAAATCGCCGGTTGTCCTGGCACCGGGTGGACTGGGCAGACCCGCGCGACCTCACGGGAACGGACGCCACGAACAGCTCGGACGTCGGAACGAGACGAGGTTGGCGGCGTTGGAAAGAGGACGACGAGAGGTACAAACCCTGAAGAAATCAGCTCCAAACTCGGCGTTGTCCGTCCTGTGGGATTTTCGCAAGAAGGAGGGTGGATCTGGGCGCGCAGAGAGGGAGGCTCCTGCGCTAGCTCACGAGAAAACTCGCCACGGGTGGTGCCGACCTCGGATCGAGGCGAAACCAAAGCCCACGCGCTGCCGACTCGTAGATGTATCCACCAAAAAAAGGAGGGGCTCGGATTCGATCCGCACCGGATGGGGACGCCGCTGCAACTCGGGGCCGAATCTGGAACACGCGAACTCGAACCGGAGACGAAGTAGAAGGGAGGAAGAACCTCGGCGTCGCACCGAGGGGATGGGGAGTCGCACCCCGGGGTTGCTCCCGTCGCAGGAGCAGAGGAGGAAGAGAGGGTCGCCCTCTCCAAGGGGTGGCTGCGCCAAAGGCTGCTCAATCAAAATAGTTCATCTATTCATTAATTCTCTAAAGAAAATACAAGAGATCTTTTATATGGGGAGGGGAAATGCTAGGTTTGAAACCCTAGCCACAAGGGAAAGGGGGGAATGCGCAATGGGCTAGGGGGGAAAGGGGTGCGCACCACTCCTAGAATCTAGGAGTGGATTGGGGGATGGGGGGCGGCCAAAGGAGGGAGGGGGGGTGACCGAATGGGGAAGGAAAGGGGGGGGGCCGCACCCCTCTTCCTAAAATCTAGGAGAGGGGCGGCTGCCACCTTCCAAGAGGAGGGAAAGAGGGGAGGGGGCGCCCAAACCCTAACCCTAAGGATGGGGGCGCACATCTCCAGGTGGGCCAAACCCAGGTTGGGCAGCCATGCCCAATGGGCCAAGGCTTGAACCAAGGAAGTGGCCCAATAACCCCAACTACTACCTAATAAGCATAAAAGACTCAAGTAAAGCCTAATTGGCCCCAATTGGCCTACAAAGGTCCACACAACTAATAAAAGTGTCCACGCAGGGACTAAACCAAGACCCAACATGGCCTCAAATGAGAAAAAGATCCTCTAGTCGATGCCGTAGTCGCCTAGCCAAAGAGATGCTGACGTGCTCCGTGTGCTCTGTCGAGTGATGCGGCGCGTGTCCTCACCATTTCTCCCAAGTCATGAGGTGTCAAATGCTTAAAATGAATGAAAAGTCATGACAGAGCAATGGTGGCTTGCTGGTGAGTAGCTGGGGGCTCTGGCCTCTAATCAAGATGTTTCCTCATGTCAAAAGCCATAGTTACTAACTCTGTTCCTTAATAAAAAAAAGGGAAGGAAGTAATGAGGTACTCACTCTGAGTAACTGGGGATTCAGGCCTCTAATCAAGGTGTCTCCCTAATGTCAAAGGAAGTGAACTACCAACTTACTCATTGATCTTCTTGAAAATCATCTCCAACAAAAATTCCTTGTTGTTATGCAACTAATGGATTACTTGTCCTCAATACCTTGAGAACACCTCTCTGGTTTAGTCACTTGCTGTCTTATGGAATAGTTGAATGATCAGCTATATTTGGCCATACTTGTCAACTCCTGCTCTAAATCATCCACTATGTATGCTGATAAACTTATCTATCATTCTACTTCTCTATTGTGTACTGAAATCTAAAGAATCTTGTCTTGAGATTAGAAACTCACTTATTCTCTTAAGACCTACTCGTGACTTTCTGCACTAAGAAGTTACTGCTCTGAGTCCTCATGTTTCCAGCACTGTCAAACATTCTTTAGTTCTTTTTGCTGATGTCAAAGGGGGAGAGAAGTTTGCAATGTCTGCAATATCAGTGAGTCTTGGATTTATCTTGAGCTTTTGGGGGAGTCATGTTGCTTCATGCTGATATGTTTATGAGTTGTGGGGGAAATGAGAGTGTGTTGTAGGGAATGTTTAATTCATTTGCATGAGCATGCCTTGAATTTAATCTGTTTGTTGCAGCTGATATAAATTTCTTGTTGAAACTTGATATTGCTTGATTCATAGTGTTGTCATCATCAAAAAGGGGGAGATTGTTGCATCCCTATGGTTTTGATGATGTCTCACACTATAAATCAATCTTCTATCTCTAGATTAATGCTATTTCATCATGTGAGTGAGTACAGTTCAATGGCTGTCAGATAACATGCTCTACCTTAATTCTGCCTACACTCTGTCTGCACAGTCTTCACACCAGTGCATCAACTCAGCGTGCTGATGCGTCGACCCTTCAGTCATTGCATGTCTCTATTTTCACACCACTGCGTCAACTCAGCGTGCTGATGCGTCGACCCTTCAGTCATTGCATGTCTCTGTTCTCACACCTGTGCGTCAACTCAGTGTGCCGATGCGTAGACTCTTCTGTTCAGAGTCTTCATTTGATTAAGTCTATACATCATAAGTTGAACGTAAAAGTAATACGTTACAGCGTCAACTCATTGGGCTGCAGCGTCAACTCAGCATGTTTGCACTTCGCCTTCAGACTTTCAAGTCTATACATTCGGTTCCTTGGGCAAAGTCTATACATCGCTTAGTCTGCACATTGCCTTCAGCCCAAGTGCTCAAAGCCTAAGTCTATACACTCGTTTGTGAGACCTTCAACTCTGTACACTGCTTGAGCCTCACCAAGTATGTACATCGCTTCAAGCGATTCTAGTCTATACAGTCTGCCTTAACACTAAGAGTCTGTACATCGGTCCTACAGCCTATCGTCTCACTCACTCTTTGCAAGTCTGTATAGCCTACCGTCCCATGTAGCGTCTAATGTTAAAGTCTCCACATCGCATTGCATCGTCTCTATCAGTGTCTCACTGGTCTAGTCTGTATAGACTTTAGCGTCTCATGAAAGTCTATACAACGCATCAGTTTTTAGAAGTCTGTACACTGGCCTTTGCATTAAGCCTCAAAGTCTGTATAGTCGTGTACAGTGGATTCCAAGTCTATACATCCTTCAGCTGGATCTGTTTAAGTCTGTACATCGCCCAACTGATTTGGCAAGTCTATACAACGTGAAGTCTTCACCTCATCTTGGTTCAAGTCTATACAGTGTGAAGTCTACATTGCTTTACATCCACAGAGTCTGTACAGCCTATCTGACTTCATGGGTAGCATGCCTTTAGTGCGTTGACGCACTTGGCTGACTGCGTAGACGCAATGGTGCGTCTTTTGCTTCCTTCTTGTTCACTGCGTCGACGCTGACACAGGATGCGTTGACGCATTGGTCAGCTTGCCTAGGGAGTGAGCATTTTTCTTGAGGAGCTGAGGCGACGCTGCACGCTGGAAGCGTTGACGCCTTGGCTGTTGATCAAGGGTCTTTTGATCAGCATCAAAGTCTGACAATTGTCCATTTTTTTACAAGTCTACACATTGGGTTGTACGACCACAATCCTATACGCTCTGTTATTACAACTTGAGTCTTCAGAGCTCACAGCAAACTTATTACAAATCTGTACACTGGTTAGGCTTTGTGAAGTCTACTCAGTGGCTGAGCAATGTGAAGTCTACACATTTGTCTCCTCTAGAGGTCTATACATAGGCTAAGTGTCTTCAAGTCCATACAGAGTCATTTGATGCATGCTGTCTGAAGTCTGTACAGTATGCCTTGCTGTTTACAGCTTTTTAAAGACACATTGCACTGCGTCAACGCAGTGCATAGGCACGTAGTGTAGCGTCAACGCATTACATTGTGCATACCATGGTAAAGTCTATACATGCGTTTATTCATTAAGTCTATACATTCTCTCACGATGTACACACTTACTCTGTTGATGTTTCTGAAGTATATACATCCTTGTTAATAGTCTGAACTGACTAAGTATATACATTACTTCTGTCTGTCTGCAGGTGATTCAGGCTGATGATTGGGCACGTGAATCGAGGTTGGCACCTGACACGTGATCCAAGACAACAGGCGCATGACACGTGGATAGCAACTTTGTCAGGATGTTGCCATGTGGTCGAAATTCAAATGATCTGGCCAAAAGTGCATGGGCGGGAACCTGGCAGCCACACGCCATTATCTGCTATAAATATAGAGCTTCATCCTTCAGTAGAAGCTAGATCGTGAAAAGAAAAAGCAGAAGCCATTGGTGAGAGTCTGCACGATCCAGAAAAGAAAAAGAGCAGAGAGTTCCATATCTGAGAGGAGATTGTTCGAGAGAGAGAGTGTGTGTGTGGATTGATGAATTGCTTCATTTGAAGCTACATTTGTATTGGGTTTCAGAACTGATTTCTTCTTCATTATTTTTGTTTCTACTTTACTTTCGTTTATTTTCGTTCTTCCATTCTGATTTGAATTGGTTTCCCTCCGGTGTGTGGAGGAAGGGAGTACTACTCCAGTTTCCCTCTGAGTTGCAGAGGAAGAGAGATCGGTGATCTCTGGTGTTGTTAGTGACAGGTTGTCATTAACAGTTTCCCTCCGTGTGTGGAGGAAGGGAGAGGATTCTCCGATTGTGTTCTAGCTGGGAGCTAGAACAGGTTTCAAGTTCTGTGGGTAGCAGAACTTGGTTGAGGGGTTTGTTTCCCTTGGTGTTCAAGCTGTGTGGCAGCATGTTGTTCGCAGACTGAGTCTGCATTGATCTAGCATCGTCTAGTGGAATCCTCACTCTAGTTGGAGTGAGGGGTGGATGTAGATTGCGGACTGCAATCGAACCACCTAAAAAACAGAGTGCCTCCTCTGTGGTTTGCTATTGATTTCTGTGCACTTCATCTGCTTGTCCCTTTGCCTTCAAGTGATCAGTTCTTCACTCTCATCTACATTTCTCTGTGTACTAAGGAGGTGCGTTAACAGCAGAATATATTTTCCGCCTGAGTTTCTGTAAATTGGGAGTGATCTATTCATCCCCCCCTTCTATATCACTCTTGCTGCGCTAACACAAAGCACTCACTAGGATCCACCGCGGTGCCCATATAGGGTGCCGGGTCTGCCACGTGAGAAGTGGGGTATATCCCATAACCCATTGGTAAATTCAACCCACAAATCCTCCTCCCTCCCCTTTCCAAAAGGAACTTAAGGAGGTGACCGAAGTCTATGAGGCTCCCCTAGATTGGGAAGAAGAATATGAAGCCCAATTGGGTCAAGAGGACTCATTCCATCCCAAAGAAAGCCCATTGAGCCAAATTGGGTGCACCCTCCCCTATGAGTTACAAGATGCCCAACCTAGGCCTCCACTACTACCCCTCCCCATTCTATCCCAAGTCCCCCATTACCCACCACCCAAAGAGCACCACATGCCAGTCATCATCACCCCACCCACAAAGGACCTACTCACCTCTTTGGTAGAGGAAACCATGATCCCCACACCCGACCCCCTAGTAGGGAACACCCCAGAACCACTCCCCATCTTGGAGGAAAGTCATGGCCAAAAAGAGGAAGAAACTTCACCTTTCATGCCACCCCCAATTTGGAGTGAACTGATCATAAGTGGGCCCTTGGTTAGATGGCTTGTGGAAAACCGAGCTCACCCTATCCTGCCCCTTGCTTACCCTTCCATGGAACAACACCTCCCCATAGTACCCTTATCCACCTATCACACCACAATCCAATCATCCTATCAAGTGGAAACATTAGGGGATCTACTTAAGGGTATAGCTTGGCAAATGGAACTAACTGGCATGTTGACTACAGTAGCCGACCGACCTAGGAGCCTTGACCTCCTACACCTATGTGTCGGATCCATCTCCTCCATTTACACTGTGGGTTGCTACACTAGCGACCTTCTTTTACTCCTCCCTACACCCGACGAGCCCGTTGCTATCCACAAACTAGAGTTGCTTGTCTCGGGTAGAACATCTAGTCCTCCATTCATGGCCGACCATCCCACCAAAAACTTTGGTCTAATCACTTTACTAGAGGAGGAGAGTCCGCCATCAAATGGTTGTGAGGACCATGAGGACCTAGAGTTCCTCTCCTTAGGTGACCCTTACCATGACCCCTTCAATCCCCTCCTATACCCCCCACCTTACTCACCACCAACCTTTTCCTACCCCAACCGACCTTATTGGACCAAGCCCACTCCATTTTCCTAGACCCCTTTGACCCCTATGAGTGGAAACTCTCACACCAAGCCATATACATAAGAGAAACCATTTAGATGGGAATGCATGTGCCACTACATTTTGCATCATTTGGTAGGGCTAGTAAGCCCAGTCATCTCATACATGTCACGCACACTTTAGGCCCAATGCATGACTGGCTCACATTTGGATGTGCTGGTCCTCCCTCATTCATCATTGATCATATGAATGTTAGGAGCATCTACGGGTGTCCAGGTCCCCCAGCATTCATCAACACTTTGTGTGATAGGTTCTCCTACAGATACCATGGCCCTCCCACCATTGTTATGAAGCCCATGCATGATAGGGCCACTAGTGGTTGCCCCGGTCCACCTAAGTTCATCAAGGTCCACATGGCATCACAACATGATAGGTCAATTTACGGTTGCCCCGGTCCACGTTTACACACCAAGCTCTTCACACCCACACCGCATCATAGTGCATGGCATACACATACACACAAGCAATTCACAATAAGTGGTGAGGTTCACAAAGAGCGGATAAGAGCTCGCGAGCGCCACTTGGAATTTCAAGTAGGCGATTTGGTGATGATGGCATCGGAGTGGCTCTACCTTAGGGTCACCTCCCATTCGAGGGCACGAGGACTTGGACCTTTCCCTGTTCCTAATGGCTTTGGCAACACAGCTTGTGGATTGAATTTACCAATGGGTTATGGGATATACCCCACTTCTCACGTGGCAGACCCAGCACCCTATATGGGCACCGCGGTGGATCCTAGTGAGTGCTTTGAGCCTATACCTTCCTTTAAGAGGGACACCCCAGAGAGCCACCACAAAATAGCCTTGAGAGCCCGACGTGTGCACATAGGGGCAATACTATGCAAGCAGGGTTCCATCGCCAGCAAGAGGGTGTGCCCCAGCCACCTTGAGAGGATGAAGGACCGTCCCCTGGTCGCAGATGCGGGTTGAGTTTGGAGGTTGAGGGTCGCCCTGAGCTACTTTGGAGGACCGCTCCCCCGGTGGGCCCACACTCGAGGGAGTCAAGTTCTCCGCACCCCGGGGGTATGATGAGGACATCACCAGCTTTCCCCTTTGTTCGAGGATCCAGATGCTCGCCAGCTATGCTACATCTTGTCCGCCACTATATTTTGAGTCATATGATGTAATTTTCATTTTCTTATCATGTACTTTTCCTTTTATTTGAGTCCAATACCTAGGTTAGGTAGCTATTTACCTAAGTCTAGAGTCATTATGTTGGTTAATGGGCCCAATTATATGGGCTAGGCACAGGGGCGCCCCCTTCCCCTTGGTTAAGTGTTAGTAGTCCAAAAGTCAGGGACTTATGTGAAAATGTGGGATTCCTATAAATAGGACCCCAATCCCTCATTTGGAGGCTAATGAAGTATTGATAAAATTGTCACAAGAATTTGTGCCTCTCTCTCTCTCTAGCTCTCTCTCTCTCTCTATTTCTCTCTCTCTCTAAAGGGAGCGAACCCTATTCTCTCTCCTCCCCACCCCCAAATTCGAAATTCACTCTCTCTCCTCCCTATTCACCTCTAATTAAGACCCCTCCCCCTTCCCCATACCTCCCATTTAAGTCCCCTCCAACCCCTAGGTGGAATCCCCTTCTCCTAGGCACCTCTTCCTCCTCCCAAGCAACCTTTCCCCTTCCCCATACAACCTTTCATTTTCCCAAGGGAGAATCCCTTCTCCCAAGCACCCCTTCCCCTCCCCAAGGCAGCCCTTCCCATTCCCTAGGCCCCCATTAACCCCTCCACTAACCCACCATTCAAAACAAAGGAGAGATCTCTCCTCCCTCTCTCCTTCCCAACCCAAATTCGCATCTCCCCCTCCCTCCACTTGCTAGACCACCTCTCAGCCCCATTTCTGCCCCTCCCACACCTTGAATCACCCCCTAATAGACCCCCACATAGTCAGGTGTCACCCCCACACCCATCCACCACCCCATCTACTCCGTCTCCCATCACCTTTCATCACCCTATCCATCTCAGTTCGCAGGCAGCAGTTGGAGCCCGACTTGCAGAGACTGCCTCGGTGCTGTCCGACGTCATTTTGAGGTGCACCATACATCGTCGGAAAGGTCTTCTAGTCTTCTTCGCAAGCGAGGTGGAATCGTTCCGACTTCACTACAGATCGTGGTGCCCATTCTTGTCCGACTGCGCAACCGTGACCAGAACCTGGACCAGAGCTATAGTGCAGAAGCTACCACGGCCACACCCCTCAACTTCTGAAGGCGCCACTTGGCCTATAGCTGCTAACACAAGGCATCTACTGATGTGACACCACCTTGGGGTGATGACCACAAGACAATATGACCCTTGAACCTAAGGTTGCAAGCAAGCAAATTGGCGATGATACCACTCGAGCGGCTCACTCGCTTGGTGCACACTTGTGCCCGTGGGCAACTAAACGATAATGGAGAGGGTCCGGGGTGGGACAATGATGCTCCGGTGCTTGGCAAGCTTGGGGAGAACCCCAATTGGGCCAAGGATGCCCACTCACGGGCGGCCGTCACACCATGGGTGTGGGTTGAAATGGCTCGCTCACAACTCGCCCGCGATGGACACTCACGTGTTCGGCAATTTGGGCCGGGCCCTCGCTCTCCGTCCGACGTAGCAAAGCAAGAATACTAAGCTAAGCAAGTGATATTTACCAGCAAGGAAAGGGAGACCGAGGCTCACCTAGCCGGCATGAAGATGCCAACTCCGGCCGAAGACGGGGGCGAGCGGGGAGGCAAGGGTTTGCGCCCGCAAGCCGCGTCGGTGTCGTTTCAAATCTGCGAAAATATTATTACATGAACTACACCTCTCGCAGGAGGGGGGCTCTTGGGGTGGGGGTTAGACTTATTACAACCAAGATTACCTCCACGTAGGGAGGGGCCTTCAGCCGGCCAAGTGGGGTGGGGAAATTATGAAGAGAACGCCGACTCTCCAAGCTTCGCCGGTTCTGCCACTCTTCAGTTTTGCTGAATAGGTTGTCGATGAAGATGCTGCCACAGACTCAACCGAGCTCCAAATTTGATGAAACTGGAAGTTCCCCAGCTGGCCGAGGATGATGCTTGAATTTTTTGGGAATCTCTGGAACTCGGGGCTGATCGGACCGGTGACTGGAGTAGGACAGTAACACTCTACCTCTGACTGATGCAGAACTGATATAGTGGATTGCAGAAGGCACTGCGGTCGCTCCTGAACTCCAAATTGAACGAAACTAGCGGTGACGCGATCTTGGTCAGAGTAGCTTTAAGCAAAAATTGACGGGGCCACAATCCGAGGTCGGAGAGGAGAATGGTGGCCAGAGAAATGAAGACAGGTCGAACCTGGACCTGCAGGGGGTAGACTACACACTCCGGCGAAGAAATTCAGAACAAATAGCTCGGGTGGGCGATTTGTGTCGTTCCTTCTGCTAATGATGGAGGACTAGACGAAGAAAAATTTTGTAGAAGGAATCATGATCGAATTCCTCCAAGGTTGGCCGCTGAACGGCTTCCAAAATCGCTCTGGCCTTTAGTCTGGGACAGATTGCGCAGTCGTTGAAGATGACGTTCCTCCGGACAGCTCCGAACTCGGATGCAGGCAGGAGTACCACCGTTGGAAAGAAGACTTGGAGACGATTCCAGCAATATAAGATATGCCACCGGGAGCCTTCAGGGGAAGTCGTGGCTGCTACTGCAAATCACTGCTTTTCTAAAACCTGCAACAGGGACAGAATAGGTGGAAAAGAGGGTGTGGGGAAGGGCATGAAAAAGGGGTTATTTGGTGGATGGGGAAGGGGGGGTGCGACCTTGGGTGGTTAGGGAGGTGGGGAGATGAAAGGGCACAGCCCAAGGGAGAGGGAAATTCGAAATTTGGCCTAGGGAAGGGCTCTTTCAGTCTTGGGGAGAGGGAGGGTTGCTTGGGAGAGTGGAAAGGTGCCTAGGAGAAGGGGTTTCCACCTAGGGGTTGGAGGGGGAATTGAATGAGTGCATGGGGAAGGGGAAGGGGCCTTAATGAGGGGTGAATGGGGAGGAGAGAGAATGAATTTCAAAATTGGGGTGGGGAGGAGAGAGAGAGGGGGCACAACCCACTTAGAGAGAGTGATAGTAAGAGAGAGAGAGAGGGAGATATTGAGAGGGAACTAGAAGGTGTGGAAATTTTCTGGATTCAATATTCAAGCATAATTGTTACAAATGAGAGAGGGGTGGGGCTATTTATAGACCCCACACTTTTCCTAAGACCAAACTGACCCTGACAAACTAACTAATGACCAAACAGTCAAGGGAGGGCCGCCCTTGGGCCTAGCCCAATGAATTGGGCCCATTAACCTATCAAACCAACATAATGACTTCAAGACTTAGGAAAATGACTTTCTAACCTAGGTACATGACTCAATAAAGGGAAAATTACATGTTTAAGACTCAAATAAAAATAAGAAAATTACATGACTCGACTCACAAACACATGAGGAACATAATGGCGTACACCGACGATCAATCCGAGCTTCAGAAAATGTGGAGGGGCAAGGGATGTCCCCATCATACCCCCGGGGTGGGGAAAACTCGACCCTGTCGAGTATGGGTCCACCGGGGAAGTAGCATCCCAAACGCAGTTCCGGGCGAACCTTGTTCTCCAAACTCGACCCATGTCCATAGCCGAGGAACGGTGCTTCCACTCGACAAAGTGGCTCGGACACACCCTTAGGCTGGCGAAGAGATCTTGCTTTGCTTAGTATTGCCGCCATGTGCTGACGTCGGGCTCTCGGGCTAGTTTGTGGTGGCACTCCGAGGGTGTCTCTCACAAGGATAGGTGTAGGCTCAAGACACTCACTAGGATCCACCGCGGTACCCTTAGAGGGTGCCGGATCCGCCACGTGGGAAGTGGGATGAATCCCAAAACCCATTGGTAAGTTCAACCCGCAAGCCGGGTGCCAAGGCCACTCGAACTTGGCAAGGTCCAAGTCCTCGTGCCCTCAAATTGGAGGTGACCCTAGAGTAGAGCCACTCCAAATCATCATCATCATCAAGTCGCCAACGTGGAATTTCAAGTGGCGCTCACGAGTTTTTGCCCGCTTTTTGTAATTCTCACCGCTTTTTGCTTGATGCATGTTTTGATGCATATGCCATGTACTAAGATGCGGTGTGAGTGAGTAGTGCGTGGTATGCAAAGGTGGTCCAGGGCAACCACATGTAGACCTATCATGCATTGATGTTATGAAGACTTTGAATGTCTTGGGAGGACCGGGGCATCCATAGGTGTCCCTTTCATGTGTGAGTGTGATGAGTGCCGGGGGACCCGGACATCCATGAATGCTCCTAACATGCTTGAGATTTATGATGAATGATGGTGGACCATTACAACCAAATATTGACCACTCATGTTTTCTTCTTGACATGTGGGTGATATGAATGAATGGACCCGACTTTCTAATCATGTCAAGTGGGGTGGTATGCCTAAGCACATGCATTTCAATCCTAGTGATGACTTCTATGTGCATAGGTGTGGGGTGGCCCTTGAGCTTCCATTCGTATGAGTCAAAGGGATCTAAGAAGGGAGACATCATGGAGTGGGGCCATCTATCAATCCCATTGTGTATGTTGCCTATGGTTAAGGCTTCTTTGGTGTAACCCAATTCTAGGAAGGGAAGGTTTTGGGTTATCATGGGTGGTAAGGGTAGGGTAAGGTGGGTGGTGAATAAGGTGAGTGGGTTACATTGAGATCTAGGCTCCCATAGAAAAGGGTCAAAGGGATCATGGTAAGGGTCACCTTGGTAGGGGTACTCTATGCTCTCAAGGTCCTCGAATGGTGAGTCATCCTCCTCAATAATTGGGCCAAGGTTGCTAATGGGTTGACCGATCAAAGCACTTGGGATCTTAATGGTTGGGGAGTGGACTAGGATAGGTTCTTCCTCCATGGGAAGAAGGAGGATGATCTCACTAGTAACTTGGCCATTAGTGTAGATGGAAGTGATGGAGCCAATGGAGGGATATGCTAGGCTAATGGTGTTAGTTTCGGACGGCCTCAAGGCTAGCATATTGGTCAAGTGAATTTGCCAATGTAGGTAGTTCACTAAGTCTCCCAAATCTTCCACACAATAGGAAGTTTGATAAGTGACATGTGGCTGAATGGGAATGATTTGGGATTGATATCCCATGGGTAGGTGGCATGGTTGTGAACTAGGAATGGTGAGACCTTTCTTGAGCCATTGGAGTATGGACTTATCTATGGTGAGGTTGGGTGTCTCTAGAGGAGCTAGGCTAGAGGTGTGTGAGTTGTTTGGCCTTTGGATTTCCTCTATGTTGGGAGGTGGATTCGGATGGGCATCCTTCTCCACTTGGGTAGGTGTGTGGGTAGCAACTTCTATTGCTAATGGAGTAGGGGGATCTATGGTGGGTGGTTTGGTGATAGCTAGCGTATGACACACCCGGGGTGGTGAACAAGCATGGGCTTGGGTTGGGATAGGAAGGGGAAGTAGAGGAGGCCTAGGTTGGGGAAAGATTGGTGTAGGAAGTGGGAGGTGGGTTGGGTGAGGGGTTTTGGGTTGATTTGTTTTGGGAGATGTGTCCCTTTTTGGGGACGATGGTGGGTTTGTGGTGGTGGTCAAGGGGGCTTGTGGGGTACGGGTTTGGTGAGGGGTTTTGGGTTTGGGGGTGGTGGCCATTATGGGCCTAGGTGGAGGGGTGGACGCGGTGTCCACTTGGTTTTTAATGGTGAGGGTTGGATAAGTGGTGGTCACCATGGAGGGAATTGGGTCGGTTAGGGGTCTCTTGTCCTTGGGATCGTTTGGGGTGGAAGTGGGGGCTAAAGGGGCTTGACTAGTGTAGGTTAGGGAAGGGGGGTTTGGTTGGGGTGTGGGGGCCCTCATGGGGTTAGGTGGGGAGGTGGAGGCCTTGGACACTTGGGTTCTAGTGGTAAGGGTTTGGACGGGTGGGGTTGGAGGAGTGGGAGTGCTCCTCGAGTTTTGGTAACCCGGGTAGGAGGGAGGAGGTCGGGGAGTGTAGACTTTCCTAAGTTCGGCTCTCATGTTCTCCCATGTGTTAATAGGCTCTAGCCTCATAACCCTCCTAAATTGTTCAATGAACTTCCACCTATCCTCGGCATGGTACACAAGTCGACTCTTGGCAAGGTAGATTTTCATGGGTTCAGTCATTGGATTCCTTTTAAAGTATTTGTCCATGTTTTCCTCCCACTCTAAATATGCACTAGGGTGGTATCCGTTAAAGATAAGGTCCTCAAATAGGACTTTGTCCAAAGGGGTGTCAATCGGACCTTTGCAGAGGGCCGAGTGAGATAGATGTGACTTACATGAAGTAGCCATGCTAGTGGACAAAAGAGATGCAACCGAAGACTCTAAATGCATATGAGCGTCCTAGGACCAACTTGATAGAGACAAGTTGTGAACTTGCTATGATACCACTTGATGTGACACCACCTTGGGGTGATGACCACAAGATAATATGACCCTTGGACCTAAGGTTGCAAGCAAGCAAATTGGCGATGATACCACTCGAGCGGCTCACTCGCTTGGTGCACACTTGTGCCCGTGGGCAACTAAACGATAATGGAGAGGGTCCGGGGTGGGACAATGATGCTCCGGTGCTTGGCAAGCTTGGGGAGAACCCCAATTGGGCCAAGGATGCCCACTCACGGGTGGCCGTCACACCATGGGTGTGGGTTGAAATGGCTCGCTCACAACTCGCCCGCGATGGACACTCACGTGTTTGGCAATTTGGGCCGGGCCCCCGCTCTCCGTCCGACGCAGCAAAGCAAGAATACTAAGCTAAGCAAGTGATATTGACCAGCAAGGAAAGGGGGACCGAGGCTCACCTAGCCGGCGTGAAGACGCCAACTCCGGCCGAAGACGGGGGCGAGCGGGGAGGCAAGGGTTTGCGCCCGCAAGCCGCGTCGGTGTCGCTTCAAATCTACGAAAATATTATTACATGAACTACACCTCTCGCAGGAGGGGGGCTCTTGGGGTGGGGGTTAGACTTATTACAATCAAGATTACCTCCACGCAGGGAGGGGCCTTCAGCCTGCCAAGTGGGGTGGGGAAATTATGAAGAGAACGCCGACTCTCCAAGCTTCGCCGGTTCTGCCACTCTTCAGTTTTGCTGAACAGGTTGTCGATGAAGATGCTGCCACGGACTCAACCGAGCTCCAAATTTGATGAAATCGGTGCCAAATGTTCCCCAGCTAGCCGAGGAGGATGCTTGAAGTTTTTGGGAATCTCTGGAACTCGGGGCTGATCGGACCGGCGACTGGAGCAGGACAGCAACACTCTACCTCTGACTGATGCAGAACTGATACAGTGGATTGCAGAAGGCACTGCGGTCGCTCCTGAACTCCAAATCGAACGAAACTGGCGGTGACGCGATCTTGGTCGGAGTAGCTTCAAGTAGAAATTGACGGGGCCATAATCCGAGGTCGAAGAGGAGAATGGTGGCCAGAGAAGTGAAGACAGGTCGAACCTGGACCTGCAGGGGGCAGACTGCACACTCCGGCGAAGAAATTTTGAACAAATAGCTCGGGTGGGCGATTGGCGTTGTTCCTTCTGCTACTGATGGAGGACTAGACGAAGAAGAATTTTGTAGAAGGAAGCATGATCGAATTCCTCCAAGGTTGGCCGCTGAACGGCTTCCAAGATCGCTCTGGCCTTCAGTCTGGGACAGATTGTGCAGTCGTTGAAGATGACGTTCCTCCGGAGAGCTCCGAACTCGGATGCAGGCAGGAGTACCACCGTTGGAAAGAAGACTTGGAGACGATTCCAGCAATATAAGACATGCCACCGGGAGCCTTCAGGGGAAGTCGTGGCTGCTACTGTAAATCACTGCTTTTCTGAAACTTGCAACAGGGATAGAATAGGTGGAAAAGAGGGTGTGGGGAAGGGCATGAACAAGGGGTTATTTGGTGGATGGGGAAGGGGGGGTGCGACCTTGGGTGGTTAGGGAGGTGGGGAGATGAAAGGGCACAGCCCAAGGGAGAGGGAAATTTAAAATTTGGCCTAGGGAAGGGCTCTTTCAGTCTTGGGGAGAGGGAGGGTTGCTTGGGAGAGTGGAAAGGTGCCTAGGAGAAGGGGTTTCCACCTAGGGGTTGGAGGGGGAATTGAATGAGTGCATGGGGAAGGGGCCTTAATGAGGGGTGAATGGGGAGGAGAGAGAATGAATTTCGAAATTGGGGTGGGGAGGAGAGAGAGAGAGGGGGCACAACCCACTTAGAGAGAGTGATAGTAAGAGAGAGAGAGAGGGAGATATTGAGAGGGAACTAGAAGGTGTGGAAATTTTCTGGATTCAATATTCAAGCATCATTGTTACAAATGAGAGAGGGGTGGGGCTATTTATAGACCCCACACTTTTTCTAAGACCAAACTGACCCTGACAAACTAACTAATGACCAAACAGTCCAAGGGAGGGGCGCCCCTGGGCCTAGCCCAATGAATTGGGCCCATTAACCTATCAAACCAACATAATGACTTCAAGACTTAGGAAAATGACTTTCTAACCTAGGGACATGACTCAATAAAGGGAAAATTACATGTTTAAGACTCAAATAAAAATAAGAAAATTACATGACTCGACTCACAAACACATGAGAAACATAATGGCGTACACCGACGATCAATCCAAGCTTCAGAAAATGTGGAGGGGCAAGGGATGTCCCCATCATCTACCATCACCAACAAGCGGCATCCCTTTCGGCATCAGGAAGAGCCTTTTCCAATTTTTCTCCCCCGGGTGCGCAGACAGTCCATTTGGGTTCTGCCCCGACACTGCCTCACTCAACGGACTCCTCCTCACCACCCCGATAGCCTATGGTGCTGTTCTCAGTTGCTGCTTGAAGAAGACTCATCCACGGACGTCCTCGACTTGGTCTCGCCTCATTCAGACTTCGGGAGTGATTGTGGTACCTTCTACAAGCAGCTGTAACAATCTGGGCCAGCCTGAACCTGAACTCTGAGCACCTGTTCCGGGGTCCACTCCAGCCAAAGGCGACGTGGGAACCGCCCACCAAAATTCACAGGCGTACCTGGGTCTGTCAGCGTCATTCCAGTGCCAGTCTCGTCAAGTTATGAGTCCGGAGGAGCGCACAGCGGCGGCTACACCGATCCCCTATCCTGCTGCTCAAGACACGGACAGATTCGGTCAGGTGATCCGTCGGCGTGATTCGAGCGAATCTCCCCTCCCCGCCTGGCTGGCTTAATGCCCCTCCCTACGTGGAGGTAGTGTTTGCATTGTAATACTGATATCCCCACCCCAAGTCCACCCTCCTGTGTGAGGCGTAGTGGTTGTATAATTTAAACCGGGATCAAGCTTCATCGGCGCAGTGTGCGGGGAACCCACACTTCCCCGCTCGCCCTCGTCTCCGAACGGGGTTGGTTTCTTTAAACCAACCAGGGTAAGCTCTGACCTTTGCTCCATTCTTGGTGCTTGTTCATTTAATATCCGTGGAAATTGCTCCGTTGAGCAAGAGAGAGAGCGCCCGACCCCGCGTGTTCCACTTACGAGCGGTCACCGTGGGCTGTGAGAGAGAGGGACCTAGTGCCCCAATTGGCACCGGCCAGCCCCTTAAGTGTGAGCCTCGTACCTTCGGGAGGGCAACCCTAGCCCTGCTGGCACCCTACCAGCAAGGGTCTTGATCCATCACCTCCCCTTAGCATCACTTAGTCACCCCGGGCTCGTGTGTGTGCGACGACGAATCGGCCCCAATCTTGGACTTTGTTGCTATGTGATTATGTTTGCGGAATAGGTCCTAAGGATCCGTTTGTTTGCTGCATGCCCCTTAGTTGTGTCACATCATCAAACTTAATGATTTAACTAGTATGAGATTCTACTTGCTGTGAATGAATTGTATTAAGTCTTTCATAAGAAAACAACAGCAACATACATCTCCCAAGTGCTTCTGAATCAGTCAACCTTCACACACTAAACAGCTGCCCCTGACAAAATGCAACGATTTATAAGAGCAAACACTCCTTCTCAGAGACAACTCCCCCTCACTCAATGATATGTTATTCATATATGGCTCATGCAGCATATGCAAATGCACAGACCCCTCAGCTTAACAGCTAGCGAATGGACATAGACAGGACTCCCCCTCACATTATGACATGATAAGCAGACATACTCATACTGAGTAATTAATGACATAGAGGAAGGACATGGTATTCATGGAAGCAAGGCATTTTATTCATGACAAACAGATAGTGTGAATGCTAGAAACAAACACATGTGCCATTTTTATTCATGGAGCTAAGATTTAAAGATATTTAAATCTCTCCTCAAAGATGTAAATCTGTCATTATCCAGTGGCTTAGTGAAGATAACAGCTACTTGGTTTGCAGTGCCTACATGGATTAGTTCAAAATTTCCTTTGGAAACCTCATCCCTAATAAAATGATGTCTTATTTCTATGTGTTTGGTTCGAGAATGCAAAACAGGATTCTTGGCTAGATTGATGGCACTAGTATTGTCACAATGTATAGGTGTGCACCCCAGGTCTACTTGGTAGTCTTGAAGTTGGTGTTTGATCCAAATGACTTGTGTACTACAACTCCCTGCAGCTACGTACTCAGCCTCTACAATAGAGAGGGCCACTGAGTGTTGCTTCTTGGAACCCCAAGAGACTAAACACCCACCTAGAAATTCACAATGACCACTAGTGCCTTTTCTATCTAACTTACACCCAGCATAGTCAGCAACTGTATATGCAACAAGATCTAAAGTGTGTGAAGCAGGAAACCATAAGCCTAGGGTGTGTGTAGCAGATAAGTATCTAAAAATTCTTTTTACAGCTGCTAAGTGTAATTCAGTGGGTCTAGATTGATACCTAGCACACATTCCTACACTGAACTGTATATCAGGTCTCGAGGCTGCTAAATAAAGCAAGGATCCAATCATACCTCGGTATTGTTTTGCATCAACTTCTTTACCTGATTCATCTGCATCCAATGAGGTGTTGGTACCCATTGGTGTTGTGATGTGTTTCAGATTGCTCATGCCAAACCTCTTGAGAATGTCCAATTTGTACTTGGTCTGGTTGATGAAATATCCATCCTCTAACTATTGTACCTGCAAGCCAAGGAAATACTTTAATTCACCTACCAAACTCATTTCAAACTCAGCAGACATCAATTGAGAGAATTCATTGCATAGTTCAGTACTTGTTGAACCGAAGACAATGTCATCTACATATACCTGAACTATGATGAGGTCCTTATTCGAACTCTTGGTAAATAAGGTTTGATCCACCTTACCTATATGGTAGCCCTTGCTGATCAGAAATTCTGTCAGTCTCTCATACCAGGCTCGGGGAGCCTGCTTTAGACCGTACAGGGCTTTATTCAACCTGAAAACTTGGTTAGGCTGGGGAGAAAATTGAAATCCGGGAGGTTGCTCAACAAAAACTTCCTCTTTGATAATTCCATTTAAAAATGCACTTTTCACATCCATTTGTTGAAGTTTATAGGATCAAGCCCCTACCGTTGCGCTAAAAGCTCGAGCTGGTAGCGAAGGCAGAACCGTATTTCCTTATGGCAGCGCAGAGCCCCACACTATCGTGCTGTGGGCGGACATGAGGGGCTTCGCACATGGACCCCATAATCCATGCGGCGGGTTGGGCTGTCAAGCACCGATGGTCCACGTGGGTCCCATACCCCACGTGGCACACACCAAATCCCTAAGGGAGACGCTGGCATAAACCAACAATCTCCCCCCCAGCGGCACCTAGGGGATTTGAACCCGCGACCTCGCTCTGATACCAGTTTATATTTTTAGAACAAGCGAAAGCCAATAGAATCCTAATTGCTTCCATCCTAACAACAGGTGCATAGGATTCATCAAAGTCAATACCAAATTCCTGACAGTAGCCCTTGGCTACTCGTCTGGCCTTATTTCTAGAGATAATCCCATCTTCATTCATTTTATTCTTAAACACCCACTTAGTTCCTATGACATTAGTATTTTCTGGTCTTGGAACTAGCTCCCACACATTGTTTCGTTCAAACTGTCCTAGTTCCGCATTCATTGCATTAACCCAACCTTCATCTTTTAAAGCTTCTTCAACATTTTTGGGTTCTATTTGTGAGACCGAGGCAACTAGGTCTTGATTTTGAACATTTCTAAAATGAGATCTTGTCCTAGGGGGATAATTCAAATCTCCTATGATGTTTTGGACAGGATGGTCTTTTAGAAATCTAACATTTATTGAAGGCTCACATGTTTCAGCTGGCCTTACTTGATTGGGATCGTCTGGTGTTTCATTTGGCTGAAACTCCTTTTCTTCTTTATCTTCTAGGAATTCTCCATCATGCTTTGACTCTCTATCATCATTTTCAATATTAGTAGCACCTTTTGTTTCATCAAAAATGACATGTGGTGACTCTTTAATTTTTTGTTCAGCAATGTTAAAAACCCTATATGCTCTAGAAACTTCAGAGTATCCTAAAAATATTCCAGGACAGCTTTTAGCATCAAATTTATCTAGGTCCTTCTTGTCATTATTATGGATAAAACATTTAGCATCAAAAATCCTAAAATGAGCCAAGTTTGGTTTCTTACCTTTCAATAGCTCATAAGGAGTTTTCTTGTGAACTGGTCTTACCATGGCCCTATTGATTGTATAACTTGCTGTATTGGCCGCCTCTGCCCAAAACCTCCTTGGTAGCTGACTCTCGATCAGCATAGTTCGGGCCATTTCCATAATGGTTTGATTTCTTCTCTCCACAATTCCATTATGCTCCGGTGTCCTGGGAGAAGAAAACTTGTGCGTTAGTCCCTCAGTTTCACAAAGATCAGAAAACATGGAGTTTTCAAATTCACCTCCATGGTCAGATTGAATTGAACAAATTTTGTGTTTTCCTTCTTATTTGACCTTACTGAAGAACTGTTTGAACTTTTGAAAAGCATCATTCTTGTTAGCTAAGAAAAAGATCCATGAAAATCTAGAATGATCATCAATAATCACATAACCAAACCTACTGCCATTAAGACTCTAAGTTCTAGTAGGATCGAAGAGATCCATATGAAGGAGTTCCAATGGTCTAGAAGACAGTGGCTCAGATCTTAGTTTAAAAGACTTTCGAGTCTGTTTGCCTAGAGCACAGGCATAACAAATTTTTAAATTTGAGTTGAATTTTATTTTGGGTAAACCTTTAACCAGATCAAATTTCACCAATTTATTTAAGGTAGTATAGCTAGCATGACCTAAACGCCTATGCCAGCTAAAAGCATTATTTTCAAAATCAGCAGACAAGCAAAGGTTTAACTCAGATTTATCATCTAAGTCCACAATGTAGACGTTATTGACCCTGTTGGCTATAAACTTCACATTGTCAGAACTTATTTCCAGAATTTTACATGAGTCATTATCAAACACAACTCTGTGACCCTTGTCACATAGCTGACTAATACTGATCAAGTTGTGTTGAAGACCTTCCACTAGAAGAACTTTCTCAATAGAGGTTGTGGGGGACTTACCAACTGTTCCAATGCCAACAATTTTACCTCTGTTCTTTCCTTCGAACTGGACCATACCCCCTACCTTCATCTCCAGCTTGCTGAATTTGGATCAGTAACCTGTCATGTGCCTGGAGCAGCTGCTGTCTAAATACCACTTGTTGTTCTCAGCTGCTAGACAAACCTGCAAAGTAACAAATCAAGTAGAGTGTTTTGGAACCCAAGAAAGATTAGGTCCAAAGACATTGTTCAACTCTTTAAGCAAACATTTTGGAATCCAAAACTGTTCCACGATTTTCTTCTTTCCCATGTTGTTAACATTTTTGTTGAAGTTCCGATTAACATTGTGTCCATTTGGTATAATGATGTGGAAATTGTTCTTACTGTCAGACCTTTTATTTTTCGGATATCTCCTGTATCCATCCTGTCTAGGAGAGGTATACTTATTAAAGAATCCCTGAGGATAGAATCTCTGAGGATGAGCATAATTTCCCCAGTTTCTTCTGTGCTGACCCATGTTCTTATTAGAATATAAATTTTTGTTGTGGGTCATTTGCCTTATTCTGTTAACACTCTTGTTCTGGTTGATTGACATTGGAGCTTGTCTAGTTAAATTCTTAACAGTTTTAGAGTGTTGTTGGACGTGTTTTGTTGACTTATTCCCAGTTTGCTGGACACTATGAACATGACTAGAGCTTGATGGTGTGTCCATTTTTTCTTTTCCCTTTTCTGGATAGAACGTTATAGTTTTGAATTCAAAAGGTCTTTTCTGTGTCGGATTGTAGCCCAAACCCTCTCTATTGAAATTAACCCTAGCACCCAACATAGTATCTAAGTTCGACTTTCCTTGAACAAATTTTTCTAGGGTTGTTTGTTTATCTTCCAGCTCTTTCTGCAGAGTTTCATAGTTTTTCAGGAGTTCAGAATTCACTTTCCTCACAGCTTCATTTTTCTCAATGATTAAGTTGTTTTCACTTTGACTCTCTTGAAGCTTTAACTTAAGTTCATCAAGCTGTTTATGAACTTCCTGGTTTTCAGACTTGAGGTCATCATTTTCTCTCTTGAGAGAGTTCATCTCTTCTAGTTCTTCCTTGACCTTTTGATTTTCTTTGTTAGTTTCGATCTGTTCTTCAGTTATAGCATTCAGTTTTCTCTTTACCATCCTATGTTCTTTACTCAAAGCATTAAACTTAGCTAGCAATTCGGCATAGGAATCTTCCCAATCATCAATTGTAAAGTTCTCAAAAATGTTTGTTACCTCTTCGTCGCTTTTGGCCATGAGACATATTCCTTCTCCGTCTTCCTCTGAAGAGCTGGCCTCTGGGTCTTCCTCCTCGTCACTCCACGTGCAGACCATAGCTTGAGGTTTCTTTTTCTGCACCTTGGAGGCCTTCTTCTGGAGCTCAGGACATTCACCTTTTATGTGTCATGTCTTCCTGCAGTGATACCATGTAATCTTCTTAGTTCTCCTAGTTTTATCATTATTGGAATCAAACTTTTTACCAGAAGAGTATGACCCTTTTCTTTTGAATGTTTTTCCCTTCTTTCTCAGAAATTTTCAAAACTGACGAGTGAGCATAGCCTGCTCCTCTTGATCAAGGTCTGACAGACCGTCAGACTCTCCACTGCTACTACCACTACTGCTGCTAGCTTTACTGGTGGACACCTTGAGGGCAATGTTCTTGCCCTACTTCTCACTTCCTTCACCATTCCTTTTGAAGTTCATTTCGTAGGTCATTAGGGATCCTATCAGTTCAGTGACTGTCATTTTCGACAGGTCCCTAGACTCTTCTATCACTATGGCCTTAGTGTGCCAAGCAGGGGATAGAGACCTAAGAATTTTCCTGACAATGTCCCCTTCTAAAATCTGTTTCCCAAGCCCATTAAGACTATTTGTAATCAAAGACAACATAGCATACATTTCTGTGATAGTCTCCTCAGATTTCATTTTAAATAATTCATATTCGGAGGTCAGCATGTTTACCTTTGTGGCCTTCACTTGGGATGTACCTTCGTAGATTAGCTTTAATTCATCCCACATCTTCTTGGTAGTTTTGCAGGCTGAGATCCTGACGTATTCATCAGGGTGAACCGCGCACTGTATAATGTTCAGGGCCGACCAGTTGATGGTTGAAAGTTTGACATGATCATCCATCCACCCGTCTTCATTCGGTGGAAGCTCATAAGGCCCTACGGTGATCACTCTCCAGAGCTTGTGGCTCTGGGCTCTCATAAACACATCTATCCTATTTTTCCAGTAGAAATAGTTAGTACCATCAAAGAAAGGAGGGCGGCTTATAGACTGTCCCTCAGCCATGAAGCTTCGAGGACCATTAGATCCAGTATTACCCTGGCCATTGGACCACATAATGGGTAACCTGCTTTGATACCAATTGATAGCACACGGAACATGAGATAGAAGGGGGGGATGAATATATCACGTAGAAATTTAACGCAATTTGAAATGCAAGAGATGAAAAAACCAGTCGCAGCAAGAGAGTCTTCCTGAACAGCCCACGAAGAGACAATCCAACAAAAACTTAACGAGAAGAGGTTGATTTGGAACCGTGAACAAACAGTTTAAGAGCTCAGGATGCAAAGAGTGATTCAGCCAAACACACTCCAGAAGAGATCAGACAGAGAAACCACACAGAGGAGACGGAGAGTTTTTAAGGTGGTTCGATTGCGATCTGCAATCTACGTCCACCCCTTACTCTACAGGAGTAAGGCTTCCTTGCACTAAGCAATGAAAGACCACTGCAGACTCAGTCTGCTGACATCCGCTGCCTTACAGCTTGCCATAAGGGAACAAATCCCTCTACACCGATCCTGCAACCCACAGGATCTGAACCTGACCTTGCTCCAGCAAGATCAGAACCGGAGGACCAACCTCCTTTCCTCTAAACCATAGG
Organism: Amorphophallus konjac; assembly: GCA_022559845.1. Classification (NCBI taxonomy): domain Eukaryota; kingdom Viridiplantae; phylum Streptophyta; class Magnoliopsida; order Alismatales; family Araceae; genus Amorphophallus; species Amorphophallus konjac. The sequence continues at coordinate 107,685,836 of CM040123.1, forward strand.
GTACACATGAGTGAGTTCCCTACACTCGCAACTGGAGAACCAATCTCCCTTCCTCTAAAAACACTTAGAGGGTAACAGAGCAGTAAGGAAGAAATGTGTGAAACAATTCGAAAAATAAAATGATGAGAAGAAAATAGTCACTCAAAACCAACGAAGATGTAGCTTCTAGAGAAGCAGTCTTTCAAGCTCTAAAACCCAACAAAGATCACTCAAACACTTTAGGCTCTTCTCTCGAATAGGGAAATTCTTCTACACTCAATGGCTGTAGATGCTCTATCTCTTTTCAATCTTCAACAGCTTTCTCTTGAAGCCTTCAACCTCTTTTATAGCTAGAAGGTAGCGCGTGGTTAACACGATTCCTGCCCATTCCTTCTGGCAGAGCCTATCCCTTTTCGTTTCCACATGGCAGGATCATCCTTTCTTTTTGTTGCCTCGGATCACGAGCCCTTAAACCTGATACATTGACTTCCACGTGGAGTACCCTCACTGATTTTGGGTTCGCCGAACACCTGCTCGACCAGGTGACAGACCTGCCAAGCAAGAGAAGACATTAGTGGAAGCTACACTGATCGCGAGCATGCACAGACCTTGATTGAGCACAAGCCAAGACATGCACAGGCCTTACGTGTGTGCATGAACAAAGGTTGCACCGACCTAATGCAACCCAATGCAAAGATTGCATGGGTATTATTGCACAAGACAAAGCAAAGCACGGACACTAACATGCCTTCTACAAGAAAGATTGCACAGACTGTGATGTGCATAATAGAAGATATGCAAGACAAAAAGGATGTGCACTGACCTGATTTAGCACAAAACCCTGCACCGACTTAGTATGGTTAAGATAATGTAAGACTTGCATAGACTTAGAATGCTTCGTATCACAAACATGCACGGACATTATTGCTCAAGGCAAAGACATTGCACCGACTTCGATCATGCCTAAGACACGAAAATGCACCGACCTTGTATGTGTGTGTAGGCAACAAACACACTGACTTGGTGCGAGAATTACACCGACCTGTGCGAGCCAAAGCCTGCACCGACCTGCCTTAGCAATCGTCCAGATAACCATGTGCACTGACCCTATGTGCTTTCATCGCACTTGCATGCATTGAGATAATGCACATATTTAGCAATGAAATGTGCACAGACTTTGTGTGCATGGTGCGAGAATTGCACCGACTTGTCTAATGCATGAACAGACAATGCAGCGACTTAGTCGTGTGCAGCAACTAGGGTTGCACCGACTTGATGCTTGCATGCACAGACTCTACTCAGTTGAAAAAGTAGCATATGCACGGACGCAATGCATGATGAACTAAGTATGCATGGACTTTCTGAGTAGAACTAGAGAATGCAGTATCTGAAAAATGAATAAGTGGAATGTATTAATATAGACTATCAAGATTGACTTAAAGTGTAAGACATCATCAAAACTGTAGGAGTGCAACAATAAGCATTGAGGGGTCGGTGACCGATCTGGGGGAGGGCTTCCCGTCGATGTTGGTGGTCGTAGGGGGTTTCGACCCGCAACTGGACTGGCAGAGGAGGTACTACGAGGGGGCTGAGGAGGGCGGGGAACTGGTGGAGTACCCACCACTTCTTCGTGCTCCCGGAGCTCAAGGGTTTCCTCCAGAAGCACCAACAACAGCAGATGAAGAAGAACGAATGGCATTGGGAAGAAGGTGGATGGGGTTTTTGTGGGGTTTCGTCGAGGAGATAGGAACGTGAGATCACCAGAGAAGGAGAAGAGGGAGCTCATCGGTCGACGGAGTTTTTGTGGGGAAGAAGATGGTCGAGAAGGGGAAGAGGGATTTGAGGGTGGGGCGGCTAAAAAATGGGGGGGGGGAAAATGAAAAGTCTCGAGCGCCCAAATATGATGTACAATGGCACCAACAAAGTCACGTGAAACTCCTATGTTTTTAAATTTTTTTATTTTTTTATGAAGCATCTTATTCTTAAGTTCACTTGTAAAATGTCGGTACATGTAACATTTTCCTACGCTTTATGTACAACTGTGAGAATAAATGGGCCATATACTCACATTATAATGAAACGTAGGAAATTTACCTACAGAATTTTAAAAACGTAGGAATAAGTCATATATACCTACGTTTTATTGAAACATAGGTAAAATTCATAGCTATAGGTCCCATTTCTTGTAGTATCATGACATAATGGTGCAGCACATCCGAACATGTAGAGCATATTTTTCAAACTTCCCTTAGCATGACATGCATGAAGTTGCATGAGAAGACAAACTAGTGTTCAATCTTCATAGTATATGCAGACTTCTTGAATACCCCCTCAATGCAGCACACATGATAGTTGGGAAATGCAGTCAATGGTGCAAGTGTTCACAAGATCAAAAGATTGGATTTTAAGGCAGCCATGACAGACATCATCAAGTAATTGTTAGGAATGATGAACCAAGAACTCATATGGCCACTAGGGGTGAAACAAGATCAAACTGACCCACAGGCCTTGCAGACCATCAACAATAAATTCATTATCACATCAATTCTATCATCATAACAGAGTCTTCATGATCAACCAAGGAGAGGTTTTCAACAAATCAGCGAGGAGTTTTTCACACTGCAAAATTTATTGAAAGCAAGAAAGAGCTTAACTGCAACAACTGACAAGAGAACATAATATGCAGAATTAACATGAACTGAAATTTTTATTTACAAACCTGTGCCTTGATTTACAAACCTGTGCCTTGAGCTGCCATTTTCAGCTGATCCTTTGTTCAACTCCAAGGCACCCTACAACATAAGTTCTCAGTTGACCTTTTTAGGTACCCATGCCTTCTTGGGTCCTTGAGGGTTAGGTCCAAGTCTAGCATTCAAATTTCTCTTTCTCTCTGCATTGAAGTCATCACTTCTCATCCAAGGACAATCATCAAACACATGTCCATATTCACCACAATAGAAACAACACACAAATGATTTGACATTCTTTCTATGTGCATGTGCATCAAATTTTGTGGGTGAACATGGAATTTAATATTCTTGGCATGAGAGTGAGTCCTTTCTTTTAGATGCCAACAGTCCTTTGTTGGGCCTCCTCTAAAGTTGATCAGCAGTGTGGAGACTGCTGTGTGTTGATTGTGTTTTGAATGATTGGCAACCGTAGAGTTGATCTGGTTGACTGTAGAGTTGACTTTGGTGACTTTATCTTGACCATGGTAATATTGTGTATTTTGATGAATTTTTTATATGTCAGATCTTTACATAAAACACTTTTGCACCTTCATACTGTATTTAGCTAAGGTCGGTGCTAGTCACCATTGACTGAATAGTCAGGTCAATGCATACACAGATTCATTTAGTCATTTCATCAAATAGTTTGCATACATGAACATTTCTGTTCTTAAGGTCGATGCATGTTTCAGAAGTTCTTTACTGAGGGTGGTGTCAAGTCCTCATTAGGTCGGTGCATGCATTAGACATGGTTAACTAAGGTCCGTGCATATGCTCATGAGGTCGGTGCTAGCCTGTTGTGCATTGTCATAAGGTCGGTGCTAGCATTAGTTAGTATGCACAAGGTCGATGCTAGTTGCATTCTCCTTTAAGTCAGGTCGATGTTAGTAGTGTCTTATACTAAGTAAGGTCGGTGCAAGTAGTGCCTCACGCACACTTAAGGTCGGTGCAAGTAGTGCCTCACGCACACTTCAGGCCGATGCTAGTAGCGTCTCACGTATACTTGAGGTTGATGCTAGTTGTGTTGATTCTTTCAAGTGAGGTCGGTGCTAGTTGCTGCTTTTACTTAGTGAGGTCGATGCTAGTTACCATCTGCATAAGTCAGGTGAGTGCTAGTCACTACTGACTATACAATCAAGTCAGTGCTAGTCACCCCGTCTGCATATTCAGGTCGATGCTAGTTCATGTCTCTGCACCTTGAGGTTGATGCTAATTTGTATTGCTCCTTATTTTAAGGTCAACGCTAGTAGTCCATATCATGCATTAGAGTCAGTGCTAGCCTACATCTCTTCATGTACAGAGGTTGATGTTAGTAGCCACCTGTGGACGCCAAAAAAATGACGATGATGATCATGGCGACATTCGCGTCTACACATTAGAGCGCGAGTCGAAGACAGAAATGCCGAATAAACCTCATGCCTCGCCCGATCAGGACGAGAACTCGCTTGGTGGTCCGCTACCCGCTAAGGAAGCCCCCTAAGCAGAAGATACAGCTACAACTGTAAGACCCCAAATTCTTTAGAAATTTATTTAGAAAGTTATTTGTAATTATTTGGAATTTATTTGAACTTATTCGAATTAATGAGAATTATCCAAATTAATTAGATTAATTAATTAATTAATAGAATAAGTCATTTTTCAACTATTTTCTAAAAATCCCCAAAAATCACATCTTGTAGAATTAATTTTGTTTAGCAACTTTGTCTTCTACATTTAAGCCTAAGAAAATCATTTATTATGCCGAATTAGTGAACTTAGTCTTCCGAACTTAACATTTAACTATTTACGGAATAGTATAAGTAAAAATCTGACTACCTTAGAAAAATCTGTAAAAATAGTAAACAGATTAAGGTCGAGGTAGATAACAACTTTTCCTTCTGGCATTAAGCCATTGTAAATCCGTGGTAAGATCTATTTAGAGTTTAAACCCAAAAGTGCACACTTTTGACCCATACCTAACCCTTAGATTAAAACACGAAATTCGACCTCAATACTCGACCAAATGATCTGAAATCAAGGGCAAATGGAAGGCCACAATGTAAGGAACATTTACCCTCAATCAATTTGAGGTAAACTTAGCCCCAAAACGTGCTGCCGACATAGTTTGGTCAAGTCAAAGATTTCGGCGCCGTTTCTAAATACGTAGCTTGCAGCAGCGAATACTCCCAACTCAGAAGGCTCCAGAAGCTCTATGAGCTATCAAAATGAAGCCCTACGAGTCTTCTTTCATTTGGGTACTGTGGGGTTCGCTGAAGTTTCAGATCTGGAGAGATCTAGTTCGAATTGTGGAGGTGGGTCAGCAGGCCGTTGGCTTCCCTTCATCCTTCTTTGATCCATCGATTGAGGTAGGATTTCTCAACCAAATTTTGATCATGAGTATAGCAAGTTGTTCCTCTTATCGAGCTCTATCCATTGGTGGCAAAAGCCCCAATTTTCATTAGGTATCCGTGGAGAAATCGAGCTTTTTATGAGGTGCTGTCCAAGTGTTCTTTATCCTAGGGTTTGAGTTTTCTCTCTCCGATTTGAGGTAGGATCTAACAACCAAACTCTAATTAACTTACATGAAGTAATCAGCATGTTATTATCTTTCATTTAACGTAGAAAGCCCCAAATTCCATTGAGCATGCATCGTGAATTTTGATTTTTGTAGAAGCATGTCTAGAACATGATTCATATAGTGTTCCTTAAGTCAGAGCTTGATTACGGGCTCATTTTGAGTCATGTAACTTGATCTTCATGTAGCATATTATATATGATTGGATTCATGATCGAGTTAGCTTTCTTTTGACACCAAAATCCCCAAATTTGGTTTTGTATATCGAGAGAATTCGACGATTTAGTGGAAGTATGTCCTGAACTAGGTCTCCTTGTGTTCTTCATAGAATAGGTTGTGATTCTTGTGAATTCTGATGAAATTCATGTTTCCAAACTTTAGTTTTATGACCCTAATATGTCTAGCAAGATTCCTATGGCATGTGGTTTTGATTTCAACTCATTTGGACCCCATTTGGGCGAGTTCATGCGTTTTCGGGAAGCCCCGGCCGGTTCTGGGCTTGCAGGGGTCGACCCCAGGGGTCGACCCATCACTTGGCAGCCCAGGCCAGCCCGAGGGTCGACCCCAGGGGTCGACCCATGCGGCCCAGCCCGAGGGTCGACCCCAGGGGTCGACCCATCCTGCTCCCAGACCCCAGTTTTTCTAACCCGATTTTCTTCATTTTTCGAACCGAAGATGGATCCGAATCAGTGGGGAATCAACCCATTTAACTTAGACCCATTGAAATTATATTTTTGAAGAACTTTTGACCTATTCATGTACCCCCCTTGATTTCAATTTGCATTGGTCCTTTCTCGCAAACATAGTACAAAACACGATGTTTACTATCTCCATTACAACACTTACATTGGTTAAATAGAAACTCACTTAATTAATGATTAATGGTGTAATTAAAGCCCCTGATAATGCATTCTATTTCACCGCTGTGAGAGCTTGTTCTTTACCTTGACAACTTGTTCTAGCTTGTTGGCTCTTTGGCTAATACACATGATAATGGTTAATCATGATATCTTAACTTGGTGATTAGGATTAATATGTTGATTAGCTTGTTTGATTGCTGCTGTTTTACAGCAGCGCAGCACGATTTACTCTTGTTGTGACTTGGTTTCGATCTCCTTGATGATTATACTTACCTTGAAATTCTGGAAATGAATCTCTTTCCTACTTGAAGTTGTTATTGCTACTTAGTTTAAACCTTAGAATTCTGGCCATAAACTGTGGAAGTCTAGATTCGTGGGATCTTTGATCCAAAGAAATCAATGCCTGGCAAACAATTAAGGACTCGGTCTAGTCCTGGGAAGAGCGCCCGAACACTACGTGTACCCCCGGGGAGGTGAATGACTAGGTGTGGCATTTGGCACCAGTACTTGACATGTGTTAAATCTAGGACTGTCCACTACTCTCTCCACTACTCTCTCCACTACTCTCTACATTACTTTCTACTACTTTTCACTTTCCACTCTTCACTGTTCTATACTCTACTTGTGGTTACTTTACTTGCTTATTACTTGGACGTGGAAATGAAATTACATACGTGCTTGACATGACTTGAATTGTCTTGATATGGCCAACTTTTTATCGTTATCTCATGTAGTAAATTCTTGTCTTACTATTCTATTCATTATATTTCTTGACCTTGCAAGATCTTTGAATTCTGTTTCGTGATATCACCGTTATCTTTTTATTGTTTTATCATTTGTAGCATGACATTTTAAAATGTAATTAAACTGTTAATCACTTATACCTGTCTGTTATTTCCTACTGAGCGTCAGCTCATAGTTGTGTTTTACCCCTTTTCCAGGCTGTTCAGGTGACGCACTTACCGATGGGGAAGGGCAGGTGTGATGTCTTGAGTGTATCAGTTCTAGTGTGTTAGTAGTGTGATATCTTACTTTTAGTTGTGTTTTGGAGAGCTTTTAGTCTCAGCCATGTTATTGAGTTTTAGTGGTTGTTATTCCAGTTGTAGTAAGTTGAACATGAGGTTATTGTATCAGTGGTGGTTTGTTAATGATCATTTAGTATTTCCATCTTGTAGCACTTGTGTATTATTTAGTTTTTCCTCTCTCTCTTGCCAGCGTGTCCCTAACTGTACGTCCCGATATTTCCGCCTTGTTCGGGGCGTGACAGTATAGAATGGTATCAGAGCCTAGGTTTCACATTCCTAGGTTTCCTAAGTTTTAGGTTTTCTTGCATTGCATCCCAATAACCGGTATATCAAAAGGTGTTGTCCGAACGTTAGGCTACGCCTATCGGAAAGGTCGCACACTTGCGCGAGTGGTCTTTGGACCGATTACCTCCGCCAGGTACCGAGTTTTTGGTCGTGTCTAGGTGCATTAGATCCCTAACATTATAAAAGTCTAGGACCTGACCTGGTGAGAATGGGTAGAAACTTGAGTTAAGATCGTTTCTTAATCGTGTAATTATTTATCTTGATTAAACCTAAGTAATCTATTTCTCGTGTAGATGGCAGCTGATCGTGCTGAATGGAGGAACCTACAGCGTACGGTGCAAGGCCTTACTCAGGCCCTTCATCAAGTAGCTCAGGCAGGAGCGGCACCACATGGCACCGGTGATCTATACCGGAACTTCCGCGGAATGAACCCGCCTAGATTCGCTGGTTCGACTGACCCTGACCAAGCCGAGCACTGGCTAGATGAGATGGAGAGGATCTTTGAAGTTATGCAATGCACCAACCAGGAGCGTGACCTTTTGTCCACATTTCAACTGGAACATGATGCACGTACTTGGTGGGATTCTATCAAGGCAACTCTCGGTGATCGGCAAGTTATGTGGGAAGAATTCGAAGAATTCTTCAACAGCAAGTATTTTTCTGATAGAGTGCAAGAGAAGAAAGCGGCAGAGTTCGCGGCCTTGAAACAGCGAGGTTTGTCCGTGGCAGAGTATGAGGCTCAATTTGCACGGCTTTCTCGATATGCTACACATCTCATTTCCACCGAGAAGATGAAGGCGAAGCGCTTTCTCAATGGATTGAAGCTTCATTATATCAACCAATTGGCACCGATGGAGATTTCCACGTATTCTGAGGTGGTAAGGAAAGCGTAAGTTCTAGAGGATACTCTTGAGATGACGGAGAGAATCTGTGGTAAAGGCACCAAGAAAGAATTACCTACGGGTTCCGGGAGTTTCAAACCCGGGTATACCAAGAAGAGGCCTGTTAGTGGACCTGGTTCGTGGAGCGGGTCCGGATCGTGGAAGGGCAAGATGCCGAGGAACGAAGACAAGAAGCCTGGACCTATTGTTCCATTCAAGGGCGTGTGCCACTATTGTGATCGTCCGGGTCACAAGATAGAGGAGTGCTGGCGCAAGCTAGGCGCCTGTTTGCGATGTGGAAGTAATGAGCACCGTATCCCCAATTGTCCTCTCATATCGGAGCAAGCTACACCGGTAAAACCTGTAGTCTTCAAGAAACCACAAGGCAAGCTTCAAGCTTTACATGCAGATGAAACTGGGATTTTTGATGCTGGCGGACTCGTCGAAGGTACCCTTACTATAATCGATAAGCCCGCATTTGCTCTCTTTGATACTGGTGCAACACATTCTTTTATTTCACGGAGATTTGCTAAGTCATTAGTTGTGGAACCTATTTTGATGAATACTCCGTTAGAGATTTAAACCCCTATTGGCACTAGATCAACAATCCAGTATTTCTATCCTTCTAGTAAGGCTATGATTGGTGAACAGAACTTTCCAGCAGATTTGGTCTGCATGGACATGAAGGATTATGATGTAATCCTAAGAGCAGATTGGTTGGCCAAGTATGAGGCCAATGTTCACTGTAGTTCTAGCTCAGTGACTTTTACTGGACATTCTGGTTTATCTTTTACGGGAGTCACGCACCATAACTCCGTACCGCTCATTTCGGCTCTCCGAGCTGATAAGCTTTTGAGGCATGGGTGTGAGGCTTTTCTAGCCTTTGTCTGTACAACTCCTGAGCAGTAGATGGAGATTAAGGACATTCCTGTTGTCCGAGATTTTCCTGATGTCTTTCTAGAGGAACTACCAGGACTTCTGCCTGAGCGGGAAGTTATCTTTTCTATTGATCTTATTCCTGGCACATCTCCTATTTCCAAGGCTCCTTATCGTATGTCTCCTGTAGAACTGCGGGAATTGAAGCAGCAACTGATGGAATTGCTCGAGAAGGGTTTTATTCGTCCTAGTACTTCTCCGTGGGGAGCCCCTGTACTATTTGTCAGGAAGAAAGATGGTTCGATGAGGCTGTGCATTGATTATCGGCAATTGAACCAGCAGACTGTCAAGAACAAATATCCCTTGTCGAGGATTGATGAACTATTTGACCAGATAGCAGGAGCTCAATATTTTTCTAAGATCGATCTTCGATCTGGATATCACCAGTTGCGGATTAAGGAAGAGGATATTTATAAAACGGCTTTCCGCCGCAGGTATGGTCATTTTGAGTTTGTCGTTATGCCTTTTGGTCTAACGAATGCACCAGCGGCTTTCATACAGTTGATGAACGATGTATTTCGGCCCTATCTTGATCAGTGGGTCGTGGTATTTATTGATGACATCTTGATCTATTCCAAGAGTGAATTGGAGCATGCTGAACACCTGAGGATGGCATTGCAATTGTTGAGAGATCATCAACTTTATGCTAAGTTTAGTAAGTGTGAATTCTGGCTGCAAGAAGTGTCCTTTCTCGGACATATTATCACCAAGGAAGGTATTTCAGTTGATCCTTCGAAGATTGAGGCAGTGAAGAATTGGGAGCAGCCTACTAGTACAACTGAAATCAGAAGTTTCCTAGGCCTGGCAGGCTATTACCGAAGATTTATTCAAGATTTCTCCAAGATTGTAGTACCTATGACAAGATTAACCCGCAAGGAGAATAAGTTTGATTGGTCAGATGATTGTCAGCAAAGCTTTCAGACTCTGAAGGAGTGTTTGACTACTGCACCTGTTTTGGCTTTACCTTCTGGTGAAGGAGGATTTATTGTTTATACTGATGCTTCAGGTATTGGCTTAGGCTGTGTACTCATGCAGCATGGGAAGGTGATTGCCTATTCCTCTAGGCAGTTGAGGAAGCACGAAGATAATTATCCTGTTGATGATTTGGAACTTGCTGCAGTCGTGTTTGCTTTGAAGATATGGAGGCATTACTTGTATGGGGAAACCTTTACAGTGTTCTCAGATCATAAGAGTTTGAAGTATTTATTTTCTCAGAAGGAACTCAACCGGCGCGCCCTTTTTCCCCTTCATCATGTGCTAAACCGGCGCCTTTCCCTTTCCCTTGCATCCCTTCTTAATCCGACGTGCAAACAATCCGTCCCATCTACATTCCGATGCTCTGTTTTGCATCATTATGGCGTGCAGAGAACATTCAATGCCCATGACTCTGCTTCTACCTTCGTTCGACAGCACACAAGCAGTAGCAGCAAGGCAAGCTCCGGCAGATCTCTGAGCGTCCCATCCTCGGACGAGCAGCAGTGTACGGGACAAATGAACAGCGTCCAGCACCGCCAGTCAACTCCCGACCTCGTTGCGGACGAGGTGGAAGTGGCAGGGACGCTCCCAGGCTGGATGATATATAAAGGGGGCAGCATTGTGAAGCCCAGAGAGGAAGAAGAGGAGGGACCAATAGGAGGGAACAGAAGAAGAAGAGAGAAGAGGCTAGAGGGAAGGCTGCTGGTTCGGCTAAGGTTCCCAGCGTCCGAAGAAAAGAGGAAGCTACATCCATCCCCATCTGCAAGGTGAAGAAGAAAAAGAGAGAGGGTGAGAAAGAGAGAGGGGAGAGAGGGAGAAGAGCTTGTGCTCTGTTCCTCCTTCTCCCCCACCGATGTATCTTCTTTCCCCCACCTCAACACTTAGCTTTTCTTTTATCTTCTCCGTTGTATTCTCCCCCGTGCTTTGGGGGTAGATCTCCTTTCCCCTTGAGGATGAATAAAAGAGTGACTCTTGTGGGCGTAAATGGCATTCTATTGCTCTCACCTCTTCCCCTTTTCTTCCATTTTCTCCCTCCCGATTTTCAACATCACCTGGGGTCCTCAGAAGCTTGCCCTTTTATGGCATGAACTCTGAGGGAACCAGTTCGAAGGGTGAACATTCATGGCCACCTGTGGCCTACATCTGTCCCGTTCCACGAAGTCATCACCCGTGAGTGGTGAGAGCTCTCGAAGGCTAGTCCTCGAGCTTTCAAACACTCACATTTGGGTTATTGGACCGACATGAGGTCCAGATTTGAGGTGCACCCCGGAGTTATCCGTTTGGTGTTCCTTATTGCTCTCTGGCAACTCCCAGTCCAGGGGAGGTGCTGCCCAAATTTCGCCAGGATGGGAACACTCAAGAACAGACGAGCAGGATGAGTTCTCTGAGCATAAGAACAGCCGAACAAGCCAAGCCCTCTGGGAGTAAGAACAGCATGTCTGAAGCCGTCTCTGAAGCAAACCGAATAAGTTCTTGCATAATTCCCCCTTAATAAGATATTCAATCTTCATGCTCGTTCATCTGAATAAATGATCAGAGAGCTTTAACCACCTTCTCTATCAACTTAACCTATCAATCAAGTGAATAAACCATTCAAAATGTCAGTCTAAAGGTTGAAGAAACAAGAACGAAAACAGAAGAATAAACAGAGCACAAACAGAATGAAATACGGCTTAACCCGGCAACCCCTAATCCGGCGTGGACTAATCCGGCGCGCTACCCCCCCGCGCCGGATTAGCTCCACACTCAAATCCACTTCGGAATTCCGGAGCTCAAACCGGCGCCCCCCCCTCTTGTTAGGCTATTCCGGCGCGCCCCCTCTCCCTCCTTGGCATTAACTTAACCCGACGTGCCCCCTTTACACCTCCATAGCCGGCGCGCCTCCCTTGCATCATGTTAAACCGGCGCGCCCCTAGTGTCCATCTAACCGGCGCGCCCCTCCTCTCTTCCTTCATATCCATCTAACCGGCACGCCCCTCCTCTCTTCCTTCATATCCATTTAACCGGCGCGCCTCTTTTATATAAATAGGGGGAGGTAAATAATAATAATAAGAGGGAGAAAGGTTCAAACAAAAAATGCAAAGATCAATACCAAATAAAAAAAAATGAAAGGAACTCTATTACCCGTGCTTCGATTAAAATTTTGTTCCGGGGGCGCACATTAGTGAGCTCGGGCTACTCACTTAAGAATTCACTCCCTCGGACTGGGTGCAAAGAGAAAATCGACGACGCCTTATGGTATCTGACATGGTTTACAGAATTTCCGACATGGCCATAGTCCGAAATCATCTCCGGCCAATAGTCTATCAACTCGATCCGTCTCTACCGGGATCCAATCCCGTATTCTCATTAAACTTGCCTTGTTCGTGGCAGACATTTGCGCGGTTTTTGTTATCATCTTTTATACTACAAACACGGACCTACGTCCGAACATGCAGTGGCCCATGAGTGACCGACATAGTCTGAACATTCACGTCCCGAGACGGGTTTCTAGCATAGTTCATCTTTCACTATCCTCCTACATTATTAGTATTCCCTTTAGGCCGTAGGGCCCTTATTTTTGGCAATCAATTAAGGGTGTTCCCCCGTATGGGGGATGTAAATAACGCCGTGGCCTTTACGGCACGGCGGGTTTCGGTCCCGACATGAACCACACAATTGTCTGATTAGTCAGATCGCGCACACCATGGGCTTCCACGAAGCCCGAAGAAATCGTCACTTTGTGACTGGCACGCCCTTGCACTAAATAGACGAATTAACCACGATCAACAAATGAGCCGATTCCCCCTCGAATTTTAGTGCGTCCACAAGTCTGGCACGCCCGGTGGGACTGAAATCACCCTTCATCTCTTTGCCGGGACTAAGGGCCCTACGGCCCCTTTCATGTAATGCTAATTGTTTGATTTGCAAATGCAGGTTGCATTTCGGACACCAGGATGGCCCCCACGTTCGGCCAACAGGCCGTCGAGAGCCATGTTCGAAACGGCTACTTGGCCGTCCCCCTCAGCTTCGGGAGCTTCCCTCCCGCGGTAGGCTTCCCCAACTTCCTTGGGGTAGCCTTCACGAACCTGCTGGACGTGGAAGCGTCTGACAGGACTGAAAGCAACGCTCCCATCCAGGGGGCCGCCAAAGCTGCTGTCGGCCGATCAATGGCCGAGACTTCCAAGACCGTCCCGACTGGGACGCTGAGCTGCAACGTGCACCACGTGCACCAAACTACTGGCCCTTCTCACGCAGGGTCAGCCTCACACCAAAGGAGGCTCCGAAGGAGCCATGCCACAACATCATACCGAGGCCAGTTCTCCAGCACCGGCAAGTCGGCTGTCGTCGGGACTTTTCGGGTGCATCTTAACAGACAGCGTTCCGAGGTGATCCTGGATCGCATTGTACCCACCGTACCAGTGCGCAACTCTTTTCAGGCACTGGAGAAGATGAAGGGCAGTATGACACCTGCCATTTAGGCCCCAGTGCCGCGACATCAGTTCGCCTCCCGGCCCACCAAAGCTAAGCAAGTTTGGGTTCCCAAGGGGGCCCGGTTCACCTCACCAGCCCAGGCGAGGCCCAGCACCTTCCGCCTGGCAAGGGCACAACAAGGAGATCGGGTCAGGACATCGGCCCTAGTCTACCAGCCGACATTAACTACACCGGCCCCACCGGACAACATCCACCGTCGACACTACCGACGTCACTATCAGGCTGCCCGTGTGGAGCCTGCAACCCACATGCCCGTTGCTGCCAACAGGGCGACATCACCGGCTTCTCCTCCTGACCAGGACTGGGAAGGAGTGGAGCAAGCCATGAAGAACTACTTGCGGGGCCCGGGGAGCACTCCCCTGAGTCGCCAGAGATTACTGGGGGTAGTAGCCTCTGCCTTTGAAGAAGAAGAGACCCGGCCAGTGCCCAGTGCCGAGTCAAGAAACTACTCTGAGGAGCATTATCAGTCCCCGCCGAGGGAAGAAGTGAAGCCGTAGAGAGCGGTCTTTGACAGATTGGTCTTTCCAGGTAGGCGATCGAGAAGAACAACAAGAAGAGGCAGAGACCTAAGAGTTTATACCTGCAATATGGCAGGGGTATCTGGCCGGTACGGGGCTCTACCAACCGAGCCCGAAGAAGTAGCCAGGCTTGCCACAAGGCCAGGACCTCTTACCAGAAGAGGGAAAGCGGCAGCTGAAAAGACACAAGTCCACACTGGAGGAGCTAACTATGAGGAACCTTCAACATCCTTGGCTGCCAATGTTATTACAGAAGGCACGGCGGGAGGACCATCCACTTCATCCGAAGAGGTGCCGATCGAAGAAAGGGGGGGCACCCCTAGCCTTCCCATGAACGACCCCGCGGTATTGCACATGATGCAGAAATATCAGCGGGAGATCGAATTGTTAAAGAAACAACTGACTGAAAGAGCCGCTCAGCCCTCAACATCCGGGCAGACTGAAGCATTACCAGAGACCCCTGGGGGCAACGGTCAGGCCTCGGAAGCTTCTCCACAGGCGACGGTGTCTCCCCCAATACCTACCTACACTGGCGGCGTACCCCTGCATCAGCCACAACATATCACACCGGCCCCGCCACCGAACTTGCCATTCCAGGGGTCCACTATTGCACCTCAGGCGACAGTGTTAACAATGTCGCTGGCACAACCGACCCATTTCTATCCAAACCCGGTGGACCCGGCAACAGTAAGCAGACTAATGCTCGAACAAATGATAGATATGAAGTTGGCAGAGAGGAGCGATGGTGATCACACGCCATTCGACGTATACCGGGTACCTTACCCGGCACACTATACTGCCAAAAGGCTACCAGCCGGCATCACCAAGCCGCCAAAGTTTGAGAAATTTAATGGGCAAGGGTCTCCCAGGGAGCACATTGCCTATTATGTGAATGTTATGGGGGATCTAGCGGCGGATGAAGCTTATCTCCTCAAGTTCTTTGGCTCGACACTTACCGGGCTCGCTTGCAAGTGGTATTCGAGCTTGCCCGCCGGGTCCATTACCGACTGGCCTGATATGCAGAAGAAATTCAAGGAAAGATTTTACATCGCTGAGAGGGAGGTAACCGTGGCTGAGCTTTACGCCATGAGACAGAGAAATGAGGAGTCGGCACTCGACTACATAAAGAGATGGAGGAACCTCAGCATGAGGTGCAAACGTCCCCCGCATCAGGAGGACGCAGTGCAGATCTGTAAACAGAATCTAAAGAAGGAGATCCTTGAGAGGATGATCGGTGCTGTGGTAAGGTCGTTCGACCGTCTGAATAACATAGTGGCAGAGATCGAAGCATTCCTTGCTCGATACTCTTCCGCTCCGGCTGCATCAAGTCAGAGGGTCAGGTAGGCTGAGAGGAGGCCAACACCGCCAGAAGTTCATACACTGGACTTCGAAGCTTTTGAGAAACAGAAAGAGAAAGCCAAAGAGATGGCCAACACCTCCACTGAACGGCGGGAAGCTCCCTCCCTGCGGGAGAAGATGAGGAACAAATTGTATTCCTTTCCTCGAGACAAAGCCCGAGTCCTGTTCGAATGGGCCACCAGGTACAACAAGATCACATTACCAGATCCAAAGAGGCCTGGTGACTTGAAGAAGAAGGATGATCCTCATTTTTGCCCATACCATCAGATGCTTGGTCATACCATTGAGGATTGTTACATCTTCAAGGATGTCATTGAGTCCTTGATCAAGAAGGGAGAGCCGGACATGGGGGAGCTCAGAGTGGATCCTCCGTAGCCGCACGAGATGCCGAGCCTCGGCACCACTGTGAACATGGTATCTTTATACCAACAGCTGCCTGAAGAATGGGCGGAGGCCAGTACACAGGCCACTTATCAAGCCTTCGTGATGGCGCCAGCTCATGATCAAGGAGGTTGGCAAGCCGCGCCAACGAAGAACAGAAGAAGAAGACAAGCTCGTCGGCCCACTCCAGAGGTTCGCATAAGGGGTGTTACACCCCGACCAGTACCGCCACCTGTGACACCTATTTTGCATGACACAGCCCCCCGACTCGTTATGAGACGGCCCACTCACAACAAGAAGAAACACATCCCGATGCGGGTGCACAAGGAAACCAGCCCTGCGGTAGAAAGGCTCCAGGCCATCATTGATGGGCTTGAAGACTATGAATAGCCCGAAATCTAGCCTATGGAGTTGAAGGAGTATGTCCCCTGGGAGGAGTTCGAGTCACTCGAACTCGCTCCAGAAGCGGAAGCCGAGACGAAAGAAGAGCCTCTCTTATGGGGTGAGCTTCCCCAAGAGCAGTTGCCAGCCACTGAAGAGAAAAAGAAAAAGAAGAAGAGAAGACCTAGAAACAAGAAGAAGAGTGGGGTGGTCCTTTCTTGCAACACCCTCTCAGCATTATTTGACACAGCCCTCTCCCTGAGAGAGGAAGAGCAAGAAGTGCCTGTTGAGCCGTCAGAGGTGAATCAGGCTGAAACATCCACCTCCCAACATGCCACCAGGTCGGGAAGAGCGTGGGGACGCCCTCCTCAGGCCAACCACAACATCCCGCTTAGGGGAGAACAACCATATCACATCCCCGAGCCTAGGGTCCAAGGCGTGGAGATCCCCCCTCCATCGGGCCTCTACCCCAGAGAACCAAGTGGCCAGAGTGCCCTGTCATTCATTGAATTTCTTACAACTCAGAGGGGAGGACAGTCATGCCCCTGCGAGTCCCGACAGACCCAAGGGGTAGACAGCCCCTCGGCTCTGTCTGTAGCAATCCCTCCTCGGCCAAGGGAAGAGCCCGACAACATCCCAAATCTTGTCAAGTTCTTGCAAGAAAAGGAAGTGACCCAGCAGGCCCCTGTGGACGTCGAAAAATGACGGCGTCGATCGTACGGCATGCACATCGTAACACTCGAGAGCAAGCCAGAGACGAAAGGGCCGAATAAACCTCATGCCTTGCCCGATCAGGACGAGAACTCGCTTGGTGGTCCGCTACCCGCTAAGGAAGCCCCCTAGGCAGAAGATACAGCTACAACCCTCCGACCGGCCATGCCGAGAGCTGAATCAGAGAAAAGTTGGGAACTCCGACACAGTCTCGGCATGCACCGAAAGTCACGCAGAATCTGGGACCGAGTCCCAGAGGCTACAAACGGAATATTATGGAGGCCATACGTCGCAACCGGAACGTTCTGGGAATGCCGACATTCATATAAATGGCCGTGACTTTGAAAGGAATCCGTTTGGTGCTTAAAACGGCACGAAGTGGCCCTAAAACAGCGCGCCCCCCTCTTAAAACGGCGCGCCCCCTTTTTATTTGGCTACACGGCGCGCTCCTATCGAAGGGGCCTCCCCATTTGATGCTTAAAATGACGCCCCTTTGAATGTGGCGCCGTTTTAACCCCTCATTCTATTCTCTGAAGCGCTTCCCCGGCGCGCAAACAAGCCATCCCATCTACACTCCGATGCTCTGTTTTGCATCATTATGGCATGCAGAGAACATTCAATGCCCATGGCCCTTCTTCTACCTCCGTTCGACAGCACATAAGTAGCAGCAGCAAGGTAAGCTCTGACAAATCTCTGAGCGTCCCATCCTCGGACGAGCAGTAGTGTACGAGACGAATCAACGGTGTCCAGCACAGCCAGTCAACTCCCGACTTCATTCCGGACGAGGTGGAATTGGCAGGGATGCTCCCAGGATGGTCGTTCTATAAAAGGGGCAGTGTTGTGAAGCCGAGGGCACACAGACAGAAGGAGCTCACAGATAGAAGGAGCTAGAAGAAGAAAGGGCTGAGAGAAGAAAGGCTGAAGGGAAGGTTGGCTGGTTCGGCTAGGGTCTCCGGCGTCCGAAGAGAAGAGGAAGCTACATCCATCCCCATCTGCAAGGTGAAGAAGAAAGAGAGAGAGGGTGAGAAAGAGAGAGGGGAGAGAAGAGATCAAGAGAGAGAAGAGGAAGCTACATCCAATTCCCCTCTTCCTGGGGCGCCGTTTTAACCCCAAGGCTATATATAGCCTGTCGACAGAAGAGATCAAGAGATAGAAAGAAAAGGGGGACCCGATCAAGAGAGGAAGTGGAATCAAAAAGAAAGAAAAGGGAAATAGAAAGAAAGGGGGGAGGTCCAGGGGTGCTTCTTTTCTGAAGGAGTTCCCGGCTGAAGTCCCTCGGCGGCCGCCACCCTCTTCCGCTCGAGCTCCCCGGTGTCGGAGAGGACGATCGACTGCTTCCCTGCCTTCTAGGTGGGTCATCGTCGTGTTCCTCGTCGAATCTCCCCGCTTCTGTTTTGCTATATTCGCCCCAGGGCTGCAATGTAAATGAAGAAAAGGGGGAGGGGCGATGATACGAGCCTTTCCTCCCCCTTTTTCCTCATATTTCCTTCTGCCTTTTTTTTATTCCGTCTGTAATCGTTTCTTCGATTAATGGAAACGGCGGCCGATCGACAACGACGGCGCCGGAATCTACGTGCTCTGCATACACATAACTGTGTCTTCCATGGGATGAATAAAGAGTTGCTCTGATTGATGTTGTATCTCTTCCTCCCGCTCTCCAATCCTCCTTCGAGCGTGCATTTAATGATGTCTCCAACATATGTATATACTCTCGTATAACCGATTTCTCCGACATTGGTTATGCCTTCGGGCTACATGAATCATTCATCCCCCTCCCCGGGGTTCTCTTCCTTTTGAGTTTGACGCAACGGCTGGACTTAGCATTGAATATTTTATGGGCTTTGCGAGCAGAGATGTACTTGTGTGCATATCTCTGTCTGGTCTCCGCCTAGGGAATAAGGTTCTTCACCGTCCCCTTTATGCTCTGTTTCATAGACCAGGGGGATGGGAAGAATCCTTGGATGGCTTCCAGTCGTTCGACGGTGAGCCCCATGTGGGTTTGTTCTCGAATGTCATATATACATATATGTATATCGGTACCCCGGGCTATGCGCCGGCTACATATTCTGCTGGTGATTGACTTGCTCGATCCGTGGGGCTCCATCATTTCAATGTATTTCTAGGCAATTAGCTTGTCTGTCTGGCATCGTCAAGCGAAGTTTCATACTGCTTCCTGTTATGTCATTTGTACTTTGATGGGAGTATGCTATGTAGCATCACTCCAGCATCCGGGGAGGGGGGACATTCCCCAAATCCTGTTTTCACCAATCATTCGGTTGACAGAGGGATCGTCTCTCGATGACAAATCTCCCTGTGGACCACTGGGTGTACAATAATGGGGCTAAGCCCTACAGTTCAGAATCTGCAGTCCTTAACGGACTCGACAGTGACCGTGGGTGGTGTTCCCCTCGTAGGCTAGCCCTCGCGGATTCCTTCCCTGTATGGTCGTCCCGATTCGAGTGTTATGGTGACTCGGGTCGCGTGCCCCTCGTAGGCTAGCCCTCGGGGTTTTCGCTCCCATATCGAGTCGCCTCACTCACTCACCGTTACCCACGGACTCGGTGCCCCTAGCAGGCTAGCCCTCGGGGTTTTCCTATCCGTTTGGGTCTGCCGGCCGCCGTTGTGCCACCCGGCTTTTAGGGGTTTACTCCGCCACGTGAGTACTCCCTGTGTCTCCCTGACCATCCTTTGAGATGGGGAGATGCTGCCGAAATTTCCGCTCGAACGAGTTAAACTTGGAACAATCGCCTCACGCGAGCCTGTGACTCGGCCTTTAAATGACTCGGCACCGATTCTATGAATAATCAACTTAATAAATTCTCAAAACCATCCAAAACCTCTTAATAAATCTATGAATAAACCAACGAGGCTCCTGTTTCCATGAAGTCGGGTTAATTCGGCGCGTTCACGCGCGATCACGCCTTAAAACGGCGTGCCCTTCCCGGCGCGTCCTTCCCGGCGCGCCCTTCCCGGCGCGACCTTTCCGACGCGGCCTTCCCGGCGCGCCCCGGCTTCCCGTGTCGTTTTAACAGCCTGCCCCTTTTACCTACGGTTCTGACGCCGTTTTAAACCTTTTACCTACATTCCAGGGCGCCGTTTCAAGCGTTTTAGCCCCTGTCTTTGCACGCACTACACCGGTTTCGTCCCGAATCATGTCGTCGCATCATTCTAACCCCTTTCCCACTTATGGGATGAACTCTTGTGTCAATCACAGAAGGATGCAAGTCCCTCAACTAACAATCATCATGTAGTTCCTTTTCTGGCTTCGACAGCCCGATATCTCGGTAATTAATCAAAGGTGTTCCCTCCTCATGGGGGATGTAATTAACGCCATAACCTTTATGGTATGGCGGACTGCTGGTCCCGACCGAACCTCACATTCGCCCGACACGGGTCAGAATGAGCGCACAATAGAATCGTCACTCATGTGACTGGCACGCCCGCGTCGTTAATTGATCATTTGACTACCAGTTAGTCAGTTGGTCGATCGACCCGAGAAGGAAAGAAAAAAAGGTCGCGAACAAGTCTGGCACGCCCGGTGGGACCAGTGTCACCTTTCATCTCTTTGCTGAGATATTCAGGCTTCGAAGCCCTCTCAAAGGCTACTGATTATCGCCTTGTTTGATATTTCACTGCAAACAATGACGACTCACGGGATAACCGGCGTCGGCTTCAGTCCTGCGATCGTCGCCAGACACGCGCAAGGGTACCTGGCGGTGCCCATGGAATTTGGTAGCTTTCCTCCTGCTGTGGGCTTCCCCAACTTCTTGGGGTTGGCCTTTGTCGACATGCTGGAAGTCGAAGCCACGGAACCCGTCAAGGAAACCGTGAAGGAAATGGAGCCTCTGAAGGCTCCCTGCTGCGATGGTTCGCTCAAGAATCCGGCCCCGGCCGCTAGCTGCCTGGTGCACCACATTGTACGTGGGATGCATCCCACTGTCATCAACAAACCCCCTGGAGGACGTCAGCGTCGCCAGGCTCGCAAGAACACTGCTGTGATCACCGGAACAGTCTCTCAGTCCGGAAAATCAATGCTGGTGGGAGGCATGCGTGTCTTCCTCAATGGGCGCACGGCACGGGTGACCCTAGACCGCGTTATCCCAAACGTTCCTGTCTACAACAACTATCAAGCTCTCGCTGGAAGGAGGGCAGAAAGAGAAGAAGCCGGCCACCATGGCCAAAGAAACCCGACGCTCAGGCCGAGGAAATTCAAACAGGTGTGGGTTCCCAAGCTGACCCAACCTGCCTGCCATCCAACGCCCACCCGCCGTCGTCCTATGAGCGACGAGGCGGGAGCGAGAAGAGAAAGGGGCTTGTCCCCGATGAATGAAGAAGTGGTGGTTGCGGACCCTCCGCGTCACAGAAGTTTCCGGGCTGTGGCCCGTCAAGCCAACGTCCCTGCCACGGGGCGAAGGTTCCAACAACCAGCCGACAGGGCTCGACTGGCCTACATTTCTCCTGCTGGAGGTCGACCACTTTCCCCCGTGCTACATCAAGAACGGGGTCGAGAAGAAATGGCCTGCCTGGTCAGAAGCTATTTTCGAGGATTGGGTAACACCTCGCTCGGACAGCAGCGGCTGATGCAGACAGTCGCCACTGAAGAAAATTACTACCCATCAACGGCAGATGAAGAAGAAATGGAGGATATAATGAGGATGTCGTCGGTCGACGACAATGGACACAATGACGGCTTTGAGATCGAAGCCGATGAAACCTCCCCCGAGCGGGAAGAAAGAAGAAGAATTTCTGTGTTCGAGAGGTTGACCTTTCCGCAACAAGCAAGGCGGAGGGTCCATCGACAAAGAAGGAGGATGCAGGTTTTCACTTGCAACATGGCTGGTGTATCCAGCCGATATGGGGAGCTTCCTGAAGACCCCCAAGAACTGGCTCAGTTGGCCGTACGATCGGGACCAGCTACCCGCATGACAGAAGCAGCAAGAGGGCTTCTGACAAGGATGAAAGAGAAACAGCCCCAGTTATACCTCCACTGGGATGACAAAGCCCCCGTCTTGACCGCTAATGTGGTAACGATGGAAGAAGAAGACGACGTACTCCTCGACATCCTGCCCGAGGGTACGTCCGGGGAAACAACAGAAGGTGTCCCCACCACTATAGATCCATCAGTCTTGATGTTGCTGCAAAGATATCAACGGGAAATAGATTCCCTGAAGAAACAGCTGATGGAGAAAACTGAACACTCATCGGCCTCTAAACCACCCGAAGTCCAAGGTGAATCATCCCGGGGAGCGGCTCGTCGAGACAACCCTCCACCACTTTATACACTACCCCAGCCGTCAGAGCCAACTGTGACGACAGCACAACAGCGGCCACCACAGCCTCAGCCGCTGCTACCTCCGGTGCTTCCTCAGGTGCACCCAACACCCCCGCTGCTGCGTCCTCCACAGGCGATGTCACGCCCCGAGCGCGGAAGATACCCGGAGATGCGCGACGTGTCTATATCAATCATGTCAATCAGAGTGGTCGTGTATTCGACACAAAGACAGAGATGCGTAAAATAGCAAGATAACCCAATCCTTTATTTCATAATGGATAGACTATTACAAATCCAATACTCTGTTTAATAAAAAGGAAAAGAATACATATTTGACTCAAGAAACTATAGAAAAGACTAGACGACACTTGTAGAAGTTCTATCACTTTCACTCTTGACCATTCCCATCCGATTGACTTCCATCGTCGTCGGACTTACCTGAAAAGTAGAAAGGGACAAAACGGAATGAGCGAACGCTCAGTAGAAAATTATATCTCAAGTACTAGCAAGTGGTTTAAGTAATTACATCTTTCATGAATGCAATAAAGCTATGCATGCTCGCATAAAACGACAAGATAGAGAGAAGGTAATATCAAAGAAATAAGATGAACTTAATCATGAACTTCCAACAAGATAACAAGTGGTTCAAGATATTCAAGCAAGTACAATTAACAAGTCATGTCAAGAACTTTGGCTATCATGTATCAAGCAAGCAAGTAAATTACCCTTTTTCGGGCCACGCATTTCATTTCATATCAAGTACGATTCAAGTACAAGATGTGTGTGGAATGTCCAATCAAGCAAGTCAAGTACTCGGTATAATGCCAGATACCTTATCATTTTAACTCCCATGGGCACAAGTACTTTCGGGTGCTCCTCCCTGGACCAGATCGGGCCCTATATGCGCAGGCATTTATCATGTGTTTTGACATCCACTCTTGTTTATAGCCAACATAGAATTTCAATAATCAAGCTTGTAGACACGTATGACAACTTTGATAGATAAGAGTCCAAAATATGACAAAGGACATAGAATGGCGATAATAACGGTATAATCACGATATCGATAAAACTAGGTAGAACATGATTCCCTTAACTTGGGTACCATGACAAATCAGTATGGACATTCTTTATATAGAATTGAGGTCCACATGAACAGTATATCAAAGGTAAGATACCCTCATTCTTATCATAGAATTGAGGTTTACAAGAATGGCATGATATGGCATGATGTCATCATCCCATTAAGAATTTCTTATGATATACTCTTTGTATAATCATAAGGGCCGGTATCCCATGTTTCTTTAGAGTGACATGGCATCAATAGTGTAATGGGTTTTTAGGGTACAACCAGCTCAGTCGGCCTTGAGGGAATCCAAGGCTACGAGGAGTCTTACGGAGGTCTCTATGACTAACTCGCTAGTCCAAAGGAACGGAATGTCCAATGGAGAGCTTGTATGTCAATGAGAGTTGAGTGTGATCGGTAAACCAACATGAAAACATGGGACTATACTCACGGAGTGGAGAATAGTGCCGATATATATATATTATAATATATAAAACCATCGGTTAGCAAATCAGATAAAAATCAGTTTATAGTAAAATAACGACTTAGGTCAAGTCGTTTCTCAAGTAATTAACGCCTAACAGAAGGGCGTTTATATATGGTCCGTTTTGCAGAATTTTCAATAATTCAATAATTTATCTAAAACGCGCCTTGGGAAGGGGCGTCTCTTCAAGAGTTGACGACTACAGTAGCAGGCGTCTCCTTATATATATATTTGACAGAATATCAATAATTTCATGAATTGTCTAAAACACGCCTTGGTCAGGGTCGTTTCTTCAAGATCTGACGACTACACCAGAAGGCGTCTCATTGTTTACATATTTGACAGAATACAATTAATTTTCAGGAATTATCAAAAACGCGCCCTGGGCAGGGGCGTTACTATTTAATTCTATTTTTCAGAATATATAAATTTCAGGATTTTAACCGATACACGCCCTAGGAAGGGGCGTTACCTTTCAGATTCACGCCCTATGAGGGGGCGTTAATATGTGGAAAACGACTTTGTCCAAGTCGTTAATTCAAGTTCCTTCAGAAACTTTCAGGGCAGTAACAATTTCAGGATAACAGAGGAACGAATGTAATATCATGACAGTAAAGTTAGCAGGTTGAAGACAGAGGATCATGCATTATTTTATAATCATGATTTCATAGATAATCAATTCTTAAGATGGGTGATTAACGGTTTAAAGAAATTAACGCCTGAGTACGGGGCGTTAAACATGAAATTAACGACCTGGGAAGAGTCGTTTCATGTGAATTAGCGCCCTTGACAGGGGCGTCTCTTTCAAAATATTGCAGAAAACGCATGGAAACCATAATAACTGTATGCATGATATGCTTATATATATATATATATCTTGCATTAATTTCATTTGGGCTACAATAACTTGAGAAAACCTACCTTAATATGATTGAACTTGACGAAGGGTTTGAAGGATCGGAAACTTCAACCGCAACTTACGAACAGTGGTATCAAGGAGAAGAACTGCAGTTTTCCTATAGGAAAAGAAGAAACATTAGTATTTCTTCATACTTTCTGACCGAAGGGAAAAAGGAAAAAGAACAATACCTTTGTTCTTCACGTACGCCGCCTTCTTAACCTATAACAGAAGAAGAAGATGAAGAACAGTTAGTTCTTCATGCAACAGACGTAGAGAATTTAGAGGAACTATTCCTCTCTCACGTACCTTGCAGACTCCGAACGCCAAATAGCGTTGTAGGGTTCGAGCAGTAGGTTATTTATAGGGATTTTGGAAGTCCTATTAAAAGTAGTGTTTGATTGAGGGTAACATATCCCTAATAGAGTCCTTACTCTAATAGACACTTACTAGATTAGGTTAATCTTTCCCTGGATAAGCTCTGGGTTCGAACGAGTCACGAACTGAATTAACACCTTTGGTCAGGGCGTGTATTCTTTAATTAACGCCTTGTATAAGGGCGTTTCTTAAAAAGCGCCTTGAAAAAGGGCGTTTCGTGTTTTAAAACACGCCCAAGATAGAGGCGTTTCTTTTACTTACCCATTTGGTCGCGTGAGAACTGACGACCGTAGGTGTGGGCGTCCTTTCTTTATTCACGCCTTTGATAGAGGCGTTTCTTTTGAATTAACGCCCTAATAAGAGGCATTATTTTAATTTTGTTTTAGTTCATCGAATTAACCCTATTCTTATTATCTGTATTACTACTGTAATATATATATTTTAATTTATTTCAAATATTCATTTATCAGGGTTGCTACAGGCGACCACCCTGGTCACCCCGTACCTGCAGCCAGCACACTTCTATCCGGAGCCAGTCGACCCCACAGTCGTGAACCGGATGATGGTGGAGAGGATGATCGAGCTGAAGCTCGCAGAGAAGAGCGAAGGCGACTACGTCGCATTCGATGCCTATCGGGTGCCCTAACCGCAACACCATGCGGCTAAGCGACTTCCCCCGGGAGTCAACAAGCCACCTAAATTTGACAAATTCAACGGGAAAGGTTCCCCAAAAGAACATATTGCATATTATATGACCGTTATGGGTGATCTGTCCACCGACGAGTCATATTTGCTGAAATTCTTCGGGTCCTTGCTGACGGGGCTCGCATTTGAATGGTACTGCAACCTCTCGGTCGGGTCAATCAATGACTGGTCAGATATGCAGAGGAAGTTCAGAGAAAGATTCCATGTCACGGAGAGGGAGGTCACAGTGGCCGAACTCTATTCGACAAAACAAAGGGCAGATGAGACAGCCCTTGACTACATCAAGAGGTGGAGGAACCTCGGAATGAGGTGTAAGCGACCCCCGCATCAGGAGGACGCTGTGCAAATATGTAAACAAAATCTCAGGAGGGAGGTCCTGGAAAAAATGATCAGAATGGAAATACAGTCGTTCGACCGGCTGAATAATGTGGTAGCCGAGGTGGAGGCTTTCCTAGCTAAACCTGTCCCGACGTCAGCTGTCAGCATAGCCCAGAAAGGCAAGGCGGCGGAGCGGCGCCCCGTACCTAAAGAAGCGAATGCGCTTGATATCAAGGCATTCGAACAACAGAAGGAGAAAGGCAAGAAAGCGGCTCCCCCGCAGCCTGCGAAAGCTCCAGATGACAAAGAAGGTCCTTCGTTGAGGGACAAAATGAAGAAGGCTTATTCCTTTCCTAAGGATAAGACCCGGATCCTGTTTGACTGGGTAACGGAATACAGTATGGTCACTCTGCCTGAGCTGAGAAGACCAGAGGACCTGAAGAGAAAAGACAGTCCAAGATTCTACCCCTATCACCAAATGCTGGGACATTCAATCGAAGACTGTTATGTTTTCAAAGACGTCATCGAAGGGATGGTGAAGAAGAATGAGATAGAGCTGGGAGAGTACAAAGTAGACCCTCCTCAGCCACATGAAGCTCCTCCCCGAAGAGCGGCAGTCAACATGGTCTCCCTCTATCAGGCACTATCCGAGGAGATCTCTGAAGCAAGCACACGGAGCACCTACGAAATCCATTTCCTGGAGCCCGTGAAGGAACAGCAGGGGTGGTAGCAAATCCCTGTGAAGCACAAGAAGAAGGGGGCACCCCGCCCAAAAGAGGGGGCACATATCCGTGGCGTTACACCCCGGCCTGCTCCGCCAGTGGTAGCGCCCGTATGGGTCACTTCACCTACAGCTGTCAGAATATATACACCCAACAGGAGGAGACAAACTCCGCTGCCAGTAATCAAGGAAACCAATCCTGGGGTCCTTCGACTGCAACACTTAATTGAAGGGCTAGAGGAATATGTACAGCCCGAACTGAAACCTCTACTGGTACGGGACCACGTCCCATGGCAAGAGCTGGAGCAACTCTCACTCAAGCAAGGGGAGGAAGCTGAAGCAGCACCACCTCAAGAGAGCAACCTGTTCTGGGGGCAAGCACCTGCAGAAATCAAAAAGAAGAAAAAGAAAAAGAAAAAGAAGAGAAAGGCCGCTGGGGCCCATAAAACACAGTTCGTCTCCTGCAATACCCTGTCAGCACTCTTCAACCTACCCGGAGAAGAGGAAGAAGAAGAAATTTGCTTCACACCCCATGCTGGGGGAGGCAAGGCCGAGGCCGCAACTGCTGCACATGCCACTCGGTCAGGCCGGAAATGGGGGCGCCAGCCGCCACCCAATCACAACATTATGTTCAGAGGGGAGCAACCCTACAAGACACCTCCGCCGGAGGTTAAGGGAGTACAAATCCCTCCTCCGTCAGGTCTATACAGCAAGACTGGGGGCAAGACAGCCCCTTCATTCCTTGAATTTATGAAGATGTTAAAGGGAAGGCAGCCTTGTCAGGAGGCTAACCCTACACTCGGGGTTAATCACCCTCGGCCAGTGCAATCTACTGAGGATGCAAATGCAGATGGGGCTTGCCCTACAGCAGCTAATAAAGAAGACCCGACAGCCGGTGCCAGTCAAGAGGGTGCCGAGTCTGAGGAAGATGAAGCAGGGCCATCTGGACCCACAAATCAAGCCCTCCCTAAGCCCAGGTGGGTTGAGGAGATGAAGCTCTCCAATGTCCGGGCTGGAAGCCGAATAATGAAGCTGCTCAAGAAGCTCCCTGCTCGATTTACGATCTGGGAAATTCTCTCTTTGAGTGAAGAGACTCGACAGGCAATCATCACTGCTCTGCAGACGCCTGCTCATTTTGAAACCTGCATTGCTGAGGCTATACCAGAAGCCAGTATGACCTTCTCTCCAGAAGACATGCTACTACCTACTGCCAGTCACAACAGGCCTCTATATATGAAAGGACATCTGAATGGAAGAGAGTTGAACCGGATTCTGGTTGACCCTGGTGCAGCAGTCAACATCTTGCCATATAGAATATATGAGAGGTACCACTTCAATGTACATCTCGAGAAAGTCGGGGATATGCGTATCGCTGGCTTCAACCAAAAATGTGAAGTATCTATGGGGGTGGCAGAGTTCACACTGACCCTGGCAGATTTCACTACAACGGTGCAGTTTCACGTCATTGATTCTCGCACCTCCTACAAAGCACTGCTCGGCCGCCCATGGCTGCACGAAAATATGGTGGTGCCCTCCACGCTCCACCAGTGCATCAAATACAGCCTCCAGGGGAAGGAGGAGAGGATATTTGCTGACATCCACCCATTCGAGGTGTTTGAATGTAACTTGGCGGACGCCAATCTGTATACGGGGTCTCCCCGGAAGGTTTCTGAAACTGAAGCCCCCGTAGGGGCATCAAAGAATAGATCGGGTGACGGTTGGTATCCACCACCGCCGCGCGGATATGTCAAGCCGAAGGTGGTTTCCCACATCACGACGTCTGGAAATGTCGGCAGGGTGACACCCCCAGCATTATACCCCAAAGCTAAGGAAGCGCATGTTGATCGACAGCACGACCGCATCGGAGTCCCGGCCGGCCTCACCAAGCCAGTCTCCGGCCTCGATGGTCCCACTGTCGAACCTTTCAAAGCCTGGGAGGTGGCACAAGAAGATGGGCCCAGCAGCTTGTTCTATACGGCTGAGGAGCATCCCACTCAGGAAGACGCAGACTGCAGCCTCCCTGAGGATCTAGCCGACCCGCGGGTTCCTGTTCAGGGCCTGGCATTTACCACTGATCGAACGGCCAGGATGTTTCAAAAGCAACACATCCCTCCCGATCAACCTCAAAAATGCAAGGAAGCTTTCCAGAAGATGTGGTATCCTGTAAATCTGGACAAAGAAATGAGACGTGTCTCTCAACATCCGGGTCTGGGCTTCACCCTGGAAGACTACTATTACAGTGGGCGGTACGAGGTGGATACCATCTCCACCTTCTATCCAACTGAAGACAGCCCTCTGGGGGCAACCTTTGATGAGTATCCGGCGGAGGCCGAACATGCTGAATTGGCCCTATCCGGGAATCAACAAATGGAGACCTTGATCTCCTGCCGATGTTGGGAGCAGGTCCGTCCTGAGGAAGCGGCCTTTCAAGCCGAATTTGATACGGCTGATAGCAGCGAAGCCGAGGACATTCAAGAAGCAGGAGTCTCTCCCTCTACAGGGGTCCTACTAACGACAACTTCAACACCCTTTCTGCCAATCAGGGAGGTCTTGGTCAACTCCAATCAAGGGGAGCCGGCTACCATGAAAGAAAGGGCCACTTCTGTGGAAGATACAACTGTCCCAGAAGGCGAGACTCCCTCAACTTCTGCCACAAGTCCAATATGCTGTCCGAGTCCGGCGGCAAACAACTACCGGCCTGTCATGGCTGCAACCTCATCTACAAGCACTGAAGCTGTTCTCTCACCCTCAGGAGCTGCAACGGCAATGGATCTTCTAATAGAACAATCCACCCAGCCGCTAGCACAAGAGATCAAGAAACCTCAGGAAGCTCTGGCAGTGTCTGACGAGGAAGTAGAAGTGCTCGACCCTCAAGATGGTATTCCAGACTTCGTCGACCTCCAGCCGGCACCTCCGGAAATAGAAGACGGAGGCCAGGCCACAGTCGATGAACTAATAGAAGTCAACTTGGGAGATGAGGGGGACCCTAGGCCTACCTTCCTCAGTGCCCAACTATCCCCGGAAGAACGGGAGCTGTACATTCAACTACTACTAGAATACCGGGATTGCTTCGCCTGGACTTATAAAGAGATGCCAGGTCTAAGCCCTGCTGTCTCACAACATGAGCTGGCAATCAACCCTGAAGCCGAGCCGGTGAAGCAACCACCGCGGCGTATGAGGCCAGAGCTCATCACCCGAATCTGTGCTGAAGTTGACAAGCTCATTGATGTGGGATTTGTTGAAGAAAATCAGTACACCACATGGCTGGCGAATATCGTCCCCGTAAAAAAGAAGAATGGACAGATCCGGATTTGTGTCGACTTCCGAGATCTAAACAAAGCCTGCCCTAAAGATGACTTCCCGGTGCCAATAACCGAGGTCATGATCGATGCTACAACCGGCCATGAAGCCCTGTCATTCATGGATGGGTCGTCCGGCTACAATCAGATTTGGATTGCGGAGCACGACCGGGTCCATACCGCTTTCCGAACTCCCAAAGGCATTTATCATTACAAGAGAATGCCATTCGGACTGAAGAATGCTGGTGCAACCTATCAGCGCGCAATGACCAAAATCTTTGATGAATTGCTCTACCACAAGGTTGAGTGCTACATAGATGACCTGGTGGTCAAAACCAGAAGAAAAGAAGATCACCTGCAAGACCTCCGGATTATTTTTCAGAGGCTGAGGCAGCATGAGCTAAAAATGAATCCTATGAAATGTGCGTTCGGAGTGTCGAGCGGAAAATTCTTGGGCTTTGTCGTCCGATATCGGGGGATCGAGATAGACCCCGCAAAGATCAAGGCGATTCAGGAGTTACCTCCACCAAGGAACATCTCCGAGCTGAGGTCACTACAAGGCCGCTTGGCTTACATCCGGCGTTTCATTTCCAATTTGTCAGGGCGATGCCAGCCTTTTCACAAGTTGATGATGAAAGATGTCCCCTTCTATTGGGATGAAGATTGCCAGACAGCCTTTGACAAGTTAAAAGACTATCTGAAGACTCCTCCAGTATTGGGCGCGCCGGTGAAAGGACGGCCGTTGATACTGTATATAGCAGCTACACACAATTCTCTGGGGGCAATGCTAGCCCAGAACAATGAAGAAGGGAAAGAACAAGCCCTCTATTATCTCAGTAGAAGACTGGTCAGAATCGAAGAAAAATATACTTATATTGAGAAGATCTGTCTGGCACTAGTCTTCGCAGTCAAAAAGCTCTGGCACTATATGTTGTCGCATGAAATCAGCTTGGTGTCCAAGGAGGATCCCCTGAAATATATTATGTCCCAGCCGGCACTCAAAGGCCGCCTAGGCAAATGGGCGGTAATCCTCATGGAGTTTGATGTCTCCTACGTGCCGCGCAAAGCCATCAAAGGTCAAGCTATTGCGGACTTCTTTGCTGAACATCCGATACCCGGGGAAAGCCCGTGGGAACCAGAACTTCCCGAGGATGAGACCCTAGAAGCCGCCCAAGTACAGCCTTCCTCATGGCAGCTATACTTTGATGGCGCTTCCAGAATCGACACCTCTGCTACCGGGTCATCCAGGGTCAGAGCAGGGGCAGGCATAGTCTTGAAGTCCCCGGAAGGAGAAGTGGTGCATACATCCTGCTCCATAAACAAACAATGCACAAATAATGAAGCAGAATATGAAGCCCTGATAATCAGGTTGCAGATTGCTCTGTCCATGGGAATTCAGATGCTGGAAGCATTCGGAGACTCCATGCTAGTTATAAAACAGCTGGAAGGAGAGTTCGAGGTGCGAAAGCAAGGGCTCCTCCCTTATCACCAGTTGGCAGCTCGCCTGATGTCGAAATTTTACTTCATCAGCATTAAGCACATCAATCGAGGCCGGAATGCTCAGGCAGACGCCCTCGCTAAATTGGCCAGTTCATTGGCGGTCCCGCCAGACACAAGCCTAAACATAACAGTGATCAACCGCCGACAGGTCCCCAGCGTAACAGAGGTTCTGGCCGACGAAGAAGAGATGGAAGTGGCAGTCATCGAAGGGGTTCAGCAGCCCGACTGGCGAGAACATCTCCTACGCTGGTTTCAACACCAGCAACTTCCAAAAGAAAAGGAACAAAGAATGAAGCTCCTGAGGATCAAGGATTCTTACGAGATGAGAAGCGGGACCTTGTTCCGAATTATGGCAGATGCCCGAAGGAAAGTCCTACTCCGTTGCCTGTCTTCAGCAGAAGCGGGACAGGTGATGCAAGAAGTTCATGCAGGATCAGCTGGGGCACACCAGGCCGGTCCGAAAATGAAGATAGAGATAAAGAAATTGGGTTACTATTGGCCCACTATATTCAATGATTGCTGCAAGTTCGCCAAGGCTTGTCAGAAATGTCAAGAACATGCTAATGTGGCGAGGAGACCCCCAGTGCCACTACATCCCACTCTACCAAGTTTGCCGTTTGCTCAGTGGGGCACGGACGTGGTAGGGCCACTTCCAGCATCTTCATCAGGATGCAGATACATCTTAGCAGCTACAGATTATTTCTCCAGATGGGCGGAGGCAGTAGCACTAAGAGATGTGACCGGAGAACTAGTTGCAAGATTCTTCCGATAGAATGTAATATTTCGGTTCGGGATCCCCAGCCGAATCATCTCTGATAACGGCAGCCATTTCAGGGACCAGAAGGTTTATCGGCTGGCCGACAAATACAAAATTGACTGGAGGACATCCTCCCCCTATAACCCTCAAGCCAATGGATTAGCAGAGGCCTTTAACAAGACCTTGTGCACACTATTGGTGAAGACTGTCAAGTCTAACAAAAAGGATTGGGAAGAAAGGATGTACGAAGCACTTTGGGCTTATCGTACTGTCTACAAGACCCCAACCGGCTGTTCACCCTTCTCCCTTGTCTATGGGTCGAAAGCTGTAGTGCCGATTGAACTTGAAGTTCCTTCATTACGAGTTGCCATCCAGCACGGATTAGTCAGCGGTGAGCAGACCAACGCAGAAAGAAGATTGGAAGAGCTCGCTGAGCTCGAAGGAAAACGCCTCCAGGCGCAACAAAACATCCAACTCTACCAAGCTCGCATGGCCCGTGCTTTTGACAAATTAGTCAAGGGTCGAGAGTTCAAGAAAGGAGACCTGGTGATGGTCAAAAGAAGAGAAGTGATGGCCTCTAACCCCAAAGGGAAGCTGGTCGAAAACTGGGTCGGACCGTATATCGTCCGCCGAGTATATGAAGGGGGTGCCTACGTCCTTGTAGACCACAAAGGAGCCGTCCAGTTCTCTCCCCTCAACGGAAAACACATTAAGCTGTATCATGCGGCGCAGCCGACACACCCCGAGTGATCGGTCGGAACATACCCTTTACTTGGTTAGCGGCATTCTGCCCTAATCGAGCTACCTTTTCCTTGGTTAGCGGCATTCCGCCTTAATCGAGCTACTTTTCCTTGGTTAGCGGCATTCCGCCCTAATCAAGCTACCTTTTCCTTGGTTAGTGGCACTCCGCCTTAATCGAGCTACTTTTCCTTGGTTAGCGGCATTTCGTCCTAATCAAGCTACTTTTCCTTGGTTAGTAGCACTCCGCCCTAACTGAGCTACCCTTTCCTTGGTTAGTGGCACTCCGCCTTAATCGAGCTACTTTCCCTTGGTTAGCGGCATTCCGCCCTAATCGAGCTACTTATCCTTGGTTAGTGGCATTCCGCCCTAATCGAGTTACTCTTCCTTGGTTAGTGGCACTCCGCCTTAATCGAGCTACTTTTCCTTGGTTAGTGGCACTCCGCCTTAATCAAGCTACCTTTCCTTGGTTAGCAGCATTCCGCCCTGATCAAGCTACTTTTCATCGGTCAATGGCACTCTGCCCTGATCGAGCTACCCTCTCCTTGGCTAGCGGCACTCCGCCTTAATCAAGCTACCTTTCCTTGGTTAACAGCATTCCGCCCTGATCAAGCTACTTTTCATCGGTCAATGGCACTCTGCCCTGATCGAGCTACCCTCTCCTTGGCTAGCGGCTTTCTGCCCTAATCAAGCTACCTCTCCTCGGTGAGCGGCATTTCGCCCCGATCAAGCTACCCTCTCTCGGATCGCATTCCAAATAAAAAAAAAGAAGAAAAGAAAAAAAGAGATGGGGTTAAAAATAGAGATACCCCGCCAGACTCGCTCCCACATCGGGACAAGTGTAAAAATGGCTATAACCCGGCTGTGGCGAAAACCCGAAAGGGCGTCGCAGGCAAAATCGGGTACCCCGCCACGTGAAAACCCGAAAGGGCGCGTGGGCAAAAGCAAGAGGGGGCTGGCTTCGGCGAAAACCCGAAAGGGCGCTTGAGTCAGTA
Organism: Amorphophallus konjac; assembly: GCA_022559845.1. Lineage (NCBI taxonomy): Eukaryota > Viridiplantae > Streptophyta > Magnoliopsida > Alismatales > Araceae > Amorphophallus > Amorphophallus konjac. Next base: position 107,720,015 of record CM040123.1, read on the forward strand.
AAGTGGTAATTTCCCAAATGCCTCTCCTATTCTCCACCCAATAAAACTCCGAAAGGGACAATCATCAAAGTCCCACCGGGAATACTTTAACAAACCCTTTTTGACCCTCGTCATCATCGACGAGATCGGTCGATCTCTGTCCATAACTTGGACCTTACGTCCTTGTTAATAACCTCATCTTTGCTTCGGCATGTAACCCATGTCGATGAACAAACCCTTTTCGACCCTCGTCATCATCGGCGAGATCGGTCGATCTCTACCCCCAACATTGGACCTTACGTCCCTGTTGACAACCCCATCCTTGTTTCGGCAGTGACATATGCCGACGAACAAACCCTCTTCGACTCTCGCCATCATCTGCGAGATCGGTCAACCTCTACTCTTGAACTTGGATCCTACATCCTTGTTAATAAACCACTTCCTTGCTTCGACATTTAACCAGTGTCGATGAAATAAACCTAAGACCCACCCTTGTCCTCATCAACAAGGACGGTCGGCGTTCCCGCGATCCAATTCTTCTGAATCTCGAATTAAAAAAAAGAGAAAAGAAATTGGGGTTAAAAATAGAGATACCCCGCCAGACTTGTTCCTATATCAGGACAAGTGCAAAAACGGCTATAACTCGGCTGTGGCGAAAACCCGAAAGGGCGTCGCAGGCAAAATTGGGTACTCCGCCGCGTGAAAACCCGAAAGGGCGTGCGGGCAAAAGCAAGAGGGGGCTGGCCTCGGCGAAAACCCGAAAGGGCGCTTAGGTCAGTAATGTGAATAAAAAATTTTGAATGATGAATAGTGATAAACCATCCGCCGTCCAAAAGGCCACTTTCAAGGTCGTGACGAGGATCTTCATCCGATATCCCACTTATACACGTCCAGTGTCTATACCCTTTTGACCCTTGTCACCATCGGCAAGATCGGTCACTACCTATCCGGTTTTTGTCACCATCGGCAATACCGTCTACCCTTTTGACCCTTGTCACCATCGGCAAGATCGGTCGCTACCCTTATCCGGTTTTTGTCACCATCGGCAATACCGTCTACCCTTTTGACCCTTGTCACCATCGGCAAGATCGGTCACTACCTATCCGGTTTTTGTCACCATCGGCAATACCGTCTACCCTTTTGACCCTTGTCACCATCGGCAAGATCGGTCGCTACCCTTATCCGGTTTTTGTCACCATCGGCAATACCGTCTACCCTTTTGACCCTTGTCACCATCGGCAAGATCGGTCACTACCTATCCGGTTTTTGTCACCATCGGCAATACCGTCTACCCTTTTGACCCTTGTCACCATCGGCAAGATCGGTCACTACCTATCCGGTTTTTGTCACCATAGGCAATACTGTCTACCCTTTTGACCCTTGTCACCATCGGCAAGATCGGTCCCTACCCTTATCCGGTTTTTGTCACCATCGGCAATACCGTCTACCCTTTTGACCCTTGTCACCATCGGCAAGATCTGTCACTACCTATCCGGTTTTTGTCACCATCGGCAATACCGTCTACCCTTTTGACCCTTGTCACCATCGGTAAGATCGGTCACTACCTATCCGGTTTTTGTCACCATCGGCAATACCGTCTACCCTTTTGACACTTGTCACCATCGGCAAGATCGGTCACTACCTATCCGGTTTTTGTCACTATCGGCAATACCATCTACCCTTTTGACCCTTGTCACCATCGGCAAGATCGGTCACTACCTATCCGGTTTTTGTCACCATCGGCAAGACCATCTACCCTTTTGACCCTTGTCACCATCGGCAAGATCGGTCGCTACCCTTATCTGGTTTTTGCCATCATCGGCAATACCGTCTACCTTTTCGACCCTTGTCACCATCGGCAAGATCGGTCGCTACCTATCCGATTCTTGTCACCATCGGCAAGACCGTCTACCCCTTTTCGACCCTTGTCACCATCGACAAGATCGATTGACTACTCTCTAACCTGGGCCCTCCGCCCTCGCTGACCAACAAAACATCATGGCATCAACATTTGACCCGTGTCAAGGGTCATAACACACCTCTCATCACCAGCGGCAAGATTCGCTAGGTGCATCTGCCTACGCTACCTATGTCCCACATTGGCAAAGGCCCCGTTCCGGGAACGGCTACATCGCGGTGGAGCGAACACCTCACCCCTTCCTTGAAGGCGTGAGCGCTCTCCTGCGCCATCAGCAAGTATCCCTAGGTTCGGGTGACCATCCAGAATAAAGAAAAGAAAGAAAGAAAAGAAGTCGCGATTGATGGCGACGAAAAGAAATATTTCCATTTAATGAGAATGGGTGGAACACATTTTTTTTGCCCGGGGCATCCCTCGGGGGTACATGAGCTCCGAAGACAAAAAGGAGCATTACAAAAAAAAGAAAGAAAAAAAAAGGGCAAGGTCACGGCAGAGGGCGCCGGAAGATATCTGCCAAGTCTAAAAGGCCCAGCGAAGGATATCGTGTCAACTCTTGCAAACGGGTCTCGGTGGCTGTCAGCTAGGATAACCTCTCGTCTAGTGAGGCAAGTTGTCCTTCAGCCAGGTCAGCCTCTTCCGTTGTCTGGATCTCTAGGCGCTCGCCCTCTTGCAGCTCGGCTTCGACCTTAGCAAGTTCCGAGCGTAACTCGTCCAACCGTGCCGCGAGGAGCATCCGACGTTCCGAGATATTGCTGGCAACATTTCTCAGCTGCCCCACGGTCGTCCTCAATGAACTAACGATGGTGCGGCAATATGCCTTCTCCAGCTTCGCGGCAGTCAGCTGATCAGAAACCTCTCGATTGAGGAACTCCCGCCTGTTGGCATGTTTTAACAACATCACAACCCGCGGGGTCCAATCATCCATTGGACAGCCAAATGCTAAAAGCGATCGGGAGAGATGATCTATCAAGCTTCTCAGCTGCAGATAAGTCAGGTTCGGAGAAGCTAGCATGGCCCGCTGGAGGTTATCCAGAGACTGCCACACCATGTCTCCAGAAAATTGTAGACCCAGTGGCGAAGTCTCGGGGAGCTGAAAGTCTACCCTGCTATCTACCTCGGCCCAGATATCGTCGGCTACCCCGAGGGACGTCGACGGCATAGTCTGTACGACGCCCACATCCGGCCCGACTATTGCGGCTACATCAACTGAAGGAACCTCCACGATGGCAACTTCCTTGCCCGCCCGTTGCGGTGAGGCTACAACAACCGTGTCGGCGACGGAAGGCGCTGGCTCTTCCTGAGCAGTCTCACCGGTCGCTGAGGCAGGAGAGCCCTCTATGATCGACAGAGCTTTAATGATATCGGCCTCGCCCGCAATAATTTCCCCTGCCTCTATTTCCGGGGGATCACTCGGCTTCAGCAATGACTCGTCACCAGCAACCAGGGCTTGAGCCCCTGCAACCTCGGGCGGGCCGCTGACCTCGGCAGTCGCACCTGGTTCCTCCGAGGCCGCTGCAGCAGCATAGGTCCGTGGAAGCCGCAGGGCAATAGGCCTCACAACTGGTGGGAAGGCCGACTGACCCATATCCACATCTGGAAGGGGTATGCGGATCATTATAGCCGGCGGTACCACCTCAGCCTGCATTCCATATATGTACATCAGCCAGCTGGCTTGAAAATTAAAAGAAGTGCTGCAAGTGGGAATCGGAATACTTCCTACCTCAACCGGCACTATATTTAGGCCTCCCAAAGTGGCCTCTGAAGATTCTGGCCCTTCTCCTGTAGCCGGGTATGATGGCCCGTGCTCGGCTCCCAATAGCCTCGGAGGGCTAAACGTTGGCAGGTCGCTCTCATAAGCTGATGAAGCCCCGGCGTCCTCAGCCTCGGTGTCCGCCATCGGGAACCCCTCATCATCGCCGGAGCCGCCGCCGTAATCAACCTGTTCAGAAGAGGATGACTCTTCTGCTTGTCCTCTGATCTCCAGGACCTGAGCATGAACCGGGCCGCTGAGAGGAGGCCCTCTATCCAGAACCTCCTCGGCGATCGCCATCTCGGGAACATCTATCGGCGAAGTATCCAGGGGCTGGTCCCTTGGAAGCCCTTGCTCTCCGATGACAACCCCTGCCGAGGCACCAACCTCAGGGAGCAGTGTGGGCCGAATGTCGACTGGAGTCAAAGGACAATAAACAATCAGGACTTGACTGAAATTACAACATGCCACTGAGCTCTACGGGCAAGCTGCAAATTACCTTCTGTTTCTCGATGGGGTGTCGGTGAAGGCAAGTCGCCCTCAACAGAGGTCAAGGGGACTTCCCTCTCTCTCTCTCCAGCGGCAGCTCCGGTTGCCGCCTCCAACCCAACAACGGCAGGGATAGTGCCGGCAGCTACTGAAAAGAAAGATGGTCAGCCCAGGCGGCCGAAACAAGCAAATAAGCCATGCAAGAATAAGAAGTCACCTTCGCCTTCAGGCCCTTGCGCCCGGGAGGCCTCAAATTCAGAAAATGACGGAACCCGAGGAAGGGGAACCGTAGACTCCTCTTCAGCGGCCTTCCTCCGACGTGCCCGAGTAGCACGGGATTCTGCCCTCTTGGCTTTCTTAGCCCTGCTGATGGCCTCCCTGACCTGAGACCTGGTCCGCTTTCGCGAGTCCCCAGGGGGTAATGGCGTCGTGGTGGGAGCCGGCTCTGGAATGTTAAAATATGAAGGCTTCTGCGCCTTAGATATCAGCTCCCTACAGTGTCGAGTCGCTCCCGCAGAAAGACGGGCTGCGAAAACACATGAGTAAGAAGATGCACACTGAATATAGGGGAAGCAGCTCCAGGGCTGAAGAAGAAAACAAGCATTACCTGGCATCCCCGTATATCGAGGACTGAGTGGCCAGTAAAGCAATACTGGCGCCTTATCCCGGGAAGCCGCCTCGCGGATCAGCCAGCATACATCACCAATTGTCTCACTTTTCTCCGTCAGTTGGGCCAAATCTTCATGGCCGCAGGAGGACAAGTGATGATATAAGCTCAAGTGGTCGAATCCCCAGCCGTCGACATACTTGAAGGATATTTGAAGCTGATGGTTCCGAATGGCTTCTAACGGACTGTCAACTGAAAGCCCATGAGAATGAAGTAGGGCGAATATCCAGGGGGTGGTGGTGTACAAGTCAGCCCGCCTGTTTTCCCTCCCGATGAAGGTCCGATAAGGATGAAAATGGTCGACTTCCGGGCGCCAGCTCGCCATACTAGGAAGGGGTTCTTCCACCGGAAGGGGGATCGTCTGGAGAGCAACCCTCTCACTACTAACCCGGCACAGCCCCCAGAGAGTCTTAATATAATCATCCCTCTGGATCTCTGGCATCTTCGGGTCGGCTCGGGACGACTTGCCCTTCGCAGCTTTCCTGGCTTCTACATATGCCGCCACCTCAGTATTGGACCAAGATTTCAGCCTCTTCAAGTAGGCTGGATCAACATCCAGAATGGGCTCCCGCTGGGAGTCTAAAAAATGGCGTTCGGCAGCATGCCAGCAATCCTTCCGGAAATTCCGATAAAAGCCCGTTCGTGCATTCCACCACTTGATGAAGTCTGGAGTCACTCGGGGCAGGCGAGCCGGGGTTGGCACCCTGAATGATACATCCTCTCGGCGATGGAAGTAGTCCCACCATCCACGGGCTTCATCAGTAGCCGTCTGACCAGCCCGGTGTCTATTCGGCAGATTGAACCGGGCTGAAGAAGAAGGAATTTGCTGGTCATACCCAAAATTCCGGCTGAAACGGAAAGGATAATACGGCTCCAGCCACAGCAAGCCGCTTTTCCTGAAGACTAGAACACTGGGGCGAATAGACAACGCCCATTCCACCAGTTCCGGCTCCAAGATTGGCCTTGTGCTCTTCGACCCGGTCAGCTGATGAATAAATTCCTCTGTCTCAAATAATCGGCATTGCCGCATCCTGTTGACAAGAGGGCTGGAGCTGGCAGCCAAACTCCAGAAATGCAGAACGCCAGGGGAATCTGTTGGAACTGTCGTCAACTTCCCCCGAATGGCGAAAAGCTGGTCTGCCAGTGAAGACGGTTCAGCACTGGCAAATTCGATCATCCGCGGCAAAGGACGATCTGACTGCATTGACCGGGGAGCTGCTTCCGGAAATAGGGTGCAGACCCAGGCATTAAAAAAGTGGAGGGGACCAACTGTCCGCGAATTCCTGGGGATGCGCGACTTGTGCAAATCCCCCAACATTTTGTATATAAGGCATAAAGCCACAGGGCACAGGGATAGCTTCGTCCCCCAAGCCATCAAACAGGCAGGGTAAATCACCTCCGGCCTGATCACCGTCTCATCTCCTTGGGGAAGGGCGAATGAACAAAGCCAATATGTCAAGTACGCAGCACAGTGTGTAACTGCGTCAACTCCCGTGGGATTCGGGCCGGCCTGCCGCCCTCTCCCTGAGACAGCAGGATATGTTGCTTGGCGTCGAGCCCTCTTCTTCCGCGCCACCGCTGTCGGAACCACTGTGGGGAAGTCCTCATAGTGCTGTTCCCCACCAAAGAAATATTGAAGCCACGTGCCCATCCGCACGCGCCTCTTCTCACCAGGCTTTCGCGCTTCCCGCGAGTCAAGTGTCAGGCGCAGCAGGGTGCGATACGCCTTCATCAGATAACGATAGGCGAAGCCCGTGAAGTAGTTGCCTTCACCATCTGTCTGGTCCTTCAGCCAGTCTGCGAAGCAAACTTCTTCATACGGCTCTCCATCTATCGGCAGGCCGCTCAGCTGAGAAAGGCTCCATAAATCCAATGAAGTTTCACCTTCTGCAGTGTAGAAAGTATTGTACTCTGGGCAGAAGACTTCAATCATCCCGCAACATAGGCCTCGGGAGATCGGGTATCTATACCGGGAAGCGTATACGCTCTGATAAATTCCGGCGTGCACCAAGATGGGGGCGTATTGCCGCAGCACGAAGTCTGTAAATTCAACCGCTCCCGGTCTGAAGGCGTGAGCATCGGTGGCTTTGAGCTCTCCAAACCACCCCACTGAAATTTGATGTTTGAACCGGACCGCCAAGCAGTCCAAAAGAAAAGGCTCGTCCCGGTATCCCCAATGGAGCGGTGCGAGGAACAGACCATATATGGGCTTCTCCCTATCAACGCGGCCGGCGGTTTCATTCCAGCGAGCTGGTGTGTATTGCGGCGCTCTCGTCAGCATCCCGGCCTCGGGGGATAATTCCTGTACTCCGAGCACGACCCCCCATTTCCTGGGTTCCCCGGGGATGTACATGGGCATACCATAGGTGACTGACTCAGTCAGGCTGTCCCGCTCCGCCAGTAGCGCTCCTTCAGCTCTGCGGACCAGAATTAAATCACGCTTCCCACCAAGGTTGAAGCGCTCGAGGAACGCCATCAGGTGCTTGTCTTTGGGGTGGTCCCGTCTGATGTCGTCCCCTCGGTCATACCTGAATTGGTTGCCGTCGAGGATCAACAAATGGCCGGTGTCGACGGTGTCGGTTTCTGAGTCCGAAGACTCAGCCACCACGGCTACACGTCGGAGCCCCCGATCAAGGGAATGGACGTTCCCCCATGTCACGGCGACCCGAGATACGGAGGAAGAAGAGCCGGAAGCCATGTTATCTGCAAAACAGCACCCGGAAAAGAACAAACGAGAGTCAGAAATTAGTGGATCAAAATAATATTTCTGACAAAATTTCGGCAGCATCTCCTCAGCTCGAGGGTTTGCCAAAAAGAAAGCGGAAGCCGTCCACAAAGGGAGCGGCCCCTAAAAGCAGCCATAGGCATTAAGCCAGGGCCAAATGGGACACCCGAGGGATCTAGCTCCGAGGACAAGTCCTACGAGAAGCCTCCCGGGGCCCGAAGAATGGGTTCAAAACCCAAAGGACAGCAACACTCAACTCACCCGCTCACAGGCGAAACCGCCCGAGCCCAAGAGCTACTCGGCGCCGAGGGAAGAGGAGAAAGCGAAATGAAGAGAGAGAAAAATCTGTTGCAAATGAGCAGTGAAGAAGAAAAAACAAAGAAGAAAGCCTTATATAGGCCCCCCCTCATTTTGTTAAAACGGCGCGCCCCGGAGCGCGCCGTTTTAAGCAAATGGCGCGCCGGGGAGGGCGCGCCGTTTTAACCCCTGAAAGGGCCAGGGCGCGCCGGGAAGGCGGCGCCGTTTTAACCCCGAAGGCCCAGGGCGCGCCGTAAAGGCCGCGCCGTTTTAACTCTCGAAGCAAAGGCCGCGCCATTTTAAGCAACGCCGTCAGGCTTCCTACCTCGCCGGATCGACATCCGACGTCAGAATTAAGTGCTGGTCGAGCCTCCGTCAGCCAAACGAAGCTCATCCGCAGGCCTTGCCGCATTCCTGCCTCACTTGCACCGCCTACGTCTGGGGGGCATTTGTTGGCACTCAAAACATGATCCTTTGGCAACCAAGCCGCAAAGATGAATGATACGGCCCACTGAAGCACGGAAGCCGATAAAGATCAACTTATCAAGGGGACCCCTCAAGCTGACAAAGCCCCGAGCCACCTTGAAGGGAACGTCGGGGACTTTACCTCAGGAGAGCCGAAGTGAACCCGCAACCAACCGGCAGCGCGATCAAGCCTGCCCAATGATCCGGCATCGACCTCGTCATGCCGCTACCCCACATCCGTCGCCCGACCAAGGACGACGGTCTACCCAATGACTCTCCTAAGGAGGAAGAATGTCCTCGGCCATCCGAAACAAGGGGGCCAAAGGTTCTGTCAGCAGAAGACCCCGATTACCCGGCACGGGTTCGGCTTCTCGCCATAGTGGGCCCGTTAGTGGCCGATTGATCACCAATTCAAGGTGGAATTGTCCAGGATGTAACGTCATCCTGTAAGGAAGCTTCGAGCACGAGTCCGTCTCAGCCAGAAGCACAAATCACAGTGCCGAAGACTGTGTCAGTAGGACACCCGTGTGCTCGGACCGGACACACACGAAGTCTTGTTTAAGGCCATTCGTCCTATCAAGAGCTTCGTGAACACCCCATCAAGGCCCTTCGATGGCCAGGGCGAGGGGAACAGTCGACGGGAGCTTCCGGAATCATCTCCGGGCCTACCGGACTGACACGCCAAGTGAATAGGTTAAAACGGCGCCGTCAAACCGGCGCGCAAAGAACAAAAGGGGGTGTTCCCCGGCGCCGTCAATCCGGCGCGCAAAAGCCAGATGGGGCCCTTCCCCGGCGCTGTCAACCCGGCGCGCAAAAGCCAAATGGGGCCTCTCCCCGGCGCCGTCAACCCGGCGCGCCTCTTCCTGGGGCGCCGTTTTAACCCCAAGGCTATATATAGCCTGTCGACAGAAGAGATCAAGAGATAGAAAGAAAAGGGGGACCCGATCAAGAGAGGAAGCGGAATCAAAAAGAAAGAAAAGGGAAATAGAAAGAAAGGGGGGAGGTCCAGGGGTGCTTCTTTTCTGAAGGAGTTCCCGGCTGAAGTCCCTCGGCGGCCGCCACCCTCTTCCGCTCGAGCTCCCCGATGTCGGAGAGGACGATCGACTGCTTCCCTGCCTTCTAGGTGGGTCGTCGTCGTGTTCCTCGTCGAATCTCCCCGCTTCTGTTTTGCTGTATTCACCCCAGGGCTGCAATGTAAATGAAGAAAAGGGGGAGGGGCGATGATACGAGCCTTTCCTCCCCCTTTTTCCTCATCTTTCCTTCTGCCTTTTTTTTATTCCGTCTGTAATCGTTTCTTCGATTAATGGAAACGGCGGCCGATCGACAACGACGGCGCCGGAATCTACGTGCTCTGCATACACATAACTGTGTCTTCCATGGGATGAATAAAGAGTTGCTCTGATTGATGTTGTATCTCTTCCTCCCGCTCTCCAATCCTCCTTCGAGCGTGCATTTAATGATGTCTCCAACATATGTATATACTCTCGTATAACCGATTTCTCCGACATTGGTTATGCCTTCGGGCTACATGAATCATTCATCCCCCTCCCCGGGGTTCTCTTCCTTTCGAGTTTGATGCAACGGCTGGACTCAGCATTGAATATTTTATGGGCTTTGCGAGCAGAGATGTACTTGTGTGCATATCTCTGTCTGGTCTCCGCCTAGGGAATAAGGTTCTTCACCGTCCCCTTTATGCTCTGTTTCATAGACCAGGGGGATGGGAAGAATCCTTGGATGGCTTCCAGTCGTTCGACGGTGAGCCCCATGTGGGTTTGTTCTCGAATGTCATATATACGTATATGTATATCGGTACCCCGGGCTATGCGCCGGCTACATATTCTGCTGGTGATTGACTTGCTCGATCCGTGGGGCTCCATCATTTCAATGTATTTCTAGGCAATTAGCTTGTCTGTCTGGCATCGTCAAGCGAAGTTTCATACTGCTTCCTGTTATGTCATTTGTACTTTGATGGGAGTATGCTATGTAGCATCACTCCAGCATCCGGGGAGGGGGGACATTCCCCAAATCCTGTTTTCACCAATCATTCGGTTGACAGAGGGATCGTCTCTCGATGACAAATCTCCCTGTGGACCACTGGGTGTACAATAATGGGGCTAAGCCCTACAGTTCAGAATCTGCAGTCCTTAACGGACTCGACAGTGACCGTGGGTGGTGTTCCCCTCGTAGGCTAGCCCTCGCGGATTCCTTCCCTGTATGGTCGTCCCGATTCGAGTGCTGTGGTTACTCGGGTCGCGTGCCCCTCGTAGGCTAGCCCTCGGGGTTTTCGCTCCCATATCGAGTCGCCTCACTCACTCACCGTTACCCACGGACTCGGTGCCCCTAGCAGGCTAGCCCTCGGGGTTTTCCTATCCGTTTGGGTCTGCCGGCCGCCGTTGTGCCACCTGACTTTTAGGGGTTTACTCCGCCACGTGAGTACTCCCTGCGTCTCCCCGACCATCCTTTGAGATGGGGAGATGCTGCCGAAATTTCGGCTCGAACGAGTTAAACTCGGAACAATCGCCTCACGCGAGCCCGTGACTCGACCTTTAAATGACTCGGCACCGATTCTATGAATAATCAACTTAATAAATTCTCAAAACCATCCAAAACCTCTTAATAAATCTATGAATAAACCAACGAGGCTCCTGTTTCCATGAAGTCGGGTTAATTCGGCGCGTTCACGCGCGATCACGCCTTAAAACGGCGCGCCCTTCCCGGTGCGGTCTTCCCGGCGCGGCCTTCCCGGCGCGCCCTTCTCGGCGCGACCTTTCCGGCGCGGCCTTCCCGGCGCGCCCCAGCTTCCCGCGCCGTTTTAATAGCCTGCCCCTTTTACCTACGGTTCTGACGCCGTTTTAAACCTTTTACCTACGTTCCAGGGCGCCGTTTCAAGCGTTTTAGCCCCTGTCTTTGCACGCACTGCACCGGTTTCGTCCCGAATCATGTCGTCGCATCATTCTAACCCCTTTCCCACTTATGGGATGAACTCTTGTGTCAATCACAGAAGGATGCAAGTCCCTCAACTAATAATCATCATGTAGTTCCTTTTCCGGCTTCGACAGCCCGATATCTCGGCAATTAATCAAAGGTGTTCCCTCCTCGTGGGGGATGTAATTAATGCCATAAACTTTATGGTATGGTGGACTGCTGGTCCCGACCGAACCTCACATTCGCCGGACACGGGTCAGAATGAGCGCACAATAGAATCGTCACTCATGTGACTGGCACGCCCGCGTCGTTAATTGATCATTTGACTACCAGTTAGTTAATTGGTCGATCGACCCGTGAAGGAAAGAAAAAAAGGTCGCGAACAGAAATTCTCAAGGGTAAGAAACATTCATTAGCTTATTTCAAGGTCTTCGGTTGTAAATGTTTTGTGCATGTTAATGCTAAAAGAGACCTTGATAAATTTGAACCTAAAAGTTCTTAGAATCTTTCTAGGATATTCAGAAAAAACTAGAGCCTATAGGGTATAAAATTTAAACTCTAAGACAGTAGAAGAATCTCCACATGTGGTCTTTGATGAAACAATGACTAAGCTTGAAAATGGTTTGTGCAGGGAACATAATAATGGAGAAATTCTGAAAGATGAAAATCCTGCAGATCAATCTGAAGACAATGATGCAGAGGAGCCCGGTTCTCAGGGGGAGGTAAATGAGGATCAAGGTAATCAAGTTATCAATGTCAAATTTCTTAGAAATCATCCTATAGAAAATATAATTCGTAATTTGAATGAACCCCCTAGGACCAGATCTTATTTCAGAGCTCAGAATGAGTTAAATTCGTTTGCATTTGTGTCACACATAGAACCCAAAAACCTAGACAGTGCCCTTAGTGACGTGCATTGGATCAATGCCATGCACGAGGAATTAAATCAATTTGACGCTGCCCCCTTGACCCCCGCGACCTGACCGGGCAGGTCGAACCCCGCGACCTGACCGCGCAGGTCGATCCGCGTGCGAGGGCGCACGTTGGCGAGTTTGGGCTTCACACCTAATAACCTGCTCCCCCGGACTGTGCATGAAGAGAAAAGTAATGATGCCCCTGTGATATCGGATGTGGACTTCGGGATCCCCGACACGGTCATGATCCGGGCACCTTTTGGGCCGATAGTTCGCCAGCTTGACCAGCTTCTTCCGGGATCTAATCCCGCATTCTCATTAAACTTGCCTTGTCCGTGGCATACGTCTGCGCGGTTTTTGTTACAGTCTCTTGCGCTACAAACACGGACCTTCGTCCGAACATGAAGTGGCCCGTGAGTGGCCAACATAGTCTGAACATTCACGTCCCGATACGGGTTTCTAGCATAGTTCGTCTTTCACTGTCCTCCTGCAGTATTAGTATTCTCTCTAGGCCGTAGGGCCCTTATTCCCGGCAATCAATCAAGGGTGTTCCCCCGTATGGGGGATGTAAATAACGCCGTGACCTTTATGGCGCGGCGGGTTTCGGTCCCAACACGAACTACACAATCGTCTGATTAGTCAGATCGAGCGCACAAGAAATCGTCACTTTGTGACTGGCACACCTGGGGGCAACGGGCAGGCCTCGGAAGCTTCTCCACAGGCGACGATGTCTCCCCCAATACCTACCTACACTGGAGGCGTACCCCTGCATCAGCCACAACATGTCACACCGGCCCCGCCACCGAACCTGCCATTCCAGGGGTCCACTATTGCACCTCAGGCAACAGTGTTAACAACGCCGCTGGCACAACCGGCGCATTTCTACCCAAACCCGGTTGACCCGGCAACAGTAAGCAGACTAATGCTCGAACAAATGATAGATATGAAGTTCGCAGAGAGGAGCGATAGTGATCACACGCCATTCGACGTTTACCGGGTCCCTTACCCGGCACCCTATGCTGCCAAGAGGCTACCGGTCGGCATCACCAAGCCGCCAAAGTTTGAGAAATTTAATGGGCAAGGGTCTCGCAGGGAGCACATTGCCTATTATGTGAATGTTATGGGGGATCTAGCGGGGGATGAAGCTTATCTCCTCAAGTTCTTTGGTTCGACACTTACCGGGCTCACTTTCGAGTGGTATTTGAGCTTGCTCGCCAGGTCCATTGCAGACTCGCCTGATATGCAGAAGAAATTCAAGGAAAGATTCTACATAGCTGAGCGGGAGGTGACCGTGGCAGTGCTTTACGCCACGAGACAGAGAAATGATGAGTCAGCACTCGACTACATAAAGAGATGGAGGAACCTCAGCATGAGGTGCAAACGCCCCCCGCATCAGGAGGACGCAGTGCAGATCTGTAAACAGAATCTGAAGAAGGAGATCCTTGAGAGGATGATCAGTGCTGAGGTAAGGTCGTTCGACCGTCTGAACAACATAGTGGCAGAGATCGAAGCATTCCTTGCTCGATACTCTTCTGCTCCAGCTGCATCGAGTCAGAGGGTCAGGCAGGCTGAGAGGAGGCCAATGTTGTGCCCCTTAGGCACAAGCATGTGCTATGTCACCTTGATGATAGCAATGCTATTTGGTTTTGATGATAGCAAGACAGTGAGTGCATTTGAGTGCATTTGATATTGTATTTTGATGATAGCAATGTTATTATGTTTTGATGATTGCAATAAACAAAGTGCATTTCTATGCATTATTATTCTTGAGCATTCTGCATATTGATAGCAACATGAATAATGATGTCTAGCATTGATGGCATTTGCTCTTTATATATGTGCATTGCATTCTGTCAGATATCATGTCTCTGCATATATCATGTCATGTCTCTGCATATATCATGTCTGGGTAGCAAAGTCTATACACTGGACTGTGTAATTGTGCATCATGCAAGTCTATACATTGGACTATCGTTCAAGCCTATGCATTGTCTTAGGCTAAGTGTGTACAGCGTCTTAGGCGAAGTCTGTACAGCCGTGTCTTATGCTCCTAAGTCTATACATTGGTGTTGGTCATCAAAGTCTATACATCGCCTTCAATCTTCAAGTCTATACACTGGCTTATTCTTCAAGTCTGTACATCCACAGTTAAACTTGAAGTCTGCACACTAGTCTTCACTGTCAAGTCTGCACATTGGTCTTCGATTTCAATGTCCATACATTGGGCTTTTACATGAAGTCTATACATTGTTGTTTGCAGTACAAGTCCATACATTGGACTGTTCATCAAAGTCTGTACACTCAACTGAACTTCAAGTCTAGACATTGCACTGTAGCATCCATTGTCTTAGTGTTGTTTTCACTTCGTGTTGTTTTCACTTCGTGTCGTTTTCACTTCGTGTCAACTTCATCTTCGTGTCGTTTTCACTTCTTGTCAACTTCTGTTTTCGTCTTAGTGTTGTTTTCACTTCGTGTTGTTTTCACTTCGTGTCAACTTCTGTTTTCGTCTTAGTGTTATTTTCACTTCGTGTCATTTTCACTTCGTGTCAACTTCGTCTTCGTGTCATTTTCACTTCGTGTCAACTTCGTCTTCGTGTTGTTTTCACTTCGTGTCAACTTCTGTTTTCGTCTTCGTGTTGTTTTCAACTCGTGACGGTCTCTGTCATCTGTCTCCATGTCGTACTTACTTCGTGTCGGTTACTGTTGTTTCTGTGTCTTCGTGTCGTTCTTGTTCCACTGCGTGCAGAACATTGCAGCACCTCGTGTTGCTTTCTGTGCCACCTCGTGTCGTTTCTGTGTGAACCTCGTGTCGCTTCTCTCTGTTTTCTAGTTACATCTCGTGTCATCTTTTATGTCTGCTTGTTTAACTTCGTGTCACTTACTGTTGTTCCTTGAGTCTTTTTGTTTTAGTGTCACTGCTTCATCACGTGTCGTGATAGCCGTGTCACTCTTCTGACTTCGTGTTGGTTTTTCGCTTTAGACTTCGTGCCTTTCTCGCCTTGACCACACTTCGTGTTGCTTTACGTAGACCTCGTGTCTTGCTTGTTTGCAACCACTTCGTGTCAGTTTCTGTTGCCAGTCCGTGTTGTTCTCGTGCCGATCTCTTTGCTGTTTATTACGTCGTGTCGTTTTCTTTACTTCGTGCTGTAGTCATCGTATGTATCTCGTGTCGTTCTTCTTATTACCTCGTGTTGTTTTCATCTTCTTCGTGTCGTTCTCTTTGTAGTGTTATCTCTGTTACAGTGTGTATCTCGTGTCGTTCTCTTTGAAGTGTTATCTCTGTTACAGTGTGTATCTCGTGTCGTTCTCGGTGCATCTAGAATTGCTACTACATACTTCGTGCAGATTTAGTTATTGTGGCCCTCAGTTTTAATGGTTTTCATCTCCTTGCAGGTCCGAGGAAGAAATATTCCCCAGTGACTGGCATCACGTCATCCGAGGCTGGAATGAAGTCTGCTGAGAGACTGCCACGTGATCCGAATTTTTAGGGCGGGAGCTGTGGAAGCCACACGCGCCCTAGCTGCTGCTGCTGCTATATATATGAGCCTTCTTCCACAGAAGAAGGGCGATCGAGTTGGCGAGAAGAAAAGTCCATATAGAGAGCCACGATCCAGAGAAAAAGAAAAGAGAAAGAAGAAGAGTAGAAGGAGAAGAAGAGAGAGAGATAGTGCTCGTGTGAAAAAAGAAGAAAGAGTGAAGAAGAAGAAGTGCAGCAGAGAGTGAGAGATTAGGAGAGCAGAAGAAAGAGAAAGAGAAATAGAGAGTGAACGAGAGAGCTCGTGGAGAAGAAGAAAGAAGCTTACCTGAAGATCTGACTACTGGACCGTGGATCAAATCCAGGCCAGGCAGCTCCATGCGAGCCACATTTGTGTTATTTGTCTTTACAGCTTTCTGATCGCTGTGTATTTTTCTTTTCTTATTTTTCCTGTTTCATTTGGTTATCTGTGTTCTTCCGATCCTCAGTAGTGAGGTGGGGGTTCCTCCTGTTAGTTCAGGAGAAGGGAGTCTGCTATCTCCGGTTGCAAGTAGCTGGGTGCTACTCGGGTCTGGAGGAAGAGAGACCGTGTGTCTCTGGTTTGCTAGTGACTGGTGTCACTAGTGGTTCCCTCCGGTTGGGAGGAAGAGGGGAGGCTGTTCCCCTGGTCAAGCTGTGTGGCAGCACCTATTGCAGACTGAGTCTGCTGTTTCTAGCGTGAGCTAGTGGAAGCCACACTCGGTTTGAGTGTGGGGTGGATGTAGGTCTGGAGGACCGAACCACCTAAAAACCCCTCTTGCATTGTGGTTTGATTGCTTATGATTTGCTTCCGCTAGATGAATGCATATGGGCGCTCCATGCGTTTGGCTTCGGGTTGAGAAGAAGAGTTAATTAGTCTTATTAGAATGTTTTAATTTGTCAAGAGAGCGAAATTCTAGTTGAGCGACTCCTTGTCAAATTCTGCCTAGTTAGCATCCTAGTGATCTCACTGTATGCTTGTTTGGTTCTGTAACTGATTATTAGCTTTTAAGCTTATCTAATTTACGAACTAGTAATTCTAGTGAGCATCATATTTTAACTGGGCGAAAGTTTTTTAAAGGGTTATATTCATTCACCCCCCCTTCTGAATACTGCACCGAACCCAACAATTGGTATCAGAGCGGTCTCTGACTTAACAGATCTAACAATCTGCAGAGGATCCTGCTAACTGTTTAGTGCATTTCAGAGTGGGTGTATTGTGCTCGTTGTTTTGTTTCACCGGTTTAGTGCTTTGCCTTGCCCATCTGGTTTTGCTGCATTCCCTGTCATTTGCTTTAGTGAGTTGAATCTGTCCGCCATCTGTCCAAATGGATCGTCCTCCAATTTATGATGGTTCTAACTTTGAAAGTTGGCTAGGAGGCCTAGCTGTGTATGTAGATTCCATAAATCCCAAATTATGGAGTTTGCTATCCAAAGGCCCACATCGATTACCCAAAGATCAGACCAAGTGGTCTAGTGAGGACACCTTTAAGAACCGTGACAATGTCATAATTCTTAATATCTTGAGAGCTACTATTAATACTGATGTATATTCTTTTGCTCTCAGGTGCAACTCTGAAAAAGAGATATATGACAAGGTTATCTCTGCGCATAATCAACAAGGTGATAGCTGCTTGATGGCCAACCGGGATGATGAAGATGAGATCTCATCTCAGGTAAGTTCTGAATCAGATGGATACTCCTTTGATGAATTGATAGTGATGTATGAAGATTTGTTCAAAGTATCCAAGAAATTAAAATCTGAAAATAGAAGGTTGAAAAAGAGATGTCAACAGATTAACTCTAATGTTCTCTGTGAAAACTGTCAAAGACTAAAAACATCTCATGATATGTGCTTAGCTGATCTGAATATGAGTAAGGAACAAATCTCTTTATTGGAAAATAAAAATGAAGAATTGAGGTTGCTAAATTCTGCCATGTCTGAGAGACTCTTAATGCTTGAAAAAGGGAAGAAGTCAGTTGAAAATGAATGTGAGAGAGTGAGTACATTAATAGAAGAGATTGATAGCTACAAAGCCATTAATGTCTTACTTAATGAAAAGATCACAGATTCTGAAATACTCATTTCCTCTCTCAAAAATGAAATCACTGAATTGAACAATTCTCTATCTGAGTCATTTGAAAACAAAGAAAATTCAAAGGCTGCTTCTAAGAAGAAGGTCTCTGATGAAGGCAGTAAACAGGAAGAGAGAAAAAGAATGTATACAACCTTTGTGCGTAGCTCTGAGTTGGCTAGCACTTCAGCTTCTTCTTCATGTCTGCCTGCGAATCAGATAGAAAAACAAAAGAAGACAAAACAGAATAAAAATTTGTATGCTGAAATTTCTCAGGCCAATCTGTCTCAGATTAAAAGGAAGAATGTGAAATGTTTCTACTGTGGTAAATCTGGCCATGAGATGGATGTTTGCTTAGTCATGAGAGAGGATGAACTGAAATCAGATAGAATTCATGCTAGGAATTTTAAATTGAAGAAACCTTCTCATGATCAAAATAAGAGAATTCAATGCTTTTACTGTCATATAATTGGCCACTTTATGCATGATTGTAGATTAAAGAAGCAAGATGATTTGAATGCTAAAGAGCTTCATGATAGGAATCATGCATATCTGAAAAAGAAACTTCATTGCTTTCATTGTAACAAATTGGGCCATATTGCTGTAAATTGTTGACATGCTAAGGGAAGAACAATTAACTCCGAAACTGCTATAATCCCTGTAAAAAGACATGCATTCTATAAGAATCTTGACAGAATGAATTCTTCATGTTTTGAATGTGGAAAACATGGCCACACAGTCAAGGACTGTTGGCATGTTCAGAAGAATCATATTAACCCCCATGCTGTCAAATTCAATGCAAAACAATTTATGAAATTCTCTTGTTTTAATTGTGGAAAACCTGGCCACAAAGCCTCTGAGTGCTGGGTGGCAGAGTTCAGAAAACAAAATGCCCATGCACACAACAGAAATTTTGATGTTCATGCACATGAATTTAATGCTTACAATAAGGTGCAAAAAGGGAACTCAAATTCTGTTAGTTATCATGGTAAGTCTGGTCAATTTGGTTATTCCTTGTCCAGCTATAAGTTGATGGGCTATGTTGATAATTCTGTTAAGAGATCAGTTAGAACACCTGATAGGGGTAATTCAGGACCCAAGACTTCTTGGGTTCCTACAAAATCACATTGAATGACATGCTGCAGGTGTGCCTTGGAAATGAATAAAAGGAGATAACCAAGGCACTCAAGAATGAAAACCCCATGATTGAACTTTTCAGGTCAGTTCTGAAATCTGTTTTAAATTCCATTATCTGAAATTGTGAGCATGAAAATTGTGAGTTTCAGGTTGATTTGCGTGATTGATCGTTGATGATCTCTTCATGTACTGAGTTTTACTTTGCACATATTTGATGCTCTTCTCTCTTGCTAGTTTTTGCACTATGAACATAGGATGTTTGATGTTCTGCACAATCATGTTTGAGTCGATGCATACCTTGTACTGAATTTGAATGCTTCTTTAGTGTATTCAGTTGATGCACTATATAGACTTTGTGTCAATGCATGTGTTTTGTGTTAATGCATTGCATGCTTGGTGTTAAATGCATAACTTGCTGATTGTGAATGGGTCATTTAGTACATACAGTCAATGCATGTGTCTAATGTATGCATACATCATTTACATATAGGACTGCTTTATGTTGCATTGTCCTTGTTAACCCTGGTATATCAAATGGTAAGTCACTAAAAGGCAGGGAAATCTGCCCGGAGGTTCCTACCATGTGTGAGATGGTCTTTGAGACCAGGTCCTCCGCCTAGTACCATGGGTCTAGTCTTCATGTAGAACAGTGTACTGCATCATATGTTGAAAAATCTGAAAAAGGATAAAAATGCTCATGACTTGGATGCATAAAGCTGAATTGATTGCATAGCATATCTCTTGCATCATGATGTCAGGGGGAGCTGAGAGTTCTATTCAATTCATTGAATCCTATTCACTTCTCAGTGTTCTCATTCAAATGATTCATATTCCTTGACATCAGTTGCTCATTGAACCATATTGCCAATTGCTGTCCTTTTCCCATCATTTTCACTAAACAACAGCTTTGCATCTGGTTTAGTACATTGAATGGTGATTATTGCAATTGTTTTTCTATAAGAATCACACTTACAAATTGAAAGGAACTAAAGGTTTAACCTTTATAAATTAGAGAGTTAAGTGTCTGCACTTCAGAACTTGAGATAAAAGAAAACTTTTATAGCTCTTAATCTTTATCTCATGGTAAGATTAGAAAAAGTTTTTGTAATGCCAAATGTGTTGATCTGGAATTTCTAGAAAAGGCTAATAAGAGTGTGTACTGATTTTTTAAACAATCACTCTAAAAGAAGTAAGGGCAGCAGTAAATAAGATCATAAATGCTATGAACTGAACATAGTGACAGAGCAATGGCTGAATTGCACTGAGAAATTATGATCTCCTCCAATGAAGTAGGAGAACTCATAGTCATGAAGTGCTTCAGAATATCTCTGTTCAAAAGGTTAAATCTATAGAGGGAGTTCTCACTAAGTAACTGAGGGTACTGGCCTCTAATCAAGGTGTACCCTCAATGTCAAAAGTGAAGACTATTCTTTGTGGGTTTTGATCTGAAATAGGTCTAGTAGTTTATGCCTAGTAACTGGGGGTACTTAGCTCTGATCAAGGTGTACACCTAATGTCAACAGCATAAATGCCACTGATCTATTTACTCAGTTCAGGTTCAGAAATTGAAAAATGAAAATCAAACTGCTGTAACCCTTTGAAAATCAAAAGTCTATGAGTGGAAATTATTTTTATTAATACATATTCAAGTTGCCTCTCTTGAATTTCCTTGTTTAATCACAAAAGGGTATTATGTCTGACTTATCTATTAATACCATGTGCCCTAGATTCATTGCTATAAATAGAATCTAAAACTCTTTTTCAGGGGTCAGGTGTTTTACTCTAGATTTATCACTGTTAAACCTGAATTTTTGAAAATTGTAGGTTGATGATTCTTATACTTTAACAGTTGTTTATAATCATGCTTCCTTTCTGAACCTATGATTTAGCTGTTGTCAAGTGACCCTCCTACTTTCTCTACCTTGTTTATATGTTCATATTCCTTCTCAAAGGGGGAGCTTCTATTTAGGGGGAGAAATTATTCAGGGGAGTCTTACTTTCAGGGGAAAAATGTTCTAGAGGAATTTGCATGCATATTGCACTTTGCACTCATATTTTTACTATTTTTCTCTTTTTGATCATGTCAAAGGGGGAGAAAATCTTGTGTGTGACTCACTGTCACATTGTGTTGCCATCATCAAAAAGGGGGAGAATGTTGTGCCCCTTAGGCACAAGCATGTGCTATGTCACCTTGATGATAGCAATGCTATTTGGTTTTGATGATAGCAAGACAGTGAGTGCATTTGAGTGCATTTGATATTGTATTTTGATGATAGCAATGTTATTATGTTTTGATGATTGTAATAAACAAAGTGCATTTCTATGCATTATTATTCTTGAGCATTCTGCATATTGATAGCAACATGAATAATGATGTCTAGCATTGATGGCATTTGCTCTTTATATATGTGCATTGCATTCTGTCAGATATCATGTCTCTGCATATATCATGTCATGTCTCTGCATATATCATGTCTGGGTAGCAAAGTCTATACACTGGACTGTGTAATTGTGCATCATGCAAGTCTATACATTGGACTATCGTTCAAGCCTATGCATTGTCTTAGGCTAAGTGTGTACAGCGTCTTAGGCGAAGTCTGTACAGCCGTGTCTTATGCTCCTAAGTCTATACATTGGTGTTGGTCATCAAAGTCTATACATCGCCTTCAATCTTCAAGTCTATACACTGGCTTATTCTTCAAGTCTGTACATCCACAGTTAAACTTGAAGTCTGCACACTAGTCTTCACTGTCAAGTCTGCACATTGGTCTTCGATTTCAATGTCCATACATTGGGCTTTTACATGAAGTCTATACATTGTTGTTTGCAGTACAAGTCCATACATTGGACTGTTCATCAAAGTCTGTA
This sequence comes from Amorphophallus konjac, assembly GCA_022559845.1. NCBI lineage: Eukaryota > Viridiplantae > Streptophyta > Magnoliopsida > Alismatales > Araceae > Amorphophallus > Amorphophallus konjac. The sequence goes on from CM040123.1 coordinate 107,741,717, forward strand.
CACTCAACTGAACTTCAAGTCTAGACATTGTACTGTAGCATCCATTGTCTTAGTGTTGTTTTCACTTCGTGTCGTTTTCACTTCGTGTCAACTTCGTCTTCGTGTCGTTTTCACTTCGTGTCAACTTCTGTTTTCGTCTTAATGTTGTTTTCACTTCGTGTCAACTTCTGTTTTCGTCTTAGTGTTGTTTTCACTTCGTGTCATTTTCACTTCGTGTCAACTTCGTCTTCGTGTCATTTTCACTTCGTGTCAACTTCGTCTTCGTGTTGTTTTCACTTCGTGTCAACTTCTATTTTCATCTTCGTGTTGTTTTCAACTCGTGACGGTCTCTGTCATCTGTCTCCATGTCGTACTTACTTCGTGTCGGTTACTGTTGTTTCTGTGTCTTCGTGTCGTTCTTGTTCCACTGCGTGCAGAACATTGCAGCACCTCGTGTTGCTTTCTGTGCCACCTCGTGTCGTTTCTGTGTGAACCTCGTGTCGCTTCTCTCTGTTTTCTAGTTACATCTCGTGTCATCTTTTATGTCTGCTTGTTTAACTTCGCGTCACTTACTGTTGTTCCTTGAGTCTTTTTGTTTTAGTGTCACAGCTTCATCACGTGTCGTGATAGCCGTGTCACTCTTCTGACTTCGTGTTGGTTTTTCGCTTTAGACTTCGTGCCTTTCTCGCCTTGACCACACTTCGTGTTGCTTTACGTAGACCTCGTGTCTTGCTTGTTTGCAACCACTTCGTGTCGGTTTCTGTTGCCAGTCCGTGTTGTTCTCGTGCCGATCTCTTTGCTGTTTATTACGTCGTGTCGTTTTCTTTACTTCGTGCTGTAGTCATCGTATGTATCTCGTGTCGTTCTTCTTATTACCTCGTGTTGTTTTCATCTTCTTCGTGTCGTTCTCTTTGTAGTGTTATCTCTGTTACAGTGTGTATCTCGTGTCGTTCTCTTTGAAGTGTTATCTCTGTTACAGTGTGTATCTCGTGTCGTTCTCGGTGCATCTAGAATTGCTACTACATACTTCGTGCAGATTTAGTTATTGTGGCCCTCAGTTTTAATGGTTTTCATCTCCTTGCAGGTCCGAAAAAGAAATATTCCCCAGTGACTGGCATCACGTGATCCGAGGCTGGAATGAAGTCTGATGAGAGACTGCCACGTGATCCGAATTTTTAGGGCGGGAGCTGTGGAAGCCACACGCGCCCTAGCTGCTGCTGCTGCTATATATATGAGCCTTCTTCCACAGAAGAAGGGCGATCGAGTTGGCGAGAAGAAAAGTCCATATAGAGAGCCACGATCCAGAGAAAAAGAAAAGAGAAAGAAGAAGAGCAGAAGGAGAAGAAGAGAGAGAGATAGTGCTCGTGTGAAAAAAGAAGAAAGAGTGAAGAAGAAGAAGTGCAGCAGAGAGTGAGAGATTAGGAGAGCAGAAGAAAGAGAAAGAGAAATAGAGAGTGAACGAGAGAGCTCGTGGAGAAGAAGAAAGAAGCTTACCTGAAGATCTGACTACTGGACCGTGGATCAAATCCAGGCCAGGCAGCTCCATGCGAGCCACATTTGTGTTATTTGTCTTTACAGCTTTCTGATCGCTGTGTATTTTTCTTTTCTTATTTTTCCTGTTTCATTTGGTTATCTGTGTTCTTCCGATCCTCAGTAGTGAGGTGGGGGTTCCTCCTGTTAGTTCAGGAGAAGGGAGTCTGCTATCTCCGGTTGCAAGTAGCTGGGTGCTACTTGTGGGTTCCCTCCGGTTTGGAGGAAGGGAGATCTGATCTCCGGTTCTGGGCTTGTGGATTCAAGTCCAGGGGTTCCCTCCGGTTTGGAGGAAGGGAGATCTGATCTCTGGTTCTAGGCTTGTGGATTCAAGTCCAGGGGTTCCCTCCGGTTTGGAGGAAGGGAGATCTGATCTCCGGTTCTGGGCATGTGGATTCAAGTCCAGGGGTTCCCTCCGGGTCTGGAGGAAGAGAGACCGTGTGTCTCTGGTTTGCTAGTGACTGGTGTCACTAGTGGTTCCCTCCGGTTGGGAGGAAGAGGGGAGGCTGTTCCCCTGGTCAAGCTGTGTGGCAGCACCTGTTGCAGACTGAGTCTGCTGTTTCTAGCGTGAGCTAGTGGAAGCCACACTCGGTTTGAGTGTGGGGTGGATGTAGGTCTGGAGGACCGAACCACCTAAAAACCCCTCTTGCATTGTGATTTGATTGCTTATGATTTGCTTCCGCTAGATGAATGCATATGGGCACTCCATGCGTTTGGCTTCGGGTTGAGAAGAAGAGTTAATTAGTCTTATTAGAATGTTTTAATTTGTCAAGAGAGCGAAATTCTAGTTGAGCGACTCCTTGTCAAATTCTGCCTAGTTAGCATCCTAGTGATCTCACTGTATGCTTGTTTGGTTCTGTAACTGATTATTAGCTTTTAAGCTTATCTAATTTACGAACTAGTAATTCTAGTGAGCATCATATTTTAACTGGGCGAAAGTTTTTTAAAGGGTTATATTCATTCACCCCCCCTTCTGAATACTGCACCGAACCCAACAGCCAACACTGCCAGAAGTTCATACACTGGACTTTGAAGCTTTCGAGAAACAGAAAGAGAAAGCCAAAGAGATGGCCAACACCTCCACTGAACGGCAGGAAGGTCCCTCCCTACGGGAGAAGATGAGGAACAAATTGTATTCCTTTCCTCGAGACAAAACTCGAGTCCTGTTTGAATGGGCCACCAGGTACAACAAGATCACATTACCAGATCCAAAGAGGCCTGGTGACTTGAAGAAGAAGGATGATCCTCGCTTTTGCCCATACCATCAGATGCTTGGGCATACCATTGAGGATTGTTACATCTTCAAGGATGTCATTGAGTCCTTAATCAAGAAGGGAGAGCTGGACATGGGGGAGCTCAGAGTGGATCCTCCGCAGCCGCACGAGATGCTGAACCTCGGCACCACTGTCAACATGGTATCTTTATACCAACAGCTGCCTGAAGAATGGGTGGAGGCCAGTACACAGGCCACTTATCAAGCCTTCGTCATGGCGCCAGCTCATGATCAAGGAGGTTGGCAAGCCGCGCCAACGAAGAACAGAAGAAGAAGACAAGCTCCTCGGCCCGCTCCAGAGGTTTGCATAAGGGGTGTTACACCCCGACCAGTACCGCCACCTGTGACACCTATTTTGCATGACACAGCCCCCCGGCTAGTTATGAGACGGCCCACTCACAACAAGAAGAAACACATCCCGATGCGGGTGCACAAGGGAACCAGCCCTGCGGTAGAAAGGCTCCAGTTCATCATTGATGGGCTTGAAGACTATGAGCAGCCTGAGATCCAGCCTATGGAGTTGAAGGAGTATGTCCCCTGGGAGGAGTTCGAGTCACTCGAACTCGCTCCAGAAGCGGAAGCCGAGACGAAAGAAGAGCCTCTCTTATGGGGTGAGCTTCCCCAAGAGCAGTTGCCAGCCACTGAAGAGAAAAAGAAAAAGAAGAAGAGAAGACCTAGAAACAAGAAGAAGAGTGGGGTGGTCCTTTCTTGCAACACCCTCTCAGCATTATTTGACACAGCCCTCTCCCTGAGAGAGGAAGAGCAAGAGGTGCTTGTTGAGCCGTCAGAGGTGAATCAAGCTGAAGCATCCACCTCCCAACATGCCACCAGGTCGGGAAGAACGTGGGGATGCCCTCCTCAGGCCAACCACAACATCCTGCTTAGGGGGGAACAGCCATATCACATCCCCGAGCCTAGGGTCCAAGGCATGGAGATCCCCCCTCCATCGGGCCTCTACCCCAGAGAACCAAGTGGCCAGAGTGCCCCGTCATTCATTGAATTTCTTACAACTCAGAGGGGAGGACAGTCATGCCCCCGCGAGTCCCGGCAGACCCAAGGGGCAGGCAGCCCCTCGGCTCCGTCTGCAGCAATCCCTCCTCGGCCAAGGGAAGAGCCCGACAACATCCCAAATCTAGTCGAGTTCTTGCAAGAAAAGGAAGTGACCCAGCAGGCCCCACAAGCTCAAGCGGCATCCGACCCAGTGGAGGAGGCACCCGTTGAGCCGACTCCCCAGGCCCAGACTGGGGGCAGGCGCAGTAGAGCCGCAGAAATGAAGTTGCTCGAAGTCCGAGCTAGCAACAGAATAGTCAAACACCTGAAGAAGATCCCAGCCAGGTTTACCGTCTGGGAAATCCTATCCTTAGATGAAGAAACGCGACAAGCTGTCATCGCCGCACTCCAGACACCAGCATATGTTGAAGCCTGCCTTGCAGAAATGTCACCTGAGGTACCTGTGGCCTTCACTGAAGAGGACATGCTTTTACCAACCTGCAGTCACAACAAGCCACTCTACATGAAGGGGCAGCTGAATGGGCATCCCATCAACAGAGTCTTGATCGACCCTGGGGCAGTAGTGAACATACTCCCCTATCGGGTGTATCAGAAGCATTACTTTGACGTACACCTGGTCGAGGTCTGGAACGTCAAGATTGCCAGCTTCAACCAGAAGTGCGAAGTCCCTATGGGGGTCGCAGAACCTCTCCCTCGGTGACTTCACCACCAAGGTCCAATTCCATGTGATCAACTTCAACACCTCTTACAAGGTGTTTCTCGGCCGACCTTGGCTACATCAAAATAGGGTGGTACCATCCACTCTGCACCAATGCATCAAGTACCCCTGCAACGGGAAAGAGGAGAGAATCTTCGCCGACCTCCATCCTTTCGAAGTGTTCGAATGTCACTTGTCGGATGCTAATCTTTATTTGGAAAAGCCGAAGTAAGCCACCCAAGCTACTCAAGACAAAGGAAAGAAAAAGGCAGAGCTTGACAGATGGTTCCCTCCACCACCGCCTGGCTATGTGGCTCCCCCTCAGGTGTCATTCGTTTCTGAAGTAGAAGGGGTATTCCGGGCCACCTACCTTCCCATCTACCCTACACCGGGAACACCATACCTTGAAGACTTGCTGGAAGACATCAGGGTCCCTCCCGGGATCATCAAGCCTCTTGCAGAAGCTGACTGCCAGGTGGCTGAACCGTTAAGGACCTTCGAGGTGCCCAACCCCGAGGGTCTGCCTACCATCTTTTATGTGGCCAAGGAGCACCCAGTCAAGGGGGATGCTGATTGTAGACTACCCGATGAGCTGCACGACCCACTCGTCCCAATAATGGGACTTCCTGACACAGCCTGTCCTGTGGTCAAGATGGCCAGAAAGCAAGGGATCCCCTTCTGCCAGCTCTCCAGTCAGAAAGAAATGTTCAAGAAAATGTGGAACCCGCCAAACCTGGACCGGCGGTTGTTGCAAATCACCCGGCATCCAAGATTGGGCTTTTCACTAAAAGATTCCTATGAAGCTGATGTGATATCAGTCTCGGCTCTAGGCGGCAATAGCCACGTAGGCACTGCAGGCCCATGGTAGGTTGAAGGCCGTCAGCATCTTATGCCTTTGGCCAACGAAGAACAAGATGAAGAAATATTCCTATGGAATCCACCTCCCTGCAGGAATAAGGGGAAGACCCCGTCCTCCTCCGGGGGACCAATCCCGAATGACCACAGTAGCGGGGTGCCATCGCCCTCATCTGACACTGACCCAAAGGATGGGGAAGCGGGCCGAGCCCCGAACCTCACTCGGTGCGACTCTACCCTACTCGCCCTACACTGTAGGCAACAGCGAGAGATGGAAATGCTGAAGGTTCGCTTAGCCGAAATGACTGTACTCATTAGAGGCATCCTCTGTCGACAAAGCATCGGTGCGCACCGGTCCCCGAACACCACCCCAAACGCCTCCGGGCACCTAAAAAGGGAGGCTAGGGATGTAGCTGCTTCCCTGGTCAGGCGATCAGTCGAGCGAAGCCCCACACTGCGGGAGAAGATGCAAAGGCCCTACTCTTTCCCAAGGAATAAAACCCGAGGAATTTTTGAATGGGCCTGCTACTATGGCAAGGTCTCCCTCCCAAGGTCAAAGAGGCCGCAAGATGCTCGCAAAAGCGGTGACCCCTCATTCTGCCCCTATCACCAAATACTGGGCCACTCCATCAAAGACTGCTACGTCTTCAAGGACATTGCTCAAGACTTGATTGAGAGAGATGAGCTCAGAATGGGAGATTATGTGGTCGCTCCGCCACGCCCCCATGTGGCAGGCGGCCATGAAAGAAGTGTTTACATGGTGTCAGTTCAGCACCAGATTTTTGAAGATGCAGCTGAGAATGGGCAACCCCAGCCACCAGCAGAGCAATAGCCCCCAGTATGGCAATCAATCACCTTAGCCCCTGCAAGAACCATCTATGACAATTACAAAGAAGATCCCGAAGAAGTCCTTTACTTCTGCACACAAGAGAGCCCCCTAGAGCCGCACACAGCAAGCCTAATAGAGGGGGAAACAAGCAAAGCCTCGTTACCCAATGAGGCAGAGCAAGAAAACACCTATGGTGTCCTTGAAGCAGAAGATGGTGAAGACAAGGATTTTATTGACCTGCAACCAGCGCCTCCAGAATTTGAAGATGGCGGCCAGGCCACAGTGGATGAGCTCATTGAAATTAATCTAGGCACAGAAAGCGACCCCAGGCCGACCTTTCTGAGTGCCCTTCTTCCTCCACAGGAGAGGGGACAATATGTCAAGTTGCCGCAAGAATTTCGGGACTGTTTCGCCTGGAACTACAAAGAGATGCCCGGTCTGAGCCCCGGCGTGACTCAACATATTCTGGCTATTGATTCTAAGGTGGAGCCGGTGAAGCAGCCCCCCAGGCGTATGAGGCCGGAGCTGATAAAATAGATTTGCAAAGAAGTCGACAAGCTCATAGATGTCGATTTTGTAGCTGGAAATCAATACACTACTTGGTTGGCCAACATTTTACCGGTGAAGAAGAAGAATGGACAGATCAGGATCTGCGTGGACTTCCGTGACCTGAATAAAGCTGATGTGACACCAAAATGCAGCAATAGAATTTTATCCCTAGGACTTAATTCGCAATAGCAACAACAAGACTTGAGAGCTACTAGAGAGTCGCCAACACACCGCACGCTCGCGATTCCCGTGGTGACTCGGTGATGCCGAGTCGAGGTGGTGGAGTTAGCCCCTGGCTGGCTAGAGGACCAGCACCGCTAAGGTTGTCCCTCCCAAAGGTATGAAGCCCACAAACAAGGGCGGCCGGGTGCCTTGAGGGCACTAGGTCACTCGCTCACTTTAGCCACGGTGACCATACTAAGATGGTGGCTCCGGGATCGGGCACTCGCTCTCCAACCAGCGGATAAGTCTCACAAATATGAAATGAACAGGAATAAAGGGGCAAGGGCAGAGCTCACCTGGTTGGTTTGAGGAAACCAACCCCGGTCGGAGACGAGGGCGAGCGGGGAAGTGTGGGTTCCCCCGCACACTGCGCCGATGAAGCTTCAATCCTGTTTAAAGGTACAATCACTACACCTCGCGCAGGAGGGTGATCTCGAGGGTGGAAAATATTCAAGTACAATCAAACACTACCTCCCGTAGGGAGGGGCGGTAAGCCGGCCAGGCGAGGAGGGGAGAACCGTCGGGGAAAGGTAGGTTGGACGCCGGGGATGTTCCCACTTGCAACCAGCGACGGCTGACTGCCCGATGATTCTTGGACTTTAGATCACGTTCCTGAATTTCTCCGGAGGTGAGACCAGCGTGGAATTCCTCGTATCTGGCACGCGAATGTCCGTGAATTTCCTTGATTTCTTCTGCTGCAGTTGCTGGTCCGGGGTGGGGTTTGATCGGGGAGGCAGAATCTGGGCGCGGCAGCTCCCTATTTCTGACAGCAGGACGCAGAGATCGCCCCGATGGCTTCTGAACTCCAAATCACAAGCTACTAGAGTTTCTGGAACCGTGAACGAGTCCTCTCTGCATAAAAACTGACGGGGCAGCCGTTCGATGTCGGGATGGACTGGGGGACGCCGATGAGTGGCAGCTGGTCGCTGCAGGTTGTGGGAGGCAGACCCGTCCAGTCTAGGAAGAAAAACGAAAGCTCTGACCTCCGGATGTTGAACGCACTTCCGCTTCTTGATCCCAAAAGAGGACAGGTGGAGGAAGATATTCGTAGAAGAACTCGTGGCTTGAATCTTCCAGTGGCTGGTCCGGGTAAAGCTTCGAACAAGGTGGCAGCTTCTGGCCGCAATAGCTACCTGACACGAACAGTGACTTGCAGGAGTTGTCCCGGCTGCTCCCGGACACCAAATCTCGAACCGTCAAAGTTTTTGGAACCATGGAGGAACCTCTTTGCAGGAAAACTGGTGGGGAAGCCATCTGATGTCAGGGTGGACTGGGGGACGCCGATGAGTGGTAGCTGGTCGCTGCAGGTTGTGGGAGGCAGACCCATCTAGTCGAGGAAGAAGAGAGAGAACTCTGCCTCCGGATGCCGATCACGATTTCGCTTCCTGATCCTGGAAGAGGATAGGACGTGGAAGAACTTTGTTGAAGAACTCTCGGTCTGAATCCTCCGCCGTTTGTCGTGGTACAGCTTCAAATCAGGTTCAGGAACTTGGCAGGGGAAGTCCAGCGCAGTCGGGGGAGAACGGCTCTTCCAGGCAGTCCCGAACTCGGAATGAGATGAGGTCACCTCTCCTGCGAAGCCAACTGGTCGACCTTTCCAGCAATGTATGGTACGTCTTCAGAGGTCTCCGTATGACTCCGTGACAGCTTCTGCAAGATGACCCTTCCTCTGCCACCTGCAGACTGATCAAAGGGGGGAGAGGGGTGGAAGAACTTGGTTGGCCAAAGGAAGAACAATGGGAAGGGGGGTTGGGGGGCTGCGACCTAGGGAGGTGAAGGGGCTGGGAATGAATGGGTGCAGTCCCCAAAGGGAGGAGAATTTGAATTTTAGCTTGGGAGGGGTGAAGGGGGTGCTTGGGGAAGTGAGGGGGTGTATGGGGAATGCCAAGGGGTGCCTTGGAAGAGGGAGGGATTAAATGGGAGAGTTAATGTGGTCTTGGGAGGTGAAAGGGTGGGTGATGTGGCAAGGTGAGGTGGCAAGGTGAAGAGAGAGAGGATGGTGCGAATTTGGGAGAGAGAGGGGGGAGGAGAGAGAGAGGGGGCCGCCCCCTTTAGAGAGAGAGAGAAGAGGAGAGAGAGAGATAGCTAGAGAGAGAAGGAGAGGTGCACAAATGTTGTGGCAAATTCTTTAATACTTCATTAGCTCCCCACAAGAGGGGGTTGGGGTCCTATATATAGGGATCCCAACTTTGTACAAAAGCCCCTGAGGAAAGAGCCAATAACAGATAACCAAAAGTGCAAAAAGGGGCGCCCATGGGCCTGGCTCCTCTAAATGGGCCACAAAGCCAAACAAGCCCAATATGACGATCAACTTAGGTAACAAGCATGAGCACCTAGGACTTGACTCAAAATAAAGGTGAAATACATCAAAGTGACTCAAGAAAGATATGAAAATTACATAGCCAGACTCAGGAAATTAAGACGAACATAATGGCGAGCATCGGGACCCTTGGAGAAATGGGAAGTGGCAAGCGATGTCCCCATCATACTCCCGGGGTGCAGAGAACTCGACTCTGTCGAGTAAGGGTCCTCTCCGCTGCGGTACTGCTCCAATAGGTCAGGATCCAGCTGCTGGAGGTCCTCCCGGCACCCAGGCATCGTCCGAAGGTGGCCGTCCCTTCCACCTAACCAGGTATCGCCCATACGCCTTGCCCCTTGTGTTGGTGACCTGTTCATCTAATATTCGCTCCACTTTGTCACGCTGGTTTCTCAAGTTGGGTGGAGCTCTCTGAGGTGTGGGGGCACTCTCAAGGGATGGAGTAGGCTGGATCTCCTCACTGGGTGTCACCGTGGGGCCTTTGTAGGGTACCAGGTCAGCCACCTTGAATGTGGGGCTTACTCCATATTCTTCAGGGAGTTTCAACACATAAGCATTGGTGCCAAGTTGTCTCAGCACCTGGAAGGGGCCAGCTCCACGAGATCTCAACTTTGAGGTATTCCTAGGGAATAGCCTCTCAGTTCTCACCATCACAAAATCACCAGTTTTGAATTCTTGGTGGCGGCGGTGGGGATCGGCAGTCTTTTTATAATTCTCGTTGCTCTTGTTGATGTGTTTGCGAATGTTTTCATGTGTCTTTGTGGATGTTGACTCACTAGTGGGAAAAGGGGGTCCTGGACAACCAAATGTGGACCTATCATGCAATGGTGTTATGTAGTCTTTGATGGACCTAGGGGGACCAGGGCATCCATGAATTGACCTATCATGCTTAGGAACCATGTGGACCTTGGTGCACTTAGGTGGACCGGGGCAGCCATGAGTGGCCCTATCATGCATGAGACGGATGAAGAGTGGGGGAAGACCAACTTGACCAAATGTAAACCTATCGTGCACTGGACCTAGTGTGTGAGTGACACAAGTGATGTGACTAGCTTGACCACATGATGCGAAAGGTTGTGATACATGGATTCCTATCAAGATGGTCCCATCTGTGAGGTTTGGGGGTTTCCACTCATGGGGATCGAAGCGGTTCTTGGGATGGGTCACTCCCTTATCTCCAAGGTTGATGTCACCCTTGGCATTGACTCCCATAGTGTGGACAGAATTTTGGAATGGGTGGGTTAGGACTGACATGGTGGGTGAGGGCAGGAGGGAGTGGGTGGTAAGTGATGAGTACTTGGAAGCCCATGGGGAGTGGTCAAACAGATCAAGATGGGTTAAGGGGTGAGTGACGTGGAGGGGGGTTTCAATCCAAGTGATCGCCCTAGGGTCCCTAGCACACATAGGGAAGTGGAAGTCATGATCCTGGTGGGGCCCAATGCAAGGCTCCTTGTAGGAGGGCAAGGGGGTGATGTAAAACTCATTAGGCTCAGGTAGAAACAACAAGAGCTTACTCGTGTAAGGACCCTTGGTGTAAATGGAGGTGATGGTCCCGATAGGGGGGTGTGAGAAACTAAGGTACCCCATGTGGCTTGCTTCTAAGGCCCACATGTTTGTCACCTCTATTTGCCAAAGTACACTCCTAACCAAGTCCCTCATGGCTCCTACAAAGGAGAACGATTGGAAGGTTGTGTGGAATGGAGAGGTGGGTACAATTGGGTAATGATTTTCCATAGGGGGGTGCATGATGTGGAGGAGGAGGTCTTGCTTTAGCCACTCAATGAGGGGTTCCCCTAAAATCAGAGATTTTATGGAAGGATGGGTGGGGGGACTTGGATGGTCATCTGGCAACTCAAGGGGGAGGATGTTCCTAGTTAGGCTCGTTGTGGTCTCTTTGGATAAAGAGGAGTCTTCTTGACCCAACCCTTGGCATTGGGCTTCATATTCTTCCTCCCAATCTAGGGAAGCCTCATATTCCTCAATCATCTTCTCATCCTTTTGGGGTGTGGGGGTTTTGCTTTCCAAGGGAATGGGAAGATCTTTTGTGGATGGGGTGATGAAGGTTGGGGCATGGTGCACCCGGGGTGGTGAGGGGGCTTGAACTTGGGTTGGGTTTGGGAGTGGAAGAAGTGGAGACCTAAGTTGGGGTAGGATTGGGATTGGTAGTGGAAGATGGGTGGGTTGAGGAGGAATGGGTTGATTGATTTTGGGAGGTGTGTCCCTTTTTGGGGAAGATGGAAGGGTAGTGGTGGGGACCGTGGAAGCTTTTGGGGTGTGGGTTTGATGGAGAGTTTTAGGTTGGGTGATGGCCGTCATGGGCCTAGGTGGAGCGGGGGCCCTAAGGGAAGTCTTGGGTTGACTGGGAGGAAACGGGGGAGTGGGAGTGCTCTTCAGGTTATGGTCTTCACGGTAGGAGTTGGGGAGGTATTGGAGCCTAAGTTGGGTCTTCATGTCTTCCCAGGTATGGATTGGTTCTTTCCTCCTAATCCTCTTCCTAGTTTCTACACTTATCCAATAGGTCTTGGCAAGTTTGGTAAGGTGCATATTCACGAGCCTAACTTTCCTATCTTCCGTCATAGGGTACCAACCAAAGTATTGGTCCATAGTATTCTCCCATTTTAGGTAGACATGTGGATTATGTGACCCATCAAAGTTAGGAGCCTCAACCTTAATCATCCTCAAGAGGTAATCATCCGGATCCTCCCATGGTCGCCTTTCAAAATGTCTAGGTTGGCGGGGCCTCTCATACTCACGGTGGAAGTCATCCTCAAGGTCCTCCCTATCAAGTTCAACTCGTGGAGGGGGTGCCCGTTGGGCATGGTTCCTAGGCGGGGCCGTAGTTTCATCGAGTCTCTCTGGGCGGGTGGAAATCCCACTCATTTTCTCCGAGAGGGCTTGAATGGCAGCCTCAAGTCGATCCATTGGAGCTTTGGGAGCCTCCCTAGGTATGTTTGGGTAACCTTGGGGAATGGGATTCATGGGGGAACCGAGGTAGAGGGGTCGGCTCGGTACAAGGCACCACTACGGGTGGACATGCATACGGATGATGAAAATGCAAAGACCCTAGGACCTAGGCTTGTAGAGACAAGTCTAGAACTTACTCTGATACCAACTGATGTGACACCAAAATGTAGAAATAGAATTTGATCCCTAGGACTTAATTCGCAATAGCAACAACAAGACTTGAGAGCTACTAGAGAGTCGCCAACACACCGCACGCTCGCGATTCCTGTGGTGACTCGGTGATGCCGAGTCGAGGTGGTGGAGTTAGCCCCTAGCTGGCTAGAGGACCAGCACCGCTAAGGTTGTCCCTCCCAAAGGTATGAAGCCCACAAACAAGGGCGGCCGGGTGCCTTGAGGGCACTAGGTCACTCGCTCACTTTAGCCACGGTGACCATACTAAGATGGTGGCTCCGGGATCGGGCACTCGCTCTCCAACCAGCGGATAAGTCTCGCAAATATGAAATGAACAGGAATAAAGGGGCAAGGGCAGAGCTCACCTGGTTGGTTTGAGGAAACCAACCCCGGTCGGAGACGAGGGCGAGCGGGGAAGTGTGGGTTCCCCCGCACACTGCGCCGATGAAGCTTCAATCCTGTTTAAAGGTACAATCACTACACCTCGCGCAGGAGGGTGATCTCGGGGGTTGGAAATATTCAAGTATAATCAAACACTACCTCCCGTAGGGAGGGGCGGTAAGCCGGCCAGGCGGGGAGGGGAGAACCGTCGGGGAAAGGTAGGTTGGACGCCGGGGATGTTCCCACTTGCAACCAGCGACGGCTGACTGCCCGATGATTCCTGGACTGTAGATCGCGTTCCTGAATTTTTCCGGAGGCAAGACCAGCGTGGAATTCCTCGTATCTGGCACGCGGATGTCCCTGAATTTCCTTGATTTCTTCTGCTGTAGTTGCTGGTCCGGGGTGGGGTTTGATCGGGGAGGCAGAATCTGGGCGCGGCAGCTCCCTGTTTCTGATAGCAGGACGCAGAGATCGCCCCGATGGCTTCTGAACTCCAAATCATGAGCTACTGGAGTTTCTGGAACCGTGAACGAGTCCTCTCTGCAGCAAAACTGACGGGGCAGCCGTTCGATGTCGGGGTGGACTGGGGGACGCCGATGAGTGGCAGCTGGTCGCTGCAGGTTGTGGGAGGCAGACCCGTCTAGTCGAGGAAGAAAAACGAAAGCTCTGACCTCCGAATGTTGAACACACTTCCGCTTCTTGATCCCAAAAGAGGACAGGTGGAGGAAGATATTCGTAGAAGAACTCGTGGCTTGAATCTTCCAGTGGCTGGTCCGGGTACAGCTTCGAACAAGGTGGCAGCTTCTGGCCGCAACAGCTACCTGACACGAACAGTGACTTGCAGGAGTTGTCCCGGCCGCTCCCGGATACCAAATCTCGAACCATCAAAGTTTTTTAACCGTGGAGGAACCCTATTTTCAGGAAAACTGGTGGGGAAGCCATTTGATGTCAGGGCGGACTGGGGGACGCCGATGAGTGGTAGCTGGTCGCTGCAGGTTGTGGGAGGCAGACCCGTCTAGTCGAGGAAGAAGAGCGAGAACTATGGCCTCCGGATGCCGATCGCGATTCTGCTTCCTGATCCTGGAAGAGGATAGGACATGGAAGAACTTTGTTGAAGAACTCTCGGTCTGAATCCTCCGCCGTTTGTCGTGGTACAGCTTCAAATCAGGTTCAGGAACTTGGCAGGGGAAGTCCAGCGCAGTCGGGGGAGAACGGCTCTCCCAGGCAGCCCCGAACTCAGAATGAGATGAGGTCACCTCTCCTGCGAAGCCAACTGGTCGACCTTTCCAGCAATGTATAGTACGTCTTCAGAGGTCTCCGTATGACTCCGTGACAGCTTCTGCAAGATGACCCTTCCTCTGCCACCTGCAGACTGATCAAAGGGGGGAGAGGGGTGGAAGAACTTGGTTGGCCAAAGGAAGAACAATGGGAAGGGGGGTTGGGGGGCTGCGACCTAGGGAGGTGAAGGGGCTGGGAATGAATGGGTGCAGTCCCCAAAGGGAGGAGAATTTGAATTTTAGCTTGGGAGGGGTGAAGGGGGTGCTTGGGGAAGTGAGGGGGTGTATGGGGAATGCCAAGGGGTGCCTTGGAAGAGGGAGGGATTAAATGGGAGAGTTAATGTGGTCTTGGGAGGTGAAAGGGTGGGTGATGTGGCAAGGTGAGGTGGCAAGGTGAAGAGAGAGAGGATGGTGCGAATTTGGGAGAGAGAGGGGGGAGGAGAGAGAGAGGGGGCCGCCCCCTTTAGAGAGAGAGAGAAGAGGAGAGAGAGAGATAGCTAGAGAGAGAAGGAGAGGTGCACAAATGTTGTGGCAAATTCTTTAATACTTCATTAGCTCCCCACAAGAGGGGGTTGGGGTCCTATATATAGGGATCCCAACTTTGTACAAAAGCCCCTGAGGAAAGAGCCAATAACAGATAACCAAAAGTGCAAAAAGGGGCGCCCATGGGCCTGGCTCCTCTAAATGGGCCACAAAGCCAAACAAGCCCAATATGACGATCAACTTAGGTAACAAGCATGAGCACCTAGGACTTGACTCAAAATAAAGGTGAAATACATCAAAGTGACTCAAGAAAGATATGAAAATTACATAGCCAGACTCAGGAAATTAAGACGAACATAATGGCGAGCATCGGGACCCTTGGAGAAATGGGAAGTGGCAAGCGATGTCCCCATCATACTCCCGGGGTGCAGAGAACTCGACTCTGTCGAGTAAGGGTCCTCTCCGCTGCGGTACTGCTCCAATAGGTCAGGATCCAGCTGCTGGAGGTCCTCCCGGCACCCAGGCATCGTCCGAAGGTGGCCGTCCCTTCCACCTAACCAGGTATCGCCCATACGCCTTGCCCCTTGTGTTGGTGACCTGTTCATCTAATATTCGCTCCACTTTGTCACGCTGGTTTCTCAAGTTGGGTGGAGCTCTCTGAGGTGTGGGGGCGCTCTCAAGGGATGGAGTAGGCTGGATCTCCTCACTGGGTGTCACCGTGGGGCCTTTGTAGGGTACCAGGTCAGCCACCTTGAATGTGGGGCTTACTCCATATTCTTCAGGGAGTTTCAACACATAAGCATTGGTGCCAAGTTGTCTCAGCACCTGGAAGGGGCCAGCTCCACGAGATCTCAACTTTGAGGTATTCCTAGGGAATAGCCTCTCAGTTCTCACCATCACAAAATCACCAGTTTTGAATTCTTGGTGGCGGCGGTGGGGATCGGCAGTCTTTTTATAATTCTCGTTGCTCTTGTTGATGTGTTTGCGAATGTTTTCATGTGTCTTTGTGGATGTTGACTCACTAGTGGGAAAAGGGGGTCCTGGACAACCAAATGTGGACCTATCATGCAATGGTGTTATGTAGTCTTTGATGGACCTAGGGGGACCAGGGCATCCATGAATTGACCTATCATGCTTAGGAACCATGTGGACCTTGGTGCACTTAGGTGGACCGGGGCAGCCATGAGTGGCCCTATCATGCATGAGACGGATGAAGAGTGGGGGAAGACCAACTTGACCAAATGTAAACCTATCGTGCACTGGACCTAGTGTGTGAGTGACACAAGTGATGTGACTAGCTTGACCACATGATGCGAAAGGTTGTGATACATGGATTCCTATCAAGATGGTCCCATCTGTGAGGTTTGGGGGTTTCCACTCATGGGGATCCACTCATTGGGATCGGCTAGCCTACATCCGAAGATTTATCTCCAATTTGTCGGGGCGCTGTCAACCATTCCACAAATTAATGATGAAGAACGCACCTTTCAACTGGAACCATGAATGTCAGAAGGCCTTTGATCAGCTGAAGGATTACTTAAAGACCCCGCCTGTGCTGGGGGCACCTGTCAAGGGGAGGCCGCTTATTCTATATATAGCTGCCACCGAATGTTCACTGGGGGCAATGCTCACCCAGAACAATGATGAGGGGAAGGAGCAAGCTCTTTATTACCTTAGCCGAAGACTAATGGGGGCAGAAGCAAAATACACCCCGATTGAGAAGGTTTGTCTCGCCTTAGTCTTCGCAGTCAAGAAGCTGAGGCATTACATGCTCTCACATGAAGTGAGCCTGATTTCTAAGGCCGACCCAGTCAAGCATATTCTCTCCCAGCCAGTTCTGAAGGGGCGTCTCGGCAAGTGGGTAGTACTGTTAATGGAATTTGACATCACCTATGTGCCGCAGAAGGCCGTTAAGGGTCAAGCCATGGCCGATTTCTTTGCAGCACACCCTGTGCTTGAAAATTCCCCACTGGCCACAGAGTTGCCTGAAGATGAAACACTAGAAGTGGACCAAGCCCGACAGATCGCCTGGCAGCTGCACTTTGACGGAGCTTCAAGAACAGAAACAACCCGTCAGGTCACACAAAAGTACGGGCCGGGGCAGGCATCGTCCTTAAATCGCCTGAGGGAGAAGTATTGCACACATCCTGCTCCATTAACAAGCCCTGCATAAATAATGAGGCAGAATATGAAGCTTTGATTATTGGTCTCCAAGTCGCTTTACAGATGGAGATTAAAATATTACATGTGTTTGGCGATTCATTGCTGGTCGTCAAGCAGGTCCAGGGACAGTTTGACGTCCGAAAACCCGAGTTACTCCCTTACCACACTAAGGCGAAATGGCTCATGCAGCAGTTCTACCTCATTGAGATAGGCCATGTTGCCAGGGGGGAAAATGCAGAAGCCGATGCACTGGCGAAATTGGCAAGTTCATTAGCAGTCCCGCCAGATGGATCCCTCAGCATCCGGGCGGTGAATCAGCGCCAAGTGCCTAGCATGATTGGAGGGCCAGAAGAAGAAGAACTTGAGGTCATCGCAGCAGAAGCCATTAGCCCGCCCGACTGGAGAGACCCCCTTTTGCAGTGGTTTAAATATCAGCAGCTGCCCAGGCAAAGGGAAGAAAAGATCAAGTTAATCAGAACAAAAGACTCTTATGAGGTCCGGAACGGGATCCTATTCCGAATTATGGCAGACGCCAAACGGAAGGTGCTCTTCCGATGTTTATCCATTGAAGAAGCTTGGAAGGTCATGAAGGAGGTTCACTCTGGAGCAGCTGGTGTGTTGGATTTTTGTGACTTCCCTAGTGTTTTGATGATGAGCATCATTATGTTAAATATTGTCTTCCTTAATCAGATATCTTGAGTAATGTTATGCATTTGAAATTTCCATGATTAACAGGAAAACTGCCATGAGATAATACCTTGCATGTCCGTACTGATCCCTTCACACTTCGTGTTGTCCTTTTGTACGTCGTGTTGTTCCAACTATGTTTGTTGGTTGTCTTCGTGTCGTTATTTGTTCCATCGCGTGCTGAACACTGTAGCACCTCGTGTTGCTTTCTGTGCCACCTCGTGTCGCTCCATCTGTGTCACCCCTATGTCTTCGTGTCTTATGTTCTGGCCAAGTCTATACAGCCTCATCTTTACCTTCATTCCAAGCCAAAGTCTACACATTCATTTCCTTGGGCAAAGTCTATACATCGTGGCCTTGAACTCTCAGTCTGTACACTCTTTATTTCAAAGTCTGTACATTGTTGCCTTGAAGCCGTTCCAAGTCTATACATCCCGTTGAACGCAAAGTCTACACATCACCTCACATCATATAAAGGCTGTACGTTGCAAGTGTCTTTCTTGCTTTGTGACCACACTTCGTGTCGGTTTTTGTTTTCGTCTTCGAGTTGGTTTCAGTCCATGTTGTTTTCGTGTCGTCCTCGTCTTCGAGTCGTTCATTAGTTCGAGCAATCTTGTATTCGAGTTGTGTTTTATGTCTTCGTGTTATCTTTTGTGTTTTATGTCTTTGTGTTATCTCTTGTGTTTGTGTCTTCGTGTTATCTTCTGTGTTTGTGTCTTAATGTTGTTTTTATGTCTTCGTGTTGCTTCTTTCTATCCTCGTCCAGGTTTCCTCTGATCGCGTGTCTTACTACCGTTTTTATTCCGTGTTATTTCCTTCTCACCTCGTGCTCTTCTCATCTGACTTTGTGTCGTTTTCTTTGTAGTGTTAGCTTTATTATTGTGTATCTCGTGTCGTTCTCTTCGTAGTGTTTGTTTTGTTACAGTGATACTTCGTGTCGTTCTCTTTGTAGTGTTAGCTTTATTAGTGTGTATCTCGTGTCGTTCTCTTTTTACCTCGTGCTATTTTCATTTGACCTCGTGTCATTCTCTCTTTATTTCGTACTGTAGTAATCTTGTGTATCTCGTGTCGTTCTCAGTACAGTGCATCTCGTATTGCTATCACATACCTCATGCAGTTTTAGTTTTTGTGGCCCTGAGTTTTAATTGTCTTAATTCTTTGCAGGAGAAGAAGAAAAATAAAAAGAAGAAGGTGGTCCGAGGAAGAACATTCACCGGTGTCTGGGCTGCACGTGATCCGATACTAAAGGAACCAATGCTTTAAGGGCACGTGGCAAGAAGGTTCTAGATCGAGCGCGGGAAGCACACGCCTTGCATGCACCCTCCTGATCGCTTATAAAAGCACTGCCTCACCATCTACGAAATGTGAGGAGCTCCGAGGTTACAGTGAAGAAATTTGAGTGAGAGCAGAAGAGAAAGAGCCTCCCTGAGAAACTAGAGTGTTCCAATTGAGAGAGAAGAGAGAGCATAAGAGTGATCAGAAGATGGGTATTGACTTACAGATCAAATCCAAAGTCTGCTGCTCAGTTTGAGCTACATTGTTTCCAGTTTCTGAGTTTTGGATTCCTTCCTTCTTGTTTTCATTTTTATCTATTTTTCTTTCTTGATTAAAAGTTCTCGGTGTTACCTCCTGGTGTTCAAGGGAAGAGAGAGACGTGTTCTCTCTGGTTTACTTGCAACAGAGGTTGCAGTATTGTTCCCTCTCGTAGAAGAGGTGTTCCCTCTAGGATTCAGAGGAAGAGAGACCTTGGTCTCTGGTTCTAGTGACTGCAGATCACTAGTGTTCCCTCCGGTTGGAGGAAGAGGAAATTATTTCCTGATTTCTAGGGACTTGGCGTCCTTAGGGTTCCCTCCGGGTGTGGAGGAAGAGGGGAGGGTGTTCCCCTGGTGAAGCTGTGAATCAGCCGTTGTCGCAGACTGAGTCTGCTTTGCTAGCAGGTGCTAGTGGAAGCCTCACTTCGATTTGAAGTGAGGGGTGGACGTAGGCAGACTGGAGGTCTGACCGAACCACCTTAAAAACCTCTGGGTACTCGTGTGATTGTCTGTGGTGATTTTATGGTGTGCCTTTTATCCACTCGAGCTATTGTCCGCACTGCGTTTTTGTGGGTTCAACTCCGAGATTGCTTGTTTTAAGTGAATCATTCTTCAGTAATTTTTTAATCGGTTGAAAACAGTGATCTATTCATCCCCTCCCCTTCTAGATCACTTCATATTTCTTGTATCAATTGGTATCAGAGCGGGTATTTCCCAATATGTGGTCCAACGGCCAGGGAAACGGATCCGCTGGTCCTCGCAGCTACATTGCTGAAGGGCAGTCAATCACCCGTCCCCCTTTCTTCGATGGTAATAACTATTTCTTTTGGAAGAACAGGATGGAAGTCTTCATCAGGGCTCAAAGCCGCAAGCTCTGGAGAGTAATTACAGATGGTCCGTACCAACTTCCACCAAATGAAGACATATGGACAGAGGAACAGGTTAAACTCTCCGCACTGAATTGGACAGCTCTTAGCATCATACAGTGCGCCGTCCACCCGGAAGAGTACTTGAGGATTTCAGCGTGCAAGACTGCAAAGAAAATGTGGGATGAATTGCAGTTAATTTATGAGGGCACATCTCAAGTGAAAGCTACCAAGATCAATATGCTTACAACTCAGTATGAGTTGTTTAAGATGAAGCCAGAGGAGTCGATCACAGAAATGTATGCTAGATTATCTGTGATCATCAATAGTCTGAGAGGATTTGGAAAGGAGATTCAGCAAGAAGACATTGTCAGGAAGATCCTTAGGTCCCTAACTCCCATCTGGGATACTAAGGTGACCGTCATAGAGGAATCTAGAGATTTATCCACCATGTCAGTAACCCAGCTGATTGGGTCTCTCATGACCCACGAAATGAACTTCAGACAAGGGAATGATGGACATGACAGAAAGGGAAAGAATGTTGCTCTGAAAGTCTCACGACATACTAAGAAGAGCAGCAGCAGCAGCAGCAGTGGTGGTAGCAGCGAAGACTCTGACGGATTCTCAGACCTGGACAAGGGCGAGCAGGCCATGCTCACCAGGCAATTCAGAAAGTTCTTGAGAACTAAAGGGAAATTCTACAGGAGAAAGAGATTTAATGCTGCAAGGAAGTCTCCTGAACGAGAACTTGAGAAGAACCGGTTTGTTAAGAAAGTTACATGCTACCATTGTCAGAAACCTGGTCACATGAAAAGTGAATGTCCAGAGCTGCAAGCTAAGGCTCCCGGATACCAGAAGAAGATGGTGCACAAGAAGAAGAAAGCCATGCTGTGCACATGGAGCGACGAGGAGGAGGATCCAGAAGCCACCTCGTCCAGTGAAGGTGAAGAGAAGACTTGCCTCATGGCCAACCATGAGGAAGAGGTAACGAACTTATTTGAGAATTTTACTTTGGATGATTGGGAGGACGCCTATGGCGACCTGTTAGCTAAATATAATTTTCTAACCAAGGAGCACAGAATGCTTAAACGAAAGTTTCACTCAGTTTCTGAGGAACACTCTATTGCTGTTACGGACAACATGAAAACCAAGGAGATGGCCATTGAGCTAGATCAGGCTAGAAGTGAGATCGAGAAGTTTAGAATGGAAAGAGAGGAAAATCTAGCTAGGATGAATGAGCTGAAAAGTAAAACTGAAGAGAGTAAAAAGGAGTTTAGACTGATTGCAGAAAAATATGAGGCGGTTAGAAAAGTTAATCAGGAACTCCAGGACCAATGTAATGAACTTCAGAAGGAGATTGAGGACAAAGGAAAAATGCTAGAAAAATTTACAGAGGGGAGAAACAATCTGGATGCCCTTCTGGGGTCGAGGGTAAACTTCAATAGGGAGGGATTAGGATACAATCCCACAAGTAAAAAACCCTTTGAATTCAAAACTGTCACGTTCTGCCCCGCCAAGGGCAAAGAAAAACTGGAAACCCCATCCAGTTCCAAATCTGTCTCTACATTGAAGGTTTCGACCAGCAAATCTATTCAATCCACTGGTCAGCAGGCTAAGTCAGGAAATCCTGAGACTAGAACTGTTCCTGTGCAACAGTTGTGGAACAAAGGTGTTCACACGACCATTCCTATTGATGTCACTAGAAAGGTGAACAGCTTTCGCTAAGAAAGTTCAGCATGCTAGTTATCAAGGAAAGCATGCGAACATGCATCACCTTCAGCACAATTTTCATTTGAACAAAGATGGTTACATGAATTATGCTGAGCACACACGTGTTTCCTCTAAGAGGCCAAACAACAATTTCTCTGCTTGGAAACAGCATAATTTTAATAGGAATAGGCTCATTCAACACCCACTGAGAAATGCCAAGAAGGAAGAATCAATCTACATGAAATCACTGAAAAGAACAGTAAAACAAATGTGGATTCCTAAGTGTGATTTGGATAAATTGAAAACTGTCTTTGGACCCAATTTGAATTGGGTCCCACATTACTGTGTCTGAACTCTCGCAGGTTAGCCTGGCAGCCGAGCATAACAAGTGGTATCTTGACAGCGGCTGTAGCAGGCACATGACAGGAGACCGGTCCAAATTTAGCAAACTGAAAATGAAGTTTGGGGGCCTGGTCAAATTCGGTGGAAATAACAGAGGAAGAATAATTGGAATTGGTACAGTTGGTAAGTCCTCTACTAACTCCATTGAAGATGTGTATCTTGTAGAAGGACTTCAGCACAACTTGATAAGTATAAGTCAACTCTGCGACAAAGGACACAAGGTACTCTTTGACCACAATTCCTGCACTATTTTTGAGCTGAATTCTGATAACGTCATGTTCATAGGTCATAGAGTAAACAACGTATACATCATAGACCTGGATGATAATCCTGAAACTAACTTGTGTATGTCTGCTAACTCTGAACAGGTTGCTTTTGACTGGCATAGGCGTCTAGGCCATGCCAGTTTGTCTACAATGAATAAACTGTCTAAGCATAACCTAGTTAGAGGTTTGCCCAGAATAAGATTTCAGTTAGGGTCCAAGCTATGTGATGCTTGTGCACAAGGTAAACAGACTCGTGCAGTTTTTAAGTTGAGAACTGAGAGTCTTTCATGTAAACCGCTGCAGCATTTGCACATGGATCTCTTTGGTCCTACTCGCATACAAAGTTTGTCAGGTAAGAGATATGGATTAGTCATAGTTGATGACTTCACTAGATTTTCTTGGTTGTTTTGTTTAGCAAATAAAAATGATGCTTTTGGTCACTTTGAAGAACTGTTCAATAAAATCAAACTGCAAGGTGAACATAATATCATTACAATTCAGTCTGACCATGGAGGAGAGTTTGAGAACTCTTCATTTTCTGAATTTTGCTCAAGAGAGGGAGTGACTCACAAATTCTCTTCTCCCAGGACACCGGAGCAGAACGGAATTGTTGAGAGAAGAAACAGGTCAATCATTGAAATGGCCAGGACTATGCTGATTGAGAGTGGACTTCCAAGGAGATTTTGGGCTGAAGCTGCGAATACTGCATGCTACATTCTAAACCGAGCCTTGGTAAGACCTACTCATAGGAAAACTCCTTATGAACTTCTCAAGGGTAAGCAGCCAAACATTTCTTACTTTAAAGTTTTTGGCTCCAAATGTTTTATTCACAATAATGGTAAGAATGGTTTGGACAAATTTGAAGCTAGAAGCTCTCCTGGAATTTTTCTCGGATATTCAGAAACCTCAAGGGCCTACAGAGTTTTCAATAAAGATGATCAAACTGTTGAAGAAACACCGCATGTAGTGTTTGATGAAAATGATTTCTCTAACAAAGTGATGAATGATGACAGGGAGCCATCTAATGAGGGAGATTTCTTGGAGAGAATTGAAGAAGAAGAGATGCAGCCAGCTGCTCAACCAGAAAACTCACAGCAAGAAGGAGCAGCTGAGGTAGGTGAACCCTCAGGTGAGATAATATTTCACAAAGACCACCCTAGTGAAAATGTCATAGGCAATGTGCATGATCCTCCTAGGACAAGGTCTCATTTTAGAATTGTCCAAGAACAGGACTTAGCTGCATTGGTATCTCAGGTGGAACCCAAATCTGTGGAAGAAGCCTTAAGACATGATTCTTGGCTATCCGCCATGTGTGAGGAATTAAATCAATTTGAGAAAAATATTGTATGGGAACTAGTTCCCAGACCTGATAACACTCATGTCATTGGCACTAAATGGGTTTTCAAGAATAAAGTTGATGAGAATGAAGCTATTTCTAGAAACAAAGCAAGACTTGTAGCTCAAGGCTACAGTCAGGAATTTGGTGTGGATTTTGATGAATCCTATGCCCCAGTGGCTAGGATGGAAGCTATACGAATTCTGCTTGCATTTGCATGCTCTAGGAACATTCGGCTGCAGCAGATGGATGTCAAAAGCGCATTCTTAAATGGGGTATTGAAGGAAGAGGTATATGTTGAACAACCTCCAGGTTTTAATTTCTCTGTTCAGCCTAACATGGTTTTTAGGTTGAATAAAGCCCTCTATGGATTGAAGCAGGCTCCCCGAGCCTGGTATGAGAGACTTTCTGAATTCTCTTGAGCAAGGGCTACACTCGAGGTAAGGTTGACCAAACCCTCTTCACCAAAAATCTCGGAAAGGATTTAATAGTGGTCCAGGTATATGTTGATGATATCATCTTCGGATCTAACAATTCAAAATTGTGTAAAGAATTTTCTGAATCTATGTCTCATGAATTTGAAATGAGTTTAGTTGGCGAACTAAAGTATTTTCTTGGGCTGCAGGTCAAACAGATGGAGGATGGTTGTTTCATAAATCAAACCAAGTATACCCTGGAGATGCTGAAAAGGTTTGGAATGACCAACCTCAAGACTATCTCAACACCCATGGGCACCAACTCCTCACTGGATTCAGACGAAAAAGGTAAAGAGGTGGATGCTAAATTATATAGAGGTATGATCGGTTCACTCCTCTACTTAACAGCATCCAGGCCTGACATTCAATTTAGTGTAGGGATGTGTGCCAGATACCAGTCTAGGCCTACTGAATTGCATTTGGCAGCTGTAAAAAGAATCTTTAGATACTTATCTGCTACCCATGATCTAGGTCTTTGGTATCCTGCATCATGTAGTTTAGATCTCATTGCATATACAGATGCAGATTATGCAGGATGTAAATTGGACAGGAAAAGTACTAGTGGTCACTGCGAATTTTTAGGAGGGTGCCTAGTCTCTTGGGGATCCAAGAAGCAACACTCTGTGGCTCTTTCTACTGCTGAAGCTGAGTATGTGGCAGCAGGGAGCTGTGGCACACAGGTTATATGGATAAAACACCAGCTTCTGGATTACTCAGTTGAGCTAGGTTGCACTTCCATCTTTTGTGATAATACTAGTGCAATAAACATTGCAAAGAATCCTGTACTTCATTCTCGAACTAAACACATCGAAATCAGGCATCATTTTATTCGAGATGAAGTAGCTAGGAAGACCTTTGAGTTGATCCATGTTGGCACTAACTCACAAATTACAGATATTTTCACTAAGCCACTGGATACTAAAAAATTTAGCACATTGCACAGAGAATTAGGTATTTACAGAATTTCATGATTGAATAATTGATCTCTGAATAATCTGTCATGTGCTCTTATGCTTATCTATGCTCATTGTCTGTTGCTGAAAATAACCTCATTATGAGTGTTTGCTGATTCACTCGTATTGATTGATATCACTTTGTTTTTCTTTGAGGTGTTTCGAGGTATGTCTTGGTTAAGTCTGAGTTGGAGTCAAGGTCTCAGGGGGAGCTAGTTTAATAATAGGAGTCTTGCTCTTTTGGCCAAATCTGAACATACTTTGAACGGATTTTTGCTGACCTTATAAGAGAATCAGTTTGAGTAGGTGGATAAAAGAAATTTTTGAATGTTTTATCTGATAAGACTGTTCATCTAATTTCTTGTTGAATTTCAGCTGTTAGTCCCACTGAGATCAAAATCTGAATTCAAGACTATCTTCCTACACTATAACTGACTTCTGATCTAGACAGTACAGCATACCTACTTAGTCTGTTAAGTCCGAAATGAGGTATATAGTGTTTTTGTCTGAAAAACTTTGGAGCTGGTGTATTGTTCTCAAACTGAATCAAGACTAATTTACAAGGTTTCAAGTGCAGTTTAATGAAAAATTCATGAAAGAAGTTTTTAACAACCTTGTTAACTGTTCATTGAGAAACTGGGACTTTCATCAATGAAGTGAAAGAATCCCATGTCATGAGATGGCAGTATAAATCAGGCTTAATTAGCTGTCTTGATCATACAGAGCAATGGTACATATCTGGTTAGTAACTGGGGTGTCTGGCCTCTGGTAAAGGTGTCACCTTAATGTCAACACCAGTTAGAATACTATCTCTGTCCTCTTGTCAGAAGGGGTAATGTGGTCTTGCCACCAAGTAACTGGGGATTCCTGCCTCTAAACAAGGTGTCTCCCTAATGTCAAAGGTGTACTTGACAGATTTATCTTTGATCTTGACCATCTTTGAAAAATTTTCTCCCTCTTGGTATCCAGATCCTGTTCACTTGGCATTTAGGTCTTGGTTTGTTTGTTTTCAATACCACAGATCTTTGTTTTCCTGACTTCCTTGCTTTATACTCTCTGAGTAAAGACTTACTCTGACCATACTGGTATCTTGTACCTTACTTGCTTAGAATCGGGTTTTGTGTATGAAGCGGATCTTCATTCACCATTTTGGACACAGTCTGACTAACTGATCTTCAAATTCCTCACATTAAATTAGTGGCTTTCTTAATTGCCTAAACATCTCAATAACTTTCCTTTATCAGCCATACTCTCTCTTGTTTTCTCTCCACTGTCAGCAATTTTCTTTTCATGATATCTTCCAACCTCCCCTAGTTTTGATGATGTCAAAGGGGGAGAGAGTAGCTTGTGTTTTGCTGAGGGGGAGTTGTGTTTTGCTGAGGGGGAGCGAAAGATAAGTGCACTGAGTTATCTAGTCAGAGGAAAGTAGATGTTGTGTTCAGGGGGAGCTCTTGGGAGTTATCTAGTCAGAGGAGGCGAGTGTGTTGTGTGTGTCTGCATTTGCTTGTCTGCATTGGCTTATCTTCACATAATCTCACTGCACTTCATCTTTGATTATTTAATATAGTGTTGCCATCATCAAAAAGGGGGAGATTGTTGGATTTTTATGACTTCCCTAGTGTTTTGATGATGAGCATCACTATGTTAAATATTGTCTTCCTTAATCAGATATCTTGAGTAATGTTATGCATTTGAAATTTCCATGATTAACAGGAAAACTGCCATGAGATAATACCTTGCATGTCCGTACTGATCCCTTCACACTTCGTGTTGTCCTTTTGTACGTCGTGTTGTTCCAACTATGTTTGTTGGTTGTCTTCGTGTCGTTATTTGTTCCATCGCGTGCTGAACACTGTAGCACCTCGTGTTGCTTTCTGTGCCACCTCGTGTCGCTCCATCTGTGTCACCCCTATGTCTTCGTGTCTTATGTTCTGGCCAAGTCTATACAGCCTCATCTTTACCTTCGTTCCAAGCCAAAGTCTACACATTCGTTTCCTTGGGCAAAGTCTATACATCGTGTTAGGGTGCTTGGCCCGGATACAGAGGGGGGGTGAATGAATCCTTCTACGAATAATGGCCAAATTTAAAAAACGGATGCTAGATAAGGAAACAGAATAGAACCAATTCTATTCTACTCAAATACAAACCCATAGAGCGCACCTATTCAAGCATCTAGCGGAAGCAAACCAAACAATCAAGCCACTGCTCAAAAGATTTTTTAGGTGGTTCGGTCCTTCAGACCTACATCCACCCCTCACTCCCAACCGGAGTGAGGCTTCACTAGCACACGCTAGAACCAAGCAGACTCAGTCTGCAAACAATTGCTGCCACACAGCTTGACCAGGGGAACAACCTCCCCTCTTCCTCCAAACTGGAGGGAACCTCTGGACTTAAATCCACAAGCCCAGAACCGGAGACAAGTCTCCCTTCCTCCAAACCGGAGGGAACCCACAAGTAGCTCCCAGCTACTTGCAACTGGAGATCAGATCTCCCTTCCTCCTAACCGGAGGGAACCCGACCTCAGACCAGAGGATCGAAAAGCACAGCAAACCAGAAAACAAAGAAAAGATAATAAACGAAAAATAGCTTCAGCAAACAGAAGCTGAAACACGAGATGCACAATTTGGCTCCCACTGGAGCTGACTGGCCTGGATCTGATCCAAGGTCCAGTGAAGACAGATCTTCAGGTAAGCTTCTTTCTTCTTCTCCACGAACTCTCTCATTCACTCTCTCTCTAACTTTCTTTCTCTTAAACTCTCTTCCTCTTTCACACGATCACTATCTCTCTCTCTTTCCTTTTTCTTCTTCTGCTGGATCGAGCTCTCTGTAACACTGCCTTTTCTTTCTTAGCTCTGATCATCCTTCATCGGTGGGCGAAGGTTTTTCTTTATAGCCGCAGCAGATGGATAGGGCACTGAACGCGTGTGCCTCCCACGCTCGATCCTAGAACCTTCCTGCCACGTGCCCTCTTTGTATTTGTTCCTTCAGCATCGGATCATGTGCACCCAGACACTGGTGAATGTTCTTCCTCGGACCTGCAACGAGATAAGAGCCATTAATATTGAGTGTCATAAGAACTAGAACTGCATGAGGTTAGTGGACACGACAAGAGGTACTAAACAGAGAACGACACGAGATAAGGTGGTGACACAATGAACATTACTAAGAGAACTTTACGAGGTAGACAGAAAAACAACGCAAAGACACGAAGACAAGAACAGAAACCAACACTAAGTATGGTTTCAATACAAGAAAGACACGAGGACTAGGAAGAATAAAAATGACACGAAGATACAACAAGACAAATGACACGAAAGTGAAACAGGAAGCAACATGAAGTGCTGCGATGTCCTGTACGCACTAGAACAAACCCGACACGAAGAGACGAAAACAACACGAGGTGAAGACACAAGGAGACAACGACACGAGGTGTAGAAAACACGACATGAAGTTATGAGAGGAGAAGCGACACGGAGTGTGGTCAATGTGATAAAGACACGAAGTCTAAATAACGAAAGATCAACAAGAAGACAGAATACAAAGAAACAACACGAAGACAGAACAGTGATCAGCACGAGGTGTGATTTCAACATAAGAGAGACACGGACTGATAACGACACGAAGTCGAAACAGTAATTGACACGGGGTAACACGACACGAGGTAAAAATGACACGAATACAAAATTGACACATACTGAAAACAACACGAAGTCGAAACAGTAATCGACACGGGTTGAAAATAACACGAAGTCGAAACAGTAACCGACACGAGTTGAAAAACAAGCAAGACACGAGGTCTACGTAAAGCAACAAGGAAGTGTGGTCAAAGCGAGAATGACACGAGGTCTAATGAGAAAGATCAACACGAAGACGGTGAAAACAGTACGAAGTAAAGATCAATGACACGACGTGTCACTGAATCAAGACACTACAGAGAAAAATGACACGCAATGTAGTGAAAACAACACAGACGCACGACCTGAAGGACAGTACACATAAACAACACGTGGTAAGAGAAGACGACACGGCGTGTTGGAAATACAAACAGTACTTAAACTAAAGCGACACGAAGACAAACAGTTCAACACGAGGTGTTATATACAAACATGACGAAGTGCCAATCAACACGAATACAGTCCCTGAAAAATACCTGAAGTGAAATGAAGGTTCATTCTTCAACAAACATGTTCTTTGTTCATTTTCACAGAAAAATATTTTTGTTAAATTTTCACATAGACATAATTTTTGAAGACCACTAAGACTTATAGTGTTGTCATCATCAAAACATGTAAAGATTCAACAAGACTCAACAATCTCCCCCTTTTTGATGGATGGCAACACTATGAGTCTTGAGTCTTTGCAGAGAAGGAAAAAACACTAAATAGCCATTCGCAATGAATATCACAAACATTTTTCCTGATTTCTCCCCCTTTGACATCATCAAAAAAAAAATGAAAACAAGAAGAATGCAACAACGCAAATGATATGAGTTAAGTTAATTTGTCCAAGAGTCTGAGGGAGAAGGCCTCAAAAGGGCAACAAAATACAGAGCATAGACTTTTCAAGAAAAGTATCTGGCTTGTCTGCTAGAGGGGCCACGCGTCCTGCCTTGAGGTGGTCTCCCCCTTGGAGAAGCAGAAGAATGTTCTTGAGGTGGAGTTCTGCTGGAAGAGGCGTGACCAGGTGTTGAACCCAAGATAGACTGAAATTCCTTTAAATCATTTGATAGCTCAGCAAGCCAATACGCCACAGTGCTTCTGACATTTGCCACTTCAGAAATAATGTCTTCTTGGCGAACATTGACAGTTTCATATCTGTCAGTCAGAGTTGTCATTTCTGATATGAAGGCGACCAACTTATCATAGATTTGCTGAATGCCTGGACCTAGGGCACTTGAAGACTTCTTCAACAATTCTAAAGCTGTTCTGATCTCATAGCAATGATCTATTATGGTAGAAGACATTTTGAAGGAGGAAATATTAACATCATGTGACTCTCTCAGAGCTTTTGCAATTTTTGAACAAATCTCCTGTAATCCTTCCATCAAGGATTTGATTGCATCATCTGAAGCCCTTTTGTTTAGAAGGAATCGTCTCCATTCAGTGAGGAGAGATATCTCAAGCTTCAGTAATCTGGTATGTACCTGATTAATGTTGAGAGTGACAAATGTAAGCAGATCATCTAATTTCTTGTCTTGTTTTTGCATCTGCTGAGTCAGGTTTATGAGAAGCTCTTCAATGTTGGGCGCCCGAGTAGATTCAATGTTGGGTGCCTCTGCAGATAGAAGTCTAGGTGGACCTAGAGGTGTACCAAAAAATTCACTGCAGGTGCAGTTCTCTCAGCTGCTTCCTCTTGTACTGGCATTTGACTGCTCTCAGCTGGGACCTGAACTTCATCTGCAGCTTGAGTTTCTTTCTGAGGGAATACATCTTCAGGTTCCTCTTCTTCACTTGAAGATTCTGTATCTAGTTCTATGACAGGAACCTTTTCTCTATCTTCCATGAGTTCCTGATCTGCAGGGCTGCCAACAAAGGCCTGCTCAAGACTTTCAGATACGACCAAGTTGGTAGCCTCTTCCAAGCTTCGCTCAACAGTTTCTCTTAAAATTTCATTAACAAAAACAGCAAGATCTTGATCAGTACTGTCTTGCTCTTTAGCTGGCTGTTCTTCAGGCACTATTGCCTCTTCAGATGTCTTCCCAAACGAATCAAATAGCCCAGCAATGGTTGCATCTAGATCTGTTTGAATGCTTTCGTCAGACAATCTGATGTCCTCAGATGCAGCCTCAACTAGCCTCTGAAATGAGAAGGGTACTTCGATGGGTGCAGCTGGCAAGGTAGACACTGGTGGTTCAGCTGGTGTTTCCTGTTGAGCAATCTCAGAAACCAATTGCTCACCAGCTTGGGCTAAGACTTGAAATTCTTCTAAATGCTCCCCCTGAGATTGTGATTCCCTGGCCTTTTGGACCTTAGCTTGTCCCACCATAGAGGAGTCCTCTAACCCCAAAAATACTGAAACAAAGTTCATATTAAAAATGTTTCTGGCCTTCACTTCTGATGCGGCCTCTCCATCCAAGCAAATCTCAGAGTGCTTGAATATCTCAGTCAGATGGGCGGCATAGGGAAGATGTCTCTTGGATCCAATGCATCCCTTCATGACCGAAAAAATAATCTCTGGCAGACAAATCTTTACATTTTGAATCAGACAAAACAGTAGAAATCTCTGTGTGTCTGTAATTCTTCCTCTAGCCCCAGTCTGTGGGGTGATAATGGAAGCGATGACATTCTGAAGGAGCTTGTGAAGAGGAGGAAATGACGATGTCTGATAAGCTTTTAGCTTTAACTGCCCCTTATCATGAATATTACTGGGTTTACCAGTAATGACTGAGAAAGCTTCATGGAGACTGTATCGAAAGCTTCCCTCTACCTCCCCTTTATCTGGAACACCGAGGGCTTTGTGAAGGGACTCACATGTAACAGTTAACTCGACCCCTTTAACAGATGATAATAAGGCAGACTTGTCTCGGCTCAAGGACAAGTTATTATAAAATTCCATTACCGGCCTAGGGTAATAGACACGGTGATTTTCTAAGAAATCTCTCCACTCCTGAAACTCAAAGATTCTTAACAGTTCTGGGAACTTCGAGACCAAAGTTTCATCTCCGAAATCTATTAATCTAGGAGGAATGATTTTCCCACTTTCTACAAACACGGTAGACTGAGACATCCTGGTACCTTGTTCGGAAGATACTTCCGCAGCAGGTTCTGGCACAAGACATCTCTGTTGCTTAGATGAGGGCTCTTCAACAATTTCTTTTCCCTTCCTCTTCCTGTCACCCGGAGCTGCTGACCTTTGCTGATCCATCTGCCGGAACTTCCAGAGTATCAACTCTCTCTTGCAGGCTGCTATTGGACGCGATGCTAGACTGAAGAGAGGAATAGACCTCTGTGGGGGGAAGAAGGTGAGCGGGAAGAGATGGAGATGGGTTTGAAGAAGACGCTCAAGGTGGAGCGGCACGAGGATGAATAGGAAGCGGCAAGGGGAAATAAAGGGTTTGAGGTTGAAGGCGTGAGAAACAAAAAAGGTGTTGTCGAGTAGCTTTTTACTCTTATCACACTTTTTCTGTAAATACCCAAAATACCCTTAGTTCTGATGTAACGCAGCTACACCATATTAAAGTTAGCCCTTCAATATGTGGACGGGTTATATTCTTCCAAAAACCAAGGTCAGTTAACTCAAGATATTAAATCAGCATAATCACAAAATTAGCTGTTAAAGTTGCTTAACCTAGAGAGAGACACGATTAAATTGCACCTTATGTTTGTCAAGCAACGAAATAACACAACAAAGTCAAGTAGATTTCATTTCTTCATTTAATGGACGAGAAGCCATACAGGGTCAACCAATTTGTTGAACACAAGGTAGAATAGTCCCTTTTTACACAAGGAGACATGTTTATCAGACACCAGAAACCCTGGTTACTCAGGACGAACTACCTTAATGCCAATGATATTTTTCTTTTGAGGATTTTTTTCCCTTTTTTTATTTTAACATTTCTACACAGAGATAGCTAATTGTATCATGACAGAGACTCTGGACTTCATTGATCTAGAGTGTCTATTTCTCCACAAAAGCCATTGCTCTGCCACAAATAATGGCGTATTCCCTGGAAGCACTTCTCATGATTTTAGACAAAAAGAAATCTTACTTAACACAATTTTATCTCAGAGCTCTCTTTACATAAGTTTCAGTTAAGTCGAGATCCTCAATAAGTTTTTCTCATTTAACAGGAAGTTTTATAATATGTTGACCAACACTTGAGAAGATAACTTAGAAGGATCAAGGACCAAATATAACCCCCAAACATTGAAATTCTTTATTAACAGGTGTAGATTGTTACACTTGATATAGGGTGGTTTAAGGTATACAGATCTTATCTGATAAGAGCAAGAAGACTGAAACCACAATTTCTTCGAGAGAGAATCTGAACCAATAGTGAGAGGTGAGAGATAATGAGGTGGCTGATTGAATAGAGAGAGATGAAATGAGATGAGCAGCACTCCTATCAGCAAGCCAACAAGTGAGAGATCACTCAAGACATTAGGCACTAAGGACATATCCAAATATAGTATTTTGAAGTAGTTCTGTCTCACATCCAGAGAAACTCTTGGGCAACAGACTGCAACCTCTTGAGATGACTGATCTTAATACCACATTAACTGCATCGGCTGACAAAAATCTTCAGAAACCAAATAGCCTGACAAGCTCCTCTTCAGCCCACTCAAGGACATCTCACACACGACTCTTGGAAGTGTTAATTATTTAATGAATGCAGTGTTTGCCACGAAAGAATTATGCAACATACAGTTTTCAACCAGCATTCACTTTCAGTTAAAGATTTCAGAAATTTCAGAGTGCATGTTTTAGAAAATAATGCAACTTGCAGATGATGAATGAATATGCAAGACCAGATTCAATATGCATGCACTAGATGAAACTAATAGCAAGATATGCAAGATTGCATCAAACCAGATATGCAGTAAGTTTCAAAATGGGACATGTAGAGAGATTACCTGAAAATTGTGAGAATGGGGTTTTCATTCTTGAGTGCCTTGGATCATTACCCCTTTTATTTCAGTCCCAAGGCACACCTGCAAAACAAGGTTTATTTTGCACAAACAGGTACCCAAGAGGTCTTGGGTCCTGACATGACATTATTATGTTTAGCAAGTTTTCTCAGCACATTTCCAGGAGTAGTTTTAAGATCTGATTTATGCACATTCTTATTAGCATGAATTCTATGTGCATACACATGAGATTTTCTGTTA
Organism: Amorphophallus konjac; assembly: GCA_022559845.1. Taxonomy (NCBI): domain Eukaryota; kingdom Viridiplantae; phylum Streptophyta; class Magnoliopsida; order Alismatales; family Araceae; genus Amorphophallus; species Amorphophallus konjac. The sequence goes on from CM040123.1 coordinate 107,775,474, forward strand.
ACAGGTAAAATTTCTGTTTACCAAAACTGGTTTGGTTTTGATATCCTGCCAGCCAACAGGTTGCAGCCCTGTGACCTGGCTTCCCATAGTGATGACATGAAGGTTTTGCTGATTCTTTTACAGGGAATTTGGCATGTTTGAAATTCATATTTCTATCCTGAATATGCCAACAGTCCTTGACTGTGTGGCCATGCTTTCTACAGTGAGAGCAAACTAGAGAATTTCTTCTAAAAGAACCTGACCAGCATTCAGAGGCCTTGTGACCAATTTTGTTGCAATTAAAACATATAATGTGCTGGTACTTGTTAAAGGCATGCTGATTTGCAAAGTGTTTTGTATGATATGAACATGATTTTTCCTTACTACTTGCAAACCAACAATGAGCAGTAGTGTGTCCTACTTTATCACAATTAGAACATATGACATTCTTTTTCTGACCAGACACATATTTTCTAGCATGCTTATTGTCATCTTTTTCCATCACAAAGCAGTTACTCATAAGATGTCCATACTTACCACAGTAATGACATGAGCCATTTGATTTCTTTAAAACGTGGCATTTATCTGATGAGTTTTTAGCATGCAGATTGTTCCTTTGAATTTCTGATGTTTTATGATTTTTATTTTGTTTTTCTGTTTTCTTAGCCTTATACTGAGTGGAGATGAGACAGAAGGTTTTTCCTGTTCAGAAGATTTGACAAAGACAGTTTTCAGGTTGACTCCATCAACCTTCCTCATGACTGGACTGTAACCCAGTCCTTCCTTGTTAAAGTTAATCTTTGTTCTCCGTATTTTCTGAACAATGGGCTGTTTGTCTTTTGATGTAGTGGCTATATTTGAAGTATTTACAAAGGATGTCATTACTTTGTTCTGCAAAGCCTTCGTAGTTAGATTATTGTAGCCCAACCCTTCCTTTTTGACATTGACTTTTACACCTAACAGCTTGTCTAGGTTTTTCTGCCCATCAACAAATTTAGACAAGGAGGCTTTCAAATCCTGAATTTCATTTTCAAGAGATGCAATGTGTATTTCATAACTAGTGATCTCTTGTTCACTACAATTGACAGCTTCATTCAAAACCTTGTTAGCTGTTTTGTATTCTTCAATTTCCTTTCTTAGCTCATCTACCTCTTCAGTCTCGTTTGTACAGATAGCTTTTCCTTTTTCCAATGTGAGAAGTCTTTCAGACATGGCACTGTTTAACAGTTTTAATTTTTCAACTTCTTCTTTAAGCTTATCATTTTGAACTAGCTCATTTATTAGAAGCTGATCTTCTGAGTTAACCATGCTTTCTCTCCTAGCTTCAAACTCCCTCAATTCCTTTTGTTGTTTTTCAAAATCTTTCTGTAATTCTATGTTTACAGATTTTATGGCGTTAAATTTTTCAATCAGCAACTCATTCTCTCGTTTAAGTTTCTTTAGTTGTTCATCATTTTCTTTAGAGAGCTTTCTGAGGAAGTCATCTTCAGATTTTAAATTGTTCAGCTCAGAGTGAACACATTCAAGTTCCTTCTTCAGTTCTGCATTCTGGTTTTTATACATATGATTATCAGACAGACATGCATCATGAGATTTCTTCGTACTTGAACAATTTTTACATGGAGAGCTAGAACTATCTACCCGAATACTCTTTTTCAACTTTTTATACTGTTTTCTTAACAGTTCATGAGATTCAAATAGTTCAGCATATGCATTCTCCCAATCTTCTAGAGAGAAATTCTCGAAGATATTTACCTCATCATCATCATCTTCTTTAGTTTGATTGCTGCCTTGATCGCTGGCACTTTGATTTCTTCTGTTGGCCATCATGCATCTGTCCACATCTATCTCCTGAGTTCGCTTCAGTGCATCCAAAATATCTTTAGCAGAACTGGATTCAAAGAAACATGAATGAAAAGCTCTATCAGTAGCTGCCTTCATTAAATTTATTGCTATCTGATTTTCTTCATGCATGGATTTGTGACTGTCAGTCCATTTGGACTTTTTCCTAGGTAGTTCATGAGGACCATGTGAAATTACTTTCCACAGGTCTGGATTAACAGATTTAACATAATTCTTCAAAACAACGAACCATGCATCAAAATGCGTACCACTGAAGATCGGTGGATGGGCCATGAGAACACACAGATTAACGCACAAGAATATTGATGCACTAAAAGGAAATAAGCACCTAAGATTGCAAGATCGATCTGCAGGTCGTTGGACCTTGTAAGCAGACACCTGCTCTGATACCAACTGTTAGGGTGCTTGGCCCGGATACAGAGGGGGGTGAATGAATCCTTCTACGAATAATGGCCAAATTTAAAAAACGGATGCTAGATAAGGAAACAGAATAGAACCAATTCTATTCTACTCAAATACAAACCCATTGAGCGCACCTATTCAAGCATCTAGCGGAAGCAAACGAAACAATCAAGCCACTGCTCAAAAGATTTTTTAGGTGGTTCGGTCCTTCAGACCTACATCCACCCCTCACTCCCAACCGGAGTGAGGCTTCACTAGCACACGCTAGAACCAAGCAGACTCAGTCTGCAAATAATTGCTGCCACACAGCTTGACCAGGGGAACAACCTCCCCTCTTCCTCCAAACTGGAGGGAACCTCTGGACTTAAATCCACAAGCCCAGAACCGGAGACAAGTCTCCCTTCCTCCAAACCGGAGGGAACCCACAAGTAGCTCCCAGCTACTTGCAACTGGAGATCAGATCTCCCTTCCTCCTAACCGGAGGGAACCCGACCTCAGACCAGAGGATCGAAAAGCACAGCAAACCAGAAAACAAAGAAAAGATAATAAACGAAAAATAGCTTCAGCAAACAGAAGCTGAAACACGAGATGCACAATTTGGCTCCCACTGGAGCTGACTGGCCTGGATCTGATCCAAGGTCCAGTGAAGACAGATCTTCAGGTAAGCTTCTTTCTTCTTCTCCACGAACTCTCTCATTCACTCTCTCTCTAACTTTCTTTCTCTTAAACTCTCTTCCTCTTTCACACGATCACTATCTCTCTCTCTTTTCCTTTTTCTTCTTCTGCTGGATCGAGCTCTCTGTAACACTGCCTTTTCTTTCTTAGCTCTGATCATCCTTCATCGGTGGGCGAAGGTTTTTCTTTATAGCCGCAGCAGATGGATAGGGCACTGAACGCGTGTGCCTCCCACGCTCGATCCTAGAACCTTCCTGCCACGTGCCCTCTTTGTATTTGTTCCTTCAGCATCGGATCATGTGCACCCAGACACTGGTGAATCTTCTTCCTCGGACCTGCAACGAGATAAGAGCCATTAATATTGAGTGTCATAAGAACTAGAACTGCATAAGGTTAGTGGACACGACAAGAGGTACTAAACAGAGAACGACACGAGATAAGGTGGTGACACAATGAACATTACTAAGAGAACTTTACGAGGTAGACAGAAAAACAACGCAAAGACACGAAGACAAGAACAGAAACCAACACTAAGTATGGTTTCAATACAAGAAAGACACGAGGACTAGGAAGAATAAAAACGACACGAAGATACAACAAGACAAATGACACGAAAGTGAAACAGGAAGCAACATGAAGTGCTGCGATGTCCTGTACGCACTAGAACAAACCCGACACGAAGAGACGAAAACAACACGAGGTGAAGACACAAGGAGACAACGACACGAGGTGTAGAAAACACGACACGAAGTTATGAGAGGAGAAGCGACACGGAGTGTGGTCAATGTGATAAAGACACGAAGTCTAAATAACGAAAGATCAACAAGAAGACAGAATACAAAGAAACAACACGAAGACAGAACAGTGATCAGCACGAGGTGTGATTTCAACATAAGAGAGACACGGACTGATAACGACACGAAGTCGAAACAGTAATTGACACGGCGTAACACGACACGAGGTAAAAACGACACGAAGACAAAATTGACACATACTGAAAACAACACGAAGTCGAAATAGTAATCGACACGGGTTGAAAATAACACGAAGTCGAAACAGTAACCGACACGAGTTGAAAAACAAGCAAGACACGAGGTCTACGTAAAGCAACAAGGAAGTGTGGTCAAAGCGAGAATGACACGAGGTCTAATGAGAAAGATCAACACGAAGACGGTGAAAACAGTACGAAGTAAAGATCAATGACACGACGTGTCACTGAATCAAGACACTACAGAGAAAAATGACACGCAATGTAGTGAAAACAACACAGACGCACGACCTGAAGGACAGTACACATAAACAACACGTGGGAAGAGAAGACGACACGGCGTGTTGGAAATACAAACAGTACTTAAACTAAAGCGACACGAAGACAAACAGTTCAACACGAGGTGTTATATACAAACATGACGAAGTGCCAATCAACACGAATACAGTCCCTGAAAAATACCTGAAGTGAAATGAAGGTTCATTCTTCAACAAACATGTTCTTTGTTCATTTTCACAGAAAAATATTTTTGTTAAATTTTCACATAGATATAATTTTTGAAGACCACTAAGACTTATAGTGTTGTCATCATCAAAACATGTAAAGATTCAACAAGACTCAACAATATTGTTTACAGGATCAAGCCCCTACCGTTGCGCTAAAAGCTCGAGCTGGTAGCGAAGGTTAGACCGTATTTCCTTATGGCAGCGCAGAGCCCCACGTCTATGACGTGCTGTGGGCGGGCATGAGGGGCTTCGCACATGGACCCCATAATCCATGCGGCGGGTTGGGCTGCCAAGCACCGATGGTCCCACGTGGGTCCCATACCCCACATGGTACACACCAAATACAAGGAGACGCTAGAAATAAACGTTGGAATAAACCAACAATCTCTCCCCCAGCGGCACCTGGGATTTGAACCCGCGACCTCGCTCTGATACCAGTTTACAGGATCAAGCCCCTACCGTTGCGCTAAAAGCTCGAGCTGGTAGCGAAGGTTAGACCGTATTTCCTTATGGCAGCGCAGAGCCCCACGTCTATGACGTGCTGTGGGCGAGCATGAGGGGCTTCGCACATGGACCCCATAATCCATGCGGCGGGTTGGGCTGCCAAGCACCGATGGTCCCACATGGGTCCCATACCCCACATGGTACACACCAAATACAAGGAGACGCTGGAAATAAACGTTGGAATAAACCAACACATCGTGGCCTTGAACTCTCAGTCTGTACACTCTTTATTTCAAAGTCTGTACATTGTTGCCTTGAAGCCGTTCCAAGTCTATACATCCTGTTGAACGCAAAGTCTACACATCGCCTCACATCATATGAAGGCTGTACGTTGCAAGTGTCTTTCTTTCTTTGTGACCACACTTCGTGTCAGTTTTTGTTTTCATCTTCGAGTTGGTTTCAGTCCATGTTGTTTTCGTGTCGTCCTCGTCTTCGAGTCGTTCGTTAGTTCGAGCAATCTTGTATTCGAGTTGTGTTTTATGTCTTCGTGTTATCTTTTGTGTTTTATGTCTTCATGTTATCTCTTGTGTTTGTGTCTTCGTGTTATCTTCTGTGTTTGTGTCTTAATGTTGTTTTTATGTCTTCGTGTTGCTTCTTTCTATCCTCGTCCAGGTTTCCTCTGATCGCGTGTCTTACTACCGTTTTTATTCCGTGTTATTTCCTTCTCACCTCGTGTTGTTCTCATCTGACTTCGTGTCGTTTTCTTTGTAGTGTTAGCTTTATTATTGTGTATCTCGTGTCGTTCTCTTCGTAGTGTTTGTTTTGTTACAGTGATACTTCGTGTCGTTCTCTTTGTAGTGTTAGCTTTATTAGTGTGTATCTCGTGTCGTTCTCTTTTTACCTCGTGCTGTTTTCATCTGACCTCGTGTCATTCTCTCTTTATTTCGTACTGTAGTAATCTTGTGTATCTCGTGTCGTTCTCAGTACAGTGCATCACGTATTGCTATCACATACCTCATGCAGTTTTAGTTTTTGTGGCCCTGAGTTTTAATCGTCTTAATTCTTTGCAGGAGAAGAAGAAAAACAAAAAGAAGAAGGTGATCCGAGGAAGAACATTCACCGGTGTCTGGGCTGCACGTGATCCGATAATAAAGGAACCAATGCTTTAAGGGCACGTGGCAAGAAGGTTCTGGATCGAGCGCGGGAAGCACACGCCTTGCATGCACCCTCCTGATCGCTTATAAAAGCACTGCCTCACCATCAACGAAATGTGAGGAGCTCCGAGGTTACAGTGAAGAAATTTGAGTGAGAGCAGAAGAGAAAGAGCCTCCCTGAGAAACTAGAGTGTTCCAGTTGAGAGAGAAGAGAGAGCAGAAGAGTGATCAGAAGATGGGTATTGACTTACGGATCAAATCCGAAGTCTGCTGCTCAGTTTGAGCTACATTGTTTCCAGTTTTTGAGTTTTGGATTCCTTCCTTCTTGTTTTCGTTTTTATCTGTTTTTCTTTCTTGATTGAAAGTTCTCGGTGTTACCTCCTGGTGTTCAGGGGAAGAGAGAGATGTGTTCTCTCTGGTTTACTTGCAACAGAGGTTGCAGTATTGTTCCCTCTCGTAGAAGAGGTGTTCCCTCTGGGATTCAGAGGAAGAGAGACCTTGGTCTCTGGTTCTAGTGACTGCAGATCACTAGTGTTCCCTCCGGTTGGAGGAAGAGGAAATTGTTTCTTGGTTTCTAGGGACTTGACGTCCTTAGGGTTCCCTCTGGGTGTGGAGGAAGAGGGGAGGGTGTTCCCCTGGTGAAGCTGTGAATCAGCCGTTGTCGCAGACTGAGTCTGCTTTGCTAGCAGGTGCTAGTGGAAGCCTCACTTCGATTTGAAGTGAGGGGTGGACGTAGGCAGACTGGAGGTCTGACCGAACCACCTTAAAAACCTCTAGGTACTCGTGTGATTGTCTGTGGTGATTTTGTGGTGTGCCTTTTATCCACTCGAGCTATTGTCCGCACTGCGTTTTTGTGGGTTCAACTCCGAGATTGCTTGTTTTAAGTGAATCATTCTTCAGTAATTTTTTAATCGGTTGAAAACAGTGATCTATTCATCCCCTCCCCTTCTAGATCACTTCATATTTCTTGTATCATGGTGCACATCAGACAGGACCAAAAATGAAGATTGAAATAAAGAAGCTCGGCTACTATTGGCCGACAATGTTCGACGACTGCTGCAAGTATGCCAAATCTTGTCAAAAATGCCAGGAGCACGCGACGGTGCCCAGGAGACCGCCCGTGCCCCTGCATCCAACACTGCCCAGCTGGCCCTTTGCCCAATGGGGAACAGATGTTGTGGGTCCACTACTCGCGTCATCAGCTGGGTGCAAGTACATCTTGGCCGCAACTGATTACTTCTCCCGTTGGGCGGAGGCTGTTGCTTTGAAAGAAGTGACTGGGGAGATCGTCACCAGATTTGTCCATCGCAACATCATATTCTGGTTTGGCAATGTCGACCCCCTACAACCCACAGGCCAATGGCTTGGCTGAAGCTTTCAATAAGACTCTTTGCACTCTCCTGTCCAAAATTGTTAGTTCTAACAAGAGAGACTGGGAAGAGAAAATATACGAGGCCCTGTGGGCGTATCGAACTGTGTACAAAACTCCGATGGGTTGTTCACCCTTTTCCCTGGTATATGGCTCAGAGGCAATTGTCCCTATCGAGCTGGAAATACCCTCCCTCCGGGTCGCAGTCCAACACGGGTTGGTCCGGGAAGAGCAGACAAATGTCGAGCGAAGGCTCGAAGAGCTCTCCAACTTGGAGGGGAAACGGCTCCAAGCCCAGCAGAACATCCAGGTCTATCAGGCCTGGATAGCTCGCGCCTTTGACAAGCTCGTCAAGGAACGCGAATTTAAGAAGGGTGACCTCGTTATGGTGAAGAGAAGAGAAGTCATGGCTTCCAACCCCAAGGGCAAGCTGAATGAGAATTGGCTTGGACCCTATGTGATCCAGAAAGTCTACGAGGGCGGAGCGTATGTAATCGTCGACCATCGGGGGGAGGTTCAATTTCCGCCCCTCAATGGTAGGCATCTGAGGTTGTACCATGCTCCGATTCCCCCATTCGAGGAATAATGCTTTTCTCTGCCCTGCCCCGGGCGAATTTGCATTACTATCGTCCAGATGGATTGGGCACTATTTATCTTGCATGTCAAAAAAAAAGAGAGAAAAAAAAGGAGAAGAAATAAGAAAGAAAAATAAAATAAAAAAAAAGAGAAAAAAAAAGGAAGAAAGAAGAAAAAAAAGAGAAGAAATAAGAAGAAAAAAATAATAAGAAAAAAAAAGAAAGGAAAAAGGGGGGAGGAATCAGTCTCCCTTTATTAACACTCACTCTTATCTCCAAGAATATTTCAATAGACGAATCAACCACGTCAGCCTCTGACATCCTGTCGGCACTGACGAAGAACACCCCACCCGAACCTTTCATTCGAGATCGGGGAATCAACCTTTTCTCCTTGCGTTGGCACCAGCCCGTACCAACGAATATTTCAATAGACGAATCAACTGTGTCAGCCTCTGACATCCTATCGGCACTGACGAAGAACACCCCACCTGAATCTTTCGTCCAGGATTGGGGAATAAACCCTTGCTCCTTGCGTTGGCACCAGCCCCCGCACCAACAAAAATACCAAGAGACAAACGAACCACGTCGGTCTCCGACACCCTGTCGGCATCGACGAATAAGCCAGTGGCCCAGACCTTTCGTCTGGTTCCATGAACGAAAAGACCCTTGCTTTGGCACCAACCCCGTGTCAATGAATGAACCATGTCGGTCTCCGACTTTCTGTCGGCGTCAATGAATAAACCAGTGGCCCAGACCTTTCGTCTGGTTCCATGAACAAAAAGACCTTTGCTTTGGCACTAACCCCGTGCCGATGAATAAACCACGTCGGTCTCTGACTCCCTGTCGGGATCGATGAACGAACCAGTGGCCTGGACCTTCCGTCTGGTGCCATGAATAAAAATACCCTTGCTTTGGCACTAACCCCGTGTCAATAAATAAACCACCTCAATATTACAACTCTAGTCCCACAGACGAATAAACCCTTGGCTTGGACCTTCCGTCTAAGTCGATGAACAAAAAGAATGCCTTTGCTTGGCTCGGATCTTTCATCCGAGTCGATGAACAAAAAGAACCTCCTTGCTTGGCTAGGACCTTTCGTCCAAGTCGATGAACAAAAAAAGAACCTTCTTGCTTGGCTCGGACCTACCGTCCAAGTCGATGAACAAGAAGAACCTCCTTGCTCGGATCGGACCTTCCTTCCGAATCAATGAACAAAAAGAACCTCCTTTGCTTGACTCGGACCTTCCGTCCAAGTCAATGAACAAAAACAACCTCTTTGCTTGGCTCGGACCTTCCGTCCAAGCTAATGAATAAAAAAGAGATAGAGCCTTCTTACTTGGCCCGGACCTTTCGTCCAAGTCAATATTAAAAAAAAAAAGAGAGAGAAAAAGAAAAGAAGGGAACTTCCTTGCTTGGCTCGGACCTTCCGTCCAAGTCAATGAATAAAAAAAAGAGAACTTTCTTGCTTGGCTCGGACCTTCCGTCCAAGCCGATGAACAAAAGAACCTTCTTGCTTGGCTCGGACCTTCCGTCCAAGTCAATGAATGAAAGACCCCTTTTGCCTTGGCACTCACCCCGTGCCAATGAATAGACCACGTCAGCTCCCGACACCCTGTCGGCACCAGCAAATAAACCCTTCGCTTCGAACGTTCCACCCAAATGCATGAAATCCATCTCACTCCGTTGGAGCCCTTGCAAAAGCATCTGGCTTGGACCTCTCACCCGAGTCGGTGAATGAACAACTTTCCTAAACCCAGCACGAGTCAACAACCCCCCCCCTTGGGTTTGGCCTTGTCTAAGTTGTTTTGGGCCTTTTGCCCGAGACGACTGATGTGACACAACATGCAGCGGAGGACAATGATACCAATTTGATGTGATATGACTCCCTTGGACCTAGGATAGCAAGCAACACATGAGTTGGCAACGTCGCACTAGCAGACTCACTCGCGTAGGCACACTCGGGTCCGAAGGAGGACCGGCGATGACGGTGAGGGTCCGGGGTTGGACCTCAAGGTTCCAAGGGTTTGGCTAGCTCGGAAGGGACCCCAATGGGCCAGGGATGCCCGATTTCAAGGGTAGCCGGCACGCCGAGGGCGTGGGATGTGATGGAACTCTCTCAACTCGCTCCGCGGCGAACACTATAATTGGTTGAATTGAGGATCGGGCGCTCCTATCACCTCCGACGGACAACTAAAAGCAATACTAAGCTAGCAATGGTAATAACCAGCAAAGAAGAGTGGCCAAGAGCTCACCTGATCGGCGTGAAGACGCCGATCCCGGGTGGAGACGAGGGCGAGCGGGGAAGTGTGGTCCCCGAACACTGCGCCGGTGTAGCTTCTAAGACCTGTCAAGAGTACAATTACTACACCTCGCACAGGAGGGTGATCTCGGGAGTGGGAATTGATTAATTACAGCAAACACTACCACCACGCAGGGTGGGGCGGTAAGCCGGCCAGGCGGGGATGGGAGGACGGACCGAAATGGTAGAAAGGAAATCAATGTGGGTTCAGCTGCAATTTGGACGGCTGGACAGGGTGTTGTTGTTGGTTCTATCCCGGGCTTGTCCGGACTCCGAATTGAGCAAAATCAGCGGTGTCGTCTCCATGGTCGAGGTAGCTTTCAGCTGGAGTTGGTGGGGCTGCGATCTGAGGCCGTGGACGATCGGTGTGCCCTAAAGAGTAGGCACTGGTCGCTGTAGGCTGCTGGAGGTAGATCCGCGCGACAGAGGGAGAAAATTCGGAACTCTGGCCCCGGGATGCCGAATGAGGTTCTGTTTCATTCTCCTGGTTGGGGACAGATGGAGGAAGAACTTTGATGAAGGGCTGTGGGTCTGAATCCTCTACGATTAGCCGTGGTGCAGTGACGAACCGGGTTGCAGACTCTGGCCGCAATGGCTACCAGATGCGAGCAGTGGATTGTAGAAGTTGTCCCGGCCGCTCCCGGATGCCGAATCACGAACCGTTGGAGTCGTTGGAACCGTGGACAAAGCCTCTTCACAGAAACGCTGACGGCAACACCTTCTGAGGTCGGGGTGGACAGGGGGACGCCGATGAGTGTATGCTGGTCGCAGAAGACTGGAGAAGGCAGCCTCGTGCGACTGGAGGAAAAAAATCAGAACTTGGGGTCCCGGATGCCGAATGTAGCTCTGCTTCTTTCTCGTGGTCCGGGACAGGGGGAGGAAGAACTTTGAAGAAGGAACTTCAGCCTGATTATTTCGCCGTTGGTCGTGAAGCAGCTTCCAATCGGGCTCAGGCTTTCTGCAGGTGGTGTCTGGTGCAGTCGGGGTAGGATAGCTCTCACGGGCGGCCACGAACTCGGAATTGCACGATTCTTCTTTGCCTGCGTAGTGGACTGGACGCCCTTTCCATAAATGTATGGTACGCCACTGGATGTCACCGTATGAATCCGGCACAGCTTCTGCAAGTCGTAGTTTGTTCTGCCACCTGTAGACTATCAAAGTAGAGGGAGGGGATGGTGGAAGATCTAGTGATAGGGGTGAGGATAGGCAATGGTGGAGATGGTGGTGTGGAAGGTAGATGGGGGTAGGGTGTTTTTGGGTGTGTGGAGGGGAATGGAGCAGGGGAGATGGAGGCCCAAGATGGTGGAGGGGAGGGGAGGCCGCGGTTAGGAGAGAGGGGGATGGGGGTGGTCGGCCAAGGCAATGGAGGTGGAGAGGGGTTCGACCCTAGGAGGGAGGGGAAGGGGGTGGACGACCTAGGGAGATGATGGGCTGTATTGGGGAGAGGAAGAGTCTTCTAGGGAGGTGGATGGTTGCTTGGGGAAGGGGGATGGATGCTTTGGGAAGGTGGAAGGGTGCTTGGGGAGGTGGAATGAGTAATGGAGAGAAGTAATGGGGCCTTGGGAGTTGAAGGGACTTGCCTAGGTGGCAAGTGAGGTGGCAAGGGGTGAGGAGAGAGGGGAATTTCGAACTAGAGAGAGAGGGAGGGAGGAGAGAGAGGGGGTTCGCCCCTAGGAGAGAGGGAGTGAGAGAATTAGAGAGAGAGAGAGATAGACTCAAAGGGGATTCAAGTGGATTTCAAGCTTTCATTCATTCATCAATTACCCTCTTCAAGTGGGGGATTGGGGTCCTTATATAGGAAACCCACAATTTACAATAAGTCCTCACATTGTGGACAACTGACAGAAGACCAAAGGTTGGGGAAGGGGGCGCCCATGGGCCAGGCCCAATAGCCTACTAAGCTAGTTAATGAAACTTGGACTTAGGTAAATGACTAACTAACTTAGGTAATAGACTCAATAAAAGGCAAAATTACATGATAATGACTCAAGAAAATTGTGGAAATTATATAGCTAGACTCCAAAAATCATGGCGAGCAAAATGGCGAGTAGCAGGACCCTCGGAGGTATGTGAAGGAGTAAGTGATGTCCCCATCATACTCCCGGGGTGCGGAGAACTCGACTCCGTCGAGTAAGGGCCCACCGGGGGAGCAGCTCAGGGCGCCCTGTAATCTCCAAAATCAACCTGCACCTGCGACCAGGGGATGGCTCTTCATCCTCTCAAGGCGGCCCGGACACACCCTCATGCTGGCGATGGAACCCTGCTTGCATAGTATTGCCCCTCTATGTACACGTCGGACTCTCAAGGCTGTTTTGTGGAAGCACTCCGGGGTGTCCCTCTTAAAGGAAGTTATAGGCTCAAAGTACTCACTGGGATTCACCGCGGTACCCATGTAGGGTGCCGGATCAGCCGCATGATAATTGGGGTATATCCCATAGCCCATTAGTAAATCTAATCCATAAGCCAGGTTTGCCAAAGCCACTCGGAACCTGAAAGGTCCAAGTCCTCGTGCCCTTGATTTGAAGGTGGCCCTAAGATAGAGTCGTTCCAATGCCACCATCGCGAGGTTTCCTCCTTGGATTTCAAAGTGCCACCCGTGAGTTATAGCCCGCTCATTATGATCGTCACTACCCATATTTGGATGCTTGCTTGAATGAGTATGCTTTGAGTGATGGTGCGGTGGGGGTGGGAAGTATGTGGTATGCAAAGGGGGACCGGGGCAACCATACATATACCTATCATTCATGGATGTGATGAGGCATCTTGTGGACTCAGGGGGGCCTGGGAAATCATAGGCGGATCTATTGTGTATGGCTGTGAGAGTTACCGGGGGACCCGGACATCCACGTGTGCTCCATTTAAGTGCAAGGGCTATGAAGAATGTGGGTGGACCAGTACAACCAAATGTAGGCCAATTATGCATTGACCCTAAACTGTGCGTGACATGCATGGGAGGGCTGGACTCGTGACCCTTGTCGAATGATGTGACATACCAAGGTGGGTGCTTTCTTCTCCTAGAGATGATGACCATGTTTGTGGGTTTGGGGTGGCTTTTAAGCTCCCATTTGTAAGGGTCGAAGGGATCATAGTCGGTATGCATCATGGGGTGGGGCACTACCTTGTTCCCTAGGTGTATACTGCCCATGGTTATGGTTCCCTTGGTGTGGACTGGGTCTAGGACGAGGTGTGTTGGTTCAAGCATGGTTGGTAAGGGTAGGAGGGAGTGGGTGGTGGGTAGGGCGGCCAGGTCCCATGGATTCATTATCTTCCACGGGGTGGGATCAAAGGGGTCGTGGAATGTGTTACCAAGGGTGAGGTATTCTTTCACCTCAAGGTCTCCAAATGAGGGTGAGTCCTCCTCCTCAAATGTAGTAATTGAACCGAAGTTCGAGGAGGGTTGGTTGGTCATGTTTGGAGGGCTTGGCATCCTACCCGAAAAAAGTAACTCCAATTCGCGGATAGCATCGGGCTCTTCGGGTATGGGGAGGGATAAAAGAAGGTCGCTAGTGTAGCAACCCACAGTGTAAATGGAAGAGATGGACCCGACACATAGATGTAGGAGGTTAAGACTCCTAGGTTGGTCGGCTACCGTGGTCAACATGCCAGTTAGCTTCATTTGCCAAGTTAGACCCTCAAGAAAATCCCCTAATGTTTCCACCTGATAGGATGATTGGATTGTGGTGTGATAGGTGGATACGGGTACTATAGGAAGATTTTGCTCCATGGGTGGGTAAGCATGGACCACGAGATCTCCCAATGGGTTCTCCTTTAGCCAACGTGAAAGGGGTTCTCCTATGATAAGCTCGGTCCTTATTAAGGAGGGTGGTGTAAGGTGAAGACCACCATGTGAAGTTCCTTCTTCTTCCTGGACATGGGCGATCTCTATGGCGGGGGTTGGTGTGTTCACCTCTATGGGGTCGGGTATGGGAATCATGGGTTCCTCTATCAAGGAGGTGAGATGGTTCCTTGAGGGTGGGGTGGTGAGGGTAGGTGTGTGGTACCCCCGGGGTGGGAGGTAAAGGGGAACTTGGTTTGGGATCGGTAAGGGGAGAAGTGGGGGCCTAGGTTGGAGTTGGGTAGGGATTGGTAGTGGAAGATGGATGGGTTGAGGAGGATTGGTTTGATTGGTTTTAGGGGGTGTGTCTCTTTTAGGGGAAGATGGAGGGGTGGTTTTGGGGACCAAGGAGGTTTGTGGAGTGTGGGTTGGTGGGAGAGTTTTGGGTGGGGTGGTGGTGGCCATCATGGGCCTAGGTGGAGTGGACATGGGGTCCATACGGGTTGGAATGGTGAGGGTGGAGTGAGCCATGATGCTTCCTCCACTTGGGATGGGAACTTCTTGGCCTAACCCATGATATTGTGATTCATACTCCTCTTCCCAATCGGGGGAGACCTCATATTCCTCAACTTCAATCTCGTTCCTTTGTGGTGTGGGGGTCTTGCTCTCCAGGGGAGTGGGAAGGCCTTTTGGCGATGGGGTGGTGCAAGTTGGAATTATTTGGGGTGGTGGGGTTTGGGTCCTAGTGGAGGCCTTGGGTTGACTGGGAGGAAAAGGGGGAGTGGGAGTGCTCCTCGGGTTATGGTCCTCACGGTAGAAGTGGGACGGTCGGGGGGCGTAGATCTTCCTAAGCTCACTCTTCATCTCTTCCCATGAGTGAATGGGCTCTTGCCCCCAAACCCTTCTGAATCTCTCTTTGTGTTCCCACATTTTCTTAGCTAGACCCCGAAGTCGTGCCTTGGCCCTGCGGACTCTCTCGGATCCATATACCCAAGTACTCTCAAAGTCCCTTTCCATGGTATTCTCCCACCTAAGATAGGCATGAGGATTTCCATCAAAATGAAGGTCCTCATCTACAATGTAGTCCATGTGGAGGGGGTCAATCGGACCATTTGGCCAACGAGGGGTATGCATGATGATCGGGTGATGAATGCAACTGCCCTAGGACAAGACTTAGTAGAGACAAGTCTAGAACTTGCTCTGATACCAATTTGATGTGACACAACATGCAGCGGAGGACAATGATACCAATTTGATGTGATATGACTCCCTTGGACCAAGGATAGCAAGCAACACATGAGTTGGCAACGTCGCACTAGCGGACTCACTCGCGTAGGCACACTCGGGTCCGAAGGAGGACCGGCGATGATGGTGAGGGTCCGGGGTTGGACCTCAAGGTTCCAAGGGTTTGGCTAGCTCGGAAGGGACCCCAATGGGCCAGGGATGCCCGATTTCAAGGGTAGCCGGCACGCCGAGGGCGTGGGATGTGATGGAACTCTCTCAACTCGCTCCACGGCGAACACTATAATTGGTTGAATTGAGGATCGGGCGCTCCTCTCACCTCCGATGGACAACTAAAAGTAATACTAAGCTAGCAATGGTAATAACCAGCAAAGAAGAGTGGCCAAGAGCTCACCTGATCGGCGTGAAGACGCCGATCCCGGGCGGAGACGAGGGCGAGCGGGGAAGTGTGGTCCCCGATCACTGCGCCGGTGTAGCTTCTAAGACCTGTCAAGAGTACAATTACTACACCTCGCGCAGGAGGGTGATCTCGGGAGTGGGAATTGATTAATTACAGCAAACACTACCACCACGCAGGGTGGGGCGGTAAGCCGGCCAGGCGGGGATGGGAGGACGGACCGAAATGGTAGAAAGGAAATCAATGTGGGTTCAGCTGCAATTTGGACGGCTGGACAGGGTGTTGTTGTTGGCTCTGTCCCGGGCTTGTCCAGACTCCGAATTGAGCGAAATCAGCGGTGTCGTCTCCGTGGTCGAGGTAGCTTTCAGCTGGAGTTGGTGGGGCTGCGATCTGAGGCCGTGGACGATCGGTGTGCCCTGAAGAGTCGGCACTGGTTGCTGTAGGCTGCTGGAGGTAGATCCGCGCAACAGAGGGAGAAAATTCGGAACTCTAGCCCCGGGATGCCGAATGAGGTTCTGTTTCTTTCTCCTGGTTGGGGACAGATGGAGGAAGAACTTTGATGAAGGGCCGTGGGTCTGAATCCTCCACGATTAGCTGTGGTGCAGCGACGAACCGGGTTGCAGACTCTGGCCGCAGTGGCTACCAGATGCGAGCAGTGGATTGCAGAAGTTGTCCCGGCCGCTCCCGGATGCCGAATCATGAACCGTTGGAGTTGCCGGAACCGTGGACAAAGCCTCTTTACAGCAAAACTGACGACAACACCTTCTGAGGTCGGGGTGGACAGGGGGACGCCGATGAGTGTATGCTGGTCGCAGAAGACTGGAGAAGGCAGCCTCGTGCGACTGGAGGAAAAAAATCAGAACTTGGGGTCCCGGATGCCGAATATAGCTCTGCTTCTTTCTCCTGGTCCGGGACAGGGGGAGGAAGAACTTTGAATAAGGAACTTCAGCCTGATTCTTTCGCCGTTGGTCGTGAAGCAGCTTCCAATCGGGCTCAGGCTTTCTGCAGGTGGTGTCTGGTGCAGTCGGGGTAGGATAGCTCTCACGGGCGGCCACGAACTCGGAATTGCACGATTCTTCTTCGCCTGCGTAGTGGACTGGACGCCCTTTCCAGAAATGTATGGTACGCCACTGGATGTCACCGTATTAATCCGGCACAGCTTCTGCAAGTCGTAGTTCGTTCTGCCACCTGCAGACTATCAATGTAGAGGGAGGGGATGGTGGAAGATCTAGTGATAGGGGTGAGGATAGGCAATGGTGGAGATGGTGGTGTGGAAGGTAGATGGGGGTAGGGTGTTTTTGGGGGTGTGGAGGGGAATGGAGCAGGGGAGATGGAGGCCCAAGATGGTGGAGGGGAGGGGAGGCCGCGGTTAGGAGAGAGGGGGATGGGGGTGGTCGGCCAAGGCAATGGAGGTGGAGAGGGGTTCGACCCTAGGAGGGAGGGGAAGGGGGTGGACGACCTAGGGAGATGATGGGCTGTATTGGGGAGAGGAAGAGTCTTCTAGGGAGGTGGATGGTTGCCTGGGGAAGGGGGATGGATGCTTTGGGAAGGTGGAAGGGTGCTTGGGGAGGTGGAATGAGTAATGGAGAGAAGTAATGGGGCCTTGGGAGTTGAAGGGACTTGCCTAGGTGGCAAGTGAGGTGGCAAGGGGTGAGGAGAGAGGGGAATTTCGAACTAGAGAGAGAGGGAGGGAGGAGAGAGAGGGGGTTCGCCCCTAGGAGAGGGGGAGTGAGAGAATTAGAGAGAGAGAGAGAGATAGACTCAAAGGGGATTCAAGTGGATTTCAAGCTTTCATTCATTCATCAATTACCCTCTTCAAGTGGGGGATTGAGGTCCTTATATAGGAAACCCACAATTTACAATAAGTCCTCACATTGTGGACAACTGACAGAAGACCAAAGGTTGGGGAAGGGGGCGCCCATGGGCCAGGCCCAATAGCCTACTAAGCTAGTTAATGAAACTTGGACTTAGGTAAATGACTAACTAACTTAGGTAATAGACTCAATAAAAGGCAAAATTACATGATAATGACTCAAGAAAATTGTGGAAATTATATAGCTAGACTCCAAAAATCATGGCGAGCAAAATGGCGAGTAGCAGGACCCTCGGAGGTATGTGAAGGAGTAAGCGATGTCCCCATCAACGACACATAGACCCTTCATTCTCGCTTCGATATTCACCCCATGCCGATGACTAAACCCTCACTCTGACATCTCAGTCCGCGTGCATATGCGGTGAAGCGATCCCCTCATCCCTTCGCTGAAGGAGTGAGCGCTTTCCTGTGAATTTGTATCGGACCAGCATCCCAGTGGCTCAGAAGAATAGACGTCACGTCGAAGAGCTCTACACTCGCAGGCCCCGCGCACTCGTCCCTCGTTTGCGCCACCCACGAGTGGGGGGCATTTGTGGACGTCGAAAAATGACGGCGTCGATCGTAAGGCATGCACATCGTAACACTCGAGAGCAAACCGAAGATGAAAAGGCCGAATAAACCTCATGCCTCGCCCGATCCGAACGAGAACTCGCTTGGTGGTCCGCTACCCGCTAAGGAAACCCCCTAGGCAGAAGATACAGCTACAACGCTCCGACCGGCCATGCCGAGAGCTGAATCAGAGAAAAGTCAGGAACTCCGGCACAGTCTCGGCATGCACCGAAAGTCACGCAGAATCTGGGACCGAGTCCCAGAGGCTACAAATGGAATATTATGGAGGCCATACGTCACAACCGGAACGTTCTGGGAATGCTGACATTCATATAAATGGCCGCGACTTCGAAAGGAATCCGTTTGGTGCTTAAAACGGCATGAAGTGGCCCTAAAATGGCGCGCCTTAAAACGGCACGCCCCCCTCTTAAAACAGCGCGCCCCCTTTTTATTTGGCTACACGGCGCGCTCCTATCGAAGGGGCCTCCCCATTTGATGCTTAAAACGGCGCCCCTTTGAATGTGGCGCCGTTTTAACCCCTCATTCTATTCTCTGAAGCGCTTCCCCGGCGTGCAAACAAGCCATCCCATCTACACTCCGATGCTCTGTTTTGCATCATTATGGCATGCAGAGAACATTCAATCCCCATGGCCCTTCTTCTACCTCCGTTCGACAGCACATAAGCAGCAGCAGCAAGGCAAGCTTCGACAAATCTCTGAGCGTCCCATCCTCGGACGAGCAGCAGTGTACGAGACGAATCAACGGTGTCCAGCACAGCCAGTCAACTCCCGACTTCGTTGCGGACGAGGTGGAATTGGCAGGGTGTTGACACCCGTTTTATGACCAATAAGTCTGGTCATCTCCTTATTCATTCTATATGGTGCTCTGAGTTGTTCATTCTTCATTGAGTCTCTTGATTAGTTGAAGCCTATTTCTTGGGTCTTAACTCCTTGATCGGATATGGTTCCTTGTGGATGAATCTTAGCAATGCCTCTATTCCTTTTTTTTTTTTGATCTTCATTTGATAATAACGGTCGATCCTAGGCGCGTTGTTTCATTCTGACGGATGGGTCCTGGACCGTTACTCTTTGAAGAGTCCTAAGGCTTAAGGCCTTGTTTTAAAGCTTATCCTTTTGATTACACGTTGATAATAACGGTCTGTCGTGCAGTCGTTGTTTCATTCTGACGCCTTATTCCTTGGTCGTTGCTTCCTTGAAGAGTCCAACTTGTTGGGTCTTCTTCCCGCTGATCTTATCTTTTAGGGATAAGGTTGATAGTGACGGATGTTCCTTGGTGCGTTATTTCCAAGTGGCGATCTGTCGTGTAGCCGTTACTTCCTTCAGAGAGTCCTGACAGTTCAGGCCTTTTCTCTACTACTCCGTGGCCGAAGATAAGGGTTTGGATTGACGATATCTCTTTCAAATCTGATTCTCAGAACCTTCTGTTTGTTTCTATGGACTCTTGGTGATATTATCTTCGAGGATTTGCTAAGAGTTATCCCTTTATCTTGCTGAATAATCCTCTGCTCGACCTAAGAGTTTGAGGGTCTTTAAATAGAACCCTTGACTTCATGGCCCAAGGAGGAGGATTTTGAAATTCACGACGAAGTGCTGCCGAACTCAGGAGTCATCTTCATCCAAGAGGAACTACTTCCCACGTTCATCCATCTCATAATCAAGGGAGTACTTTGGTTTTAGTCTTTCAAGTTCATCGCATGCTTAAGTCCTTCCCTGGTTTTTCCTCAATCAAAGCATTGTCCCTCCTCTTTCTCCACGTTTTTTCACTGTTCTCTAAGCATCCAAACATCCTCCTAATCTTTTAAAACGCCCAGAGGGGTTAAAAAACCAAAAACTCCCCGGTAATCCCCTCTCCTTTTGATGTCTTTAAGTTCTTTTGAGAATTGATGCTATATTATTGAAAGGGCTAATTTGGGTTGCTTTGTTCTTGTCTTCTACATCTTTGGCAGGTTTACAGGTCCACCAGTACGAGGCCCAAGTCTTCTAGCCGGCTGGAAGAGTTGGAGTTAAAAGAATCTACACTTTGCTACTGTAGGTTATCTGACGGTCTGGTGCAGGCGCGTCATCTCCTCCTGGCGGTCTATCGGGTGGCCGTTACTGTCCAAGTAACGCACAGGGTCCTGGCCATTATTTCTAGCTGACCTGCAGGTTCTCTTTGGTTTTCTCTCCCGTGGGCGGGTGTTTCATCCACCTATTTCCAAGGTATTTACAGGTCTTTTGCTTGTTTTTACTTTGGTGGCGATCACACCTTTCCTTAGTATTGGGCATTAGCTTTCTCGTTCATCACATATCTCTTTTATTTTCTTGCTTGCTCCACCCCTTGTGGTGTGTTTTTATTTACTCCTTGCTCTACGCTCCGGCGTGTGTTTTTTTCTTTTCTTTAGCGTAGTTTGAGCGAGATAGCATGCCCATGCTAGAGCTAGCTTTGATTGCCTTGGTTCATGATCACATGTTCATAGGTTAAGAGCGGATCTTTGATTACTTGCTTGTCGTTTCATCATTCAAAACCCCAAAGAAAAGATAGACAGGCAAAATAAAATCAACTGATAATTTTTTGGCGATCACGGTGGGACAACTTGTGCCAATCGTGCTTTTGATTCCTGTTTAGACCTGCCACCATCTGCTTGTTGAGTTGCCCTTGGTTTCCCCCTTTACCTCCTGCTGATTCTAGTTTTCTGGGTGCTCCGACGGCCCCGTGTCCCTGCGTTACAGTTCTCTGACGCAGGGGCATTAGACCGCCACTTTGGTTCTGCTGTGTGAGTTTCCACGGGTTTTCCTGTTATTTCTATCCGATTTTGGCTCTGGCTCATTTGACGGACCCATCCCCCTGTGTTATATCATTTCTGGCGGTCTGGCATTCGACCGTTATTTTACTCTAACGCAGGGTTCTTCGACCGTCATACTCCTGGCAGGTACGCATCCGAGGTGTATTTATTTCTGCAGTTTCTGTTGTGACTTATTGCTTGGGTGGTACTGGACTTCCTCCTTGTTTTGTTCATATATTCATATCATTGTGTGCATCATTGATTGCTAGATTTTAGGCTAGACTTTGCATGCACTCCGGTGCACATAGGGTCATTCATCTTGTCATATCTTAGATTGCATTTTCCTACCTTGTTGTGAGGACCTCTCGTCTCCATATTCCTTGGAGCCGACCAGGAAATCATAGCAGGGACCTCCATAAGTCCCCGCGAGCCGTGGATTCCCACACGGACGCCGGGCCGGTTGTACCTTTCCTATCCCGTGCCTAGGGTTGCATAAGTGAAGGAGTGATTATACTTAGAGTCAAACCAAGTCTCATACCCATCTCCTGCTAGGAACCTATTGTTGAGAGAACATATTAATCAATTCACTAAAGTTCTGAAGGAGGAATCACAAGAATTGGGTTGCATCATCTTAAACAACTTGGTTGCCTTTGAGTGTCTTCATCTTTTATCACTTGCATCTTGTTAGAATCACCTAAGTTTGGTTGCTTATTGTGTGTTTTTGTGTTGGTTGTTCTTGCATTTTTCCAAGGTTGCTCGTTGCATGTGGAGTTGTATTCGTCCATCCGAATCATCTCCTCAAGTCAATTCCTTCTTCACATTCTATTCCAATCCTCTTTTCGAGTCCACCATGGCATCCTTTAATCCTCCCCGCTCCCAAGAGGACTCCCTTCCTCAAGGGCTCCTTGAGAACCCTCCTAGGGTTGTTACCCTTTCCTCCGGGGAGGGGACTACCCCTCTTCCGTCCTCCACTTTTATGGAAGGTGGTCAAGCTACCCCTTCTTTCTCCATTCCTTCCGCGGGCTCCGTCCTTCAGATGATGGCCCAATTGGATCCGGCCCAACTCCAAGTTCTTTATCAGACCATGCAAGGGTCCAACGCATCTCCTTCTACCGTCATCCAAAATCAATCCAATCCTTCCACTGTTGGGCTCCCCGCTCAGCCCATTCCAATTGACCTTACTCCGGTCCAACCACGGACCATCACTTTCACGGGCATGGAAACGGGCCAGTCTTCCAATTCAGCCCAACAATCTTTCGATAAGGGAAAGTCGCCCATCCCTTCTTTTGTTCAATTGGATCATCACACATCTGCTCCGGTAGCTCCGCAAGTTCTCATGGGCCCTTCTGACTTCTCACGCTCTCAGCAAGGGGCGGCCCAAGTTTATCCTAATCCGGGTCAAGCTTATGCCCAATATCCTTCTTATGGGCCCCCCATCCCTACTGCTTATCCCTCCACTCCTTCCTGTGGGCACCCACCTTCTGCCACAACCGTTCCATCTGCTCCTCACATTCAATCAGCATCTTTCGCCGCCCCTGCTCCCTCCCGAGAGCAGGACTTGCTCGACAAGTGGGCCGCCATGAAGCAGCAACTCGATTTCCTCCAGAAGCAGGTTGGCCCACAATCTTTGGCCGATATCCTGTTCCAAGCTTCAGAATATCCGATTCCCTCCTCAATCAGAGCTCCCCAACTACCGCAAGTACGATGGGAACAGCAATCCCTTTATTCATGTGAGGGATTTTCTATATGAATCGGCGCAATTCCAGTATGATGATCGCCTCATGGCGTATTTATTCCGCCGATCTTTAGATGGTGTTGCTCTGGAATGGTTCTATTCCCTACCACTGGAAGAGGCTGAGAGTTTCAAGGTAGTCAAGGACAAGTTTATCCAGCGGTTCAAGACAGGGTCGGCCCAGAATACTCGTTCACAGATCTGGTGGCCGAGAAGATGAAATCAGACGAGGAGTTTGCCACTTATGCAGACAGGTGGAGACAGATGGCCGCTAGAGTGCCTGGCCACATCCCGGAGGAAGAGAAGGTCAAGCTGTTGATTTCAAATGCTACTCCAACCTTCCGGAACATCCTGGCAATGAACGACATAGCCAACATGCATCAGCTCTACAGCCGGGCGCGCTTCATCCAGACCCAGTTTAAGGATTCCCCCATCCACTCTTTATTTGAAAACCAAAAGCCCAAGTACCACAAGAAGCCACAAGGGCCAGTTACCGAGGGGGTCCAGACAAATGAACAAGTGCAAGCTGTTGCCTTCCCATTCTAGTCCGCATCATTCTGCTTCCCCCAAAACCCCCGCAATTCCCAAAACCCCGCTCCACCAAACTTCCAGGCAACCCCACAAAACCCTCCGCCTACCTTTGTCACTCCACAAAATGCCTTCACCAATCCACAACAACCACCACCCCCGCAATACCACAATGTCCCTCCACCTAACGGCTATAACAACAACCCCAACAGCAAGCGCCCGGCTCCCAGGAGAGCCAAGTACCCTCCATTGCCAGAGACACTTACAGATATCTTCTCCGCCCTCATGTCAGTGAATGCTATCCAACTTCCTCCAGAACGGCCTACTTGGAATCCAGCCGTTGATCAGACTAAATATTGTATGTTCCATAGGCAGCCGGGCCATACCATAGAAGGATGTTTTCAGTTTCGAGATCTGGTGTATGATCTCCATGAAGGGCAAAGGATAGATTGGGCCGCAATGCATCGGGCCATTGTTGAGATCAAGGAGAAAAGAGGGCAGCAGCAACAGGCACCGCAGCCATAGCAGCCACCACAACAGCAACCACAGCAACCACAGCAAGTACAGGACCTGGGCATCCATCAGAATCTGATGCCGAATCACCCATCCGCTCCTCAACAGCAGCCGCCAGCACCAGCACAAGTAAACGTGGTCCAACCACCGGCCTCCAATGCCGGATGGTCTTTTGATGATGACAGTGCCGCACCACAAGTCATGGCCCTCCACCATAACCACCGCAATCCTCTCACTCCCTCCTTCGTCCTTCCTGCACACCCTGCATCCCCTCCATTCATCCTCCCAATTACACCCGCTTCAGCAAATTCCTTACCACCCACCGTTCCATCATACTCTCCACCCCCTAACCCCGTCACCGTCATCACACCACCATCCAACCCTTCATCCATCCTTACCCTTCCGATAGCCTTCCCTCCACCCGCGTCGACACTCATCACCACCCTGCCTTCCACCAACCCTTCGCCCATCATCCGCTCATCACCCACTGCCACCACCAACCTTACGCTCCACCAAACCGTCTCCCCCGCACCACCTGTTCCACTCATCCACCTTGTAGGGCCCATCATACTATCTTTAGATGCTGCAGCGAATTGCGCTCTGAGGAGCGGGAAGATGTTCCATCGGAATTACCCCACTACTTCTAATCCCCAGTCCTCCCAGCCAACGGCCGAGCAAGAAGAAACTGAACCGCTGCCAGGTACTCAATATGACTTGTTACATCATCTAGACCGGGTGCTCGCTAAAATATCTGTGCTAGAGCTGATCAAAAGGTCTACCCTTCATCAGGATGCACTAAGAGACTTTTTACAGAAGGTAATGGTCAGTGAAGATATGGCAGTCGACAGCTTACCGACCGCACTAGCAACCATCTCCAAAGGGCCGGCAATTACATTTTCAGAAACTGAGCTAGCACCTCCAGAAGCTCGGCAAATGCCGCTCTGCATTACAATCACTCTGAACAAGGTCAGCATTGAAGCAGCGTTGGTTGACACAGGGGCTTCAATTAATGTTTGTCCACTTAGCACCCTCCGAGCATGCAACATATCTGAAGAGTTATTACGGCCTACCCCCACCACTATAGCAGCGTATGACAACTCGAGGCGAGCGTGTCACGGGGTGATCACCATTCAGGCAGAGCTCGGGCCCCTTACAATGGCCGTGGAATTCTATGTGCTCGATATCGACCCTATGTTCAAGGCTATCCTGGGTCGTCCGTGGATTGATACACTTGGTGCCGTGCCCTCCACCGCACATCAATGCGTCAAATTCCCCTTCCAAGGGAGGGTCGTCAAAGTTAAAAGCTTGTCCGCGGTGCAGACAGTTAAGGCCATATCAGAGCAGGTTCTTCCCACACTTTGGCCAAGCAGCCGGCCCGTTATATCAGTGCTGGACTTGAACTTCCCCTGGGCGTATGCATCTCCCAAGCCCGTCACTACTCCAGTTAACATCAAAGTGAAGCCGCAGATTCGAGATTCCAAAGGCTGGAACATCATACTGAAACTAGGCTATCAACCGGGGAGAGGCCTCGGTGCGTAATTACAAGGAATGACCAAGCCCATACCCAAGGGAAGAAAGATGGGCAGGAGAGGTCTCGGTTACCGAGAGACTGCATTATCTATGATGGGTGATTCCGGGCCACTCACCTGGGATTATCGCCAGGATTTTGTCAAAGGGCCTCTCCAACCCGGCACATTAGCTTCAAAACAAGTCCAGCCAGAAAAAGATGCAGTCTGTCCGATTACCAACCCGCCCCCATTGCCGGGAGGGTCAGATGATGATATGCTCGACTATGGTCAGGCCTTGCAGGGGCTCTTTCATGAGGAAGAATGTCAGAAGGAGCAAGAGGTTCGGCTTGTGCAGTGGAGGCCGAAGAAGCAGCCTAGTGTTGATTTACAGAAGGAGGGGAGCTCTCCAATTGCCTTTTCTTGGTCTCCCTCACGCCTCCAATCTATTTTCCAGCGAGGGGACTTCATACCCCGCCTTCCTCCTATCATAATAAATCCATCCTTTATTGATCCGCCAGAAATTCTATTTGTTCCTTGTGCTTGCGGGAGGTGCCCACCCATTGATCTATCCACTCTCTTCACTCCTCCTCCTCCCAACGCCCAACTCCACGAGATGTGGTTCTCTTCTTCCGATCCTTTCTTCGACTGCATTTTCCCCGAGCTGTTCCCTATGCAGCTCCCACCTCCTCCATATTGCTGTGTAGTCTCCGCTGATCTCCAAAAAAAAAACGTCAAATTTGAAACGGAGATTTCAGTGGAAGATTACGCTATCCTGTCGCCATTCTCCTCCCAGGGGCACGAGTCCCCTGCTCCTTCCCTTCCACTAGGCTTCCTCTCTCCTAGGTTAGGATTAGGGCCCGTCGAGTCTAGGGAAGTAGAGTCAGTTAGGTCTAGAGAAGTAGGGTCTTGTTCCAGGTCATCCAATCCTTCCTCTGCTGAGCCACGCTCGCTGGCGCATCCTTCCCGATCTGTTCCTGATAGGTTCTTGCAAGATTTAGCTCAGCGTTGCCGTGCTCTTTTGAAATGCCCAGAATTTGTTGCTACGGCAATTGTGATTGAAGATGAAGAGGGAATAGAAGGGGTATGGAGCGATGACGGATTAGGCGTCTATGAGATCTTGGATGAAAAGGATCCAATTGATGAGGACAGCGATGTAGATGACACCGCCGACTTATACGCACAAGGATTGAAAAGATTCGACGAGCCGTCGACGTCGGTGGAAGAACCTACAAAGGAAATCAATCTAGGAACCGAAGAAGACCCAAGGCCCATCATGATTGCTACTAATCTCCCTTCACAAGTAGAAGAGGAATTGATTAAGGTTCTAAGGGAGTATAGCGATTCCTTCGCCTGGTCTTACGAGGACATGTCAGGTCTTGACCCCTCTTTAGTGGAACATCGACTCGTGCTTAAACCAGGGGCAACACCTGTGAAACAAAGGTCAAGAAGATTTCACCCCCACATGGCCTTAAGGATCAAGAAGAGGTCGACAAACTATACAAAGCTAGATTCATCAGAGTAGTTTTATATCCTCAGTGGGTGGCAAACATAGTCCCTGTTCTTAAGAAAGATGGAAAAGTGCGCATATGCATTGACTTCAGGGATCTTAACAAAGCATGTCCCAAAGATGATTTCCCGCTACCCCATATAGACGTCCTAGTGGATAATACAGCCGGGTATGAAGCTCTCTCATTCATGGATGGATACTCGGGCTACAATCAGATCCGTCTCGCTCCGGAAGATCAAGAGAAAACTTCCTTCACCACGCCCTGGGGCACGTATTGTTATGTGGTTATGCCATTCGGTCTAAAGAACGCAGGTGCCACCTATCAAAGGGCAATGATGGCCATCTTCCACGATATGATGCACATCTATATGGAAGCTTACGTGGATGACATCCTGGTGAAGTCAAGGACTAAGGAAGAACACCCCTCCATCCTGGCTAAGGTGCTGCAGAGAGCCAGGGAGTACAAGCTCAAGATGAATCCGAAGAAGTGCGTATTCAGAGTCTCCTCAGGGAAGCTGCTAGGGTTCATAGTAAGCAAACGGGGGATCCAGATTGATCCTAATAAAGCACAGGCCGTCATGGACATGCCTCCGCCAAAGAACATTACAGAACTTCGAGGATTGATTGGCAGATTACAATTTATCCGAAGATTCATATCCCAGCATTCTCAAAGGTGCCGTCCGTTTTATGAATTGCTTAAGGCGGGGGTCAAGTTTGAATGGAATGAAGATTGTCAGAAGGCCTATGAGGACCTCAAGGAATATCTATCCAATCCCCCGGTTCTGCAACCTCCTGTCCCTGGGAAACCCCTAATCCTATACATCTCGGTTATTGAGGACTCCCTAGGGGCGGTTTTAGCACAAGTAGATGATGAAGGGAAAGAGCGGGCTGCATACTACCTTTCTCGATTGTTTAATCCAGCTGAATCCAAGTACACCGCTATGGAGAAAACTTGTGCCGCCTTAGTGTGGGTAGCTCAGAAGCTGAAACACTACTTTCTTGCCCACCCAGTTAGGTTGATCTCTAGAATGGACCCGATCCGTTATCTCTTAGAAAAGCCCGTCCTTTCTAGTAGGTTAGCTCGCTGGCAGAGCTTCCTCTCTCAGTTCGACATCACCTTTGTTGTTCAGAAGGCAGTCAAAGGATATGCCATTGCTGAGCATCTCGCCCATCTCCCCATCCTTCACACCGATTCCATTCAGGACGATTTCCCTGATGAGCATCTTTCTGTTATCTCTCATCACCCCTTCTGGTCTCTGCACTTCGACGGTGCGCTCAACTCTCAAGGCCTAGGGATCAGTGCTGTTCTGCTTACCCCAGAGGGGGTAACCATTCCCTTTGCTTATCAACTTCAGTTTCCTGCTACCAACAACATCGCTGAGTATGAGGCTCTCCTGGCCGGCTTGAAGCACACCTACCTCTTAGGTGCGCGTTATTTGAACATCATAGGAGACTCTCAGCTCGTCCTACGGCAAGTTCTGTCCACTTACCGTACTCGTGACCCCAAGCTCAAGCCTTATCAAGATTTAGTCACGCTTCTCGCTAGGCAATTCCGTAAGCTGATCTATATCCACACTCCCCGTTCTCAGAACATTCTAGCAGATGCTCTGACATCTCTTGCTTCCTCCCTATCCTTCCCTCTCAGTCGGAATACTGAGACTATCGTCGTCCAGAGATTGGACGCACCCTCTCTTCAGGACCCTTGGTACCTTAACCTTAGGAAATCCGTAGAGGCGAAGGCTGAGAAGGAAGATCTCAAGGAAGTTTCACTAGCGGAACTAGAGGAGATTCTGGACGAAGAGGAATTACCTTGGTATCATGAAATCGAGTTGTTTTACAAAGAGGGGTCGTTCCCAGAAGGGGCAACAGCTGAGCAACGCAAGTCAATCAGAAGAGCCGCCGCAAGGTACACCATTATTGCAGGAGAACTGTACAGGCGCGCTACTAATGGAATGCTCATAAGATGCTTAGATGATGTAGAAGCTTGGAAGGTGGCTGAAGCAGCCCATTCTAGTGAGTGTGGGGGTCATGTCAATGGCCAGGCTCTAGCAAAGAAGATCCTTAGGCAGGGCTACTACTGGCCCACTCTAGAGGAAGATTGCTCCCTCTATGTCCGGAGGTGTCTTAAATGCCAACTCCATGCTGATAAAATTCATTCTCCTGCTTCATCTCTCCATCCTATGACTGCTCCTTGGCCATTCTCTATGTGGGCTTTCGACGTGGTCGGCCCGCTCGGTGATCCTAATTCTCAGATCAAGCAGAAGTCCTTTATCCTTACCGCTACTGAGTACTTCACCAAATGGGCCAAAGCCGAGGCGTACGCAGAAATCAAAGCTACAACGGTGTGCCGCTTTATCATGAAGAATATTATCTCGCGGTTCGGAGTGCCAAGCAGCATCATCACCGACAACGGACCCCAGTTCGTCTCTCAAGAGCTTAAGGACCTCTGTAAGAAGTTCAATATTGCATTGCATCATTCATCTCCATATTATCCTCAAGGCAACGATCAAGCCGAGGCCACTAATAAAACCCTTCTTAAAATCATCAAGAAAACATGCGAAGCTCATAAGTTTTCTGATTGGCCAGAAAGATTAGTGGAAGCTCTGTGGGCTTACCGCACCTCTGTCCGTACCCCTACGGGACAAACTCCCTATTCTCTTACCTATGGGATGGAGGCGGTGCTCCCGTATGAGATCTTGATCCCTTCATTTAGAGTGCAGCTCGATAAGGAACTTAATCTCGATGAACGTCGAGAGGCGTTACTGGTCCAGCTGGAACTCTTAGATGAGAAGAGGATGAACGTGGCCGATCACGTATCCGTTTATCAAAAGAGGGTTTCGCGTTATTTTCAAAAGAAGGTAATCGAACGTAAATTTCAAAAAGGTGATATGGTTTTGAAACGCAAATTCGTTCGGTCTGCAGGTCCAAGGTCTAAATTACAACCTAACTGGGAAGGACCGTTTGTCGTAAAAGAAGCTTATCCAGGGAATGCTTATCGTTTAATAAATGCGGAAGGTGAGGAGCTCTCTCACCCGTGGAATGGGTTGTATCTTAAGCGTTTCTTTCCTTAGAGTCTAAGCCATGTGCTTCCCCGGCAGCAGGATGCTCCCTCCTGTTTTACTAAGAAGGGTCCTGAGTAAGGCAATCACACACTACACGACATCCCTGGTCAGGTTTTCCGATTCTAAAAGACACCGTTTCTCCTCGGCCATGCTTTAGGGGAAAATCGAAGTCCCTGTCCGCTTCATTCTTCGGCTAAATCCAGGGGCAAGAAGTAAATAAGGAGGCGACAACTAATCCAAACACCCTAACGAGAGGAGGTCTCAAATAGGGGCAAGTCCGTTATGACCTGACGCCACAAGAAACGAAAGGAAAAGAAAAAGGGTAATCTCTACGACAAAATCAAAAGCATCATCTCAAAAGTTTACTATTCCAAAACTCCAGGAATGCAAAAATAGAAAAACTAGGCATGACAAGAGTGGCAGCATAGTTCCCCGCGGGACGTCATGAGCCCGGTCGAATGCATGCCTAGAGTGGACGAAGGTTCGATGACGGACACAAAGCCCTGGCGCAACAGACCAAATCTCTAACAGGGTTGTACGGTGAAGAAATCAAGTCCTAAAAAACTTTCATATCTGGCCTAAAGCTTACCCCCATGTTCCTTTTTTCTTTCAGGACCAAGATTAGTACCTTGGGTATGGCCTTGTTAAAAACACCATCATGAGAAGTGGGCCTTGGCCAGGGATTGTCACCCGTATTACACACCAACCTTGGGACTTCTGATTCTGAACAAGGAAGAGGTCGTGTTACTAGGGAGGCACTGGTTTTCATAATCCAAAAACATCAAATATTTTCAAAATCCAAAAATATCAAATATTGTTCAAAATCTAAAAACATCAAATATTTTCAAAAATCCAAAAACACCAAATATTTCCAAAATCCAAAAAAAACTAAATATCTGCGAAAATCCCACGAAAAAAATTAGATGTTTTCCAAAACTCCATCATGTGCATAGCATGCATTGCATTTTTATTATGCTTTCCGCCTATTTAATAAGGCTCCACCCCTTGACCAAATATCAAGAAACGGTCATTATCTAACTTGCTTCAAGGCAAGGGGTTGAGTCTAAGAACAGATCTAACTTGTTTCATGTTTGAGTGTGTACAGGCAGCAGGACAAGTTCAAAGTGATAATTCACAAAAATGTAGGTCAAAGGCAGTAACGCATCAATTCCAGACTGCCACATGAATATAACGGTCTCCCTTCGGCCGTCACTTCCTGTAGGCATGGGGCTTTTATTTCATCAAACATTGTCCCTCTGACGGCCTGGTCTATACCGTCGTTTATATATAACGGCCCATCTCCCATCCGTTACTTGCTTCAGAGAGGATTGATAATGCTTTCGTTCTGACGGCTCATCGTTAGACCGTCGTTCTTTACAGCGGCCCACCGCCCATCCGTTACATCCTCCAGAGGCTCTGCCTCTTCACATCACTCTGGCCATTCAAACCACAAAACTCACATCCGTTCAGTTAAAGCAATATCATCTCATTCAAGCAAGATTAAAGATTCCAACTTTGATTGTTAATAACAAACAACTTCTCTCATGAACAAAAGAAAATCAAGGCACATTCAATTTCTTATCCGCGAGAGGGTGGATTTTCCTCAACTCTTTCACGTAATCACGGCGTGCTGCGTCGTCCTCTTCAACTTCTTCTCGCCACGGGCGCACCTTGCTGATCTCCCACATGGTTAGCGCGGTCCGTACTACTCTTTCGTCTTCCTCGGTCCCCATCTTCCTAGGTAGAAGGGGAGGGTAGTGTGATAGTGCAGGAGCTTCGGTTCTTGGAAGTCCGATCTGAAGGTGGCACCAGTGCGGGTTGTAGATCGCCATGGTGGTATTCCCCACTAGCTGGAGGTCCAAGCCTTGACGCTGCGGTATTTTGAGAAGAGTGCTCCGAAGGATTCTTGGTCGCATATTGAACTTGTCTATTGGCAGAGCATTGAAGAAGAGGCGCCATTCATCCCGCGTTTTCTTATCCGCCGTCTTGCATTCAACCTGTGGAGAGTATCCGAACGCCCCTCCAATGAAGAAGAGAGGGTGGCTCCCGAAGATTCGGCTAGCTGAAGTTATGTCTCCCTTTTGTTGAATTTGATTCTC
This sequence comes from Amorphophallus konjac, assembly GCA_022559845.1. Lineage (NCBI taxonomy): Eukaryota > Viridiplantae > Streptophyta > Magnoliopsida > Alismatales > Araceae > Amorphophallus > Amorphophallus konjac. Next base: position 107,807,295 of record CM040123.1, read on the forward strand.
ACTCCCATCCAGCACTCAAGGAGTATCATGGAGCCGAACAAAAGTCCTCCTAGGCAAGTCGAGCTAAGTCCTTCATAGAGGTATGAGAGGACAGCTTGAGAGATGGACATTCCCCGCCACAGCCCGCTAATAATGCTAAGATTTTGGATGTCTAGAAGGTGGTCGGTCGTGGTAAAAAGGAAGACTCCGCATAGGCAAACCGCCACCGCCTTGGCTATTGCTTCATGTCTCTCCCACTTGTTTTTACAATGAGACACTATCCATTGCGCCAAGGGTATCAAGTGAATGTGGTGTGGGCTGGTCATGGTCCTCACGTCCTTTGGATTATGAATGAAATCACTCAAGATCAAAGACGGATCAATAGGCTCTATTGTGTAGCAAACCCGGTCTTCATCCCCCGCCTTAGTCTTAGGAAGGGCTAGGTAGGTCTCTACCTCTTCTAATAGGACTGTTGCTTCGAAGGAAGGGAAGATGAAGGTATGAGTTTGTGGATGCCATAGTTCTACAAGTGCTGAAATACTTGGCCAATCTAAGGATAATTTCTGGAAATTTTTGCCCAAAACCAAGAGTGGTTGAAGGTGCCAAGCTTTAAGGATGGATGTGACCTCTATAGGGAGGGCCTTTACCATGGGAGCCACCCACTTTAGATTAGAGTAGCATCTTGGGCCAGGAAGAGGCTTGAAGAAAGAAGGAGAAGAAGAAGTCATAAAATAAATTGAAGTGCAGAGTTTTCTGAACTTGGATGTGTTGTTGAGGGACTTACCACCCTTTGAACATTGGAGCTTAAGTGCTTGGGAATTGATGTCAACCGTTGAAGCTCTCCATGTTCTTTTCTGGCAGCTTTAGGTCCGGTGTAGACCTCTCCTCCATAGCCATCACCTCGAAGCTTCTCTTCATCTTGATTTCTGCCCTTAGGAGAGGTTCTTCAACCCTAAAGCAGAGGTTTTCAGCAAAGATACGATTTTGGTTAAGATCCCAAGTTGTTAAGGCTTAAATTTGGCCTTGAAAGGATAAGACTTGAGCTGGAAGGCTTTATCTTCAATAAGGATAAGTTCTAGTAAGGGATTAGATGGCTAAACCTCGGGTTTAAGTTCTCACGGCTCAATCCATCTCGGAGTACAACCCAGGATCTAATGGTCTATCGTACGGCCGTTATTTCACTCCGACGCGCCAACCTTAGGCCGTCACATTTTCCTGTGGGTTTAATTTCCCCGATCATGTTCTGTGAAGATTAACGGTCTAAGGGCTGACCGTCTTTTCTTGTAACGCGCAAACCCTGAGCCGTTACACTCTCAACCACTCAATTCTTTCTACTCTGGGCTAAGCACTACCTGACGGTCCTGGTTGTGGCCGTTGTTTCATTCTGATGTGTCTACTTTAGGCCGTCGCATTTTCTGCTAGTCGCCCTGCAAACTATAGTTCTGCCAGGATTAACGGTCCAGCTTTAGGCCGTTATTTACTGTTGACGCACCAGAGGTGGACCGTCATTTTTTCTACAGCTCAGATTACAAATTTGGCCTCTGTTGTGTATAACGCCCTTTGGCTAGCGCGTCGTTTGATTATGACGGTCTGATCCTAGACCATTACTTTCTCTGCAGTTGAATTCGGGCTATTCCTTCTGCCCTTGCCTAGACCTGGTGGTCTCTCGCATTGTACACCGCATTCTCTCTGCATTTTTACACACATATATTCCTGCAAATGACTCATGCACACATTTCTGCCTATGTCTCATACATTCATTCATACACACCTCATCCGCGCATGCATTTTCAAACATATAAGTCACCTGCCAAAACCATTCATCCATTCATTTCATCCGTCCCTGCACATTCAAACACGCATCCATTCATTCGCGTTCGCAAAATAAACAGAAAACCCAAAAAAGATTTCATTCCATAAAGTTACATACAAGTGATAAGAAAACATAAAAATACATCATTCGGCCGGCTTATCCGCCGGACCGCCCTCATCCTCTCCATCCTCGGGTCTCCTCGCGGGTGGCGGTGCTATCGAAGCACTCTCCTCCTGCTGTCCCCGCTCCGCCCTCTCATTCCTCCGTTGGCCGGAGGAGCTGACAAGAAAATCCCCTACCGAGCCGCTCGGGGCAGCACTCCTCCGTGCCCCACTCTGGGAAGCACTCCGCTCCGGTCCCCGGCCCATCATCCGGACCGTCCGCTCCAGCGTCCGCAGCTCGATCTTCAGCGTGAAGATCTGACGCCGCGTCTCCCGTGCCTCGGTCCGGTAGCGATCCAAGTCCGCCGTCCCGATCCGGAGCTTCTCCACCTCAGCTTGAGCCCGAGCTAACTCCGTCCGTAGTCGCTCCCCCTCTGCCTCATCCAAGCGTCGCGGGGTCTCCGCTCTCAGCCGGGCCATCTCTGCCCGTATAAGCTCTGTCTCCGCTCGGGCTCGATCAGTCTCAGCCCGGCTTCTTTCTGCCTCTATCCTCGCCTGCCTGGCCTCGGCCACTGCTGCTGCTAGCTCTCTCGCCTGTAGATTGCATTCCATATAGTTAATCATAAGGCATTTTTAGGCAAGATCATAAGCATGAGCATTTTTAGCATCTTACCCGCTCCGCGAGGGTGGCCTCCGCCTCCTCGGCCCGGGCAACCGCCCGAGCAAAATCAGCCTCCTGCTCAGCCCTGCCTCCCGCAGGCTGTGAGGAAGACGATGGGGCATCCGGTCCGGCTCGTTGGGCTCTCTCGGCCCGCTGCATTTAGAAGTCATGGTTAGAAGCCATGGTTAATCAGCATATGCATCATAAACATCAATTGTCATAATCATAAGCATTTTAAGTCTAGGTTTTAAAGTCTCACCAGGAGCTCCAGAGCGGTCCGGTACCCGTCCCGCTGCTGGATGGTGGAGTGGAGTAATCCCTCCAGCTCAGCTATCCGTCCCTCAGGGTCTAGCTGCATGTAGAAGCATGAGTCAGTACATCTATCACATTACATTTTTGCATATAGAAAGAGTTTAAGTTTTTGCATACCGGTCGTCGGGTACCTCGGTACACCCGGTCGCCGTAGAGTCGAGCAAAGGCCTTCAGATATGCCTCGTCGCTCTCGTCTCGTTCCTTCACCGCTCGGCCCCGCCTGTTCCAGTCATGGACGTACTTCGCCTTCCGGGCACACCAATCCACATTACCACTGATGCCCCTTGCTGACTTGCCGGGGCGGTCATCGCTGTGGCGTGGAAAGGTCACCTCGGGCTGATGTAGTCCCCGGGTCCGCAGGATCAGCCTGTAGTGCAGAGGCTCGATGATGTGGATGCAATGCAGCCATATGTCTCGTCCCCGGTACGACAAGGCCGCCTCTACCCACGGCTGTTCCGTGTAACTCTCGCCGCGGTATGGGGTCCATCTCACCTGAGAGCATTTAGTTCATTCATCAGCATTAGCATTTAAGAAGCATTTAGAAGCATATAGAAGCATATAGAAATCATTTTTGAGTTTTGGACTCACCGACGTATGTGGGAAGGAGTCCAGGTCATCCTGGATCGTCTGGGTCAGTCTGATGATCGACCCTGTGTCCCTCGCCACCGACCATCGCCTCGCGATCGGTATACGGCCGGGATGGAGTAGTGTGCCTCTCCCGATACCCGGGAGGTACATATAGCTCCAGATCTGCATTTTTAGAAATCAAGTCAGTCACATGGCATATCATAAACATTTTGGCATAAAAGAAAGCATTTAAAGTGCATTTACCTGTAAGAAGGGCGAGAAGCCGCCCAGCATCGTCTGCCGGTCCGTAGTGCTTAGGGACTCGAACAGGAACGCTAGCACTGCCACTCCCCAAGCATATCTCCCAACTCTGTGCAAGTTCTCTATCATCGGCAGCAGTCTGCAACTGATGACGTCCGCCCGAGTCGCTAAGAGGAGCTTCCCGAATAACAGCATCAGGAAGCGTCTGAGCACTCTATCTCCCTCCGGTCCTACTTCCGCCGCCACGCGAGGGCGCACCTAGTCTATCACTCTGCCCAGATGCTCCTCGGGTAGCTCTCCTACGGCTATCGCCGCTCCCCTCAGTCCCAGGCTCTCCTGCAGTACTGATCTCGAGAGCTGGGAGGAGGACTGTCCCGGCCTGATCAAATCAAGCCCGAGCAGCTGCTGTGCCATCTCCCGGTAATCGCCGTATGTCCATCCAGTCACTGCGGCTCCGTGGACTCTCAATCCCATAATCCTCGCTACGTCTTCTAGCGTGGGGATCATGTGGCCCCACGGGAAGATGAAAGCTCTACTGATCGGGTCCCATCTCTCGTGCAACGCGTACAACAAGGGTGTGTCCATCCGGGTCACCTCGATGCTGAGCACCTCGGTGAATCCCATGCTGGCTAGTCGCTCCCTCTGGTAGTCGGGCAGTGCCTGGTACACCGCCCGGACCTGCAGCCAGGAGATCCTTGATCTTCGCTTTCCCTGCATGTTATTTAGATTATAAGTTAGTTAATTACATCATAAAATCATTGCACAACATTTATAAACAAAACAAAACAAAAAACTGAATAATTGAAAACCTAAAAAATAGTTCTAGCCTCTGGTGCATGTAACGGCCCTGGGATGGGGCGTCACATGGCTCTAACGCATCTAGGGTGGCGCGTTAGGCTTGAGACGGCCACTGGAAGGACCGTCACATCCCCTGCTAGAGGGCGTTTTCCCCTTTGCATTCCCGTGGCTTCTCACTTTGGCCAAAAGGCCTACAATCATTCCTAATGGGTTCGTAGACCCATTTCTACCCTTTAATCCCACATGCATTCATACAAAAATACAAAAAAATTAAAATTTTGAAAATGTGGTGGGTGGCCTACCTCTCGGTCCATGCCTCTTTTCCTCTTCTTCTCTGGTTCTTTGGGTTCCTCTGCACCCAATGGGGCTTCCCCTTGGTCCCCCACGGCCGTGGGAGCTTCATCTTCCTCCCTTGGCTCTCTTCTCCTCGGTTCTTCTTCTGTGACCGGTGGGATCACCTCCTGTTCGAGCCGGCGGTGAAACCGCCGGATTGCTTTCTTCTTTCCCCTCTCCCTCCTCTGTGGTGGTGGTTGGGGAGCCTCGTCGCCGGCCATGGTAGTGGTGGGACGGTGGTCGCCGGTGGTTTTTTCTCGGTTGGGTTTTTGGGTGATGAATGTGGAATGGAATGGCCGTGACCGTTCGGTTGTTATTTTTTTAAACGCTCAAGAAATGCGACGGTCTATCGACCGACCGTCACATCCTTCTGACGCGTCTGTTTTCGACCGTTACATATGATTGGACTGTTTTATTGAAGAATGTGAACCGCCTGGTTTATGACGGACTAAGGATGGTCCGTTACTTGATGTAACGCACTTTCATCAGACCGTTACAAACTTGCAAGTTTCTTGATGAATTAAATGCTCTAAATGATGTTAAAATGGTTCCATTTTCTTCCATGTTGTTCATTATTGATGCCTCTCGCACGTACAAATGGTTATGCCTTGATTCATGATCATATTTATTTTTTGGCTAACCTATCTTTTATGAAGGAATTTATGAACGAAATCGCGCTTTACCATCCGTCTGGAAGGTGGGTCAGGTATTTGTATCTCGTCCCTCATCCCTTAATGCATTACTATATGTTATCTATGACATATTATCTCGAGAACCGGCTGGTCATTCATGTGTTCCAGGATCTGATGTTCCCCTTAAACAAAAATGATGACGATCTAAGTTCACATGTTTAATCGTTGGATAGGCCGTTAGATTGGAATAAGTTTGGGGATGATGGTTCTATCTTGCACGCCGTGGTTGCAGATGGTGTCCTGACCCTAATTTCTCTAGTCTAGCAATACTATTCTCGAGTATTTTCTATTTTTATCTTTCTTTGCGTTTGTTTTGAAGATTTCTTTTCCTTTAGCCCAGCATGCATCATGCTCATTCTTTGAGCATTCATATGCTTCATCTGTTCGAGGTATCTCAGTGATGGTGAATAGCTGTGTTCTTGATCTCGGATAAGGAGAATCATTCCACTCTGAATTAGAAGGGTTTCCTTCGATCAGCTCGCTTGATCTGGTTGGCTGAAGATTCCTGTCTGGAGTTTAGTCTCTTGTTCTTTCCGTTGCCTCCGGCAGCTAGCCGTGTTTCCTTTCCTTAGTTATTAGCTCCTCCAGACTTGCATCCTTTGGTTGGCTATTTCCTTGTGATCAGTTTTGAAGCTTTCCAGAAAATTCCTATCGCTTGTTGGTTGAGAACAGGTGTCGTTTACCTTAACGCCCTCTTTTTGATCCACTCCGCTTCATTTTCGCTTCATCTCCATGTTCCATTTCGCTTTCGCTTCGCCTCCGCTCGTTCCCCTGCAAAGAGGACGTTAAGGAGGGGCATCTGTTGACACCCGTTTTATGACCAATAAGTCGGGTCATCTCCTTATTCATTCTATATGATGCTCTGAGTTGTTCATTCTTCATTGAGTCTCTTGATTAGTTGAAGCCTATTTCTTGGGTCTTAACTCCTTGATCGGATATGGTTCCTTGTGGATGAATCTTAGCAATGCCTCTGTTCCTTTTTTTTTGATCTTCATTTGATAATAACGGTCGGTCCTAGGCGCGTTGTTTCATTCTGACGGATGGGTCCTGGACCGTTACTCTTTGAAGAGTCCTAAGGCTTAAGGCCTTGTTTTAAAGCTTATCCTTTTGATTACACGTTGATAATAACGGTCTGTCGTGCAGCCGTTGTTTCATTCTGACGCCTTATTCCTTGGCCGTTGCTTCCTTGAAGAGTCCAACTTGTTGGGTCTTCTTCCCACTGATCTTATCTTTTAGGGATAAGGTTGATAGTGACAGATGTTCCTTGGTGCGTTATTTCCAAGTGGCGGTCTGTCGTGTAGCCGTTACGTCCTTCAGAGAGTCCTGACAGTTCAGGCCTTTTCTCTGCTACTCCGTGGCCGAAGATAAGGGTTTGGATTGACGATATCTCTTTCAAATCTGATCCTCAGAACCTTCTGTTTGTTTCTATGGACTCTTGGTGATATTATCTTCGAGGATTTGCTAAGCGTTATCCCTTTATCTTGTTGAATTATCCTCTGCTCGACCTAAGAGTTTGAGGGTCTATAAATAGAACGCTTGACTTCATGGCCCAAGGAGGAGGATTTTGAAATTCACGACGAAGTGCTACCGAACTCAGGAGTCATCTTCATCCAAGAGGAACTGCTTCCCATGTTCATCCATCTCATAATCAAGGGAGTACTTTGGTTTTAGTCTTTCAAGTTCATCGCATGCTTAAGTCCTTCCCTGGTTTTTCCTCAATCAAAGCATTGTCCCTCCTCTTTCTCCACGTTTTTTCACTGTTGTCTAAGCATCCAAACATCCTCCTAATCTTTTAAAACGCCCAGAGGGGTTAAAAAATGAAAAACTCCCCGGTAATCCCCTCTTCTTGTGATGTCTTTAAGTTCTTTTGAGAATTGATGCTATATTATTGAAAGGGCTAATTTGGGTTGCTTTGTTCTTGTCTTCTACATCTTTGGCAGGTTTACAGGTCCACCAGTACGAGGCCCAAGTCTTCTAGCCGGCTGGAAGAGTTGGAGTTAAAAGAATCTACACTTTGCTTCTGCAGGTTATCTGACGGTCTGGTGCAGGCGCGTCATCTCCTCCTGGCGGTCTATCGGGTGGCCGTTACTTTCCAAGTAACGCACAGGGTCCTGGCCGTTATTTCTAGCTGACCTGCAGGTTCTCTTTGGTTTTCTCTCCCATGGGCGGGTGTTTCATCCACCTATTTCCAAGGTATTTACAGGTCTTTTACTTGTTTTTACTTTGGTGGCGATAACACCTTTCCTTAGTATTGGGCATTAGCTTTCTCGTTCATCACATATCTCTTTTATTTTCTTGCTTGCTCCACCCCTTGTGGTGTGTTTTTATTTACTCCTTGCTCCACGCTCCGGCGTGTGTTTTTTTTCTTTTCTTTAGCGTAGTTTGAGCGAGATAGCATGCCCATGCTAGAGCTAGCTTTGATTGCCTAGGTTCATGATCACATGTTCATAGGTTAAGAGCGGATCTTTGATTACTTGCTTGTCGTTTCATCATTCAAAACCCCAAAGAAAAGATAGACAGGCAAAATAAAATCAACACAGGGACGCTCCCAGGATGGTCGTTCTATAAAAGGGGCAGCATTGTGAAGCCGAGGGCACACAGACAGAAGGAGCTCACAGATAGAAGGAGCTAAAAGAAGAAAGGGCTGAGAGAAGAAAGGCTGAAGGGAAGGCTGGCTGGTTCGGCTAGGGTCTCCGGCGTCCGAAGAGAAGAGGAAGCTACATCCATCCCCATCTGCAAGGTGAAGAAGAAAGAGAGAGAGGGTGAGAAAGAGAGAGAGGAGAGAGGGGGAAGAGCTTGTGCTCTGTTCCTCCTTCTCCCCCACCGATGTATCCTCTTCCCCCACCTCAACACCTGGTTTTTCTTTTATCTTCTCCGTTATATTCTTCCCTATGCTTTGGGGGGGGGGGGGTAGATCTACTCTTGTACCTCTCTTCCCTCCTTTCCCTTGAGGATGAATAAAAGAGCGACTTTGTAAGCATGCACAATATTCTATTACTCTGATCCCTTCCCCTTTTCTTCCGTTTTCTTCCTCCCGATTTTTTTTTTCAACATTACCTGGGGTCCTCAGAAGCTTGCCCTTCTGTGGCATGAACTCTGAGGGAACCCGTTCGAAGGGTGAACATTCATGGCCACCTATGGCTTACATCTGTCCCGTTCCACGAAATCATCACCCGTGAGCTGTGGTCGTTCTTGTACGCTGGCCCTCGAACCTTCCATACTCACATTTGGGTTCGGACCGCCGTGAGGCTACTCCAATTTTTGAGAGTCTACCCCGGAGCAATCCGATTGGTGGCTTTCCTTTATCTCTGGCAAGTCTCGGTCCAGGGGAGGTGCTGCCCGATTTTCGCCAAGACTAAGAACGCCCAACAACAAGTGAACGAGTTGAACTGATGAAGAACAAAATGAGGACTTTGTGAGCAAACTGCTGGAGTAAAACACTTAGACGTTCATACTGTTTCATCATAATAAACGATGAAAATGGTTGAAGCTCTTAAAACCTCCTCATTACCAGCTTGATCTATCAACAGAACGAGCAAATCAAACCTTGAATCAATCTACGGGTGAAAGGAAAAGAAAACGCAGTAAACAGAGCTTCAAAACAACCCCCATATAGCTATCCCGGCGTGAGTTAAAACGGCGCGGCCATTGCTCCACCGCGCCGCTTCAACCCTCCTCACAAAATCCCCCATCTCTTCTCTAAATGCTAAAACGGCGCGCCCTCTCCCTTGCCCCCCGTATCCGGCGTGCCCTCAATCTCTCCCTTGCCCTCCAAAAATGGCGCGCCCTCTCCCTTGCCCTCCATATCCGGCGCGCCCCCAATCTCCCCACTGAACATTGAAACTGCGCGCCCTTGATCGCGCCGGTTTAGCCCTTTTCTTTATTTCTCTCGACAATAGCATAACCCCCCCCATAATTAAAATTTTGTTCCGGGGGCGCTGCCCCCGAAAACCCCCGCAAGGGGCACTGCCCCCTTGACCCCCGCAACCTGACCGGACAGGTCGAACCCCGTGCGAGGGCGCACGTTAGTGAGCTCGGGCTACGCACTTAATAATTCACTCCCTCGGACTGGGTACAAAGAGAAAATCGACGACGCCTTATGGTATCGGACGTGGTTTACGGAATTTCCGACATGGCCATAGTCTGAAATCATCTCCGGCCAACAGTCTATCAACTCGATCCGTCTCTACCGGGATCCAATCCCGTATTCTCATTAAACTTGCCTTGTTCGTGGCAGACATTTGCGCGGTTTTTGTTATCGTCTTTTATACTACAAACACGGACCTACGTCCGAACATGCAGTGGCCCACGAGTGACCGACATAGTCTGAACATTCACGTCCCAAGACGGGTTTCTAGCATAGTTCATCTTTCACTATCCTCCTACATTATTAGTATTCCCTTTAGGCCGTAGGGCCCTTATTTCCGGCAATCAATCAAGGGTGTTCCCCCGTATGGAAGATGTAAATAACGCCGTGGCCTTTATGGCACGGCGGGTTTCGGTCCCGACACGAACCACACAATTGTCTGATTAGTCAGATCGCGTGCACCATGGGCTTCCACGAAGCCCGAATAAATCGTCACTTTGTGACTCACACGCCCTCGCACTAAGTAGACGAATTAACCCCGATCAACAAACGAACCGATTCCCCCTCAAATTTTAGTGCGTCCACATCACTAAGGTCGATGCATGTGTATATCAGGTCCGCGCCTGCAGCATACTTTGAGTCATAGCATCATGTAGAAGTCGTAGCTAGCTGCATGATATAGTATGTGCTAGCTCTTTATCCATGCATCTGTGCCTATACACATACACATGTGAGTTGTTTAAATCCATAACACATGACTGATACCTTTGTTCATTACAATGATAGGTAAGACTCATGATCAAACACCTGACGCGTGTCCCAACTACCTGTGAACTCTAAGTCATGAGCAACTTAAGTACCAGGATAAAAGGCACGTGATCCAAGGCAAAAGGTGAAATGCTATTTTTGACACGTGGAAAGCAACCAAACCAAGATGCTGCCACGTGGCCATCTCATCTCAGATCTGAACGAACTTTTGGGTAAGAAACGTGGTTTCGACGCTCCCATCATCTGCTGCCTTATAAAAGGGGGTAGATCGCCCAATTTCGGGAGACACACAGAGAAAGGGAGAAATATCAAGAACAAGAAAACAAGAGCATAAAGAGAGAGAGCGAACCTGAGAAGAACCCATAGAGAGAATTTGAGAAGAGAAGAAGAGGAGCTTTGAGAGAAGAGCAGTGCATCATTAGAAGGGTGTGAGTCTGAGTTTCTGCAAGTTGTTGTTTCAGGCTTATTGGTTCAGTACCAGAGCCGATCTGCTCTCTGTGAGAGCTACAACTTTTGTTTTTGCTTTTCTGCTTTTCAATTTCTACTTTGAAATCTTGTTTTTCAAGCTGTGTGTCAGCGGTTTAGGCAAGTTGTAATCCCCAGTGGTAGAGGAGGATTCCTCTGTTAGCTTAAGCTATAAGGCTCAGCGTATGTTAGGAAGTCTTCCTCGAAGCTGTAGATCAGTATATTGGAAGTTGTGAATCAGTAGTGAAGCCACACTTGATTTGAGTGTGGGGTGGACATAGATCTCTGGAAGAGATCGAACCACCTTAAAATTTCTTGTCTCCGTGGTTTGTCTAATTGTGTTGGCTACGCTCTATATCGTTGACTGTCTGAATTAATTGCTAGTCCTATTGTGTGTTTATGAGCTGAATTAGTGATTGCTACATATATACATATGGATGTTATCTTGCCTTTTTGGTTGACATATTAAGTATTCAAGAGAGTGAAGAAGGTATATCAAAAGGTACTGCTCGAAGGATAAGTTAGGCTTATCTGAAAAGTGGTTTATCTTGCGTGAGGAGACTCGTTAAGTTCAACCTCCGCCAAGTACCTCTACACAGCTCATCTATCTGAAATTTAGTTCTACTGCTGTTGTGATTTACTTGTCTAGTTGAATTCACTCATTCTCTCTATTGATAGTTCCCACATAACACTTTACTACGCCTTCTGTGAATTCAGTGGTTCACTGTGATTGAGTAGATTTAATTCCGCATTTATCTGCTTAATCTTGGTTTTAATTTGGGGTAGATCTATTCACCCCCCCTCTAGATCTAGATCACGTGGTATCAGAGCCTAACTCTTCTGCATGGACTAACATTCTGAAGAGATAGACATCATGGATGCTAGAGGAATGACAGCTGAAGGACACTCTACGAGCAAGCCTCCATACTTTGATGGTTCAAACTATGCATACTGGAAGAACCGTATGCAAGTTTTCTTGAGGGCAACGGATTATGAAATTTGGAAAGTTGTTAGCAAAGGCCCCTTCGATCTGCCTGAGGACGAGGAAGTATGGACACGAGAGCAGATCCGAAGGTCAACACTTAACTGGAGCGCTATCAACGCCATCCAGTGTGCCCTTCATCCCACGGAGTTCTCCAGGATCCCATCCTGTTCAACAGCTAAGGAGATGTGGGATAAATTAGAAGTTATATACAAAGGGACATCCCAAGTGAGAGAGACAAAAGCCAACATGCTAGTCTCTGAATATGAGGCATTTAGGATGAGGCCGAATGAGACTATTATAGAGATGTATGCTCGCCTCATGATTATCACCAACGGACTTAGAAGACTTGGCAAAGTGTACTCTGAATATGATCTGGTGAGAAAGATTCTGCGTTCCTTAACTCCGATCTGGCACACAAAGGCGACTGTTATTGAGGAGTCCAGGGACTTAAAGACCACCAAGGTCGATGAGTTAATCGGTTCACTCATGACATATGAGATGAACCTGCCACAGGTAGACGAGCTGGAGAAGAAGAAGAGACCCGTTGCATTGAAGGCCAACTCCGGCAGCAGTGGGTCATCTAGCGGCCACAGCTCTTCAGGGTCAGAAATTGAAGATGGTCAGCTTGTTATGCTGACTCGTCAGTTCAAAAGGTTTTTGAGAAAGAGGGAAGAAACTTTGGAAGAAGACATCATAACGGCAGAAGATAGACAAGGTATAAAACTAATCTTGCCAAAAGGATTGACACAACCGTTTACTATCATTGCAGGAAAGTAGGCCACATGAAGGTAGAATGCCCGGAGCTCCAAAAACTAAAGGAAAAAGCAAAGAAGAAAAACATGAGAGGCAAAGCTATGATAAGTACTTGGAGCGATGAGGATGAGGGCAGTCTCAGCTGCACCTCGGAGAGTGAAGGAGAAGGAAGTCAAGTATGCCTGATGGCGAGGGACTGCGATAAAGAAGAAGAAGATGATGAGGTAACATCTCCCTTCGAAAATTACACTCTTGCTGATTGGGAAGATGCTTATGGAGAACTGTTAGATAAAGTTGATGATGTTAGAAAAGAAAATAGATAGTTAAAAAGAAAAGTCAATTCACTTGTTAACGATACTACTATGTCTGACAGAATTGGATATCTTGAAACAGAGAATAACTGTATAAAAAAATATGCTGCTAAAGTTGATGAGTTAAAATCTATTTTAATTGATGCTATAAAGGAGAATGATATGCTCAAAAATGTGATTGATGATTTAAAGCTGAAATTACAAAATTGTGAAAATGAAATGAAAATTGTCAATGAAAAGTATGAAGCTGTTTTGAGTGTTAATGTTGAATTGAAGAAATCAATGGAAAATCTTGAAAAAGAAAATGAGAATAAATAGAAAACCCTGGAGGGCATGACCCAAGGTACAGAAAACTTAAATGCTCTATTAGGAACAAAAGTGAATTTCAGAAAAGAGGGTCTTGGTTTTAATCCTACTGCAAAAGGAGCTTTGAATTCAAAAATGGTTCATTTGTAGCAGAAAAGGGAAAGAACACCCCTTTTATTAAAATGTGTAGTGGAAACAATGCTGACAAATCTTCTGTAAAAACTGTTAATCAGAAAAAGCCCAGTGCTCAGGACAAGGGCAAATAAAAGGTGGAGGTGTCCAGAAATTCACGCACACACAAGTCTACACCTCAGGGCAAATACCAGAATAACTCCAATAGGTCTCCACATAAAAATAACTCGAAGACGCAACCCACTCCCATGCATATTCCAGGTGGACCTACAACAGTCAGGAGATCAGAGACTAACATAAACCATCCCAGAGCTCAGACCTACCATACATACCATTATGCACAGCCATATCAGTTTAGTAGGTCTTGGAGGGATAGAGTTTATAGAAGGTCTACATACCACTCAAATCCTACTTAGAATTATAGACCTCAGGTTAGAAATTGATTTGTGCAATCCAGGACATGGAATCCAAGGAAACACACTTCTTATGGTCAGTCTAAGACCAACCCAGGGTACACCTCACCCGATGTTCTCCATACCATTAATGATAACAAAAACAGAAATAACAAAAAGAAAACAAACAAATCCACAAAGCAATCAGTTCCAAAACAAATGTGGATACCTAAATGTTTGCTATCTTGTCTTGATAATTCTTCTGTTGTTTTGGGGCCCAAACATTTTTGGGTTCCAAACTCCTCTACTTGATCCTTGATGTAGGTATGCCTGGCAGCCAAGCAAAATTTATGGTACTTGGACAGTGGCTGCTCCAGGCATATGACGGGGGACATGGCCAAATTTTGTATGCTGGTTGAAAAGAATGGAGACCTTGTCACCTTTGGAGGTAATACCAAGGGTAAGATTGTCGGATCAGGAAATGTCGGTAAGTGCTCTACCTGTTGCATTGCTGAAGTCATGCTGGTAGAAGGTCTTGCATATAATTTGTTAAGTATTAGCTAGCTTTATGACAAAGGTCATAGAGTAGTATTTGACTCTACTGGTTGTAACATTTATGAGCCTAATTCTGATAATGTTAAATTTTCTGGCAAAAGAGTCAATAATATTTACTTAGTTGACCTAGATGATGTTGCACATTCAAACCAGTGCCTTACTGCTAACAAAGATGACCTAACCTATCTTTGGCATCGTAGACTAGGTCATGCTAGTTGTACAGTGCTACACAAACTAAATAAGCATTGCATGATCAGAGGACTTCCTGAAATATCTCTTAAGATTGATAATGTTGCATGTGAGGCATGCACTCAATCCAAACAGACTAGGAAGTCATTCAAGTCTCGAACAGAAAACCTGTCTTCTAAACCATATGAGCTGATTCACATGGATCTTTTTGGACCTACAAGATCAGCTAGTCTATCAAATAGAAGATATGGTTTCGTGTTAGTTGATGATTTCTCTAGGTTTACTTGGGTGTTTTTCCTCACACACAAACATGAAGCATTTAATGAATTTTAGGAATAAAACAGAATAATGACAATTCCATTAAGAATATTTTGTCTGATCATGGTGGTGAGTTTGATAACTCACATTTTGATGACTTCTACAGGGATAATGGTATAACTCACAGGTTCTCCTATCCAAGGACACCAAAGCAAAATGGTGTAGTAGAGAGGAGGAACCGGACCCTTGTAGAGATTGCTCGAACATTGCAGTGGAAGGTAACCTACCAAGGAAATTTTGGGCTGAGGTAGTCAACACTGCATACAATGTAGTCAACAGAGCCATGGTAAGGCCATTTACCCAGAAAACTCCTTATGAAATTCTCAAGGGTAAGAAACCTTCATTAGCTTATTTCAAGGTCTTCGGTTGTAAATGTTTTATGCATGTTAATGCTAAAAGAGACCTTGATAAATTTGAACCTAAAAGTGATCCTGGAATCTTTCTAGGATATTCAGAAAAATCCAGAGCCTATAGGGTATACAATTTAAACTCTAAGACAGTAGAAGAATCTCCACATGTGGTCTTTGATGAAACAATGACTAAGCTTGAAAATGGTTTGTGCAGGGAACATAATAATGGAGAAATTCTGAAAGATGAAAATCCTGCAGATCAATCTGAAGACAATGATGCAGAGGAGCCCGGTTCTCAGGGGGAGGTAAATGAGGATCAAGGTAATCAAGTTATCAATGTCAAATTTCTTAGAAATCATCCTATAGAAAATATAATTGGTAATTTGAATGAACCCCCTAGGACCAGATCTTATTTCAGAGCTCAGAATGAGTTAAATTCTTTTGCATTAGTGTCACACATAGAACCCAAAAACATAGACAGTGCCCTTAGTGACGTGCATTGGATCAATGCCATGCACGAGGAATTAAATCAATTTGAAAAGAATAAGGTATGGAACCTAGTTCCACCTCCTGATCATGGGACTGTCATTGGAACTAAATGGGTTTTCAGGGATAAAACCGATGTGCAGGGCAATGTTGTTAGGAATAAGGCCAGATTGGTAGCTCAGGGGTACAATCAAGAGTATGGTATTGACTTTGAAGAGTCATATGCCCCTGTGGCTAGGTTAGAGGCCATCAGAATTCTGTTAGCATATGCATGCTCATTAGGAATCACTCTTCAGTAGATGCATGTGAAATCTGCATTTTTGAATGGAGAAATAAAAGAGGATGTCTTTGTAAGACAACCTCCTAGTTTTGAATGTATAGATTTTCCTAATCGTATATATAAGTTGAATAAAGCTCTATATGGACTGAAACAAGCTCCTAGAGCTTGGTATGACAGGCTCAGTAAGTTCCTCTCAGACAAGAAGTTTACAAGAGGTGAAATTGACCAAACCTTGTTCACAAAGGTATGTCATCCAGACATTCTCATTGTACAAATATATGTGGATGATATAGTTTTTGGTTCAACTAACCCAACAATGTGTGAAGAATTTTCTGACTTAATGAAACATGAGTTTGAAATGAGCTCTATGGGTGAGCTAAAATTATTTCTTGACTGCAGGCGACACAGACCAAAGAAGGAACTTTCATCACTCAGTCCAAGTATATAAGGGATCTACTGAAGAAGTACAAATTGGAAAATCTCAAGGAGATAACAGCACCAATGGGTACATGAACTAGCCTTGATGATGACCCAAAAGGTAAATTGGTTGACACCAAGTTGTACAGAGGTATGATCGGATCTCTTCTTTACCTTACTGCCTCTAGGCCTGATATACAATTTGCTGTGTGTTTATGTGCTAGATTTCAGGCTAGTCCTAAAGAGTCACATCTTAGTGCTGTTAAGAGGATTTTTAGATATCTGTCAGGCACCCTAGAACTAGGCCTTTGGTATCCTGCTAGGTGTGAGCTAGACCTAATAGCTTACACTGATGCAGATTATGCTGGGTGTCGGATTGATAGGAAAAGTACTAGTGGGTACTGCCAGTTCTTAGGTGGTTGTCTAGTGTCTTGGGCATCCAAGAAGCAACACACTGTTGCTCTATCCACTGCTGAGGCAGAATATGTCGCAGCAGGGAATTGTGCAGCCCAAGTACTGTGGATCAAGCACTAACTCACTGATTATCAGATAAAATTGGATGCATTCCAATTTTATGTGATAATACTAGTGCTATATGTTTGACTAAAAATCATGTTCATCACTCTAGGACTAAGCACATAGAAATTAAACACCATTTTCTTAGAGATGAAGTAAGCAAGAATGAAATTGAACTGAATTTTATTGAAACTGAAAAATAGATTGCTGACATTTTTACTAAACCTTTGGGAAATGAAAGATTTAAATTCTTAAGAAGAGAATTAGGTTTATGTAAATTTCAGCATGATGATGAATTCTGATTTCATTCTTGAATTGATATTTGGATTAGTTCTGAGAATGATTGTGTGTCAGCCTGTCTTTAAATTTCTAAATAAATTTCTGATCTTTTGAGAATGGTTCAATATCTGGTTGTTGGTAGTGTCTGAATAACTGTTCTGGTTCAGTCATGCATCACACTGAAATTTGAATAACAATGTTGTGCATAGATGAGCTATTAAATAAACATACATATAGACAGGGGGAGCTTTATTTAGAAGAAAATTGCATGTCCATGCTGCATTGTTTTGTCAGGGGGAGTCTGGTACAGTCTTGTCTGGGTGTGATCTGTTCAAGATACTCAGTTAAATTCAAACTCCTATCATTCAAATTCTCTCTTCAGATATAGAAACTTTCATCACTTGGTCTCTTTGGACTCAATTGTATCAAGTGGCATCACTTGGATCCATTTCTATCATTTGGTGTCATTTCCATTTCTTGATATCCCTCAAGAGCTGATTCTGTGATTCAATGTCAATTCCCTTATTCTGAATAGATGACAGTCTTACAATCAGTTTATTATCTTAAGCAGCAACTATCATATGTCTTCTACTATAAGAATCATGTCTGCTTCATGAATGAACTGATGGTTTAATCTTAATAAAATGTAGAGTTTAAAGACTGTATTCAGAAAATAGGGTGGTGGAAAATTGTTTATAGCTCTCAACCTATTTCTCATGTTGTGACAGATAAGATCCTTACTGTATCTGAAAATCACAGACTTAGTGAAATATAGGTTGAGAAACTCAGATAGTGTATTGTTTTTAAACAAGTCACTTTGAAAAATTAAAAGGGCAGCAAAAAGAAAAGCATTAGTAAAAGAAATGAATAAATCAATTGGAAGAGCAATGACTGAACTGCACTGAGAAACTGAGTACTCCATCAATGAATTGGAGAAAAATTCATGTCATGAAGTGCTTCATGTTAACTATGTTCACATGATCAAACCTGTAGAATTGGTTTCACTGAGTAGCTGGGGGTACTGGCGTCTGATAAACATGTACCCTTAAGCAAAAGGGTGTAATCATGACTGATGTTTTTGATCAGAGATAGATGTGGTATTTTGTGCTTAGTAACTGGGGGTACTGACGTCTAACCCACGTGTACCCTTAATGTCAAAGGCATAGATGATACCTGTCTGTTCAACAAGCTCGGTTTTAAAATCAAAATTGAAAAAGGTTTGCTGTAACCCTTGAAATTCCAAGTTTTACTAAGTGTCAAATTGTTTAACCTCAATACATATCCTAGTCACTCCCATAGATATTCATTGGTTCTGAAATCAGTAGGATACAGTTTTGACCAAGTCTATCATGGTTATGTGACTTAGGTTTATTGCTATAAACGGGTACTGCAACCTTATCTAAGAGATTCAGTGAATCTACTCTACCTTTTATCACTATTAAACCAGACATTTGTCAAGAATGCATAATCTTGATTCTTATGTCTGAAGACTTTCCCTATAATCTGCTTATCTACTGAACTATTACACAGGGTGTTACTCTGTTCCCTTCCTCCTCTGGTTACCCTTCTTCTCTTCCGTAGTATTCCTCACTCCTTGTTTGCTATGGCAAAGGGGGAGAGAAAAAGGACTTCGTGGTATTTTGATCAAGGGGGTAGATGTGCTTGAGAAGAGTATCTAGTGTTAGGAGAGTTCTGGGGGAGAGTTTCTTCAGGGGGTAGAGACCCTTGGCAAGTTCAGGGGGAGAGCTTATCAATTGGTATCAGATGGATCATATATGGTTTGGCTATGGCAAAGGAGGAGATTAGCATTCTAATCATTGTCTGCATTTCACTCTGTGTTAGGTCTGCATCTGTGTGTTTGTCTGTTGCATTGTTTGACTGTGCTTCATGATAAATACGTCTTATATTGGATTAGACTTGTCTCATCAAAATATATCATAATTGTTGGTGTTGCCATCATCAAAATGGGGGAGAATGTTGGGTCTCCTCTGGAGTTGATCAGTAGTGTGGAGACTGCTGTGTGTAGATTGTGTTTTCAATGATGGGTAATAGTAGAGTTGACTTGGTTGATAGTAGAGTTGACTTTGGTAACTTTATCTTGACCATGGTAATATTGTGTATTTTGATCAATTTTTTATATGATAGATGTTTAAATAAAAGACTTCTGCACCTTCATATTGTATTTAGCTAAGGTCGGGCTAGCACTGCATAGGTCTGTGCATGTGGTCAGTGTGACCATCTCAGGTCGGTATTAGTCACCATTGATTGAATAGTCATGCCAATGTATACACAGATTCATTTAGTCATTTCATCAAATAGTTTGCATACATGAGCATTTATGTTCTTAAGGTCGATGCATGTTTCATAAGTTCTTAACTGAGGTCGGTGTCAAGTTCTCATCAGGTCGGTGCATGCATCAAACATGGTTAACTAAGGTCCGTGCATATGCTCATGAGGTCGGTGCTAGCCTGTTGTGCATTGTCATAAGGTCGGTGCTAGCATTAGTTAGTCTACACAAGGTCGATGCTAGTTGCATTCTCCTTTGAGTCAGGTCGATGTTAGCAGTGTCTTATACTAAGTAAGGTCGGTGCAAGTAGTGCCACACACACACTTAAGGTCGGTGCAAGTAGTGCCTCATGTACACTTCAGGTCGATGCTAGTAGCGTCTCACATATACTTGAGGTCGATGCTAGTTACGTTGATTCTTGCAAGTGAGGTTGGTGCTAGTTGCTGCTTTTACTTAGTGAGGTCAATGCTAGTTAGCATCTGCATAAGTCAGGTTGGTGCTAGTCACTATTGACTATATAGTCAAGTCAGTGCTAGTCACCCCATCTGCATATTCAGGTCGATGCTAGTTCATGTCTCTGCACCTTGAGGTTGATGCTTATTATCTGTTGTTTGCTTGGTCAAGGTTGATGCTAATTTGCATTGCTCCTTATTTTGAGGTCAACGCTAGTAGTCCATATCATGCATTAGAGTCAGTGCTAGCCTGCATCTCTTCATGTACTGAGGTCAATGTTAGTAGCCACTAAGGTCGATGCATGTGTATATCAGGTCCGCGCCTACATTATACTTTGAGTCATAGCATCATGGAGAAGTCGTAGCTAGCTGCATGATATAGTCTGTGCTAGCTCTTTATCCTTGCATCTGTGCCTATACACATATACATGTGAGTTGTTTAAATCCATAACACGTAACTGATACCTTTGTTCGTTACAATGACAGGTAAGACTCATGAACAAACACCTGACGTCTGTCCCAACTACCTGCAAACTCTAAGTCACGAGCAACTTAAGTACCAGGATAAAAGGCACGTCATCCAAGGCAAAAGGTGAAACGCTATTTTTGACACGTGGAAAGCAACCAAACCAAGATGCTGCCACGTGGCCATCTCATCTCAGATATGAACGAACTTTTGGGCGGGAAACGTGGTTTCCACGCGCCCATCATCCGTTGCCTTATAAAAGGGGGCAGATCGCCCAATTTCGGGAGACACACAGAGAAAGGGAGAAATATCAAGAACAAGAGAACAAGAGCAAAAAGAGAGAGAGCGAACCTGAGAAGAACCCACAAAGAGAATTTGAGAAGAGAAGAAGAAGAGCTTTGAGAGAAGAGTAGTGCATCATTAGAAGGGTGTGAGTCTGAGTTTCTGCAAGTTGTTGTTTCAGGCTTATTGGTTCAGTACCAGAGCCGATCTGCTCTCTGTGAGAGCTACAACTTCTTTTTTCACTTTTCTGCCTTTCAATTTCTACTTTGAAATATTGTTTTACAAGCTATGTGTCAGTGGTTTGGGCAAGTTGTAATCCCCAGCGGTAGAGGAGGATTCCTCTGTTAGCTTAAGCTGTAAGGCTCAGCGTATGTTGGGAAGTTTTCCCCGAAGCTGTGGATCAGCAGATTGGAAGCTGTGAATCAGCAGTGAAGGCACACTTGATTTGAGTGTGGGGTGGACGTAGATCTCTGGAAGAGATCGAACCACCTTAAAATTTCCTATCTCCGTGGTTTGTCTAATTGTGTTGGCTACGCTCTATATCGTTGACTGTCCGAATTAATTGCTAGTCCTATTGTGTATTTGTGAGCTGAATTAGTGATTGATGCATATATACATCTGGCTGTTATCTTGCCTTTTTGGTTGACATATTAAGTATTCAAGAAAATGAATAAGGTATATCAAAAGGTACTGCTTGAAGGATAAGTTAGGCTTATCTGAAAAGTGGTTTATCTTGCGTGAGAAGACTCGTTGAGTTCAACCTCCGCCACGTACCTCTACACATCTCATCTATCTGTAATTTAGTTCTACTGCTGTTGTGATTTACTTGTATAGTTGAATTCACTCATTCTCTCTATTGATAGTTCCCACATAACACTTTACTACGCCTTCTGTGAATTCAGTGGTTCACTATGATTGGTGTGATTTAGTAGATTTAATTCCGCATTTATCTGCTTAATCTTGGTTTTAATTTGGGGTAGATCTATTCACCCCCCCTCTAGATCTATATCATCCTTGACTGTGTGGCCAATCTTTTCACAGTAAAAGCAGCAAGGAGGAAGGTTTCTTCTGCTAGCCTTAGGGTGCGTCAACCTTCCCTGATGAGTGCGTCGATGTATTGGGCCATTCTCGGGCTTTTGAACAGGAGTGTGCTGAGCACACTTCCTCCCAGTGTCGACCTGTCCCTTGCCCTTGCCTTTTCCATCGTTCATCCTGTTCTTGCATGCTCTTAATTCATCATTTTTCATGGTGAAACACTCGTGCATAATCTGACTATGCATACCACAATAGAAACAACGAACATTCATTTTATGGGAAACATGGTGTTTGGCATTGGGTTTCCTAGCATGCACATCAGAACTAGCAAACTTATTTTTCTATTTTTGCTTAAGATTTTTCCTTTTCTGATTTTTGTTTTGATTTTGGTTTTTCCGGGCTACAGACTATTTTGGGGGACCACTTGAAGTACTGGCTTCATTTGAGCCAGACACAAAGGAGGTATATAGCTTGTTTCCAAAGGACTTTTTATTTACATGAGCATACCCCAAACCCTCTCTCTGAAGGTTGACTTTCGTTCCCAAAAGTCTGTCTAGATTTTCTTTGCCCTGAACAAACCTAGATAGAGAGTCATTTAGATCATTCACTTCATCTTCTAACGATGAGATTTGCAATTCAGAATCAGCAAGATCCTCCTCGCATGCAGCAAGTTGCTCATTGAGCATGGCATTCACATTTTTGTAGTTTTCAATTTCTTATTCTAAGACATGCATTTTTTCAGAACAATCGTGAACTACATTCTTACCTTTCTCAAGGGTAGCTAGCTTTTCAAGCAACATGTCATTTTTTTCTTTCAAATTTGTATTTTCTTCAATCAGTCTCTCATCATGGATTAACCCATCAAGCGTTGTTTGATCATTAGACATTGACTCCAGCTTGTTTTGAAGTTGTCTTTCAATTTCCTCCAGCTTAGCTATTTCAACTTGCAGGGTTCCATTTTCATCTTTCAGACATCCAATGTGCTTTTTATGCAAATATAAGTCAACCATAAGAGTTTCATTGAGCTTCTCAAGAGCGGAACTATTTTTACAAGAGGAACTCTCACAAAAGCTTTTTTCAAACTTCTTTTTCAACTTTTTATTTTCAGACTTTTACTTCTTGTATTACTTAGCTAACTCATCATAAGCATCCATAAGCTCTTCGAAGGTAAAATCTTCTGAGTCACAGCTTACCTGAGATGAAGACGGATCACTCAGCTGATCTGGACTGTCCGCCATTAGGCAATCATGCCTTTCTCCAGCATGGATCTTAGCCAGGCCATTTAGAATCTCCTTGGCAGTGCTGCAGTTGGAAATAAAAGGGAACTTGGTAACATCTACTGTAGTTTTTAACAGATTTAACGCAACAAGATTATCAATATATTTGGTCCTGTGTTCAGCAGACCATTCAGATGTATCCGATGGCAGCTTGTGCAGACTATGGTATATGAGATTCCATAATCTTGAATCAATGGAGTTTACAAAAACACACATTTTCCCTAGCCATGTGGTAAAATCAGAACCATCAAATACTGGCGGGGAAATCATTGAAACTTGTTTAACGGGGGAACCCATTAGAGCAAATGCACCGGGATCTTCTCTGCAGATCGCTGGATCTATTTGGCAGAGAACCCGCTCTGATACCACTTGTTGGGTCCCTTGGGTGTGCCAATAGGATCTAGAAGGGGGGGGGTGAATAGATTTTCTCATAATCGTTTTCCAATTTAAATCTTAATCCGATCACTTGGTGAAGTATGGATTAATGAACACTAGAGTGAAGCTTAACTTCACTAGAAATCAGATTAGTCACTAAAAGGGATGCAACCTGATGGAACACGCATGTTCCCAAATAGGACAGGCAGTGACACAACAATGCAGTCCTTCACTTAGGATGATCACTACACTTCATGTAGAAGATGGCTCATGCCATTCAGTGTGTGATCATAATGCTGAAGACACCAAAGCTCAAGGACGGTCCTTTTACAAAATAGCATGCAAGTGCTTGAGTGTGTGCAAGCACTGAGCTAGCTAGAGTGTGGGTGTTCAGTGTGTAAACGTATTAGAATGCAGGAAACTGAAATACACAAGTACCTATGAATGGAGATAGAAGAAAAGGATCAAACGCATAGGCACAAACCACTGCACACTATAGTTTTAAGGTGGTTCAATCTGCAAACCCGCAGACCTACGTCCACCCCTCACCAAACCAGTGAGGCTTCACTACACGAGGATGAGTCCTCACGAGGATGGAGTCCTCAACACACACACACGCTGATACACAGCTTACAGGGACGAACCCCATACACACACACACACGCTGATTCACAGCTTCCACGAGGAGTAAGCTCTTCACGAGGACACGGGTCCTAACGCTGCAAGATTGTAGCACACGGGGACGAGCCCCACGGGGATGAACCCCACACACGAGTTGATACACAACTCACACGAGGAGCAAGCTCCTTACGAGGACAGGGTCCTCACGCTGCAGAGTTACAGTAATGGGGACGAACCTCTCTCTCTCTCTCTCTCTCTCACACACACACACACACACACACACACACACACACACACACACACACACACACACACACACACACACACACAAAGAGGAAAACAACACGCTGCAAGTGCAACAAAAACACAGGGATAACACTCTAAGACACACAGTTTACAGATTACGAAGATGCAAAGGAAAACAAGAAACAAAACAAGGAGAATGCGACTGTGGCTTCAGATCAGAGTCTTGAAGCACTATCAGTAGATCTGAAGATTGGTCAGATCTGAGATCAAGCTCAGGCCGGCTGCAAGGAGAGCTGCACTCCTTTCTTCTTCTTCTCCCTTTTCAGCACTAGCTTGGGTCGAACCAGGGCTGGGCTGTTCACTCTTTCCTCTTCTCTCTTTTTCTTCCTCTCAAATTTTCTGCTAAGGCACGGGCTCCCTTCTTTTCTCTCAAGCTCTCTTCTTCTTCAGGCAGTAGCAGCAGCTTCATTAGAAGCTTCATGTATATATAGAAGAGCTGGTGGAGTATTTTCCCTCCAAAGATCTGCTGATTGATTGACTGGAATAACAGAGCAAAGATAAAATAATTTTCCCTCCAAGATCCTGAGCTTGATTTGTTGGAAAAGAAATGATGGTCTTGAACCTGGAGCTCTTCTAGATCTTCCTCATTGGCCCAAGATAGAAAATGATAGTCCTCTGTCCCAAGTACCTTTCTTGGACTGAAATCTGATGGGTTGTGGCAAAAAAGGCAGAGTACCATAGAAGCTGACCTTTCCCTCAAAGGTTAACAGACAGATCTTCCTCCAAAAATGTGTACTAACTTCCTTATGATAGAAAGGTAGGAGCTCTATCCTAGGAACATTTTCTAGACCTTGAAATAAGTGTTTTTGGAGGTTTACGTCCCTTATTTTTGGTCTCTGGATGATCTTCGAGATAATTACGATTTTGGCAGAAATAGGCTAAAAAACTTCTAGTGCGTCGACGCATCAAGGTCATTGCGTCAACGTAGCTTCATGGATCCTTGAACTGCTGGCGAGCTTGACCTTCATGGAGTTGACGCTGTGAAGGGGTGCGTCGGCATATCCTTTGTGAATAGCATTTTCAACGGTTTCTGCGAAGCCCTTGTGTCGACGCATCCAACGATGGGCGTATATCTAACTACTGCTGGAGCTTGATGAGGTCGACGCATCATGATGGTGAGGTCGACGTAGCTTTGAAGACTGCTTCAGTGCTTGCTGGGAGTTCATTTGGAGTCGACGCGCCAAAGAGGTGGGGTTGACGTATCAGCTGATATGCACTTGGTCCTACCACTAAAGGAGTCTGGAGTCGACGCAGTAGTGCCAAGGGGTCAATGCAGCTGATGATATCGCCTTGGCTGTTCTTCGTTTTGAGAAAAGTAGTCGATGCTGCTTTGAACATAAGGTCGACGCAGGCTTGTGCAATTTGATTTTTCTTTCTTTTGTCAAAGCCTTTCTACATTTCTTGAATCCTGTGCATCCAAGGGTCTTTGCACCTTGGGCTTCACTCAGTCTTTTTTAACTTTATTTGAATAAAAAGAAGGCCCTTTGCTCCTTTGTTTGAGCATGTACAAAGCCCCCTACATGCACTCCCATTTCTGTTTAGAAGATGCTGGCTTCTACTATTGTTGGCCTTGTGGTTGTTGATTGTTGCTAGCTTGTGAGCTTCTTACTACTGATCATAGCAGCAATTCATCGAGCATATTGTGAGCTTCTTGGAACCTGATGAGACTGAACTCAAGCAACTTCTTGGAACCTGGTTAGACTCAACTCAAGGACGGTTAAAGAAAGGTTAGACAATAAATGTTTTTTGACTCCTTTACGCATATATGAAGTTTTGTTGTCATCAAAACACACACATAGCACATCATCCGTAAGTCCCCGACATCAAAAGATTCCCTCTTCGATCACTGGCTGGCTGTACCTTTTGATTATCCCCGGGTTAGTTGGCCTAAAACGTGGTGAGAGAGTATACCTAATTGACACCGAAGCAAAACCATATTGAAACTAGGTTCTTACCTTGAGTGAATAACATCAATCTTGTTAAAGACATTTAATCCATATCAAGGAATAATAAAAACCAAGCTTAAACATCCCACTTGTTTGCTATCCTTGCGACTTGATTTGCTTGAATTATTGTTTGATTTGAATAATGTTTTACTTTGGTAATCAAGTTAATTAACATGCCAAATTATTTATATAATCATGAGGATGATCAACCTAGCACATCTTACAATCCTCAAATTCATGATTCTCACCACAACTCTCCTAAGGGATCACGTCCTAATTCTCATGGTTTTGCCCGCCCCATTGCCAATTCTCAATCTCATAATCCCTCGCATCAACCGCGAGCCACTACTCCCCCGAAGCCATCTCCTCCACATAGCGAGAAGGTCTCCCAAGATTTGCATCTCACCCCTCAACAAATCCAAGCCCTTAAAGGCTATTATTGGGTGTAGGTTCTTATTCTCATCGTCCTTCCACTCCCTCTCGGGCGGCCCATCACCCGCCTTCGTCTATTCATCCTCCCTCTCGGGTGACCTATCACCCACCTTCTTCCACTCATCCTCCCCCTCGGGTGGCCCATCACCCGCCTCCTTCTATTCATCCTCCTCCACGGCCCCAAGGCCCATGCGTTCCTTGCACCTCAGTCCAACTGGTGTTGGGTTCGGTGCGTTGGATTCATAGGGGGGTGAATGAATCAACCCTTTAAAAGTTTTACTCAATTAAAAATTCTTCCTGATACTAACAGAAGCCCAATGAGCAATTGCGGAATTTACAGAATCACTAAGTCAACTGATATGCTTATAGATGAACTAATTAGTGACTTAGGAACAATGTCAAAGGACTCTCAATACCACAATCAAACACACAGTGTGCAATCAAACCATATCATCCCTATGCATTCATCTAGCGGAAGCATATACTGAATTCAAACCACTACATAGAGGAGTTTTTAGGTGGTTTGGTCTTCTAGACCTACGTCCACCCCACACTCTAACTAGAGTGTGGATTCCGCTGACTAATAGCTTGAACCGTTGGGCCTCACAGCTTGCCTACAACAGCTGAGCATCACAGCTTGCTTCCGCTGGGCAATACAACTTAGCCATCCGCTGACTCACAGCTTGACCGCTGGGGATTACAGCTTAACCCGACCGTTGGGGACTACAGCTTAACCCGACCAGTGGAATCCTCCACTGCAAATGCTGAGCAATACAGCTTAGCTCTACTGACTAACAGCTTGAAGAAAAGTTTAAAAAGAAAACACAAAACAGAAAACCATCAGCGACTGAAAGCTGTAAATGAAATGCAAAATGTAGCTCTCGCAGGAGCAAGTCTGGTTTGGATCTGATCCAATTTCCAGACAGCCAGATTCTTCAATGAATGCTGCAGATTCTCTGCTCAAGCTCTCTATCTCTCTCTTTCTCTTCTTTCTCTTCTGCTTCTTCTCTCTTTCTCTTCTTCACTCTTTTTCTTCTTCTGGATCGTGCAGGCTCTCTCTCTGCTTCTTCCCCTTATGCTTTGATCAAAATCTTCTTCAGAGGAAGAAGCTTCATATATATAGCAGCAGAGAGGTGGGCGACCGGTTTCCAGATTCCCGCCCAGAGAGCCTAGACCACGTGGCAACATTTTACACACTGCATTCCACGTGTTACTTTCCCGAGCCATCTCCACTCTTGGATCACGTGCCCTCATTAGGCTCCTCGAGCAGCAGCCCTGTAATAAAACAGACTTGTTATCAGTGTGGATTTATCTAACAGGAAAGAAAGAATGCATCGAGTAAGTTTGATAAATGAGCATACCCTATACAGACTTGATGCACCAAATGCAGTGTGCATATATGAGAAAGTATGTACAAAGAGAATGAATGCATGGACATTTCATTCACGAGTGTACAGACTTTTAATGCATGTGATGCAGACACAAAGAGTGTATAGACTTGAATGCTTGTGATGCAGACAACAAGTGTACAGACTTGGAATTCATGAGATGCAGACACCGAGTGTACAGACTCTTGATGAATGCATGTAATGCACTAAACGATGTACAGACTTTGAACTGATGCAGACTAGGCAAACTCTGTACAGACTTTATTTGTGCCAAGACGATGTACAGACTTTGCAAAACGATGCATGCACAAGACGATGTACAGACATGGTCTTGTGACCACGGGTTGTACAGAATTTGAGAAATGATGCATGCACAAGGAATGTACAGACTTTGAACGGGTGTAATGCAACATACATTTAACAAAGTGTGAACATTAAAACTGGATGCACGGACTTACTGATGCATCTTTATACAGACTGCAACGAACCCTGCACAGACTTGAAGCGCTATGTGAGACACAACATGAGACGCTGGGTATGTTGAGACACAACATGAGATGCTAAGTGAGACGGATAATGATGCATGAACAAGCAACCAATCGAATGTATAGACTTAGAAAATGTGTGAAGCACATGATGTATGGACTTGGCAAGTGATACAAGCACAGGCGACAATGTATAGACTTGGCAAGTGAAACAAACATAGGCGGCAATGTATAGACTTGGCCGATGCAATGTTCACACGGTATGTGCATACTTGGTAGCATGCAATGTATAGACTTGACACACGAACTGTGCACATGCATGAAGAGCACTGGCTGTACATACTTTGAGTGAATGTGGCGTGCAACTAGACGATGTACAGACTTTGAGTGCATGCATCTTGTGTGTGCATGCGACAAAGCTATCAGCAGAGAATGTGTAGACTTGCTGTAATAATGCATGAATGTTACAACAAAGAATGTATAGACTTTATAGCGTGCAGACAGGACCTCATATGCAATTAGCATGCATCAGTGTATAGACTATATGGCGTGCAACTGATGAATGCACCGATGCAGTGTATGCATATAGTAGTGAACAAATGCAATGTATACTAAACACAATGACTGGCTCACTGTGATACTCTCACTGTGTTGCTATCATCAAAACAAAATAGCATATGCTTGTGCCTAAGGGGCACAACATTCTCCCCCTTTTTGATGATGGCAACAAAGTGACAGTGAGTCACCAATCCAAACCAATCCAAACCAAATTTTCTCCCCCTTTGACATAATCAAAAAGAAAGAAAAACATGAGTGTAAAATGCAGTATACATTGCAGATTTCCCTTAGAACAACCCATTCTCCTCCTGAATGTATAACTCCCCCTGAATTATTTCTCTCCCTTTGAGAAGGAATATGGACGGATGAAATACATCTCCTCTTGTGACATAATCAAAATGAATAAGGTAAGGGGTCACTACACAACAGCTGAAGCATTGGTTCAGAGAGTGAGCATGATTATAGACAACTGTTAAAGCATAAGAGTCAGTAATATACAGTCTTGAAAGAATTCAGGTTTAACAGTGATAAAGATAGAGTAAAGCAGCTGACCACTGAAAAAGAGTTATAGACTCCATTTATAGCAATGAATCTAGGGCACATGGTTTTAATAGATAATTCAGAAACAATACCCTTTGTGATTAACCATGGAAGTTCAAGAAAGGCAACTTGAATATGTATTGAGAAAAATAATTTACACTCAATGACTTTTGATTTCAAAGGGTTACAACAGTTTGTTTTTCACCTTTTAATTTTCAGAAACTGAGCTAAGTGAATAGACCAGTGGCATTTATGCTGTTGACTTAGGTGTACACCTTGATCAGAGGCAGGTACCCCCAGTTACTAGGCATAAACTACTAGATCTATTTCAGATCAAGACCTACAAGGAATTTTCACCTTTGACATTAAGGGTACACCTTGATCAGAGGCCAGTACCCCCAGTTACTTGGTGAAGACTCCCCCTATAGATTTGACCCTATGAACAGAGATAGCCTGAAGCACTTCATGACTTATGAATTCTCCTGCTTCTTTAGAGGAGATCACAGTTTCTCAGTGCAATTCAGCCATTGCTCTGTCACTGTGTTCAGCTCATTACATTGATGATCTTATTTACTGCTACCCCGATTTATTTTAGAGTGATTGTTTAAAAACAGTACACACTCTTATTCACCTTTTCTAGACATTTCCAGTTTAACACGTTCAGGCATTAAAAAAAACCTTTTCTATTCTAACCATGAGATAGAGATTAAGAGCTATAACAGTTTTCTTTTATTTCAAGTTCTGAAGTGCAGACACTTAACTCTTCAATTTATAAAGGTTAAACCTTTAGTTCCTTTCAATTTGCAAGTGTGATTCTTATAAATGAAAAATTACAATAACCACAGCTCAAAGTACTAAACCAGAAGCAATACTGTTGTTCAGTGAAGGTGATAGGGAAATGATAGCAATTGTTAAGAAGTGATAGCAAAAGGCAATAAGGTCCAAGAGCATCTGATGTCAAATAATATGAATGAATTGAGTGGGGACAAAGAGAAGTGAAAATGATTCAATGTTTTAAACTGAACTCTCAGCTCCCCCTGACACCATGATGCAACAATAATGCTATGCAATGAATCATTTCTTTTCAGATTTTTTCAAATTTGATGATTTGCAGTATAAAGCAGTCCTATATGCATTGAACTACTTCCTTTATAGTCATGCAAATGATATATGCAGACATTAGACACATGCATCGACTATATGCACTAAATGAACCATTCAAACTCAGTGCAACACATGAATAAGCTCGGTGCAAAGTGAGTACATGCACAAACATGTGAGAAGCATACTCGATGCAATGTATGAACAACCATGAACATGGGTTTAAGTAAACTCGGTGCAGGGTATGCATTGACTATAAAAATGGTTGTGCAGTGCATCTAGCATCTTATGTACACAGTGCAATAAATGGCAAGAGAAGAGCATTAAATTTGTGCAGAATTAAATTCAATAGCTGAGTCTGGAATGCAGACTGATCAGCTAGACAAGAAGAGAACATCAGAAATCAAACAAACAAATCAACATGAAATTCACTCTTTTTGACTCACAATTTCAGATGATGAGATTTAAACACAGAGTTTTGGAACTGACCTGAATGGTGCAATCATGGGGTTTTCATTCTTGAGTACCTTGGTTAATTCAACCCCTTTTATTTCTCCCACCAAGGCACACTTGCAAGTTAGCACACTATTTGGCATGGGCAGGTACCCAAACAGTCTTGGGTCCTACATTAACCCTCTTTTTCATACCAAGGCACACCTATAGCATGTTAATCAATTTGATCCTGTAGGGACCCAAACAGCCTTGGGTCCCGAGTTAACTCTGACAGGTGTTCTGAATAATCTTTTAGCAATATTATCATCGAATTTCATCAAATAACAATTGTCCATAGAATGTCCAAATGTTCCACAATATCTACATGTACCAACAGATTTTTTGACTTTATTATGATGCACATTAATAGAAGCATGAGGCCTAAGTGCATGAACATGAGATTGTCTGTTATTTACATGAACATTTTATCTCTTATTTTCAATTAACCAACAGTTAGCAGACTTGTGACCTGACTTACCACAATTGAAGCATGAAATATTTACAGGTCTTACTCTAGGGAATTTAGCAGATTTAGAATTTATGTGATTTTCATGAACATACCAGCAGTCCTTGACTGTATGGCCATACTTTCCACATTCAAAGCACCTAACATGCTTACTTCTAGATCCAGAATTATTCCTA
Organism: Amorphophallus konjac; assembly: GCA_022559845.1. NCBI lineage: Eukaryota > Viridiplantae > Streptophyta > Magnoliopsida > Alismatales > Araceae > Amorphophallus > Amorphophallus konjac. Next base: position 107,839,086 of record CM040123.1, read on the forward strand.
TAATTCCCTGACCAACACTCAACAGCCTTATGACCTGACTTGTTGCAATTGAAGCAAGTGATGTGCTGGTTAAACTTGAGTTTGTTTCTTTTGTACCCATGATGATTTGCAGTGTATCTAGCATGCATCTTGTTATCAGGTTTCATAGCACAGCACTCGTTCATTAAATGACCAAACCTACCACAGTAATAGCAAGAAGCATCAGATTTCCTAGGGGCATGATTTCTAATGGATGAATTCTTAGAGTGCATTGCTTTACTTGCATGCTCATCATTTACCAATATTCTGCAATCATCCATTACATGGCCTACTTTGCCGCAATAATGGCATGAAGCACTCTTATCAGAAGCACATGAATAGGTGAATGAGTTATGAGCAGTATGCATTGATCCATCAGATACGGCAGAGCTGTCAGATTTTAGGGCACAAGAAGGAACATTTTTGACCTTATTTTTCTTACCTTTCTTGCTCAATTATGTACCCTTGTTCACAGCTTTTGTTTATTTTTCATTTTTCTGAGCCTTGAATTGAAAACTTGAAGATGTAGATGTTTTAGGAGGCTCAGAGCAGCTTGCAATGTCAGAGCTGCGAACAAAGGTGGTGTACAGGTTTTTCTTAACAAATTTTTCAACTTGAGAATTGCATCCTTCCTCTCCATTTGATTTAGTGAAAGGGGGAGAAAATTTGGTTTGGATTGGTTTGGATTGGTTTGGATTGGTGACTCACTGTCACTTTGTTGCCATCATCAAAAAGGGGGAGAATGTTGTGCCCCTTAGGCACAAGCATATGCTATTTTGTTTTGATGATAGCAACACAGTGAGAGTATCATTGCATGATGTGCCATTAAGGGAGAGAGAGCCTTTCATGACTTAGTCAAATGGGGAGACTTTCATCCAATCATTGCATGCATATTTATATTTCTCATCTCAAACTATTTTCTTTTTGATGAAGTCAAAGGGGGAGAATAGTTTGACATGAGTCAGTGTGACTCATAGTGTTGCCATCATCAAAAAGGGGGAGATTGTTGTGCCCCTGTGATTTTGATGATAGCAAACACTATGAGTCAGCATTGCATATCATGAACATCTCTGTCTAAATGAAAGTCCTGCTTGAGCATTTAAAGTCTGTACATCGTCTGCTCTCCATGCATATGCATAGTCTGTACAGCCAGTGCATCCCTTGATTTAAAGTCTGTACATCGTCAGTGCTCTTCATGCATGTGCATAGTTCATGCATCTCTTCTTTAACAAGTCTATACATCGTGTGTTTCACGCATTTCCAAAGTATGTACATTCTCTGGTGGCAAGTCTGTACATCGCATCGTTTGTTCATGCAGATGTGCAAGTCTACACATTGATAAGTTTCGCACACATACAAAGTATGTACATCGCATCGCATGCACATTGCATCTGTCAAGTCGGAACTGCCTGTGTGTTGCACGAACACAAGTCTATACATTGTCTGGTTGCACGCTACACGGCTGAGCAAGTCTATACATCTGTTAGCCTTGCCTCATCCACGCAAAGTCTATACATTCTGTGTGGCTTGTTCATGCATATGCTTTGTCCGTGCATCAAGTCTATACATTCTTCAAATGGCATTACACACTATCAAGTCTGTACATCCACCAGCTGAACTGAGCAAGTCTATACATTGCCTTGCTGCATTGCACGCGTTCAAAGTCTATACATTACTGTCGCATGCACTCTAAGTCTATACACTGCCTTGTAGCATGCACGCACACACAAGTCTATACATCCTTTGCTGTTATGTCCATGCATTCATGTATAGACTTGATGAACTGGCGCATGGACATAATAGCAAAGGATGTATAGACTTGTGTGTGCGTGCATGCTACAAGGCAGTGTATAGACTTAGAGTGCATGCGACAGCAATGTATAGACTTTGAATGCGTGCAATGCAGCAAGGCAATGTATAGACTTGCTCAGTTCAGCTGGTGGATGTACAGACTTGATAGTGTGTAATGCCATTTGAAGAATGTATAGACTTGATGCACGGACAAAGCATATGCATGAACAAGCCACACAGAATGTATAGACTTTGCGTGGATGAGGCAAGGCTAACGGATGTATAGACTTGCTCAGCCGTGTGGCGTGCAACTAGGCAATGTATAGACTTGTGTTCGTGCAACACACAGACAGTTCTGACTTGACAGATGCAATGTGCATGCGATGCGATGTACATACTTTGTATGTGTGCGAAACTTATCAATGTGTAGACTTGCACATCTGCATGAACAAACGATGCGATGTACAGACTTGCCACCAGAGAATGTACATACTTTGGAAATGCGTGAAACACACGATGTATAGACTTGTTAAAGAAGAGATGCATGAACTATGCACATGCATGAAGAGCACTGACGATGTATAGACTTTAAATCAAGGGATGCACTGGCTGTACAGACTATGCATATGCATGGAGAGCAGACGATGTACAGACTTTAAATGCTCAAGCAGGACTTTTATTTAGACAGAGATGTTCATGATATGCAATGCTGACTCATAGTGTTTGCTATCATCAAAATCACAGGGGCACAACAATTGTTGAGACGCTTAAGATGATCTAGAGGGGGGTGAATAGATCAGTCACCCGAGAAAATTGACTGCAGCAGATTTAAGTGCGGAATATAAGAACTTCTGCTAAACAGATAAAGGGCACAAAGCAAATACCAAACAAAACTGCTGAAGAACCGTCCTAAACAATCAACTACTGCGCAAAGAATCAAAAATAAAGAGGCAATGCAAACCACAGATCAATCACACAGTAGACAGGATATTTTAGGTGGTTCGGTCCTCCAGACCTACGTCCACCCCACACTCAAACCCAAGTGTGGCTTACTGCTGCGCAACACAGCTTGCGTCCGCTGGGCCTTACAGCTTAGCCTACAACCGCTGAGCATCACAACTTGCTTCCGCTGGGCAATACAGCTTAGCCATCGGCTGCCTAACAGCTTGCGCTGAGCCTCACAGCTTACTGTCCAGAGAATCACGTTCTCTGCAATGCTGGGGATTACAGCTTACCCGTCCAGTGGAATCCTCCACTGCAAACGCTGGCACACAGCTTGAAAATAAGATTTCAGTAAGCAAAACAAAAGGCAAACGAAAGACAAAATATATCCCTGCAGGGAATGAAGCTCAAACAATTGAGCAAACTCAGATCTGGTTTTGAACCAAAGATCTGAGGAACAAACTCTCTTGAAACTCTCCAGACTCTCTTGTCTTCTTCTCTTCCTCTTTCTCTTCTCACTCTCTGATTCTTTCTTTTCTCTTCTACTTTCTTTTCTCTTCTTCTGGATCGTGGAGGCTCTCTCTCTGCTTCCGCCCTTTCTGCTTCAGTCACGATCATTCTTCTTCTGAGGAAGAAGCTTGGTATTTATAGAGCATCAGAAGTAGGGTGTGTACAGGTCTTGTGTCCTCTTTGTCCAGAGATAACCTCGGATCACGTGCCAGGTGCCAACCTCTGATCACGTGCCCAGACATCTGCCAGTTTAATGACAGAGTTACTTCAGTCGATCAAGCAGAGATAAAGCATTATGTACTGACTTTATGTATGAATGAAACAGCCGATGTATAGACATGTTTTGAACAATGCACAAATGCATATAGGAAAGTATGTACATTGACGATGAGTGCTCAGGCATGTTGTCAAGCAATGTACAGACTTTGCTACCTAGCGTTATTTGTGCCAAGACGATGTACAGACTTTACGAAACGATGCATGCACAAGACGATGTACAGACTTGGTCTTGCGACCACGGGCTGTACAGACTTTGAGAAACGATGCATGCACAAGGAATGTACAGACTTTGAACGGGTGTAATGCAGCATACATTTAACAAAGTGTGAACATTAAAACTGGATGCACGGACTTACTGATGCATCTTTATACAGACTGCAACGAACCCTGCACAGACTTGAAGCGCTATATGAGACACAACATGAGACGCTGGGTATGTTGAGACACAACATGAGACGCTAAGTGAGACGGATAATGATGCATAAACAAGCAACCAATCGAATGTATAGACTTAAAAAATGCGTGAAGCACATGATGTATGGACTTGTCAAGTGATACAAGCACAGGCGGCAATGTATAGACTTGGCAAGTGATACAAGCACAGGCGGCAATGTATAGACTTGGCAAGTGATACAAGCACATATGGCAATGTATAGACTTGGCCGATGCAATGTTCACACGGGATGTGCATACTTGGTAGCATGCAATGTATAGACTTGACACACGAATTGTGCACATGCATGAAGAGCACTGGCTGTACAGACTTTGAGTGAATGTGGCGTGCAACTAGACGATGTACAGACTTTGAGTGCGTGCATCTTGTGTGTGCATGCGACAAAGCTATCAGTAGAGAATGTGCAGACTTGCTGTAATGATGCATGAATGTTACAGCAAAGAATGTATAGACTTTATAGCGTGCAGACAGGACCTCATATGCAATGAGCATGCATCAGTGTATAGACTATATGGCGTGCAACTGATGAATACACTGATGCAGTGTATGCATATAGTAGTGAACAAATGCAATGTATGTTAAACACAATGACTGGCTCACTGTGATACTCTCACTGTGTTGCTATCATCAAAACAAAATAGCATATGCTTGTGCCTAAGGGGCACAACAACTGGGTCCTTTTGTAGGTCAACCCGTCCATCCTTCATATCAAGCTCCGGTAAGGTCTCAAGGCCAACCCTCCGTTATGCAAGTAACTCCCCTCCAACAAGTTCTCATTGATAAAATCGCTAAAATGGAGGAACAATTGAAGAAGGTCACAAGTCCGCGGCCTCCTCCTCCTCCTCCTCAAGTCTATCCCCTTCACACTTTCATGAATAAAATAGCTAAGATGGAGAAAGACTGGAAGGAGAATAGAGGCACAAATGGCATCATGAACACATGTGAGCAAGATAGTTTTACAAGTTTCAATGGTCAAGTGTGTTGTGTCCTCTGGTTTTGCTGATAACAAACCATAATACATTGTTAAATCTTTATGGTAGGACTAACTGTTTTGTTTAAGTTCTTGTCTGGACAAGTACAGGTAATGTACTCTCAAAGTGTCGACCTGTCACTTGGACGTGTCGACACGCCAAGAAGAAACTTGTCCTTGAAGCTGTTTCTGTTTGAGCTCTGGAGTGAGCAGAGTGTCGACACCTCCTACAACGTGTTGACACATCTAGAAGAAATTTGTGATTGAACCGTTTCTGTTTGGGTTCTGTCTGGCACTGCGGCGACCCGGGATCCGAGTATCGGAAAGGAACCAACGCGTCTCGAATCTCGGCCCGCCAACCCACGAGCTCGAAGACTAGAAAGGGGAAAAAGGAATGGTGTGGGAGTACAAGAGAAGCTAAAACAACTGCAGAGATAGCACAATAATCAAAATAAAATGCACAACAGATATAAATAAGTAAATAAACTACTACAAGGTCCAACGTATCTCGTGTCCAAATAACGTATAGTCAACAGAAGGAAAAGTACAACTATACGGGGCATACCACGGCCCTAGCAGACTAGCGACTAACCCTGACTAGAAGAACCGCGCTGAAACTCTGCCGCACCTCTCGACGACCCCACCTCACCTGAAAAGTAGGGGTGAGCCTCATTTCATTGGCCTAGTAGGGATCCCTCGGACCCCCACCAGACAACGAGGAAAACGAGGTGAAAAGACGCGAATAATCACGGAAGGTAACGCTACCTAGCAGGAGCATGGTAGAACCAATAAGCAGTAATAAATAAACGGAAAAGCCATCTAACTAACCGTACCGTATAACCGAACCTAGGTCTGTCAAAACTCGAGTCCGTACCTGCCAGTAGACAAGAGCACCATCCACTAGAAGAACGACCAGATGCGTCCCCTGACGTCTTACACTGCGTCACAAGTGTCTAGTTACGACGTCCCAGGCGGAGACAAAGACACACTCAGTAACCAGTACCACAAACAAGGACTAGCTAAGGTCGCGCTCGTCAGCGCGGGCCCGAAGCCCTCAACCCCGTGTGCACACTCAGACCATACGCCCTAGGCCTGTCCTCTAGTTGGTTATTCCCCCGAAGCCCGGACTCGGCTGCGCTTGGGGGCCCTACAGTAACCAGCCTAACAACCGTCTCTCTCGGGTCAGCCGCTCCACCATTCCCGGGTGGGTCAGCACCGCGTGCCGTAAGAAGGCTACAACTAGTGGACGTGTCACCGGAGGTCAGACACAACTCACGAACACCACGGTCGAAGAGAATTAGGACTGCAACCCACTTGGTGTAGCCCAGTGCCTAGCGGTCCTACCTTGGGCCGCCACACAGACTCTAGCGGCCCAGCATTGGTCCGCCACACAGACTCTAGCGGCCCAACCTTGGTCCGCTAGAAGGTGAGTCACAATGGGCCTGGCGGTCCCATCTCAGTCCGCCACGATGCTCTAGCGGCCCAATCTTGGTCCGCTAGACTCGCTCTGGCGCCCGTACCTACGGCCGCTAGAGGGCACGTGACCCCAACGGTCAAAACACAAGCCCCGAGGTGCAACGGTCAAAAACGGAGTTAGCGGTCGAAGCTTCGGCTGCCACCCTAGTTGGCAGTCTATCGTGCGGCCGCTAGCCGATGAAAATCCCTGCCGACAAAACAGTGCCCTATGGCGCACCTACCTTAGGCCGCCAGGGGTGCGGCGGTCTCTGAAAGGGCCGCCACACCCACCCGAGAATGAAACCGGCAGGAACAATCCCAAAATTCCGTTCCACGCCCCGATCATCCTCCGATGATGGGGAAAACAAAGGGGAAGCTCCCCCAACCCCCCTAGCATGCATCTAAAGCCCCAAATCGGTCAAAACCCCAACGAATCGACGGATCCGGCGCACAAGCCCTAAACATGGATTTTACCCTCCCGGCTCAAAAATGCCCCTCGCGGCCTCCCCACGGCCTACAAATCACGAGGAAAGCTGTAAGGAGGATAAGGATCCGTCCCCCTACCTCAATGGAGCTCAAGCTCCGCCGGATTGCCGCCAATCGCAAGAAAACGCTTTTAAACCCTCGCACGCCCCGCCCCTTGCCGCAAAAAGCACGCTCCCGCGTTTGCCTCGTCGTCGCCGCCGCCGCCACGTCTCTGTCGGAGTGGAGGGGGCCGCGTCTCGGTCGTCTGGGGAGAAAGAATGACCGTGATGGGGAGGGCGCTCTCCAACAGTCGGGAGAAGAAAGAAGAAGAAGAGGAAAAAAGAAAAGGGGAAAAGAAAAGGAAAAAATAGGGGGTATTTATAAAAAAATCCAAAAAATGCCAAAAATTAGAAAAATTAGAAAAATACGTTTCCGCCATCCTCGGAACACGTACAACGCGATGGTACCATCCCAGAGTAGGAGAACACAACGGTTCTCTTGTAAACATGTTCTGCAGGTCTGTTAGGGAAAAACACGCGTAAACCACAAAACGAGCTCCGGGACCCCCGAAAGTGATCCGAAACCCACGGATCAAGATCCAAAAAATGTCTGAAAAACTCGGGACATTACAGCCCTCCCCCCTTAAACAAATTTCATCCTCAAAATTAAGGACAAAGCATAGGGACATGGAGAAGACTCACCCGAACAAATAAGGATACAACGGCCGCATCTCATCCTCACGCTCCCACGACGCCTCGCCACCGGAGTGACGCTGCCAGACCACCTTAACCAGAGGGATAACCTTGTTCCGCAGGCACTGCTCACGCTGATCCTCAATGCGGATCGGGTACTCTGGAAGGGACAAGTCTGGGGTCACCTCGGGCCAAACGGCGTCCTCCAGAATGTGGGAATCATCAGGCATATACCTCTGAAGCATAGACACATGAAACACATCATGCACAACAGATAGCTCCGGGGGTAACTACAACCGATAGGCAACCTCACCAATACACTCGACAATAAGAAAAGGACCAATGTAGCGGAGACTCAGCTTCCCACGCCTACCGAAGCGCATCACACCCTTCATGGGAGAAACTCGCAAAAACACCTGATCACCCACAACAAAACTGAGGGGTCACCTCCTCCGATCGGCATAGCTCTTCTGTCGGCTTTGCATAGCGAACATCTTCTGTCGGATCAGATGTACCACCTCAATACACTACTGTACCAAATCTGATCCTGTCAGGACACGCTCTCCCACCTCAAACCAATCAAGCGGAGTCCGATAAGGTCGCCCGTACAACGCCTCGTACGGTGCCATACCAATGCTGGAATGATAGCCATTGTTGTAGGAAAACTCCACTAACGGTAGATGGTGGATCTAACTCCCTTGCCACTCCAGACAACACGATCTCAACATATCCTCCAAGGTCTGGATGGTCCTCTCAGATTGACCGTCTGACTGAGGATGGTACGCTGAGCTAAACGCTAACTCAGTGCCTAGAGCCTTCTTGAAGCTCTTCCAGAATCCAGAAGTGAAGCAAGGATCACGATCAGACACAATGGAGATGGGAACTCCATGCAACGAGACGATCTGATCCACATACAGACGAGCCAAATGATGCACACTCCAACTGACCTTGATCGGCAACAACCGAGCCGTCTTTGTCACGCCCTGAGCCTTTATTATAGCGGAAGACTCGCTCGAGGAACGCGAACAGCCGGCATGGTAAGCCTCTTGCAAGCAAGAACGATCAGAGCGCAAGGTAATCACACATAAGAATGCAATCGCACAATATTTACTCAACTTCAACTTTCATTAATAATCAAATCTAATAGTCCAATATAACCACTAATTCAACTTCCATCATGCTAGACTCGAGAAATAAGAAATTACATAGACTCGAACTAAACAATGTAAACTTCCTAAGTCTTTGCTCATTCTTTATTCACTCTCGGATCCGCTACTTGAACACTCCGAATCCGAACCCGACTCACTTCCATTTCCTGAAAAAGAATAGAAATAGGTAATGAGCACACTTGCCCAGTAGGTATCTTCGCATCAACATGAAGGCATCATTAAAGTAATTAACATTTTAGCTCTAGAGAAATAAGGTAAAATCACGCGAATGCGATCAATCATGCGATTAAACCAAAGTATGTAAGATAGAATGAGAGCAAGTATGAACTAGCAAAAATGTTATAAGAACATGATATGGCCTTTCATGAACAAGAATGTAACGAGAATGTACTAGCAAGCCACTTAATCATCACTCCAGTTTCTTTTGCTTATGAGCAAGTACTTCGTGAATTTCTGTGGAATATCAAGAAAGTCAAGTATTAATCATGTTGTATTGTGTTGTGGATTGTCACTTATTTATAAAGAAAGTACTCCCAGCGCAATGCGATGCCAGTAGCATCATACCCCAGGGTTTATAATAGTATGTTTCCGACAATCAGTCAAGGGGACGAGCATAGAGCCATTGAACACAATCAGTGCTCGATCGCATCTTCAAGTATAAATCAAGCTTTTTCCACGCATGTAAAAATAAAGTATGGCCAAGAATGTACAATTCCAACAAGCTCTTGATAATAATAATTCAATGAATGAATGCTTTTAATAAGAATCATGAGAAATCAATAATGACTTATACTATGTTATGCTTAGAGAAAAAAATCGGTAGCATAGCGGTACATTCTTTATCTTCTATTCATTATATTAGGTTTCTTGATCAATATGATAAGTTCTAGATCATCAAGAGTCCATCTAGAAACCTTGGAATATCAATCCTTGGTCAAACCTCGGGTTAAAATACTCAAGCATTGTGACGGTCATGTACTGGGCCGTTACATGATGTGATGCTCCAGTATTGGGCCGTTACATTAGTCTGAATCCCAAACCAAGAAATCGGACTCAGTTGAATGTGACGGATGTATATTGGGCCGTTACATGTACCTGATGGTCCAATATAGATCCGTTACACTACTGATAACCAGAAACATCGATAGTGTCATCTAATCACTTGGGTTTTAATGGTACAACCAACTCGGCGTCCTAGTGGGAATCCCAGGCTCGCGGAGAATTACGGAGGCCTTGAAACAAGATTTCCTAGTCCATTGGAAGGAATATCTAATAGAGAGGTCCTCATGTCTAAGAATAACATTCCTATAGTGCAAAGTGAACTAATGGACAATATACCGGAATATGTGCCATGTACTTAAAGAAATGACTCTATTGATAGAGAGGATGTGTAACAATAGAAAATTATGATAAAACTCCATCAACACATCTTTGAAAAATCATGATTTAGATACAAAACTATAGAATTTTGGCACATGAAATTAACATAACTTAAAATAACTTAAGATACATTCATTATGCAATTTCTATCATGAATCATGACATAATCTTAAAGACATGAAATTAGATCAAAACTTAGATAACTAGGCTTATTTATAAGTTAAATTAACTAGTTTTCTATTCTTTCCACAGTCAACCTGGCGGTCTAGAATGGGTGCGTCACAGTGATTGTGACGGTATATCGAGGGGCCGTTACACTAATGTAACGCTCCTGTTAAGGTGCGTCAGAGACAACAGAGTAGTTAAGATGCAGTAGAGGGTGTGACGGCTTATCGTAAGGCCGTTACAGTCTGTGACGGTCTAAGTATGATGCGTCAGAGTCCCTGCTAACAGTATAATGAAATAAAAAGACTATGATTTGAAACCATGTCATGTTTTGAAAAGATTTAACTACCCCAATCATGACAAAACGAAGTAAAGGTCATCTAGATGCATAGGTTGCAGTGAATTGATAAGATAATATCTTTGATCTTTGATTAGGGCTAAGAATATGTATGTATGCATGAACCCACTAAAACATGGAATTCGTAGTCTATAATGCATGCAATCAAGTACAATCAGAGGGCTTTTATCCCTAACAAGATGTTTTTGCCAATCATGAGATAACCTACACTTTTATCTGAGCTTTAAACTTCTAATTTGAGTCTGAAAGACGTGCCCTAGTTCTCCTTTTCCAGCGATTTTTCACCAACTTCCTGCTGCTTTATCTCTCCAATCTCTTGTCCTAAAGATGTGAAATTTTGAGGGTAAGAAGATAAAACTAAGGTGAACAAAAAGTTCTAAAGGATTGAATTCTAGTTACCTCGTTTAGACGTCCTAATCTCTTGATCTTCAGGGGTCTTTTGCTCTGAATCCTGAGTTACTATGGTCGAACCAGCAACTTTGGAAGCTTCAATCTCCTTGGTTGCTTGATTTCCTAACATGAAATTTGGAGAACTATTAGTCTAAAATATACTAAACAAAATATTTTAAAGAACTTACATGAAATTATATCTCCTTACCTTGATTCTTCACGAGTCAAAAATAAGGGTCGCTCAGTTCAGAACTAGGTCCTATTTATAAAGTTTTGAAGATTAGATTGATTCTAGAGTCCTTAATTTGCCAGAACCTAATCCCTAAGAGTCCTTAGTAATGTTATAAACTCTCCCAAGTCGATCTCTTGTAGATAAGATCTCAAAGTTCTAATCTTTTTGCTCGTTCTTTCTTTCACGGAACTGACAGGATGTAACGCTTCAAGACTGGTGCGTTACATGGCTATGGCGGTCGCACGATAGACCGCTACATCCAACGTGCACATAGTTCAACATCAATCAAACTCTTTCGTTAATTATCCATATTATTATCCATAAATATGGTATTTATCCTTAAAATACGTAAATAGGCTAAATAACCTTCTAGAATATGGGCCAAACTTAATGGGCTTGGTCCTTAAACCTTTTGGATTTTATTTAAATAGTCTAGGTTAATTATTTAACATGATTGGGCCTTATAATGACTTATTAATCCAATAATCCTTTTATTAGTCTATTTAGCCTTTATAAATTCCTAATAAATTCTAGAAAATTTTATAAATAATCCAAAAATTATTATATAAATTCTGGGGCACTACACCCTCCCCCACTTATAAGAATTTGGTCCCAAAATTCAATACATGGATTATGGAGAGTGTACTTACAGTTGAATAATTCTGAAAATCTTTTCCGCATGGCTTCTTCGGTTTCCCATGTTGCTTCATATGGCCATGCTTTCTTCTATTGAATCTTGACCATAGGAATAACTTTATTTCTTAGTTGACGCATTTCTCGTTCTAGAATCTTTATTGGCGTTTTTCATACGTCATATCCTTCTGAATCTCCAGATTATCATAATTGATAATATGGTCAGGATCATATACATATTTCTTTAGCATAGAGACGTGAAATACGTCATGAACTCCTGCTAATTGTGGAGGCAAAGCCAGTCTATAAGCCACTTCACCGACCCTTTCGAGAATTTCAAACGGACCAATGAACCTTGGAGTTAGTTTGCCCTTAATGCCAAATCTCCGAATATCACGACCTGGAGAAACCTTGAGATACACATGGTCTCCTACTTGAAATTCCACGTCGTGTCTACGATTATCAGCATAAGACTTTTGCGTATCTTATGCCATCTTTATTCTCTCTTGAATAAGCTTGATCTTCTCTGTAGAATCTCTGATAATATCGGGGCCTAGGAATTATCTTTCCCCTATTTCACTCCAACATATTGGTGATCGACAACTTTTTCCATATAGAGCTTCAAAAGGTGTCATTTGTATGCTGGCTTGGTAACTGTTGTTATATGCAAATTCTACCAGAGGCAAGTGATCATGCCAACTACATCCAAAATCAATAACACAAGCCCTGAGCATGTCTTCTACCACCTGATTCGTTCTTTCTGTCTGACCATCAGTTTGTGGATGAAAGGCTGTACTGAAATTCAATCTAGTCCCTAGTGACTGTTATAGACCCTTCCAAAATTATGATGTGAATCGAGGATCTCTATCAGATATAATAGTGACTGGGACACCATGTAATTTAACAATTTCCCTTATGTATAATGCTGTCAGGATATCTACAGACCATCGACTTTTGATTGGTATGAAATGTGCAGATTTAGTTAATCGGTCTATGATTACCCATATACCATCGTGTCCACCTCTTATCTTAGGTAATCCCATAATGAAATCCATCCCTATACTCTCCCACTTCCATTCGGGAATATTCCAGAAATGCAGTTTACCTATGGGTCTAAAATGCTCTACCTTTACTTGTTGACAAGTGAGACAGCGAGACACGAAATCAACTATTTCTCTCTTCATGTTGGGCCACCAGAAATTTCTTTTGAGATCCTGATACATTTTTGTACTACCTGAGTGAATGGTATACCTGGATTTATGTGCTTCTTCTAGAATCAATTTCTTCATATCCTCATGATCCGGTACACACACTCGGCCCTTGAATAGCAATCTTCCATCCTCTGTAATAGAGAAATTCGGCCGTTGTTCAATATTAGCCTAAATTTCTAGTAACATGAGATCATCATTTTACAACTTGACTAGATCCTCTATTAAGGTAGGTTGAGCTCGTATATTAGCCATGAAGCAATCTTCTTCCTTCCTGTCAATATTTAAGTTCAACTGAGCAAATTGAGGAATAAGATTAGTCATACTAATCATAAGACTTGATAGCATACCCATTGGTTTTCTGCTGAGTGCATCCGCAACAGCATTAGCCTTGCCAGGATGATATTTGGTGCGGACACCAGAGAATGCGAATAGCACGAGTCGGCGAACCGACGGTACCATACGCGGAGCACCAATCGGACTACTTCGGCTTTCCTTTGACATGGAGGTAATTTGGCTTAAGTTTGGACACTTTTTACATTAAATTTGGGCTTGTGATGTGTCATTGTACTTGTGTTTTCATATTGGGCTGGTTGTAAGGCTCTTAAAGGGCCATCTTGGTTAAGCCCCTTTAGAATTCATTAAGAAGGAGTGGCCTTGGACCATTATGATGGATCCATAAGCTATGTAAGGCCCAATTGGGCTTCCTTCTTTCATGGGCCATCTAGATTGGGAAGGCCTTAATCCATACATGGTTGATTGGGCTTGGGTTGGCCATGGACCAAGCTTGGCCCAATGTTGGCCCAAGAAGGGGTCGCCCCCTTCTTTATTTGTATTAGGCTGAATTTTCTTTTGTTTTCTTTTCTTCCCCTCCCCATTTACCACATGGGACATAGAAAATGGCTGCTGGTCTAATAGGAGGGCTGCCACCTACCCCCTTCCCTTTGAAATTCAAAGGTAGGTAAAGGTAGGTGAAGTATGTTCCCTTGTCTCCCCCTCCCTTCCTATCTTAGTCAAAGGGGCGCAGCCCCCTCCCCTCCCCTTGGTTCCTTCGAACCTCCCCAGCCCCTCCCCTTTCCAAACCACTGTATAAAGACTTGTATGATGACAGGTTAATGGTTAATGAAGTTTTGTTGAGTGAAATTTGCATTAAGAGTGTGATTCTCTTTCCCCTCCCTTGGGTGTGATACCCTGCTCAGTCCTGTGACGGGACAGACTTTAGGCGTGTGACTCGCCCCCATATCTCCCCCATCCTCTTATCATATGCTTCCACCAAAATTCTCAGTGATACCTCTATGAGTCAGGAAGATTTTAGAGGTGGTTTCACATCTATCGGAGTTCTGGATCGCCGGTAGCAGTTTTTCTCGTGACGACACGCAGATCTACCCTAGCCTGCTGTCCAGATCTGAAGTTTCTTGATTACGAATTTCCCCAGGTCTCCTTTCAAGCCATCAGGAGCTGATTTTCGGAGTGATTGTAGGATTTTGAGTCCTCTTCACGTTGCCACCTATCTCGTCTCGATCCGAGATCTGTGCTGATTGTGGCGATGATTCTCGTGGGATCGCGCGAGCTGATATGTGCAGATCCGGCTCAGAACCAGAGCCGACTTCCAGAGTCTGCCCCACCTCATCTCGTCTAGATCTATGCAAGATCTTTGAACTACTTCTTCATCTGGATGTCGCCAACGATCTCCCACAAACGGCGCCTCGATCCGACATCGGCAACCATTTTTCTCTTAATTGTTTTTCTTCCTGTGCAGTTCTGGGTGCTCAAAACCAGAAGCCGAGTGTAATTATTGCTGCACCCAGATCTGAAAGGATCTGCTCACTCCCTTCGGAGTGGACGAACTACGTCCAGTCGCCGACGTTCTCCAACAAACGGCACTCTGATCCGCCTTCGTATCTTGGCGTACCGGCCTCCACAAGCTTGCTGCGCAGGGTGACCAGCGTGGATAGAACCGGGTCGGCTTCCCATCGACGTACCCGAGCGGCTCCGACTCGCGTCCCTCGCCTCCTGCGAGTGTGGCCCGTCAACCCGGGTTTCAGCAACCCCAAATTTAGCCATTGTAACCCCATACCTCCCTGCGTGGAGTGGGCATCAGGTTTTGAAATTGTAATCATATTACGTATGTGTATTGGGGTTGTTTGAATTCGGCTGGAAATTCTTCCCCACGCCTAGTCGTGGAGGTATGCGCTTCGTTCCACCCTCACATTGCTGGTTTAGTATATTTTCTATCATGCTGCGTTTGTGAGATTAGGGCCGTTAGCTAGCTGCAAATCACCGCGATTGTGAGTTGTGAGCACCCGTTCTTTAGCTCCAGTCGAGCACTGAGCTCGGACTGCGCCACCCTAGGCGACAATGGTTCCTTAACCGCTGCGATCCCCACGTTTCCCTCGCAAGGGACGATCGTCGGGCTAGTTAGAGTGCTGTTGAGAGACGTCTCCACCCGAAGAACACCACGGTGGTCAGCCGCCCGGCTTGCCTTTAGCGTGTTAGTGCTGGCCGCACATCGAGTCCGTCGTACGTCTTAGCCCGGTCGTTATCCGTCACGCATCAAATTGGTATCAGAGCGTCAGTTTAAGTCTAGGGTCATCTAAGTCTAAGGTTATATTTACATTTCTCTACTCGATATATCAAAAGGTGTTGTCCGAACGTTAGGCTACGCCTATCGGGAAGGCCGCATATGAGTGATCTTCGGATCGATTAACTCCGCCATGTACCGAGTCTTGGTTTAAGTCTAGGTTCCTAGTTAGTGCATTCCAACATAGTCGTGTCTCGGTTTTTAGTTGAGTCTCATTTCAACTTTACATCATATTTTTGGGTCGTGTCTAGTGTCGTGTCCAAGTGTCGGCATGGCCATCCATTAGCTCCCCGAGTCCCATGGGTTCCCAAACGCCTAGTTCATATGAATGGTGGCGACACCACCAAGGATGGGGAATCCAACCCCACCACATCCGTAGGCCCGAAGCCTCGGACTTCTATGGAACGAAGGTCCCGAGTGACTACCTCAAGTGGGAAGCCGCCATGGACGCATATTTTGAGTGTTATATTATGTCCGAGGCAATGCAATTCTCTTTCACCAAAGAGCGGCTTCTTCATGAGGCCGCCGAAAAGTGGGACTACATTGAACGTTTGAGAGAGGTTAGGAGGCAATGGCCCATCGAGTCATGGTGGGACATGAAGAGAGAGCTTAGGAAGGTCTATGTTCCTCAACCTGTCACCTCCAACCGACCCCACCCACTCACTTCCAACCAGGTGGGTCCAAGTCGGAAGCAAAGACCCCCACACATAGATGAGCCTAGACCCAAGCCTAGGCCGATTGACTATGGGTGAGTCCACCATGATCTCCCTACTCCAACCCACACCGTTGCCGAACTTGTGCAAATGATTTCGGATCAGGTGGATATGAGATGTACTTATATTGAATCGCTGGTCTCCCATTGCCCACCTCCGAGATCGGTTATAGCCATACCTGAGCCTAGGGAGGCCATAGCCCGTAGCCCTTACCCAACCCCATCTAAGGAGTACCTAATCCCTCTCCCCATCTTGGAGACCCCTCCTACATCACCCGTGAGTGCTCCGTTGCCATCCTCTCCTTCCGAACTTCATCCGGAGCCATCATATTCGGAGCCACTTCAGCCAGAGCTACCCGTGTTTTTAACGGGAAAGCTACTCGTAGCCGAACCACTTCTTAGCTGGCTTAGGACTGACTTGGTCCCTACCCCACCTTACTCTCCACCCTGGGAGCCAATACTCCCAATAGTCCCCAGCAACTCCTATCACACCACCTTCAAGTCCTTTTGCTTCATAGAATGTGTAAAGGATCTATTAAGGAGTTTAGAATGTCAAAGGGAGCTGACATATACATTGGCCTTAGGGTCTAACCAACCCTATACCCATAGCTTTATGGTCCCATATTTGGGGTCTATTACCTAGTTATACACCTTGGGTCCTATCACCACCGAGGTTCTGTTGCTCTTCCCCGTTCTCGATGAGCTTGCATTGGACCCCTCTTACGGTATTGTCGTCCCGAGGGAGGACCCATATCTACTCTATGAGACCACCGTCCCATCTATCATAACGGATGAAGGTGACAACCCACACCTTCAAGAATTTTACAATTGGGACCGTGACATCTGGGAGTCCATCTCATGGGGTCACACATTCTTTGACCCATTTTACCCCTTCTCTAGTGGGCCTCGTGATCCACCACTTCCCTTATACTTTGTCAAGGAAGTCCCCTACCACTATCTTCCCACTCGGGCCAATCAAACTCCACATAACAATAGGTCCGATTATTGGGAAGCATGGCATGCCTTACCTACATGTAGTGGTGATGAACCTCTTAGCCCACCCGCCCCCACATATGATAGGAAGTCCTTACATGCATGGTGTCTTTTTGGGTGTCTAGGAGTCCATAATCCTACCTACCTTTGGTTGCATCTAGTGTATGCATGGCACACATTCGGGTGTCCTGGTCCACCATTGCATATGCATGGTCTGCATAACCATAGGTTTGTCTAAGGTCATGTGTGTGTCTGTTTGTCTCTCTAGTTTGTTTTCTTTCATGCATATGGTTTGCATTAAGTGTGTCCCAATCAAAGGCCAGCCATGCACGTATAAGGACTTAGCTGATACATGCTACATGTCCGTGAGTTCAAAAGGGAGAGTACGTCATGATCAGGGTCATACTTGAACGGTTTCCTCTTGGGGGCCGTAAAGCAACTCTAGGCCCGCGATACCCTCCCTTCCCGAGTCATGAAACAAGTGGGTTCAAATGCGTACGTTATTGAACTACCGGATGACTATGGTGTCAGTTTGATGTTCCATGTTTCTGATCTGGTAGCATATCGGAACCCGCGGTGATCCCTAGTGAGTTTCGGGCTTTATCCTTCTATTGTAAGTGACACACCACCCGAGAGTCCACCTCTTCCAGCCTCAACGCAAGCATATAGATTTTATACTAGATGAGCAGGTGATCATCACAAGGAATGGAGCCTACCAACACTTCTTAGTGCGTTGGCGAGGATGCCCTATGATGAGCAACGCCTTGATCACATGCGGAGAGTTCAAGCCCCAGGACCCTTACTCGACGGGGTCGAGTTCCTCTCACCCAGGGAGAATTGGTGCGGACACCAGAGAAAGCGAATAGCACGAGTCGGTGAACCGACGGTACCATACGCGGAGCACCAATCGGACTACTTCGGCTTTCCTTTGAAATGGAGGCAATTTGGCTTAAGTTTGGACACTTTTTACATTAAATTTGGGCTTGTAATGTGTCATTGTACTTGTGTGTTCATATTGGGGTGGTTGTAAGGCTCTTAAAGGGCCATCTTGGTTAAGCCCCTTTAGAATTCATTAAGAAGGAGTGGCCTTGGACCATTATGATGGATCCATAAGCTATGTAAGGCCCAATTGGGCTTCCTTCTTTCATGGGCCATCTAGATTGGGAAGGCCTTAAGCCATACATGGTTGATTGGGCTTGGGTTGGCCATGGACCAAGCTTGGCCCAATGTTGGCCCAAGAAGGGGGCGCCCCCTTCTTTGTTTGTATTAGGCTGAATTTTCTTTTGTTTTCTTTTCTTCCCCTCCCCATTTACCACATGGGACATAGAAAATGGTTGCTGCTCTAATAGGAGGGCTGCCACCTACCCCCTTCCCTTTGAAATTCAAAGGTAGGTGAAGGTAGGTGAAGTATGTTCCCTTGTCTCCCCCTCCCTTCCTATCTTAGTCAAAGGGGCGCAGCCCCCTCCCCTCCCCTTGGTTCCTTCAAACCTCCCCAGCCCCTCCCCTTGCCAAACACTATATAAAGACTTGTATGATGACAGGTTAAAGGCTAATGAAGTTTTGTTGAGTGAAATTTGCATTAAGAGTGTGATTCTCTTTCCCCTCCCTTGGGTGTGATACCCTGCTCAGTCCTGTGACGGGATAGACTTTGGGCGTGTGAATCACCCCCATATCTCCCCCATCCTCTTATCATTTGCTTCTAACAAAATTCCCAGTAATACCTCTACGAGTCAGGAAGAGTTTAGAGGTGGTTTTCCATCGATCGGAGTTCTGGATCACCGGTAGCAGTTTTTCTCGTGATGGCACGCAGATCTACCCCAGTCTGCTGTCCAGATTTGAAGTTCCCTGATTACGAATTTTCTCAGATCTCCTCTCAGGCCATTAGGAGCTGATTTTCAGAGTGATTGTAGGATTTTGAGTCCTCTGCGCTCTGCCGCTAATCTCGTCTCGATCCAAGATCTGTACTGATCGTGGTGACGATTCTCGTGGGATCGCGCGAGCTGATCTGTGCAGATCCGGCTCAGAACCAGAGGTGACTTCCAGAGTCTGCCCCGCCTCATCCCGTCTAGATCTGTGCTAGATCTTTGGAGTACTTCTTCCTCTGGACGTCGTCAACAATCTCCCACAAACGGTGCCTCGATCCAACATCAGAAACCAATTTTCCCTTAATTATTTGTCTTTTTGTGCATTTCTGGGTGCTCAAAACCAGAAGCCGAGTGTAATTATTGCTGCGCCCAGATCTGAAAGGATCTGCTCACTCCCTTCGGAGTGGACGAACTACGTCCAGTCACCGACGTTCTCCAACAAACGGCGCTCTGATCCGCCTTCGGATCTTGGCGTACCGGCCTCCGCAAGCTTGCTGCGCAGGGTGACCAGCGTGGATAGAACCGGGTCGGCTTCCCATCGGTGTACCCGAGCGGCTCCGACTCGCGTCCCTCGCCTCCACCGAGTGTGGCCCATCAACCCGGGTTCCAGCAACCCCAAATTTAGCCATTGTAACCCCATACCTCCCTGCATGGAGTGGGCATCAGGTTCTGAAATTGTAATCATATTGCGTATGTGTATTGGGGTTGTTTGAATTCAGCCGGGAATTCTTCCCCACGCCTAGTCGTGGAGGTATGCGCTTCGTTCCACCCTCACATTGCTGGTTTAGTATATTTTCTATCATGCTGCGTTTGTGAGATTAGGGCCGTTAGCTAGCTGCAAATCACCGCGATTGTGAGTTGTGAGCGCCCGTTCTTTAGCTCCAGTTGAGCACCGAGCTCGGACTGCGCCACCCTAGGCGATAGTGGTTCCTTAACCGCTGTGATCCCCACGTTTCCCTCGTAAGGGACGATCGTCGGGCTAGTTAGAGTGCTGTTGAGAGACGTATCCACCTGGAGAACACCACGGTGGTCAGCCGCCCGGCTTGCCTTTAGCGTGTTAGTGCTGGCCGCACATCGAGTCCGTCGTACGTCTTAGCCCGGTCGTCATCCGTCCCGCATCAATATTGAATAGAAAAATCAAAATCCTTGAGATATTCCAACCATCTTCTCTACCTCATATTTAGCTCTTTTTGAGAAAATAAGTATTTCAAACTTTTGTGGTCTGAGTAGACCGTAAACTTTTCTGCATAGCGATAATGACGCCAAATTTTCAAGGCGAAAATGACAGCTACTAATTCCAAATCATGTACATGATAATTTTTCTCGTGACGCTTCAATTGTCTAGAAGAATAACAGATTACTTTTCTATTTTGCATGAGGACACACCCTAAGCCAATGCCAGATGCATCCGTATATACTTCGAATCCACCACCTTCCATCGGTAGTGATAGAATAGGAGCTATAGTAGGATGATTCTTAAGAGTTTGAAAACTTTTCTCACATTCCTCTGACCGGACAAAAGGATTTTCTTTTCTCGTGAGTCTAGTTAAAGGAACCGTAATCTTTGAGAAGTCCTTAATGAATTTCCTATAATAACTAGCTAGACCTAGAAAGCTTCTTACTTCTGATACAGTCGTTGACCGGCTCCAATTTCTGACAGCTTCGACTTTAGAAGGATCCACCGCAATACCTTCTTTTGAAATAATGTGGCCTAGGAATGAAACTTCCTTGAGCCAGAATTCGCATTTATTTAGCTTGGCATAGAGTTTATGTTCTCTAAGTGTTTGCAAAGCTATCTTCAGATGTTCTTTCTTTGTCTTGGAATGTATCAAGATGTCATTGATGAAGACGATGATGAATTGGTCCAGATATGGCTGGAAAATACTGTTCATAAGTTGCATAAATGCTGCTGTGGTATTTGTTAACCCGAACGGCATTACCACGAATTCATAGTGGCCATAACGACTTCGAAAAGCCGTTTTATAAATGTCTTCTTCTTTAATTCTAAGCTGATGATAACCTGATGTCACGTCCCGAGTGCGGAAGCTTACCCGCGGCGCGACAGTTCTTTATATAGAACCAAAGCGAGCTAGAAATTAAAGGATTCTCTTCCTTTGACAGAGTGCGCAAATATCTAAGTTTAGATTAACATTAATACAATAGGTTTGAGCTAACAATTATTACAACGTCCAAACTGAAATACAACACATTTATTCATTTAAAGCCTGAAATTACAACTGACACACTAAAGCCAACTTAACATTCTTGAAGGGATTACAATAACATAGTGGTAACTACTCTCATCACTCCGACTCATCCCCTTCTGTATTCTGGTCGGTCTCCAATTCACCTGAAATGTTAGAACGCAACTAGATGAGTGAATCGCTCAGTAGGATTTACCTCTCAAATTTTAACATGCTTTAAGTAAATTACAAGTTCAATTAATGCAAATAATCTATGCATGCAGACAGATAGATAATCAAGGAATTGAAAAAAATTCTCGATAAGAGCTGGATTCAAATTTCAATAATAGCAACATGTGATATCAAGCAGGGGATAACTGAACATAACAGGAATTCAAGCAATAGTAAGCAAGTTAAATCGAAGCATATATAACAATAATTGGCTATATATCAATTCATTCAAGTAACATTCGAGTCAAGTATTGCCCATTCGGGCCACGCAAGTATTGCCCATTCGGGCCACGCAAGTCAAGCAAGTCAAGTAGAGAGAGAGAGAGGGGTGGAATGTCTCAATCGAACAAGTACTCCGACGTAATGCTAGACACCGTCAAGATGGTCAATAAAACTCCCATGGGCACAAGTAGTTTCGGGTGCTCCTCCCAGGACCAGACCGGGCCCTATATGCATAGCATTAGTCATGTTTTTGACATCCACTCTCATTTATCATCTATAGCCAATATAGAATTTCAAGGCTTGACCAGTAGGAAAATATAAGGTGGATTTGGAATGGAATCTAAGGCGTATTTATACGTAGGAAAACACGGAAAACTGTGCGAGACTGGTATATAGTAGGAGAATTGATATTTTCAGAAGTGACATCCTTAAAGCGGGATGTCCTTCGTGGGAATTTACACGGTTCCTAGTGAATTGGCATGTGAATTGACGCTTGAGGGTTGGCAAGTATTTTAAAATTTTAACACATAATTATCCCAATTAGGTGCCCTAGGTTTACTGGTCCTTTATTTCCTTTAAATTTCATATATAACAAATTGGCTAAATTATCTAACTCATTTTGA
The DNA here is from genome assembly GCA_022559845.1 of Amorphophallus konjac. Classification (NCBI taxonomy): domain Eukaryota; kingdom Viridiplantae; phylum Streptophyta; class Magnoliopsida; order Alismatales; family Araceae; genus Amorphophallus; species Amorphophallus konjac. Next base: position 107,861,607 of record CM040123.1, read on the forward strand.
TTGTCATCATTCATATCATTTATATTTCTTGACCTTGCAAGACTAATTTATCTATATACGAAATCAGCAACTACAATTACATATGAACATCCCAAAGGGTATCCTTTAATTTCTGAATTTAGTCTGGGTTGACAGGGTTCTTAAACTGATTCAGTTTAATTAACAGGTTATATAATTATATATGTACAGTTTCTGATTAACTACGGTAATTATACCATTTATTCCCATGCTCCGTATGTTCTATATATATATGGATTAACTAACAGGTATTGTTTAATTGACTAACAGGTGTAAATATACAGTTTATCTGATTGGTTAACATGGGATTAAACTACTGTAAATTAACCGGATATGTGATGCTAAAGGATCTTCAATTAACGGAATAGCCCATTTAACTAACAGGTCAACCTAATCAAGACTAACATTTACTCTATTACAGATAACGCTAACACAGTGATATAACGATATCTCGTTATATATATATATATATATATATATATATATATATATATATATATATATATATATATATATATATATACTTGTTTTGCTAACAGGTAACTAACTATATCTTAATAGGTAATTACTGTAAGCGAGTGATATAACTCACAGATTAATAGTTTGCATGATTAGATAACAGGTAATTATTTTCCCCGGATATGTGATATATTATGATATATGTATATAATTTATCTAATTAACTATCTAACTGTCTGTAACACGGTTCAAGTAACTAAATAACAGGACGAATTGGTTACATGAAGTTTTGGTTTGAATATTGTGAACTTGCAAGTGTCGACATTAAGTGTCGACATTTACGCATGGGCACTATTCATTTCTAGATGCTGGACTACAGTACCATGTTTACGGGAGGTTTTGGTGTAATGTAAAAAGGTTTAACATGTGTTTATCTCATGAAAGTAACGTATCACTTCCTTATTTGATTTTTATATTTAATTTTTGATGGAGTTTGCCTACCAAATTTTGGGGTTAAGTTACTTACAATTTTTCATATTTTTACATATAATTTTTTTAGAAAAATCCCTTTTAATTAAAAAGTGGCACTATTCATCCGTTACTATTCATACTATTCATGGCACCAAAGGTGTCGACACTTCAAATGAAGTGTTTCACCAAGGTGTCTACACCTTGAAATTCAAGTGTCGACACCTTTGTCGACACCTTTAGTATGCATATAGTTTTAATCAGTTTAATCTAATTAGATGTTTTGATTTAATATAAAATGGTTTAACTGTGTTTAGTTAAAAATTAATTACTGTTCATGTGATTTAATTAACCATAAACTAACCAGTATTAACTTAACTGCTAACTAACTGTCATACGTTGAACTAACAGTTAACTGTATTAACTGTTAAAACTATTTCTAACTGACACCCAAGGTGTCGACACTTGGTGTCTACACCTAGCAAGTGCAAGTGTCGACACCGCATATGTGTCATTTGTTTAACTGTTTAATCTTAACAGTTAACTATTAATTATATATATATCCTTTATCTAATTAACTAACAGATAACTAAAAACTGACTAGAATTATTATAGCTAACAGGAACTATGTTAACTAACCAGTGATATATATTTTATAGTTTAGCTAATTCCTTAACAGGATCTTCTAGTTAACCAACATGAGCATCTAATTAACTTAACAGTTTATATAGTTTGGCTAACTGGTTGACATGATCAGCTAATTAACTAACATGATCTGTTAATTAACTAACATGAATATCCAACAAAATTATTTAGTTAATCACGGCAACTAATCAAGTTACACGTTTAAGGTATGAGGTCTCTGATTAACTACCAGGTGGAACGTTAAATATTAAATCATGGAATTCCTTACAGTTTGTTATATTTCTATTGTAGGATTTAGACGGGAGACAAGCGTAGCATGGAGATGAATTAATCCTAAATACTGCATGCTACTAATTAAAGGTTTGGTTAAAGTTTGAGAACACCTACCTCAGGTGAAGTACGCTGACTGGCAGAAAAAGACTTCCTCTGCAACAGCAACCTCTGCAGCAACCCTTTGCCACCCTCTGCAAATCCTTCGTAAGAAGCTCACAGGTGGGTAGCAGAGGAGGTTTTAAGAGAGTTTTGAGTGCTTAACCCAGCAGGATAGGGAGCCAGATCCGTGAAAAATGGATCTGGTGCCCTGCAAGTGTGTGCCAGGCTGGAGGGCACGAAAATGACGTTTTTAACGGATCTACTGTAATTATATATATATATATATATATATATATATATATATATATATATATATATATATATATATATATATGTTTTAGTTCAAGCACGTTTTGGTTTAGGTTTTACTATTTTGTGCAAAAAGAATGGGCGAGCTAGGAATTGAACCCTGGTCACTCAGGTTAGTGACACACTACTTAATCAACTACCCTAAGAAGTCACCTTATTAAAGAAATAATCGTTATATATGATAACTTCAAGGTGAAAATTGTTTAAAATTTTTTTTCTATAATTGAAAAACTAAATTATTTATGATTATTTAATTTTATATATATGAAAAACTAAATTATTTATGATTATTTAATTTTATATAATTAAAAAATTAAATTATTTATGATTATTTAATTTTATAAATCTAAAAATTTAAATTATTTAATTTTCTAAATAATTAGAAAATTTACTTATTAAATTATGAAAAATTGATTTCTTTGATTTTATAATTTGTGAAAATATAATTAGATATCTTTTAAATATGATATTTAAGTTTTAAAATAGTTTTTTTAACAATTAGGAAATAGCTTATAGCTTAAATGCTTAATAAATGTTATTAAATTCAGTTATTTCTATTTAAAATTAACAGGTGTTACACCTGATCTGAGGTCTATCTTAGAGAAATATTCTGCTCCTGAAAGCTGATCGAAGAGTTCATCAATACGCGGCAACGGATACTTATTTTTAATTGTGAGTTGATTTAGTCGCCGGTAATCGTTGCATAGCCTGAGAGAACCATCCTTCTTTTTGACAAATAGAACCGGTGCACCCCAAGGGGATGTGCTAGGTCTGATGAAGCCTTTGTCTAGTAATTCCTGCAACTGCATTTTTAATTCCTTGAGTTCTGTGGGGGACATCTTGTAAGGGGCTATAGAAACATGTGCTGCTCCTGGAATGAGTTCAATAGTGAAGTCCACTTCCCTCTCGGGTGGTAAACTGGGTAATTCGGATGGGAACGCATCGGGGAACTCACTTACAATAGGAATGTCCGCTAAGATAATCTCATTGGATTCGGTAATAATGACAGAAGCAAGAAAAGCTTCACATCCTTGCGAGATAAGTTTGCAAGCGTGAAGAGAAGATATAATAATAGGATGCTTCTTGTACTTGATGCCAAGAAAAGAGAATCTCGGAAGATCGGACTTTCGAAAGGATATAATCCTATTTCGGCAATTGAGATAAGCATCATGATCTACAAGCCAATCTACCCCTAAAATGGCATCATAACCTTTCATGTCAAGGCATACTATGTTTGCGGGGAGATTGTGACCTTCTACTATCACTTCGCTATTAGGATAATAGTCGGTAAGCTTTGTTCCAGAACCTAAGGGTGTGGTAATAGCGAGATCTGAAGGTAAGGGAACTGATGCAATTGATAATATTTTTGCAAAAGTAGTGGAGATAAAAGAATGAGAGGCACCAGTGTCAAATAGCACAAATGCAGGACGAGAACAAATTTGAAGAGTACCTTCCATAAGCCCACCATCCCTGGGCACTTCCTCTTCTTCTAAGACGGCATTGAGGCGAGCCTGCCTCCTACGTCCTCCACCAGATGATTGGTCCTTCATAAGGGGGCAATCAGACATGCGATGTTCCCTGCTTCCACAATGTAAACAAGCGCCAAGGCGTTTCCAACACTCCTCAGCCGAATGGCCGAATTTTTCACAAAATGTGCAAGCCGTGGCGACCTGCTCCTTCTCCTCCTTGACTTTCTTTTGCTTATGGGAACTTCCACCATTCCCATTCCTAGATCTCTTCTTACTATCACGGCTCTTGTAGGGCTCCGTGATGCTGAACTTTTCTTTCTTATAACGCCGATCTGTGCGTCGGCTAGACTCTTCTCCTTTCCCTTTTAATTTCTCGACCTTCTCTAAGGTCATTTCACATAAATACGCTCGTTGAACCATTTCCGCATAAGTACAGATGTTTTGGGTCCCGAGCTACTGAATGAAACCGGGCCGTAATCCGTCCATGAACCGATTAGCCTTCAATAAATCGGTGCTAATAAGATGCGGTGCGTAAGGTGCAAGCCTTGAGAATTACAGTTCATATTCGGCAACTGTCATCATCCCTTGCCGAAGAGCGGGAAACTCCATAGCCTTTCGTTCCTTTACGTGCTCAGAAAAGTACTTGGCACGGAATATGGTAAGAAAACCATCCCATGTATGAGGTGCATCGGCCGGAGGTGCCGGAACCGACTTCCACCATGTACGGGCATCTTTGTTGAGTTGGAAGGTTGCGAGACGCACCTTCTCTTGATCGGTGCACTGGATAACATCAAAGATATGATTCATTTCGTCTAGCTAGTTCTCTGCCTCGTCAGGATTAGAAGAACCATAGAAACGCGGAGGGTTTAAGCTCCGAAAGTTACGATGCAAGTCACCAGCCCTTGCTCCTGCGCCAGCTTGCGCCATGGTTTGTAATACCTGAGTGAGGCCAGCAACAGTTTGTTACATACCATTCCAATCTACGCGATGAGCCATGATAATAATAGGGTACCTGAGAGAAAAATAACAACTTGTTATTTCTCATGGATTTCGAAGAAAAATCAATCTTAAAGTTAATTAACTATCTTATCTCGGGTTCTACCCAATTCTCACATGGGTGTGGAAATTTCTTCCTTAGTTCATAGGTAGGGGTCCTTAAACCTTGGACTTATCCTATGACATGACACTTCTTCCTAAGTCCTGAGACTTAGGCTCTGATACCAACTTAACTGTCACGCCCTGAGACTTTATTATAGCGGAAGACTCGCTCGAGGAACGTGAACAGCCGGCATGGTAAGCCTCTTGCAAGTAAGAACGATCAGAGCACAAGGTAATCACACATAAGAATGTAATCGCACAATATTTACTCAACTTCAACTTTCATTAATAATCAAATCCAATATTCGAATATAAACACTAATTCAACTTCCATCATGCTAGACTCAAGAAATAAGAAATTACATAGACTCGATCTAAACAATGTAAACTTCCTAAGTCTTCGCTCATTCTTTATTCACTCTCGGATCCGCTACTTGAACACTCCGAATCCGAACCCGACTCATTTCCATTTCCTGAAAAAGAATGAAAATAGGTAATGAGCACACTTATCCAGTAGGTATCTTCGCATCAACATGAAGGCATCATTAAAGTAATTAACATTTTAGCTCTAGAGAAATAAGGTAAAATCACGCGAATGCGATCAATCATGCGATTAAACTAAAGTATGTAAGATAGAATGAGAGCAAGTATGAACTAGCAAGAATGTTATAAGAACATGATATGGCCTTTCATGAACAAGAATGTAAGAAGAATGTACTAGCAAGCCACATAATAATCACTTCAGTATCTTTTACTTATGAGCAAGTACTTCGTGAATTTCTGTGGAATATCAAGAAAGTCAAGTATCAATCATGCTGTATTGTGTTGTAGATTGTCACTTATTTATAAAGAAAGTACTCTCAGCGCAATGCGACGCCAGTAGCATCATACCCCATGGTTTATAATAGTATGTTTCCGACAATCAGCCGAGGGGACGAGCATAGAGCCCTTGAACACAATCAGTGCTCGATCGCATCTTCAAGTATAAATCAAGCTTTTTCCATGCATGTAACAATAAAGTATGGCCAAGAATGTACAATTCCAACAAGCTCTTGATAACAATAATTCAATGAATGAATGGTTTTAATAAGAATCATGAGAAATCAAGAATGACTTATACTATGTTATGCTTAGGGAAATAAATCGGCAGCATAGCGGTACATTCTTTATCTTCCATTCATTATATTAGGTTTCTTGATCAATATGATAAGTTCTAGATCATCAAGAGTCAATCTAGAAACCTTGGAATATCAATCCTTGGTCAAACCTCGGGTTAAAATACTCAAGCATTGTGACGGTTGTGTACTGGGCCGTTACATGATGTGACACTCCAGTATTGGGCCGTTACATTAGTCTGAATCCCAAACCAAGAAATCGGACTCAGTTGAATGTGACGGTCGTATATTGGGCCGTTACATGTACCTGACAGTCCAATATAAATCCGTTACACTACTGATAACCAGAAACATCGATAGTGTCATCTAATCACTTGGGTTTTAATGGTACAACCAACTCGGCGTCCTAGTGGGAATCCCAGGCTCGTGGAGAATTACGGAGGCCTTGAAACAAGATTTCCTAGTCCATTGGAAGGAATATCCAATAGAGAGGTCCTCATATCCATGAATAATGTTCCTATAGTGCAAAGTGAACTAATGGACAACATACCGGAATATGTGCCATGTACTTAAAGAAATGACTCTATTGATAGAGAGAATGTGTAACAATAGGAAATCATGATAAACCTCCGTCAACCCATCTTTGAAAAATCATGATTTAGATACAAAACTATAGAATTTTGGCACATGAAATTAACATAACTTAAAATAACTTAAGATACCTTCATTATGCAATTTCTATCATGAATCAGTAGATAATCTTAAAGACATGAAATTAGGTCAAAACTTAGATAACTAGGCTTATTTATAAGTTAAATTAACTAGTTTCCTATTCTGTCCACAGTTAACCTGACGGTCTAGAATGGGTGCGTCACAATGATTGTGACGGTCTATCGAGGGGCTGTTACACTAATGTAACGCTCCTGTTAAGGTGCGTCAGAGACAACAGAGTAGTTAAGATGCAGTAGAGGGTGTGACGGCTTATCGTAAGGTCGTTACAATCTGTGACGGTCTAAGTATGATGCGCCAGAGTCCCTGCTAACAGTATAATGAAACAAAAAGACTATGATTTGAAACCATGTCATGTTTTGAAAAGATTTAACTACACCAATCATGACAAAACGAAGTAAAGGTCATCTAGATGCATAGGTTGCAGTGAATTGACAAGATAATATCTTTGATCTTTGATTAGGGCTAAGAATATGTATGTATGCATGAACCCACTAAAATATGGAATTCATAGTCTACAATGCATGCAATCAAGTACAATCAGAGGGCTTTTATCCCTAACAAGATATTTTTGCCAATCATGAGATAACCTACACTTTTATCTGAGTTTTAAACTTCTAATTTGAGTCTGAAAGACGTGCCCTAGTTCTCCTTTTCCAGTGATTTTCCATCAACTTCCTACTGCTTTATCTCTCCAACCTCTTGTTCTAAAGATGTGAAATTTTGAGGGTAAGAAGATGAAACTAAGGTGAACAAAATGTTCTAAAGGATTGAATTCTAATTACCTCGTTTAGACGTCCTAATCTCTTGATCTTCAGGGGTCTTTTGCTCTGAATCCTGAGTTACTATGGTCGAACCAGCAACTTTGGAAGCTTCAATCTCCTTGGTTTCTTGATCTCCTAATATGAAATTTGGAGAACTATTAGTCTAAAGTATACTAAATAAAATCTTCTAAAGAACTTACTCGAAATTATATCTCCTTACCTTGATTCTTTACGAGCCAAAAGTAAGGGTCACTCAGTTCAGAACTAGGTCCTATTTATAAGGTTTTGAAGATTAGATTGATTCTAGAGTCCTTAATTTGCCAGAACCTAATCCCTAAGAGTCCTTAGTAATGTTATAAACTCTCCCAAGTCGATCTCTTGTAGATAAGTGTTGGGTCCCACAATCAATGACACCCAAAAGGGGGGTGAATTGGGTGATTACAAATTTTAAAGGAAACTCTTCCCTTTTTAACAAGTGTAATGAAACAACAATTAAAACATCAAATATGATGAACATGCAAGTAAGATTACAACCTATACTAACCCCCACACTAGACGACAAGACGAATGCTGCGTGGTGGAGTAAACTTCTTACAACAAGATTAAGGAAGTTGATTATGCCAATAAACAGATTCTCTCAATCTCACCATTCCCACACGATCATATAAGAGGATTCAACAATCAAACCAAGCCAACGCATAAAGCAAACCACAATGCACAAGGATTTTAAGGTGGTTCGGGACCTCGACGGGCTCCCTACGTCCACCCCTCACCAAACTAGGTGAGGCTTTACTCGGGGATAAATCCCCAATCGGAGACGACGCTCCAACCACACACGCAGGACGACGCCTGCACACACACACGGGGATGAGCCCCAGTAAACATACACACACGGAGACGATGTCTCCAACACGATCCAACAAGCGGATCAACAAAACGCATACACGCTGCGACAAGTGCAGCAAACCTCACACACACGTAGATCTAGGAAGACCTACGCACACACATGAATCAAATACGACACACACACATAACCACGGATCTAACAACGATCCACACACACACAAGTATGCAGTTTAAGAGATACAAATCTGAACTTTAAAACAAAATAAGACTCAGTTTAGAAAAACTCCTGATTTGGCTCTCCTTTGAATGTAGGCTGTTGATCTTGAATGTGGCTTCAATCTCCACTTGATCAAAGCTTTAATCCGGGCTTACTTGGCTCTTCCTTTTCTTGGACAGCACCCTCTTGATCTCCCTTGGATCTCTCTTGACTCCCCTTAGATCGATCTTGAAGGATGATGAAGGATTCTAGCACGAATGGATGTTGAAGCTTGATGTCCGATGCAGCTCTTCGATGTATATGATCTTGGGCTTTTATTCAAGCTCCTTCCTTTGGATTTCAGCTTCAGAGGAAGGTGGAATAGGGCTTGAAGGCTGCAACTCCGAACCTGCACACACAAAATAGAACTCCCTTTCTCTTCTACGAAATTTATCAAACACTTGTGCAGCACGATGACCGTTCTTGACGATCTTGGCTCGGATGTGGCTGAATCTCAATTTCGCTCGCAGCCAGTAGCAGAGGTTTGATTGGAACTTTGATTCCTCCTTCTTCCCTTCACATTCTCGCACACACCAAGGTGGAACAAGGGTTGGAGGTGGCTGCTGCGACCTGCACACACAAATGTTAGGAAGAAACCCAAAATCAGGACATACGAATTTCTCTTAGGGTTTTCATCCTCTTCAAGATGTTATATAGGCAAAGGGTGGTCAAGGGACAGCCATGGGACAAGATCCACATGTTATGGAGTGGATTAAGGACAGCCACACAAGTGTGGTTGGACCATTTGGTCGAAATGCCAAGAGTCTGCAGTCACGGCGCCGCCCAGACCAGAAAGAGTCGACCCTTGGGGTCGACCCTCGTGAGGGGCCAGATGGGCCAAACAGCATGGGTCGACCCTTGGGGTCGACCCTTTCAAGAACCCGTGCTGTTTTAACAATTCTGGCAACTGGGGTTTTCAAGGGTCGACCCTTGGGGTCGACCCTTGCAGGTCTGGTGAAGGAGCCCGCCGGGTCCTGAAAAATAATCACCAGGGGTCGACCCTTACAGATGGGGGTCGACCCAATGGGTCGACCCTTTCAGCTGGAGATGAAAGACCCACGGGGGTCGAGAGGTCCGATTGAAATGAAGGAATGGATAGACTTTGAAGAGTGTATAGACTTTGAAGAATGAATGGAGTTTGAAGAGTGTATAGACTTTGAGGAATGAATGGAGTTTGAAGAGTGTATAGACTTTGAAGAATGTGTGGAGTTTGAAGAGTGTATAGACTTTAAAGAATGTGTGGAGTTTGAAGAGTGTATAGACTTTGAATTTGAGCTAGCAGCCAACGTACAGACTTTGAGTCTGTGCAATCAGCCAACGCACAGACTTCTTGTTGCAGGATGTATAGACTTGCTGGCTGTATAGACTTGCTGATGTATAGACTTGCTGGCTGTATAGACTTGCTGATGTATAGACTTGCTGCTAAAGGATGTACAGACTTCCTGCTGAAGAATGTATAGACTTGCTGCTGTATAGACTTGATGTGCCTGCAACCAATGTATAGACTTGTTAATGGATGTATAGACTTTGATGTGCCTGCAACCAATGTATAGACTTGTTGTGTAGCAGCATAAGAGATGCATCGACTATATGAATGAACCAATGCAAGATATGAACAATGGTATGCACTGATGCATTGCTCATGCACACAACCTGTTCGATGAAATGACTAACTGCTTAAACAGATACACAATGACATCATATGTAAGCACAGTGTGACTTATAGTAGTTGCTATCATCAAAACCATAATAGTAATCATGGTGCACACGTATTCAATAATCTCCCCCTTTTTGATGATGGCAACACTGTGAGTCATTATATGGCAGAAATAGTCAAGAAGGCAAAGTTTATGACATATGTAACATGTGCAGCTCAAGATCCATGATAGTGAAGTATGTGAATGCAGATATGTATGCATGGAGAAGTAAAGTGTATGAATGCTATGCATAAACCCTCATCATAAATGAAGGTTCTCTCCCAATCATGAATCCCAAACATGAATCCAGCATGTTGTTCTCCCCCAATCATGAAACCAGCAAACATGAATCACATGAAATATTTCTCCCCCTTTGACATTATCAAAAAGCGGGGTAATGCCAATCATACTCCCTCATGAAGACGAAACAGAGGAGAGGCACATTGTAGCATGATAAATGTGCAAGGAACAGTAACCGACATTTGAAATTCTGATGAACAGGAGTAAGTTATAAATAAGTGGGTTCATGGAATGTATGGGAAACACCAATTGTTGGCTAGAGAGGATACCAAATGTTGATTACTTGGATGTGCCCAATTTTTCTCCCCATTTGCCAAGCAAACACAAGAATTTATTGAGCAAGTAAATAGCATGGGAAGTCCACTCAATTTTTGGTTTTCAATATTTTCTATATTTTTAATTTTTGATTTGTGGTTTGAAATGTATGAGATGCAACTTATGCAAAGGATGACATGTAAGATGCATACACAAGCAAACAAATAGATATATATATGTACATGCAACACAGCTCCCCCGTACTTATTTAAGAGGGGATGGGTATAGGAAAGATGCAAGAGAGTCATGATAATCGGAATAGACATGTGTAGCACATGGGAGATTTTCCAATCATATAGGAGATTAATGCAATTGCTAATGCAGTCAATTAACTTTCTGAATACATATTAAATCAAATTCTCAGATGTGTAAGTGAGTAACATGAAAAATGATGGTTTCAATATGGATATTTAGATTTTCAGATCAACACAGGGAGACATTTTACAGACTGCACTTCAATTTTGAGAACAGCGTATTGGAGGCTACGCTCTATCACAATTGAGTTTTCACCAACATTTTTTCATCTCAACCAGTATCACATGATAGTCAGAATTTTTCAAGAGTGATCAGGTCCAAAATGATTCCTTTTTACGCGAGTAGACGCATGGAGCTCATGCCAGAATCCCGGTTACTTAGAATACTGAACCATCTCACCTCATTTTGAACAGAGGTACTAGTCCATACTTTTCAGATATGAACCACATCACGTCTCAGGTGACATGTGCCCAGTTTACTCAGTGAGACCAAGCATTGCTCTGCCGTTCATTTTTATTTCAGATTTTTCAACAAAGATAGGTAGGCAGCTTTTTCCTCAACTGTCTCTTCAACATACATGCAGCAAGTTTAACATCTCAAGAGTGTTGAAAAGAAATTCATATATCCTTATCTTTAACACTCATTTTCATATTTTGTGCATGAAATGTGCGAATTTGATTCAGCATGTATACCGAAAATATCATGAATACATAACAATACAACTCCCCCTAAATAGATGCACTTTTACTCCCCCCAAAGTGTACAACATGAAGCACACCGATAATGACTTCAAATGCAACATTATTTATCAAGAAAGCATAAGGTCATAGAAATTTCAAGGATGGGGGTGAATAGCATATACTAACACACAAGCACACATTGGGAGTTTGCATGCGAGCAATGTGATGTCAATTTGATACCAATTGAATGGATGCCAAAAGAATGAACTAAGTGCGACTAATGCATGAGTTCTAATGCAATGCAGAAATTAACATGGGTGCAAAGTGTGTGTTTTTGTTTTTCATTTGAGTGAACTAAATGCACCTAATGCATTGGATTCCGATGTATGTAGCCTATAGCTGTATGAGAATGAAAGACAGGATGCAAAAATAAGATGAAAGCTTTGATTTCCAAGCCAGTGTGACAGAAATCTTATTGAATTCATCCTCATTCAATCCATGAATCAGCAAACATTATTTATGACAAGACCTTTATGAATAAGGGTGCATAAATGATCAAAAGTAAGCAATGCAACCCAAATTTCAGAATTGTTCAAAAATAAATTTTCAAAGATCTTTCACAAGTTTTGAAATGAGAGTTCATCAAAAGTCAAATGTATGATCATTTAATCACAAACATATTTTAATTCACATAACTCATCTCAGGGATTCATTCAACAATTAATCAATCACAAGCCAATCATGATCTGGTACGAGGCGGAGATTTTAGTCCAAAGACCTAACTCAACGCATAGGGAATGCTTCCAAGTGTATATAATCCACTCTTTCACAAACGCCATTTGATATACCAGACACGTAATTCAATTCAAGTGTCATTCAATAACCAACCACTTCATGCACATCTCTCAGGATTTTCATTTTGTTAAATCAATTAGTGTGTTCATCACATCAACCTAGATTCAACCAATTTGTCACAGCGTGCTAGTAAATGACAACTCAAGTTTTTAGAGTCAACACTTGTCATCTAAAGGTATCACCGAGTGACAAAAGGCCATTGTATGAGTTGATAAGGATGAATTACCTTGTTTCAGGAGACAAGAATGGAAGCCTTCAAACATTGAGATTGCCAACCTCACGGAGGTTGATATTTCAGATTTTGCTTTCTTACCTTTGCCTTGAGAATCCTTTTTCTTCCAAGTCTTTCACCTATTGAACCCATCCTTCATTAACAGAGATGCACACTTTTCATACCATATCTTGGTTACTATCAAGATCACTTCCTATCTCCTGGTGGTGAATTGAGGAAATTTTTATCATTTTCATCCTTGCAAGGTATTCCTCATTTGATTCAAACTTGGTCACGGCCAGCCCATCAGCATTTAGATTTTGGGAGTGTAATCTGCATCTAAGAACAACAAGAATTGATTTGTCAATTTTGATTCAAATTTATTAACTTTGGCATCACAAATTATTTTAACAACCAAAATCCTCTAGGTAGCTCAAGATACAGTGCATGACTCATGTGTGAACCTAAGCATTGAACTCATATGGTGAATGTGGTTGCTCCCCCTTAGTGTGTGCAAGAATGTAAGATGTTCAGTAATAATCTAATGTCATATGCAGTCTTTTAAGTAAACGACTCATAGTACCAGGCGGAGAACTTAGATCCAAAGATCACCTCACGCGTAGTGATAGTTTTCAGACAGGCTTGACCTGCCCTTCCACATGTCACCATTTGATATATTGTGTAGTTATGGATGATGAAGGTAGGAGGATTGCTGTGCATTATGACATGAATTCACAATGTTCAACTATAGCATGACAGAGTGTGAAAGGGTGTATGCAAGCTCAACAAATGTAGTGAATTTTATTGATGGTTTTAAAGCACCACTTCAACAAGATGTATATGAGGATGATATGCACAAGTGTATGCAACTATCTATGGATGGAATGCATGAACAAACATGTGCATTAACACAAGACAATTCAGCACAATATGAATCAAATAATGACATAATTACTGAAGAGAGTGAGAGGGATATCACCTGAATTTCTAAATTTCAGTTTTAGTTTTTCTTTTAACCTGATTTATCCCACTTGTGTGCCTTACCTTCGTGATAAAAATAGATTTCATACTTTACATTCCCAAGGCACACCTGTAAAACAAATTCCTCATTTGACATTCTTAGGTACCCAAACCATCTTGGGTCCTTGTGGGTTAGCAGCATCTTTGGCACGTGGCTTTCACTTCATAACAACATTCAAATCATCAATTTTCTTCAGAGAACAATCATGCACCATATGTCCAAATTTACCACAGTAGTTGCAACATGACTTTGAGTTCTTAGAAGCACGAGGATTCTTTGAAGCATGTGATTTTTTGTTCCACTCTTGTTTCCCATTTGCAAAAGGTTTCATTCTTTTCCTACATGCTTCTAAATCATCATTCTTTCTCATAAAATAATAATGCATGTCATGTCCATGTTTTCCACAATAAAAATATGAGAATTTCTTTCTAGGTGGTTGTGTGTGTGTGTGGAAGAAGTATGTTCAACATGCATGGAGATGCTAGCAATATTTTTGGATTTTTGATGCATGTTGATTTTCTGATTTTTGTTTTCTTTTTGAAGCTTTTGGACATTCACATTATTTTTCTGATTTGATTGGGTTCTTGATACAGTGGGTTACTGGGAGTAAGATGTGAAGGTGGTAGGTGCACAATTGTCATGAACAAATGAAGTATATATTTTACTTTCAAATTTCTTTTTGTTCACAGGATTGAACCCCAGCCCTTCTCTTTGAAAGTTTACTTTCATTCCCAACAGTTTATCCAAGTTTTCTTGACCATTGACAAATCTAGATAAAGAAGCATTCAAATCAGAAATTTCTTTTTCAAGTGATGAAATGTGCAATTCATAGGAAACCATCTTATTTTCACAAGTCTTGACTTGTTCATGTAATTGGGTGTTGATGATTTTGTAGGTTTCCATTTCTTGTTTCATCACATGCATTTCTTCACATTGATCAACAAGCAAACTTTTTCCTTTTTCAAAAATAAGCAATCTTTCAGAAATGGTATTGTTCAATTCCTTCAGTTTCTCACTTTCCATTTCAAGATTTTTATCATGAGCAACCTCATATTGACCATTGTTCATAAAACTAACTCTCTCTCTCATCTCTTTGTTTTCATTTCTCAAAGAAGAGATTTGATCTTTGTGAATTTCAATGTCGAACACATGATCATCAATCAATTCCTTCAAGTGTGAGCATTCTTTACAAGGAGAATCACATTTATTTTGACCAGCATTCTTTTTCAATTTTTTGTTTTCTAATTTTAACTTCTTGTGTTTTTCAGCGAGCTCATCATATGCATTTAACAGTTCTTCATAGCTAAAATCATCTTCACAATCGGAGTCAGAATTTATCCTTGAGCTTGATCCACTTTGCTGATCACTCCCTTGATCACTCGTGCCCGCTACAAGACATCTGTCTTTATGCTCTTCCTTGATGTCTGCCAATCCATCCAGTATTTCCTTCGCGGATCTGCACTGGGAGACAAAGGGGAAATAGTTAGAATCAACTGAAGCAATAAGCAACTTCAAAACCAAGCAATTTTGATCATGTTTGTGCTTTTGATTTTCAGTCCAGACATTTTTATCTTTAGGCAATTCATGAGGACCATGTGAAATAAGCTTCCATAGCTTAGATTCATATGAATTGACTAGACTAAACATTCTTCCTAACCACAAATCAAAATTACAGCCATCAAACATGGGTGGTGAGTTCAAGGTGTACATCATGGTGGTCATTGATCCGGATCACTCTAGATCGTTAGATCTATGAAATTAGAGCCTTAGCTCTGATACCAATTGTTGGGTCCCACGATCAATGACACCCAAGAGGGGGGTGAATTGGGTGATTACAAATTTTAAGGAAACTCTTCCCTTTTTAACAAGTGTAATGAAACAACAATTAAAAGATCAAATATGATGAACATGCAAGTAAGATTACAACCTACACTAACCCCCACACTAGACGACAAGACGAATGCTGTGTGGTGGAGTAAACTCCTTACAACAAGATTAAGGAAGTTGATTATGCCAATAAACAGATTCTCTCAATATCACCGTTCCCACACGATCATATAAGAGGATTCAACAATCAAACCAAGCCAACGCACAAAGCAAACCACAATGCACAAGGATTTTAAGGTGGTTCGGGACCTCGACGGGCTCCCTACGTCCACCCCTCACCAAACTAGGTGAGACTTCACTCGGGGATAAATCCCCAACCGGAGACGACGCTCCAACCACACACGCAGGACGACGCTGCACACACACACGGGGATGAGCCCCAGTAAACACACACACACGGAGACGATGTCTCCAACACGATCTAACAAGCGGATCAACAAAACACACACACGCTGCGACAAGTGCAGCAAACCTCACACACACGTAGATCTAGGAAGACCTACGCACACACATGAATCAAATACGACACACACACATAACCACGGATCTAACAACGATCCACACACACAAGTATGCAGTTTAAGTGATACAAATCTGAACTTTAAAACAAAATAAGACTCAGTTTAGAAAAACTCCTGATTTGGCTCCCCTTTGAATGTAGGTTGTTGATCTTGAATGTGGCTTCAATCTCCACTTGATCAAAGCTTTAATCCGGGCTTACTTGGCTCTTCTTTCCTTGGAAAGCACCCTCTTGATCTCCGTTGGATCTCTCTTGACTCCCCTTAGATTGATCTTGAAGGATGATGAAGGATTCTAGCACGAATGGATGTTGAAGCTTGATGTCCGATGCAGCTCTTCGATGTATATGATCTTGGGCTTTTATTCAAGCTCCTTCCTTTGGATTTCAGCTTCAGAGGAAGGTGGAATAGGGCTTGAAGGCTGCAACTCTGAACCTGCACACACAAAATAGAACTCCCTTTCTCTTCTGCAAATTTTATCAAACACTTGTGCAGCACGATGACCGTTCTTGACGATCTTGGCTCGGATGTGGCTGAATCTCGATTTCGCTCGCAGCCAGCAGCAGAGGCTTGATTGGAACTTTGATTCCTCCTTCTTCCCTTCACATTCTCACACACACCAAGGTGGAACAAGGGCTGGAGGTGGCTGTTGCGACCTGCACACACAAATGTTAGGAAGAAACCCAAAATCAGGACATACGAATTTCTCTTAGGGTTTTCATCCTCTACAAGATGTTATATAGGCCAAGGGTGGTCAAGGGACAGCCATGGGACAAGATCCACTTGTTATGGAGTGGATTAAGGACAGCCACACAAGTGTGGTTGGACCATTTGGTCGAAATGCCAAGAGTCCACAATCACGGCGCCGCCCAGACCAGAAAGGGTCGACCCTTGGGGTCGACCCTCGTGAGGGGCCAGATGGGCCAGACAGCATGGGCCGACCCTTGGGGTCGACCCTTCCAAGAACCTGTGCTGTTTTAACAATTCTGGCAACGATTCAGGGGTCGACCCTTGGGGTCAACCCTCGAGTGAATGGGTCGACCCTTGGGGTCGACCCTTGCAGGTCTGGTGAAGGAGCCCGCCGGGTCCTGAAAAATAATCACCAGGGGTCGACCCTTACAGATGGGGGTCGACCCAATGGGTCGACCCTTTCAGCTGGAGATGAAAGACCCACGGGGGTCGAGAGGTCCGATTGAAATGAAGGAATGGATAGACTTTGAAGAGTGTATAGACTTTGAAGAATGAATGGAGTTTGAAGAGTGTATAGACTTTGAAGAATGAAAGGAGTTTGAAGAGTGTATAGACTTTGAGGAATGTGTGGAGTTTTAAGAGTGTATAGACTTTGAAGAATGTGTGGAGTTTGAAGAGTGTATAGACTTTGGATTTGAGCTAGCAGCCAACGTACAGACTTTGAGTCTGTGCAATCAGCCAACGTACAGACTTCTTGTTGCAGGATGTATAGACTTGCTGGCTGTATAGACTTGCTGATGTATAGACTTGCTGGCTGTATAGACTTGCTGATGTATAGACTTGCTGCTGAAGGATGTACAGACTTCCTGCTGAAGAATGTACAGACTTGCTGCTGTATAGACTTGATGTGCCTGCAACCAATGTATAGACTTGTTAATGGATGTATAGACTTTGATGTGCCTGCAACCAATGTATAGACTTGTTGTGTAGCAGCATAAGAGATGCATCGACTATATGAATGAACCAATGCAAGATATGAACAGTGGTATGCACTGATGCATTGCTCATGCACACAACCTGTTCGATGAAATGACTAACTGCTTAAACAGATACACAATGACATCATATGCAAGCACAGTGTGACTTATAGTAGTTGCTATCATCAAAACCATAACAGTAATCATGGTGCACATGTATTCAACAATAAGATCTCAAAGTTCTAATCTTTTTGCTCATTCTTTCTTTCACGGAACTGACAGGATGTAACGCATCAAGATTGGTGCGTTACATGGCTGTGGTGGTCGCACGATACACCGCTACATCCAACGTGCACAGAGATCAACATCAATCAAACTCTTTCGTTAATTATCCATATTATTATCCATAAAAATGGTATTTATCCTTAAAATACGTAAATAGGCTAAATGACCTTCTAGAATATGGGCCAAACTTAATGGGCTTGGTCCTTAAACCTTTTGGATTTTATTTAAATAGGCTAGGTTAATTATTTAACATGAGTGGGCCTTATAATGACTTATTAATCTAATAATTCTTTTATTAGTCTATTTAGACTTTATAAATTCCTAATAAATTCCAAAAAAATTTATAAATAATCCAAAAACTATTATATAAATTCTGGGGCACTACAGTCTTCGTCAGTCTATCCACCAGTAACCAGATACAATCCTGTCCACTGGATGTCCTTGGTAACCCATCCACGAAATCAGTGGTCACGTGGTCCCACTTCCACGCAGGAATCTCCAAGGGCTGAAGTGTACCTCCCGATCATTGGTGCTCCGCCTTCACCTGCTGACAAATCAGGCACCTAGCCACAAACTCTATAACATCTCTCTTCATACCCGGCCACTAGAACTACCTCTTCAAATTCTGGTACATCTTCGCTGATCAGGGGTGCATGGCATACCGACTCCCATGAGCCTCTCGCAACACCGCGCACCTCGTCTGCTCCTCGACTGGGATGTACAACCTACCTCAAAGCCTCACAGCTCCATCCTTACCAAACTCCACCTCAGCCATCGACAAAATTTGGGGTAGCTTAGGGTCCGCACGCTGAGCCTCAGTCACCTGACGATGAATAGCTGGCGTGATAGTCAAGCTCGCAAGGACAGCCGAACCCTGATCTTGAGAGATCTTGAGCCTAAAAGTCATGGCCGGCACCTGCTCCCATAACCTCCAATTCCTTAACAACATCTGACTGACCACCACCTTCCTGCTCAAGGCGTCAGCCACGACATTCATCCTGCCAGGCTTATACGACAGAGTAAAATCATCATCCTTCATGTACTCCATCCACCTCCTCTGCCTGAGGTTAAGATCCTTCTGGGTAAACACATGCCTCAAAATCTGATGGTCAGTGAACATCTCAAACTTCTCACCGTACAGATAGTGCCTCCAAATCTTCAGAGCGAAAATCACCGCCGCCAACTCAAGATCATGAGTAGGGTAGTTCTCCTCATGTGGCTTCAACTGTCGAGATGCATACGCCACAACTCCACTGTGCTGCATTAGCACAGCACCCAAACCTACCCTGGAAGCATCTGTACACACCACAAAACCTCCTGATCCAGAAGGCAACACCAACACCGGAGCGGTAGTGAGCAATCCCTTCAGCTCCATGAAGCTCTGCTCACACTCCTCCGTCCAAACAAACGGCACATCCTTCCGCGTAAGCCTGGTCATCGGGGCTGCAATACGAGAAAAATGCTGGATGAATCTCCTATAATAGCTTGCGAGCCCCAGAAAGCTCTGAATCTCCATGACAGAACTCGGCCTCGGCCACTGCACCACAGCCTCGACCTTGACCGAGTCCACGGAAACACCATCACCAAAAATCACATGCCCCAAAAAGTGCACCTCACTCCAAACGGCATCACCAAGAACTCGTAATGCCCATACCTCGAGCGAAACGCCATCTTCTCCACGTCGGACTCTCGAATCTGCAGCTGATAATAACTCGATCTCATGTCAATCCGCGAAAACACTTGGACCGACTAAAGCTGATAGAACAAGTCATCAATCCGAGACAACAGATACTTGTTCTTAACAGTCGCCTGGTTCAACTGCCGATAGTCAATGCACAGCCTCAGACTATCATCCTTCTTCTTTACAAACAACACCGACGCACCCCAAGGGGAAAAGCTAGGACGAATGTACCCCTTGGCCAGCAACTCCTGCAACTGCGCCTTCAGCTCTCTCAACTCCGTAGGCACCATACGATAAGGGGCCTTCGACATAGGCACCATACTAGGTACCACCTCAACCACGAAATCAATCTCTCGCTGTAGTGGCAACCCTGGCAACTCCTCGGGAAAAACATCAGAAAACTCGCACACAATCAGAATGTCCTCCACGTCCAGACACTGCCGATCGACCAAAACCACAGAAACGAGAAAACCTTGACAACCCGTGTCAAGCAATCTACGAGCCCTAATAGCCGAAATAAGAAAATGGGAGGAGAAAGACCGGATACCTTGGAAATAAAAGGTGGGTCCACGAAGCTGCCGGAAGTAGACCCTCTTCGAGCCGCAATCCACCATGGCATGATGGGCCTCGAGCCAATCCATACCCAAGATCACATCAAAGTCTTGAAGAGGCAATGCATAAAGCCTGGCCGGTAGGTTCTGCCCATCCACCCACACAGGCACCTTCTCGAAGAAGTACGGGGTGAGCATGAAATCACCGGTAGGCAACTCCACTACCGGGTCACAGGACACCTCAGTCGCCGACTCCTCGGCACTCTGAGCGAAATCCTCTGAAATGAACGAATGAGACACACCAGAATCGAACAAAACTCGAGTCACGCAACCAAAAATTAGAATAGTACTTTCCAACAACTGGGACACCTCAGCCTCTGCTCTGGTGATGTGGGTAACTCTACCTTGGGATCTCTGCCTCCCTGCAGTGGCTGACCGAGTCAACTTAGGATACTGACCCTGCTGCTGGTACTACTGCGACTGCGATGACATCTGCTGGGGCTGGAACTGCTGCTGTTATTAAAACTCGTGCGACTGATGCGGTCTCTGCGGATAGTCACGTGCCATGTGCCCTGGCTGGTCACACCTAAAGCAAACCACGGGTGCCGTACACTGCCTGCCTGGATGAGAATTGCCGCACTGAGGACACCCACCTCGAGAACCACTCACTGAACCCTGGCGCTAGAACTGGGTAGGCTATTGAACACTACCCACCGATTGCTGCCCCTGATCCTTACGATCTCGGCGCCTCCTGCCAAAACCAGCTTCCTTGAGCAACTTCTTGAGCTTCGATCCCAGAGATGACGAATCTGCTGCTGACGCCCCGGACGGGGATGTCCATGAACCACATGCTAAAATCTGAACAGAACTCTGCTGCTACACGGATGTTGACTGACCAAAACCCATCTGCACCTGACCTGCACTGCTCTAACCTTGAACCTTCTGCATATCTCTCTCTAACGCCGTCGCTGATTTGTAAGCCGCATCCAGGTTGGTCAAACCTGATGCAAGCAAAGGATGCCTCAACTCTAACCTCAAACCCCCGACAAACTGCTCGGTCCGCACCATCTCATCTGCCACAATGTGCGGTGCATAACGGCCCAGCTCAATGTGTTGTGCCCCTGTCGTTTTGATGATTGGTTTTGATGTGAGTCAAACACTGTGAGTCACCATGCGATGTTCAGTCATTTTGTCAGATCATAAAGCATTCATATATATACATCTGTAAGGTCCATGCATTTTCCTGTCATACGTTTAGTCATGGTTTAAGGTCTATGCATCATTTGCTTTAAGTGTTCATCTGTCATATGACCTCGGTGCATTAATAGTAGCTACATGCCATAGCACGATTGCATTGAGCATATAGTCTGTGCACTCGTCTGTACTTCGTTCATGCATATACAGTGTCTTGCACGTAAAGTCTTTACATGGTGCATTCATGCATATAAAGTCTATAAACTCTGTTGCATACAGACGTAAGGCAATGTCATGTACTCATAGTCCATTCATGCACACGCATAGTCTGAGCATTGTGCGTTCATGCATAACTGCAGACTTAGCAAGTCTGTACAACGTCTACATATTGCACATTCAAAGTCTGTACAGCCAGTGCATCTCTTGATTTCAAGTCTATACATTATTGCATCATGTGCCTTATGCATATAAAGTCTGTACATCATATGCATAGTCTGTACAACTCCATCATCTCACTTAGCATCTAAGGTCGTGTGAACATTGCATCAGCTAAGTCTATACATTGCTCCGTCTCACTCAGCGTCTCATGTGCATAAATCAAACTCTATGCATTGCTTGTTAAAGTCAGTCTCACTTAGCGTCTCACTCAGCGTCTCATGTGCATACGCAAAGTCTGTACAGCCAATGCATCCTGCGTCTCACTCAGCGTCACATGTGCATATGCAAAGTCTGTACATCCACCAGCTGAACTGAGCAAGTCTATACATCGCCACTTGTTCATGCATATGGGCAAGTCTACACATTGATAAGTCTCGCACACATACAAAGTCTATACATCGCATCGCATGCACATTGTATCTGTCAAGTCTATACATTGTCTAGTCGCACGAACATAAGTCTAAACATTCATGGCATAGTCAGCACATTGTTTGCTAACAAGTCTGCACAAGTCTATACATCCGCATGCTAGCAAGTCTGCACAAGTCTATACATCCACATGGTATCAAGTCTACACATTCAAAGTCATTCGTCGTGCCTACTTTGGTACCAAGTCTATACATTGGTTGCTGCATGGTCATCGAGTCTGCACACTAATGGCATGTCAGTGATACATAAAGTCTGTACAGCCATGCACTGCTTCGCTTGCATAAATAGAGTCTGAGCAGGGTTCAGTGCTATTTGTGCATAGCTACATCACAAAGTCCATGCAGGACTTGTACGAAGCATAACCAAGTTAGTGCATCCATTTCTAATGTACATACTTTGCTTATTCAAACTGAAAATAATTTTAACCTGACA
Organism: Amorphophallus konjac; assembly: GCA_022559845.1. NCBI lineage: Eukaryota > Viridiplantae > Streptophyta > Magnoliopsida > Alismatales > Araceae > Amorphophallus > Amorphophallus konjac. The sequence goes on from CM040123.1 coordinate 107,884,571, forward strand.
GGACTTATACTCGAGGAGCTAAATGAGGGCACGTGATCCAAGAATCCAGGATTGTGACACGTGTAGTGCAGCAGGCTGAAATGCTGCCACATGGTCAAGGCTCTCTGGGCGGGAATCTGGAAGCCACACGCCCTCCTACCTGCTGCTGCTATAAAAAGAATAGTGGTGTTCGAGAGCAGGAAGATGGTGATAAAAAGGAGCAGAGAGTGAATTAGAGCCTACACGATCCAGAAGAAGGAAAAGATCAGAAGAAGAAAGAAGAGTGAGCCTGAGCAGAAGAAGAATAGAGAGAGCAGCAGAGAGATCGAAAGAGAAAAGACAGAAGAAGAGAAAAGAAAGAAGAAGAAGAAGAGCAGAGAGAAGAGTAGACAGTGAGAAGAAAAGAAAGGAGGGGCAGAGAGGCAGAGTGTGAAAGCAGAAGAAGAAAAAGAGAAAGAGAGAGAGAGTTCATGGAGAAGAAGAAAGAAGACTTTATTGAAGATCTGTCTACTGGACCGTGGATCAAATCCAGGCCAGTTAGCTCCATGGGAGCCACATCTATGTTATTATCCTTTACAGCTTTCAGTCGCTGTGTTTTTATCATTTCTTGTTTTTATTTTTATTTGATCACTATGTTTTCCGATTCTCTGGTTTGAGATCGGGGTTCCTCCTGTGGTCTCAGGAGAAGGGAGATATGTTCTCCGGTTGCAAGTGACGGCGTGCCACTTGTGGGTTCCCTCTGGTCTCAGAGGAAGGGAGTCTCTGACTCCGGGTTTGCAGGTAGTGGTTGCTACCTGTGGGTTCCCTCCTGGTCTGGAGGAAGAGAGACGTTAGCCTCTGGTTTCTAGTGATTGTGTGTCACTAGGGTTGCCCTCCGGGTTGGAGGAAGAGGGGAGGTTGTTCCCCTGGTCAAGCTGTTAGGCAGCACCTGTTTGTAGATTGAGTCTGCGGTTCTAGCTTTTGCTAGTGGAAGCCTCACTCCGGTTTGGAGTGAGGGGTGGACGTAGGTCTGTGGACCGAACCACCTAAAAAATCATCTGTGCAATGGGTTGATTGCTTTCCTTAGCTTCCGCTAGATGCATGGTTAAAATCACGATTTAATTGCTTTTCATTCACGGTTGATGAATGCTTGAGTTCGATTTAGTACCGAAGTAAGTTCACTGATTGTGCAAGTTAAGTCTTCGAAAGAAATTCACATTGAGCTGTTTGATTGCACAGTTACTGTTTGGTTGAACACTTCACAATTTTTCAGTTTCGGTAGAACTGAACTTGTTATCAATTCACATCTCTGAGTGTTCTAAGGTTTTTAATTTGGGCAATTTTATAGAGGGATACATTCACCCCCCTCTGTATCCATCGCACCGATCCTTTCACAATGAACCTGGACCTGTACTGCATCACTGTCATGTCACCCTGGACCAGCTCCAAGAACTTGCCCAGCTTCTGCGATCTGAGGAAGGATGGACAAAAAGCACGCTCGAAAGCCGGGAGGAACTCCTGCCACAAGATCTGCCGAAGGGGACGAGACTGGAATACTACTCCCCACTCTGACGTCCACCACACCCGGGCTGGCCCCTGCAATCGATGCGTAGCCAACACCACCCTCTCCTCCTCTGGACACTCCATCAAACTAAACACTCGCTCTAGGTCATCTAACCACTCCCTGGCCACCTCTGGATCCGGCTGCCCGCTGAAAGTAGACGGTTGGTACTGCAAGAAATCCCTCAGCGCGTGACCACTTCGAGAGGATGAGCCCTCACCAGCATCACCGCCCTGCTGCTGCTGCTGAAGAACATACTGATACCTGCCCCAGAAGAACTCCTCTGGTTCGGGAACTCTCGCCCCTTCAACTACATCTGCTGGAAGCTCTGCTCTACTCTGCCTTTCCTGGCCCCCACCTGACTCTCCCTGCCGGGAACGAGTCGCTCTCCTGGGCGCCATAACACTTGCCTGCTAACAGAAACAAACAACATGATTAATAAAAACACGCGGAGCCCTACGCCAGTCGCCAACTGTACAGGACACTCATAGACCTTCTAGACCACTGCAATCATTTGAAGTTCTTATGTACTTCCACAACCTTCGCTCTGATACCAACAGTGGCAACCCGGGATCCGAGTACCGGAAAGGAACCGGCCCGTCTCGAATGTCGGCCCGCCAACCCACGAGCCCGAAGACTCGGAAGGGTAAAAAGGAATGGTGTGGGAGTACAATAGAAACTGAAACAACTGCAGAGATAGCACAATAATCAAAATAAAATGCACAGCAGATATAAATAAGTAAATAAACTGATACAAGGTCCAGCGTATCTCGTGTCCAAATAACGTACATTCAACAGAAGGAAAAGTACAACTACACGGGGCATACCCCGGCCCTGGCAGACTGGTGACTAACCCAGACTAGAAGAACCGCGTTGAAACTCTGCCGCACCTCTCGACGACCCCGCCTCACCTGAAAAGCAGGGGTGAGCCTCATTTCATTGGCCCAATAGGGATCCCTGAGACCCCCACCGCACAATGAGGAAAACGAGGTGAAAAGACGCGAACAATCACGGAAAGTAATGCTACCTAGCAGGAGCACGGTAGAACCAACGAGCAGTAATAAATAAACAGAAAAGCCATCTAACTAACCGTACCGTATAACCGAACCTCGGTCCGTCATAACTCGAGTCCGTACCTGCCAGTAGACAGGAGCACCGCCCACTAGAAGAACGACCGGATGGGTCCCCTGACGTCTTACACCACATCACAAGTGTCTAGCTACGATGCCCCAAGCGTAGACAAAGACACACTCAGTAACCAGTACCACAAATAAGGACTAGCTGAGGTCGCGCTCGTCAGCGCGGGCCCGAAGCCCTCAGCCCCGTGTGCACACTCAGACCATACACCCTAGGCGTATCCTCTAGGTGGTTATTCCCCCGAAGCCCGGACTCGGCTGTGCTTGGGGGCCCTACGTTAACCAGCCTAACAACCGTCTCTCTCGGGTCAGCCGCTCCACCACTCCCGGGTGGGTCAGCACCGCGTGCCGTAAGAAGGCTACGACTAGTGGACGTGTCACCGGAGGTAAGACTCAACTCACGAAAATCACGGTCAAAGAGAATCAGGACTGCAACCCACTTGGTGCAGCCCAGCGCCTGGCAGTCCTACCTTGGGCCGCCACACAGACTCTAGCGGCCCAGCATTGGTCCGCCACATAGACTCTAGCGGCCCAACCTTGGTCCGCTAGAAGGTGAGTCACAATGAGCTTGGCGGTCCCATCTCAGTCCGCCACGATGCTCTAGCGGCCCAATCTTGGTCCGCTAGACTCGCTCTGGCGCCCGTACCTACGGCCGCTAGAGGGCACGTGACCCCAACGGTCAAAACACAAGCCCCGAGGCGCAACGGTCAAAAACGGAGTTAGCGGTCGAAGCTTCGGCCGCCACCCTAGTTGGCGGTCTATCGAGAGGCCGCCAGCCGATGAAAACCCCTGCCGACAAAACAGTGCCCTGTGGCGCGCCTACCTTAGGCAGCCAGGGGTGTGGTGGTCTCTGAAAGGGCCGCCACACCCACCTGAGAATGAAACCGGCAGGAACAATCCCAAAATTCCGTTCCACACCCCGATCATCCTCTGATGATTTGGAAAACAAGGGGGAAGCTCCCCCAACCCCCCTAGCATGCATCTAAAGCCCCAAATTGGTCAAAACCCCAACGAATCGACGGATCCGACGCACAAGCCCTAAACCTGGATTTTACCCTCCCGGCTCAAAAATGCCCCTCTCGGCCTCCCCATGGCCTACAAATCACGAGGAAAGCTGTAAGGAGGATAAGGATCCATCCCCCTACCTCAATGGAGCTCAAGCTCCACCGGATCGCCACCAATCGCAAGAAAATGCTTTTAAACCCTCGCTCGCCCCGCCCCTTGCCGCAAAAAGCACGCTCCCGCGTTCGCCTCGTCGCCGCCGCCGCCGCCACGCCGCTGTCGGAGTGGAGGGGGCCGCGTCTCGATCATCCGGGGAGGAAGAATGGCCGCGGTGGGGAGGGCACTCTCCAACGGTCGGGAGAAGAAAGAAGAAGAAGAGGAAAAGAAGAAAAGGGGAAAAGAAAAGGGAAAAATAGGGGGTATTTATAGAATATCTGAAAAATGCCAAAAATACAAAAAAATAGAAAAAAAATACGTTTTCGTGATCCTCAGAACACGTACAACGCGATGGTACCATCCCGGAGTAAGAGAACGCAACGGTTTGCTCGCAAACGCGTTCCGCAGGTCCGTCAGGGAAAAACACGCATAAACCACAACACGAGCTCTGGGACCCCCGAAAGTGATCTGAAACCCACGAATCCAGATCCGAAAAATGTTTGAAAAACTCGAGACATTACAGGCACCATGTGTCGACACACTGTGGAAAACGTGTCGACACCTTCGGCTCAGTGTAACGGAATTCATCTCGGTCAGGCGCACATGCCCCGACACTTCCAAGTGAAGCCTCGACATGGAGGCTTGAGCCACACGCGAGTGTGGCGCACGTGTCGACACATCGCCATCAAAGTGTTGACCTATTGTGCTTGGAAGCCATATTTCTTCAAAATCTTAATGAGATGTGCTTACACCTTGTCTGAAAGTGTCGCAACTTCATGTTCACCCAAAATGGATCTGGATCCCGTTGCGTCCGCTATTCAAGATCCGCAACCGATCATGGAGGATCCGATCGCACTTGAAAACGCTTCTGGAAGCCCACCTTGTTAGAAGATCTGATTGGCTGGCAGAGGAACCCTCTAGATGTAGGTACTTTTATAGATTTGGTTCCCTACCTACCCACAAATGTGGTACGCGCGGGAGAAAAGGACAAGAAGCTGTTGAAGCAAAAAGAGAAACATGGAATGCAACGTCCTGTGCATGGGGTTCCTAAAAGGATAAGGCTGGAGAGATCGTGAGCGAATACATAGACAGAAGAGCAAGCTCCAGTTTGGAGAACGCAGAAGCAGAGAGAAGAAGGAGACGTACAAGAGAAGGAGAGAAGAGCAGCGAAGAAGCTAGCTCCGAGAGATATCTTCTTCCTTGTGTTGCTGGCGTGACTGCAACGCAACAGACCATCTTCTTCACCTCAGGGGCTCTCACAGCAAGGGAAATAGCATCTGTTTGAAGCATCATCAGGTGCCCTTGAAAGTTGGGAGGCAGGTTCATCATCTCCTCCTGCGATCGTGGTGAAGAACCAGAAAGAAGAAGAAGAGAACCTAGGCGTCATCCAATTCTCTCCCAGACAGGAGTTTACTGTAGCAACCCTGATAAATGAATATTTGAAATGAATTAAAATATATATACTACAGAAGTAATACAGATAATAAGAAGAGGGTTAAGTAGATGAAATAAAACAAGATACAAATAACGCCTCTTAGTAAGGCGTTAATTTAAAAAGAAACGCCTCTATCTACGGCGTGACTAAAGAAAGGACGCCCTCACCTGACGGCGTCAAATTCCAAACACCAAAAAGGGCAAGGCCAAGAAACGCCCTTTACTTGGGCGTGTTTTAAAACAAGTAACGCCCTTATACAAGGCGCTTCTTAAGAAACGACCTGCACCAGGTCGTCAATTCAAGAATCGACGTCCTAACCGAAGTCGTTAATTCCATTCGTGAATCGTTCGAATCCAGATCTTATCCAGGGTAATTGATAAGCATTAGAAAGAGTTCAAACGTGGTAATGACTCTATCATGGAAGTATTACTTCCACACGAACACTAACTCTAATAGGATTTTCATAACCCTATAAATAATCTACTATCTAACCCTAAAACGCTATTTGGCGTTCGATTCATCAAGAGGTATATGCAGAACATTGTGTTCTTCTTATATATCTTTTCCTCTGCTTCAGATTATATGAAGAATACTGATTCTTCTTTTTACAGGATCAGGAGGCTCTACTAAGTGCGTGAAGAACTGGTAAAGTTCTTCTTCCCGTTCACGTCTTTCCTTGTCATCGAAGAATACTGATATTCTTCCTCTTATGATCCTGTAGGTTACTTGCATCAACAAGAAATTAAAGGACGTGAAGTTATTATTCTTCCTGCTGTCCAGATTCTCTGTTGTAAACATATCATCTTGTTCTTCTCATCAAAGCCCTTCACCCGGTCATCTCCACATCAACTCTTAAAAGTAGGATTTTCTCAAGTCACTGTAGCCCAAACTAAATTGATACAGTACAATAATCATCATGCATATACATGGTTTGGTTTACTATAGTTTCTGAACGATTTTCTGTTAATTTCTTGAAAGAAACGTCCTTAGAAAGGGCGTGATTATGAAATACACGCCCCAGACTAGGGCGCTATTTTACAAGTCACGACCCTGCCAAGGTCGTCAATTTTAGATTTGACGCCCTGTACACAGACGTTAATTTCATTTAATGATTAATCACCCATATTAAGAATTGATTATCTATGAGATCATGATTCTATAATAATGCATGATCATATGTCTTCAAACATGTTAATTTTATTGTCATGACCATACATTCGTTCTCCATGAATTCTATTATCCTGAAATTATTACTGCCCATGAAAAATCATGGTATTTCTTGAATTCACGACCTAGACTAGGTCATCTTTCACTGTACTAATGCCCGATGCTAGGGCGTGAATTAAAAAGTAATGCCCCTACATAGGGCGCGTTTATGTTAAATTCCTGAAAAATATATATTCTGTAAAATAGAATTGAATAATAACGCCCCTGCCCAGGGCACGTTTTTGATAATTCCTGAAAATTAATTATATTCTGTCAAATATGTAAGCAATAAGACGCCGTCTGATGTAGTCGTTAGATCTTGAAGAAACGACCCTGACCAAGGCGCGTTTTAGATAAATTCCTGAATTTTTGAAAATTATGCAAAATGGAAATATATGTAAACGCCCTTCTGTTAGGCGTTAATTACTTGAGAAATGACTTGACATAAGTCGTTATTTTCTGTAAACTGATTTTTATCCTGATTATGTTAACCGATGGTTTCATATTATACATATACATATATATCGGCACTATTCTCCACTCCGTGAGTATAGTCCCACTTTTCACGTTGTTTTATCGATCACACTCAACTCTCATTGACATACAAGCTCTCCATTGGACATTCCGTTCCTTTGGACTAGCGAGTTAGTCATAGAGACATCCGTAAGACTCCTCGTAGCCTTGGATTCCCTCAAGGCCGACTGAGCTGGTTGTACCCTAAAAACCCATTACACGATCCTTGCCATGTCAATCTAAAGAAACATGGTATACCGGCCCTTATGATTATACAAAGAGTATATCATAAGAAATCCTTAATGGGATGATGATATCATGCCATATCATGTCATTCTTGTAAACCTCAATTCTATGATAAGAATGAGGGTATCTTACCTTTGATATACTGTTCATGAGGACCTCAATTCTATATAAAGAATGTCCATACGGATTTGTCATGGTACCCAAGTTAAGGGAACCATATTCTACCTAGATTTTTATCGATATCGTGATTATACCGTTATTATCGCCATTCTATGTCCTTTGTCATATTTTGGACTCCATTCTGTCAAAGTTGTCATACACGTCTACAAGCTTGATTATTGAAATTCTACGTTGGCTATAAACAAGAGTGGATGTCAAAATACATGATAAATGCCTGCGCATATAGGGCCCGATCTGGTCCTGGGAGGAGCACCCGAAAGTACTTGTGCCCATGGGAGTTAAAATGATAAGGTATCTGGCATTATACCGAGTACTTGACTTGCTTGATTGGACATTCCACATACATCTTGTACTTGAATCGTACTTGACATGAAATGAAATGCGTGGCCTAAAAAAGGGTAATGTACTTGCTTGCTACATGATAGCCAAAGTTCTTGACATGACTTGTTAAATGTACTTGCTTGAATATCTCAAATGTCTATATTATCTTATTGAAAGTTCATGATTTGTTCATCTTATTTCCTTGATATTACATTCCCTCTATCTTGTCATTTTATGCGAGCATGCATAGCTTTATTGCATTCATGAAAAATGTAATTACTTAAACCCATTGCTAGTACTTGAGATATAATTTCCTACTGAGCGTTCGCTCATTCCGTTTGTCCCTTTTTACTTTTCAGGTAAGTCCGACGACGATGGAAGTCAATCGGATGGGAATGGTCAAGAGTGAAAGAGCTAGAGCTTGTCCAAGTGTCATCTAGTTTTTTTCCTATTTTGTTGAGTCAACTATGTACTTTTCCTTTTTATTAAACAGAGTATTGGATTTGTAATAGTCTATCCATTATGAAATAAAGGATTGGGTTATCTTGTTATTTTGTGCATCTCTGTCTTTGTGTCGAATACACGACCACTCTGATTGACATGATTGATATAAACTCGTCACGCGTCTCCGGGTATCTTCCGCGCTCGGGGCGTGACAGTTTTTGTGGTATCAGAGCCATACCCTAGCCGGAAGTGTGGGAACTAAGTGCCATGCAGGGCAAAGTGCTACGCTATGGGAGCCACCTCTTGAACCCGCAATGGGACAAAGTGCTACATAGTGGGAGCCACCTCTTGAGTCTGTAGGGGCCACCTCTAGAATCCTACCTGCCTGGGGGTTTGATTGTATGCTATATGTGCCCAGCGACGAGGACGTCGCCTATATAAGAGGGGTAGATTGTAACACCTTCAAATATAGCTAAGTTGTACTCTATATCATCGAGGCGCCTTTTCAAGTATCGGCTCAGTTCTTGGAAAGAACTCCAAAGTTAAGCGTGCTTAATGGGGAGTAGTACTGGGATGGGTGACCTGCCCAGGAAGTCCCCCATTCTGGAACCGATCACTGTTAAAAAAGGGATAAAACCGTGAGGCCGGTAGGCCAAAGCAGACAATACCTCGACGGTATAGAGTGCGGGGCGTGACAGAATGGTATCAGAGCCATACCCCAGCCGGAAGTGTGGGAACTAAGTGCCATGCACGGCAAAGTGCTACGCTATGGGAGCCACCTCTTGAGTCCGTAATGGAGCAAAGTGCTACATAGTGGGAGCCACCTCTTGAGCCTGTAGGGGCCACCTCTAGAGTCCTACCTGCCTGGGGGCTTGATTGCGTGCTATATGTGCCTAGCGACGAGGACGTCGCCTATATAAGAGGGGTAGATTGTAACACCCTCAAATATAGCAAAGTTGTACTCTATATCACCGAGGCGCCTTTTCAAGTATCGGCTCAGTTCTTGTAAAGAACTCCGAAGTTGAGCGTGCTTAATGGGGAGTAGTACTGGGATGGGTGACCTACCCGGGAAGTCCCCCATTCTGGAGCCGATCACTGTTAGAAAGGGACAAAACCGTGAGGCCAGTAGGCCAAAGCGGACAATTCCTCGACGGTATAGAGTACGGGGCGTGACAGAATGGTATCAGAGCCATACCCCAGCCGGAAGTGTGGGAACTAAGTGCCATGCAGGGCAAAGTGCTACGCTATGGGAGCCACCTCTTGAACCCGCAATGGGACAAAGTGCTACATAGTGGGAGCCACCTATTGAGCCTGTAGGGGCCACCTCTAGAATCCTACCTGCCTGGGGGTTTGATTGTGTGCTATATGTGCCCAGCGAAGAGGACGTCGCCTATATAAGAGGGGTAGATTGTAACACCCTCAAATATAGCTAAGTTGTACTCTATATCATCGAGGCGCCTTTTCAAGTATCGGCTCAGTTCTTGGAAAGAACTCCAAAGTTAAGCATGCTTAATGGGGAGTAGTACTGGGATGGGTGACCTGCCCAGGAAGTCCCCCATTCTGGAACCGATCACTGTTAAAAAAGGGATAAAACCGTGAGGCCGGTAGGCCAAAGCGGACAATACCTCGACGGTATAGGGTACGGGGCGTGACATTTACTCTCCCATAGAACTACATAGCCATACTCTGTCTGGTTGTTCCTTTTTCAGTTTTATTTCTCTCAAAAGCACATACTCTTTCTATTGCTCCCTACCTACGAGTAGGATGACAGACGGTGTGTCTACCGGTCTGTAGGATTTGGGTTGTGTACCCTCAAGCCGTTTGGCAGCGGACTTGAGAGAGTTTGTCTCTCTGTAAAAAGCTGTGAATCAGCGGTAGTGCCTTTGCACTAGTGAAGCCTCACTTGGTTGAAGTGAGGGGTGGGCGTAGGTCTCTGGATAGAGACAGAACCACCTTAAAATCTTGCGTTCTTGTGGTTTGCCTTCTATCGTGCCTTATAGCTAGATGCTTGCTTAGGAACGCCTTGATCATTTTCCTTGCATTTAGCTCGCTAGCTTGTGTGGGTTTCTGCTTTACTGATATAAGTTTTTATCTAGTTGTTATTTCCACAAAGAAGGGGCTGATCTATTCACCCCTCCCCTCTAGATCTGCCTATCACTACTCATCACATGATATCAGAGCCAGTCTCTCTGTATGTGGTCTAACGACTTTGAGAAAATTGGTGATATGGCGACTAAGAGTCCAATGCCCGAAGGGCATTCCATAGATAGACCTCCTTTTTTCACTGGGACAAACTATCCTTAATGGAAAAACCGTATGTAGATTTTTATCAGAACCCAGGATCATGAAATTTGGCGAGTCATTAGCAAAGGTCCATTTGAGTTGCCTGAAGATGAAGAAACATGGACCAAGGAGCAGATCAGAAGATCTACACTGAACTAGGGTGCCAAGCACATAATGTAGTGTCCCTTCACCCAATAGAATTCTCAAGAGTGTCTACATGTACCACTACAAAAGAGATGTGGGATCATCTTGAGGTAATATATGAAGGGACAACACAGGTACGTGCGACCAAGGCCAATATGCTGGTTTCTGAATATGAAAAATTTAGAATGAAACCTGAAGAGTCTATTTCTGATATGTATGCTAGGCTAACCATGCTCACTAATGGTTTAACTGAGCTAGGTAAGACCTATTCCGAGCAGGAGATTGTGAGAAAGATATTAAGATCCCTAACTCCTGCATGGCATACAAAGGCAACAGTGGTCGAAGAATCAAACGACTTGGCTACCATCAAGGTAGAAGAACTCATAGGGTCCCTGATGACGTATGAGATGAATTTGAAGAACAAAGAGGCTGAGGTAAATAAGAAGAAGTCTCTGGCTCTCAAAGCTGGGCCAAGCACCAAAGACATTTCTGAAGATGAAGAGCCTTCAAGTAGCAACTCTGAAGTGGATGAGGTTGCTATGTTAACAAGAAAGTTCACAAAATATTTAGGAAAGGAAGGTAAAGGCTTCGCAAAGAGGAAGCCTCAGGTAAAGAGAGGTTTCATGCCAAGACTTGAAAATGCTAAAAAGTTTGACAAACTTGTCTGCTACTCTTGCAGGAAACAAGGACACATCAAGTCTGAGTGTCCAGAAGGAGTTAAGAAAACAATGCCCAGATGGAAGGGCAAGAAGAAACAGGCCATGGTGTGTACATAGAGTGATGAAGAAGAGGAAGAAAATGAAGATAGCTCCTCTGAAGAGGAGAAAGAAGATCTCTGTTTGATGGCAAATGGAGAAAAGAATAGTGAGGTAAGCTCTCCTTTTGAATATTTTTCTACTGATGATTGGGAAGAGGCTTACTTTGAATTAATGGATAAATATGAAGTGTATAGAAAAGAAAACAAAGCGCTAAAGAAGAAAATTGACTCCACTGTGCATGATAAAACCCTTAATGAAAAGATTACTTCCCTGGAAACTGAAATTGAGGATCTAAAAATATGAATGAAAACCTAGAAGAGGGAAGAAAAGAAATGAGGAAATGAAAACCTAAGAGATGAAATTGATGAGTTGAAACTAAAGATGCAAAGCTATGTAAAAGACAACAATCTATGCAATGAAAAATCTGATGCTTTTAAAGAAGTCAACTCTCAACTGTTGAAAGAAAATGAAAAGCTTCAAAAAGACTTAGTAAATAAACAAACTGCCCTTGAAAAATTTGTTCATGGAAGTGAAAGCTTGAATGCTCTGCTAGGGACTAAAATGAACTTCAACAGAGAAGGGCTAGGATATGAGCCAACTAAGAAAAATGCTTTTGGCTTAAAAACTACAACTTTTGTCTCATCTTCTGAAGCATCAACTTCTAAAACAACACCTAACCCAAACCAAGAAAAAGCTAAAAATAAAGGAAAAGAGAAAATGGGAGAGCCTATAAAGAACAACCCTGAAAAACCCAAAAAGGCTCACCAACAACACCAAGCAGGTCGACACCAAACCAAGTCCAGGTCTGCACATCCTAAGGGTAGAAAGAATTTCAACAATGGCACAGGTCGGCACTACCCTAAGGACAGGTCGACACCCTCATGGTCAACCACCCATCAGTTCCCTAGGTTTGCACCAATAGGTCGACACCCAATTTACAGGGACCCGACACATCTCTCAAACAGAGACCGTTATAATTCGGTTGAACGGGAGATAGGTCAACACTTTCATGACAGGAGGTCGACACATCCCTCATCTAGAGACCGTTATAGATGGTCAGAACAGGGGACAGGTCGACACTTCACCTCCTACAGGTCGGCACCTTCATGGGTCTGGGGTAGTTATGAATCCTATTGTCATAGGTTCACCCAACCTCAACAACCTAGGTATTATGACACCTCCTACCCCTCTAGACCAACCAAATGGAACAGATGGTCTAAAAAACAATCATCTTCCAACATTCCTAAAACCCATAAAGCCCAAGAAGCTAAAAGAGAGAAAAGGAATGTTAATGAAGAAAAGAAAAACCAGAACTTCCAACCAAGCAAGAAAAACACAAATACTAAGAAAGTCTGGATTCCAAAGCCTATGTTATCTTGCTTTACTGAGATGAGAAGACTTTTGGGACCCAATTATCCTTGGGTTCCAAACATTGTTGTTGACACCTATTTTTGCCTATGAGTTGGGTCATTCCTCTTATCACCATTTGTTGATGTCTCGAGTTGTCCATTACTCACTGGGCCATTTCCAAGCGCACCTTTGGGCTTATTCTATGGGTACCTTCCTCCCTGGCTCGATTTGTTCTCAAATACAGGCTTATTGGGTCTTGATTTCGATTGATCTTTGGGTTGAATGGGTTCATTTATCCCATTTTATTGATTTTAAATGTCCAGCCTTTACGCGACCTTTCGATTGACCGTTCAATTAAGTACACGGTCCTTTAAGGACCGTGCCTTTGAAACTAGCGTCGACCTAAGTTGTCTTTGCACCGACCTACTTTTGCTTAAAAATGGCCTATCAATTGACCGTTTAGTCTTTAAGCGGTCTGGTTGGGACTGTCTACTGAACCTGCACCGACCTTGCTCTGACCTGCACTGACTTGAGTTTTCCTGCACCGACCTTATTTTCATTAAACGGTCCCAAGTGAACCGCTACTAATTGAAGGGCCTATTAAAGGACCATTTAAAGGCAGGAAAGGCTAGCGTCTTAACTAGCGTCTCTTCTTGAGTGGGACGGTCCAGTGAAGGACCGCGTTTATCATAACAACGTCTTAACTAGCGTCTCATCTTGAGTGGGACGGTCCAGTGAAGGACCACGTTTATCATAACAGTGTCTTAACTAGCATCTCTCCTTAATGAGGATGGTTTATTTATGGGCCGTTCAGTTATTGAGCGGCCTGATGGGAACCGTTTACGTGATTTATTAGATATTTGTTTGATTTTCTGAATTTCCACCGACAAGCTTTTACATGGTCCACGTTCAGCCATTTAATACATTGAACGGCTTGTCTGAGACCGTTCAATCTCCCAGAGTTCTAAGTCGGTTGGTTTTTCAGATAATTATCTGTTTATCCTATTTTCTGGATTTATCACTGACAAGTTTAAACGGCCAAGCATTTGACCGTGCTATTCACTGAGTGGTCTATCAGTAGACCATTTTATCCTCGAGAGTCCAATGCCGTGGTGACAGGTCTGTTCGATGGATAAGTGGATAATTTCTATTTTTAATTATTTATCACCGACAGCGTTGGACGGTCTAGCAATGGACCGTTTAATGTATTGGACGGTATATCGCGCGACCACGTATACGCTCGAAACCTGTGGATTGAATGGGTTTTCTCTCTCCATTTGTGGTTAAGCCCCGATCTTTCTCCACCATTTTCTCCGTGGTTTCTTAACCAAATGAGATGCCGTTTGATCCTTGTGGAACATAAAAGGTTTATCTACGATTTTTGTTTTATCATCTCAGATTAATATCCATTGGAAAACCCAATTTCGAGATTGGACTTTCAAGGGTCTATAAATAGCACCCCTAGTCCAAGCTTGAAAGGGGGGAGATCCAACATCGACGATGAAGCTCTGCCGGATTTCTGAACGAACTGTAGCCAAGGAGGGAGGCTTTCTACGTCCTTTAAGCCTCCGGTTTCAGGGAGTAGTTGTTGTTTTGAGTCCTAGTCTTAGGCTTTCAAGTGTTTCTTCCTCTATTTCATGCTCTTTTCATCATCTTCTTCCCACGTTTTTGCACTTCTCACATCATTTTACACAGCCTCCCATTTGTTTTGACGCCCTTTCGGGGTTTAAAAACCTCCCAGGTATCACCCATTCCATGTTATCACGTTTATTTTCCATTCTTCTTTACAGTTGCTACGCTCCTTAGGGCTATTTTGGGTGTCATTTTCTTATCTCCTACTTTGTTTTGCAGGTCAGCATCAGCATAGCACGAGGCCCATCCCCTCTGGCCGGCTGGAAGGGGTGGAGGATCAGGTCCTACGGCTTTGAAGTCTGGCGCTGTGCACGGTCGTCTACCATCCGTTTTCAGATCAGGGCGGTCTTCTGAGAGCCATCCAGCCCTGTAAGTGGTTGTATTCGAGCCGTTCTGTCGCCAGATCTATCTTCGTCCCGCATCCTTTTCAGCGCTGTGAGCGGCCCATTGAGCGACCGTCCTATCCATTGAGCGGACCTTCCAGGACCGTCTACACTTGTTAGCACTGAACATCAGGCGAGTGCTTCCTCCCCTTTTCCAAGGTACGTCTTACCATCCGGTACCCGTGTCTTGGTGGCGATCACGAGCACACACACACTTGCACTCTTTCTTTACTTTCTTTCCTTTGTTTGGCTTGGCATTACATTTTTTTGATTTTGGAAAAGGAAGGTAAGGAAGGATACGAAGGAAGGAAAACATGTCAACATCCTCTTTTTTGGCGATCACGGTGGGACACCTAGTGCCCGTCGTGTTAGTGATTTGCTGACCTGTTCTTGTGCTTGGACAGTTCCCTTTCTTTGAGTTATTTCAGGTTGCTATCTGATCTATCTCGTTTCTATCCTATGGAGTTTGCACGGTCCCCGCAGCACCGTCCAAGTATCTGCGTGGCCGTGAAGTGACCGTTCTGTGTTTGACTACAGTTGTTGTTGCTTTTGCGAGCCTCCTATCTTCCGCGAACTTATTCCGACCGCTCACTGATCCTACAGTCTGCCATAGACCGTCTGACACCGCTTGCTCAGGTACACCTCTGCCCATACGCTGGTGGTTTTACTAACATTTGGCGGTTGCCTCAGGTCAGTTCCAGAGTGTGGGCGGTCTATCGAAGGACCGTTCATCCAGGTACTCTCCCGTTCCCAGTCTCAGTTTATTTTAGTATTCGGTGATTTTTGTTAGTTTCTGTCATTACTCCCTGCCATTGAGCGGTCCGCCCAGGACCGTCGCCCTCCCTGAGCGGTCTGTCACAGACCGTCTATTTTTGCTACAGCACCCGAGCCCTTCACTTTGATTATCATTTCACATCATTTCATGCTAACTTGGTGCTGTCGATCTCCCCTTTACTGTCATTGGGCTTTTGCATGATTGATTTCATACTTCTCATATTTGATTGATCATTGATTGTTAGACCTAGACTAGATTCTTGCATGCACTCCGGTGCACATAGGGCCATATACACGTCTTTTTCACATTGGTTGCACTCCTACCGAGGTAAGAGATCCTCTCATCTCCATACTCCTTGAAGCCAACCAGGTGACCTTACCGAGGACCTCCGTAAGTCCCCGTGAGCTATGGATTCCCACACGGACGTCGGGCAGATTGTACCGTACCACCCCAGTCTAGTGTTTGCATCCGCGAGAGAGAGTCCCTAAGAGTCAGCCAGTTTCCCCTTTCCTACCCTGGTTAGGTAGCTTGTGGTTGAGTGAATTCATATCTTAATTGATCCACTAAGGTCCTAAAAAGAGAAATTCGTAAAATTCTCCGCGCATCATTCATAACTTGGGTGACTAATTGGTTGTCTCGCTTATCATCTCCCCCTCTTTTGTGTGCATTTTGTTGGTTGATTGTTTAGATCTTGGTTAGGGCTGATTGTTTTCCTTTTCATAGCATTTTTTTGTGCATGAGGAGTTGCTTCGTCCCCATGAGATCATCTCCTAGGGGTGATTCCCATTTCATTTCTTATTTCAATCCATTGTTCGATTCCTCACCCACTATGTCGTCCTACAACTTCTCCCATTCCCATGAGGATTCTCTCCCCCGGGGACTTCTGGAAGACCCGCCTAGGGTTGCTCATGTGCAGGAGGGAGAGGGGACTGGCCCTCCCCTCCCGACCATTGTTGTTGAGGGTGCCCAACCCTCCCTCTCTGATTCATCCACTCACAACTCGGCCAGTCAGGTTCTCCACATGATGGCCCAGTTGGACCCTACTCAACTCCATCTCCTGAAACAAGCTTTGCAAGGGGCAGATGCCCTGCCTTCAGTGCTCTCTTTTGGCATGACCGCTGTCGCCACGCCTCCGATTACTGGATTAGGGGCCACCTCTGCGGCCCCCATCGACCTTACTCCGATTCATCCTCAGGTTCTTCGATTCTCCAACATGGAAGCGGGCCAGGCTTCTACCCCGGCCCATCAGTGATGGGGACATCACCTCCCATGCCCACGTTCACAGCTCGTCTCCTCGCCCCGGTTGCATCCAGCATGGTCTAGTTATTTAATTTTGAGTCCTATGTAATTTTTATTTGAGTCATTTGATGTATTTTCCCTTTTATTTGAGTCATGTACCTAGGTTAATGAGTCATCTACCTAGGTTAAGTGTCATTAGATTGTTTAGAATGGTTATTGGGCCCAATTCTTTGGGCTAGGCCCAGGGGCGCCCCTACCCCCGTGGTCTTTGGTCATTATAGTAAGAGTCAGGGACTTTTGTAGAAATGTGGGTTGCCTATATATAGGACCCCATTTCCTCCATTTGAACTAATGAATCAATGAATGAAAATTGCCATTTGAGAGTTCAAATTTCCTATTGGAGAGATTCCATTAGTTGGGTGAGAAACCCTTGGGAGTGATTCCCCCTATCCCCCCTCTCTCTCTCTACCTCTCTCTCTAATAAGTCATTTTCTCTCTCCTCCACTTTCTCTCTCTAAAATCTACCCCCCTTTCTCTCTCCTCCCCTCCCAACCACCTTTCTCTCTCTTCCCCCCCTCCAATAACTCATCCCCAACTCCCCACCAACCCACCTTAACTCCACCCCAGCCCCAAGGGAGATTCCACCACTCCCCACTCCACCCTCCAACCACCAACCACCCACTCCCCTTCCCCAAGCACCCTCTCATCTCCCAAGGTAGAATTCCCACTCCCCAAGCCCCCTTTTACCTTCCCCACACACCTCTTCCCATCCCCCAAGACCAAAATTTAATCCCACCCTTAAACCCATTTTCAAATACCCTTTCCCTCTCACACATCTTCCCAAATTCGTAGTTCCTCCTCCCACCACCTGTTAGACCCCCTTCCAGACCCCATTCTTCCCTTCCCCCACCTTGGAACACCCCCTCCTAGACCCCCTCACAGCCCGGGCTTTCCCCACACTCATCCACCCCCATTTCCCCTCCCATATACCCCATTCCCCCCCGTCATCTTCAACCTACAGTTCCCAGTTGCAGATCTACGGAAGAGTAGCAGCTTGTAAAGGCGACCATGGTTTCCTCCGGATGTTTCTGAAGTATCAAGAGCCATCGTTGGAAGCGTCTCCCAGTCCTCTTCGCAACGGCGGTGGTCCCATCCCGTTCTGAGTTTGTGATCGCCCAGGGGAGTCATTCTTCCCCGACTGCGCAAAGCCTCCCTGGTAGGAGACCAGATCCGGAGGGGAAACCCGACTGCGACGGTCCTGCTTGGAATCTGATCAAGAGTTCTTCTTTAAAAAGCTTCTACTACGAGTCTTCTTTCTTCTCCAAAAAGCAGAGCTCAGTTTGGCGTATGGAACCAGGAGTTATCAATTTTCTCCCCCGGGTGCGTGGTTCTGCTTCCCCACAGTCTGCACCGACCTCTCATCAGAGTTCAGAGCCCACTGGTCTTCTCCGACAACGTTTGGCTTCCCCGCCAGTTTTGCTTCGAAGAGGACCCGTCAACCGTTCCAACGGCTCTGGCAGCACCTGATTCTGAGTTCGAGAGCGGTCGTGGAATCCTCTTCTTCCTTCTGTTGGAAATCTGAAGCTGTCAGAACCGAGGGTCTGCCACCCTGTTCAAGCCCCTACCCCGACCAGCAGCGGTGCCCAAAGAAATCAAAAAAATTCAAGCATCATCCCAATCCAGCTACGAAGAATCTCCAAGTGGTCTCGTCATCGTAAAAATTCTGGAGTGGCCACAGCATTGTGATAACCATCAGTCAGTCCTAAAGCACAGACAGCGGACAGAACCAACGTCGGCTTCCTTGTTGATCGCTAGTTCGGTGTCACCCCTCCCCGCTTGGCCGGCTGAAGGCTCCTCCCTCTGTGGAGGTAGTTTTGGATGTAATATCAGTTGACCCCCACCCCTAGATCCCCCCCCTTGCATGGGGTGTAGTGTTGTAACAATTTGAGCAGGTCAAGCTACCCCGGCGCGGCGTGTGGGGAACCCACGCTTCCCCGCTCGCCCACGTCTCCGAGTGGGACCGGTTTCTTCAAACCGGTCGAGTAAGTGCTCCACTCCTAGCTCCATTTAGTGCTTGCTCTTTCTAATATTAGTTCATAAACTCCGCTGGCCATGAGAGTGAGAGCCCGATCCTTGAGCTCCTTGCTTCAAGAGATCACCGTGGGGTGAGGAGTGTAACCCGTGCCTTGGCACCTCGTCGGCTCCCTTGAATTGGGCTGCCATTACCCTTGGGAATTAACCTAGGCCTTGCTGGCCCTCTACCAGCAAGGGCCCAGCCCTCACAACCTCTCCTTGGCATTTCCAAGCTACCGCGGGTCTTGGGTGAGCATCGGGTGAGCGGTCGCCATTATCGGTCCGTTTGAATTGCAAATTGTGCTTGTTCATTTTGGTCCAAGGGTATGTCACATCAATTGGTATCAGAGCAAGTCATTGACTTGTCTCTACAAGTCAAGTCCTAGGGCATGCTTGCATTGGAGTCATCATCAATCCGACCCTTGCATTGATCCCCCCGATCATCATGGCCACCTCCTACTTAGCCTACTCACCACCCATGGACTTCATCCTAGATAGGGATATTACCTTTGACGGATCACGTTTTAGTGACTATCTTAGGTGGGAGGCTACCATAGAAAAGTACTTTGAAAAGACTTGGGTATATGGATCCGCAAGAGTCCGAAAGGTCAAGGGACGGTTTCGGGGTCAAGCCAAGAGTAAGTGGGAACACATAGAGGGATTAAGAAGGGTTAGGAGGCAAGAGCCCATTTCCTCATGGGATGATATGAAGGTAGAACTTAGAAAGATCTACATCCCCAAACATTCCCACCCCTCCTACTCAAGCACCCCTAACCCGAGGAGCACTACCACTCCTTCATCCCCACCCGGCCAACTTGAGACCGACCTTTGGTCTCCACCCCCACCACCCCCAACAAATCACCTCTCAACCATCATAACTACACTTCGCAACCAAGTCCTCTCCCTTAAGACCCAAATAAACCAAGCATCCACCTCTCCACCAAATCCCCTAAGGGTCCCCACAATCCAACCAAAACCCCCTTCCGCAAACCTCACTATCCAAACTCAATTGGCCCCCACTTCCCCCCCTCCACAACCGGCCGATCCCAAGGGGAAGAGACCCCTAACCGACCCGGTTTCCCCAATAAGGACCACCACTCACCCTATTCTCACCATTCAAACCCAAGTGGACCCCGTGTCCATCCCTCCACCTAGACCCATGACGGCCACCACCACCCAACCCACAATCCCTCACCAAACCCATACCCCACAATTCCCCTTGGTCCCCACCACTATCCCTCCATCGTCCCCTAAAAAGGGTACACCCCCCCAATCAACCCAAACTGAACCAACCCACCTTCCACTTCCAACCCCAACCCTACCCCAACCTAGGCCACCACTACTTCCACTCCCAACCCAAGTTCGACCTCACTCACCACCCCGGGTGCACCATGCCCCAACCATCATCACCCCATCTCCAAAAGACCTTCCCATTCCCTTGAGAAAGGAGGCCACACCCACTCACATAGGAATAGTTGCTAGCCCAGACCCTCTCCCCGCCCATAAGGAAGCCCGAGTTCACACCAATGGTGAGGAAGAGCCTCAACCCTTCACCACTTCAAATAATCTGGATCTTCAAGAGCCACAAACCTTCACAAAAGGCACTATAATCATAGATGGGCCCCTAGTTAGATGGCTAAAGGAGAGACCAATTCACCCCATCAAGTCCTATGTTTGCCCTCCCATAGAGCAAAACCTGCCCATTATACCCTTCTCATCCTATCACACCATAATCCAAACATCCTACCAAGTGGAAACCTTAGAGGATCTTCTCAAGGGCTTAGCATGACAATTAGAGTTGACTGGCATGTTGACTCCCATGACCCAACAACCTAGGAGCCTAGACCTCCTACACCTATGTATTGGGTCCATCACCTCAATGTGCACCATGGGTTGCTACACTAGTGACCTCCTATTATTCCTCCCTATACCCGATGAGCCCGATGCTATCCACGAATTAGAGTTGCTTATCTCGGGTAGAACGTCGAGCCCTCCACTCATGGCCGACCCACTCACAAAGAACTTCGGCCCAATTGTCTCATTAGAGGAGGATGACCCACCACCACTTAAGGATCTTGAGGACATAGGGCCCCTCCCCTCGATAACCCTTTTTATGATCCCTTTGATCCCTTCCAATGGGGGTCAAAGAACCCATGGGACCCAACCACCTTATCCACCACCCACCTTTCCCTATCCCAACCCACCATGTTTGACCCAATCCACCCCATCCTAGACCCAGGTTACACCTTGGGAGCCATGACCTTGGGCCACATATCCCTAGGTAATAAGGTTGTGCCCCACCCCATGATGACCACCTTCTTAGATCCATTCGATCCTTTCCAATGGGAGTTCAAAGGTTGTCCCACACCTATACACATGGAAGTCACTTTTGGGAAAAGTATGCATGTGTCTAGGCTTTCCACACCCCTTGGCATGAACACTATGTTGGGTCCATTCATTCATATCACCCACATGTCAAGTAGAAAGTATGAGTGGTCCAAATTCGGATGTAGTGGTCCACCTTCACTCATCATGAGTCGTAGGCATGATAGGAGTATTCATGGATGTCCGGGTCCCCCAGCATTTGTCACCCCCATGCATGATCGGATCACCTATGGATGCCCCGGTCCTCCCCATTCCATCAAAGTCTTCTTGGCGTCAAAGCATGATTGGTCTACTTTTGGTTGCCCAGGTCCACCCATCACCCCTAGAATGTCAACATTCACAAAATTGCATGAAAGCCTTTGCAAGCACATAAGCAAGGAAAATGAGATCTATAAAAGGCAGACTGACTCCCTTCGGCGTCACCAAGAATTCCACGTGGGTGACTTTGTGATGGTGAGGAAGGAGAGGCTCTCCTCGGGAGTCATCTCCAAATTGAGGCCACGTGGGGCTGGTCCCTTCCAGGTCCTGAGGCGCATTGGCGCTAATGCCTATGAGTTAGATCTCCCCGAGGAGTATGGAGTGAGTCCCACATTCAATGTAGCCGACCTAGTGCCATATAAGGGACCCACGGTGGTACCCAGTGAGGATATTGAGCCTATTCCCTCCGTTGAGAGAGCACCCACCCGTGAGGAGAGACCACCAGCCAAGAGAGCCCAGCGTGAGCGCATTGAACGAATATTGGATGAACAAGTCACTACCACCAGGAGCAAGGTATACGAGCGCTATCTCGGTAGGTGGATGGATCGGTCTCGTTCAGAAGACTTGTAGGCAGTACCACTCTACACCCTCCGAGGAGGGAAGGACACTTACTCGACGGAGTCGAGTTCTCCGCACCCCGGGAGTATGATGGGGACATCACCTCCCATGCCCACGTTCACAGCTCGTCTCCTCGCCCCGGTTGCATCCGGCATGGTCTAGTTATTTAATTTTGAGTCCTATGTAATTTTTATTTGAGTCATTTGATGTATTTTCCCTTTTATTTGAGTCATGTACCTAGGTTAATGAGTCATCTACCTAGGTTAAGTGTCATTAGATTATTTAGAATGGTTATTGGGCCCAATTCTTTGGGCTAGGCCCAGGGGCGCCCCTACCCCCTTGGTCTTTGGTCATTGTAGTAAGAGTCAGGGACTTTTGTAGAAATGTGGGTTGCCTATATATAGGACCCCATTTCCTCCATTTGAACTAATGAATCAATGAATGAAAATTGCCATTTGAGAGTTCAAATTTCTATTGGAGAGATTCCATTAGTTGGGTGAGAAACCCTTGGGAGTGATTCCCCCTATCCCCCCTCTCTCTCTACCTCTCTCTCTAATAAGTCATTTTCTCTCTCCTCCACTTTCTCTCTCTAAAACCTACGCCCCTTTCTCTCTCCTCCCCTCCCAACCACCTTTCTCTCTCTTCCCCCCTCCAATAACTCATCCCCAACTCCCCACCAACCCACCTTAACTCCACCCCAGCCCCAAGGGAGATTCCACCACTCCCCACTCCACCCTCCAACCACCAACCACCCACTCCCCTTCCCCAAGCACCCTCTCATCTCCCAAGGGAGAATTCCCACTCCCCAAGCCCCCTTTTACCTTCCCCACACACCTCTTCCCATCCCCCAAGACCAAAATTTAATCCCACCCTTAAACCCATTTTCAAATACCCTTTCCCTCTCACCCACCTTCCCAAATTCGTAGCTCCTCCTCCCACCACCTGTTAGACCCCCTTCCAGACCCCATTCTTCCCTTCCCCCACCTTGGAACACCCCCTCCTAGACCCCCTCACAGCCCGGGCTTTCCCCACACTCATCCACCCCCATTTCCCCTCCCATATACCCCATTCCCCCCGTCATCTTCAACCTACAGTTCCCAGTTGCAGATCTGCAGAAGAGTAGCAGCTTGCAGAGGTGACCATGGTTTCCTCCGGACGTTTCTGAAGTATCAAGAGCCATATTTGGAAGCGTCTCCCAGTCCTCTTCGCAACGGCGGTAGTCCCATCCCGTTCTGAGTTCGTGATCGCCCAGGGGAGTCATTCTTCCCCGACTGTGCAAAGCCTCCCTGGCAGGAGACTAGATCCGGAGTGGAAGCCTAACTGCGATGGTCCTTCTTGGAATCTGATTGAGAGTTCTTCTTCAAAAAGCTTCTACTACGAGTCTTCTTTCTTCTCCAAAAAGCAGAGCTCAGTTTGGCATCCGGAACTAGAAGTTATCAATTTTCTCCCCCGGGTGCACGGTTCTACTTCCCCATACTCTGCACCGACCTCTCATCAGAGTTCAGAGCCCACTGGTCTTCTCCTACAATGTTTGGCTTTCCCACCAGCTTTGCTTCGAGGAGGACCCGTCAACGGTTCCAACGGCTCTGGCGGCACCTGATTCTGAGTTCGGGAGCGGTCGTGGCATCCTCTTCTTCCTGCTGTTGAAAATCTGAAGCTGTCAGAATCGAGGGTCTGCCACCCTGTTCAAGCCCCTACCCCGACCAGCAGCGGTGCCCAAAGAAATCAAAAAAATTCAAGCATCATCCCAATCCAGCTACGAAGAATCTCCAAGTGGTCTCGTCATCGAAAAAATTCTGGAGTGGCCACAGCATCGTGATAACCATCAGTCAGTCCTGAAGCACAGACAGCGGACAGAACCGACGTCGGCTTCCTTGTTGATCGCTAGTTCGGTGTCACCCCTCCCCGCTTGGCCGGCTGAAGGCCCCTCCCTGTGTGGAGGTAGTTTTGGATGTAATATCAGTTGACCCCCACCCCTAGATCCCCCCCCTTGCATGGGGTGTAGTGTTGTAACAATTTGAGCAGGTCAAGCTACCCCGGCGCGGCGTGTGGGGAACCCACGCTTCCCCGCTCGCCCACGTCTCCGAGCGGGACCGGTTTCTTCAAACCGGTCGAGTAAGTGCTCCACTCCTAGCTCCATTTAGTGCTTGTTCTTTCTAATATTAGTTCATAACCTCCGCTGGCCGTGAGTGTGAGAGCCCGATCCTTGAGCTCCTTGCTTCAAGAGATCACCGTGGGGTGAGGAGTGTAACCCGTGCCTTGGCACCTCATCGGCTCCCTTGAATTGGGCTGCCATTACCCTTGGGAATTAACCTAGGCCTTGCTGGCCCTCTACCAGCAAGGGCCCAGCCCTCACAACCTCTCCTTGGCATTTCCAAGCTACCCCAGGTCTTGGGTGAGCATCAGGTGAGCGGTCGCCATTATCGGTTCGTTTGAATTGCAAATTGTGCTTGTTTATTTTGGTCCAAGGGCGTGTCACATCAATCAGCCTCTTGATAGGGGGAAGGCCCAGATTCCCATGCCCTCCTATTCTGATCCCTATGCTACCATTTCTCTAGTGCCGTAGGCCCTTGCCGCCCCGGCCGATTTTGTTCGCCTCCAGCCAGGGGCTGCCCAGCTTGCTTACTCGGATATGGGCCCTTCCCTGGCCCATTATCCTTCTTACGGGCCTCTCCCTCCGTCAGTTTATCCATCTACTCCATACACAAGTTCTGCTCTTCCTGCTCCGTCTCTTCCATCCCGGGAACTGGAGATGCTTGAAAAGTGGGCTGCCATGCAGCAGCAAATTGATCTCCTTCATAAAAGGGTCAGCCCACAATCCCTTTCCGATGTCCCCATTCCTAACTTCAGGGACATTCATTTTCCTCCCCAGTCTGAGCTCCCCGTATACCGTAAATATGACGGGAACGGCAACCCGTTCATCCATGTCAGGGAGTTCCTTTATGAATCGGCGCAGTTTCAACATGATGATCGCCTTATGGCATACCTTTTCCACCGATCTCTGGATGAGGTGGCACTTGAATGGTTCTATACCTTGCCTTTGGAGGAGGTAGAGAGTTTCAAGACGGTGAAAGAGAAATTTATTCAGAGATTCCAAGATTGGGTGGGCCCAGAGTATTCCTTCACCGACTTAGTAGCAGAGAAGATGAAGCCATATGAGGACTTCGCAGCATGTGTAGATAGATGGAGGCAGATGGCCTCCCGTGTGCCCGGGCAGATCCCGAAAGAAGAAAAGGTGAAACTATTGATTTTTAATGCGACCCCTACGTTCCGGAACATCTTGGCGATGAACGATATCTCAAATATGCACCAGTTGTACAGTCGGGCCTGGTTCATCCAGACCTAATTCAAAGGCTCCCCTATTCATTCCCTTTTTGAGGCCTAGAAATCTAAGACCACCAGAAAGTCCCAGGGCCCAGTTACTGAGGGAGTACAAATCAACGAGCATGTCCATGCTGTTTAATTCCCTAACCAGCTCGCTCCACCCCATTTCCAGCAACCTCCCCACAACCCCCAATTCTCTGCTCCACAAGCTCCCCGACCTTCCTTTCCAGGCCCCCAACACCCACAACAACAACCACCACCACCACAACAGCCTCAACAGCCACCCCAGTACCATAACGTCACTCCTCCTGCTAGTTATGGGCCTGCTCGGTCGGGACCAAAGAGAGCCAACTATCCACCACTTCCAGAAACACTCCCTGACATTTTTTCGGCCTTAATGTACACCGGTGACATACAGTTGCCTCCAGAACGTCTGAACTGGAACCCGGCAGTCGACCAGTCAAGGTATTGTATATACCATCGGCAACCCGGACACACGATAGAGAGATGTTATCAGTTCAGGGATCTAGTTTATGATTTGCATGAGGGTCAGAGGATTGATTGGGCCCAAATGCACAAATTAATTGAGGATATAAAAGAAAGGAGAAGACAAGCAAGGCCGCAGCAGGCGGCACCTCAGCAACAGCAGTTCCAACAACCTCCCCAACAACAACCTCCACAGCAGCAGCAGCAACAACAAGACCTCGGGATTCATCAGAATGCCATGCCTGAACATCCGCCCGCTTCTCAATAGCAACAGCAGCCGCCGGCACCGGCTCAAGTAAATGTTGTTCATCGCCCAGCCCCTAATGCTGGTGTTGATAATTTTATCTCTCTTTCCTTCACCCGCCCCTAACTATGCTAATAACATAATAGCATGAAAAGGCATGGAAGATTATGAATAAAGAGCGATGAGAGATGGAAGAACTCACCGTGATCGCCACCAAGAGTTAACAACGCCACAAGAAGGAAGAAAGGAGTGCAACGGTGCCGTGTACCTTGGAAAGGGATGAAGACTTGATCGCGCTTAAGAATGGGATGCGGGGAATGGTGTGGGATCGGCCTCCTCTCCTTCCAGTCGGCTAGATGAAGAGGGCCTCACGTTGTATTTATGCTCTCCTGCAAAACAAAGATGAAATACAAAGGTAAAAACCCATTAGAACATGAAGTAGCATCAATCCCGCAGTGATAAAATAGCATGAATAAAAGGAGGAGAACGCACCGGGGGAGGGTTTTTAACCCCTGTGGAAGGGTGAAAATAATAGGTGGGTGTGTTGTGCATGCATAGGATTTGAAATCATGGAATTTGATTGAGAGAATAGAGAGAAAACAATGATGCAAAACAGAGAAAAATGCATGTGTAGCAGAAAGTGTAGTGTTTTGTGATGATTTGTGATTTTGAGAGGAAGAGAACTAAGAGTATAGACAACCAAATTAAGCCCAGAAGGATGCAATGAAAAGCCAATACTTCCCTCTTCAAGCCAGTGTCGAAGGATTGAGTCGACGGTGTAGCATGGCTTCGCCCCGAACAAAGAAAGAGCCCCCCTGTCGTGACTGCGAACTGGTCAATTTTTATAGAGTTTTGCAAGAAATCCTGATTTTCCTCTCACGATTCTCGGAGATAGAGTCCAAGATAAATCGAGTTCTTTGGATCAAACTTGAGATAATACTAAGGACAAGAGATAGGAACAAATAGGACTCAATTTGGTGGAACGATCTGGAAGATATGGCTTCTAGAAGGGAGCCCCGGAGCTTAATCTGCAGAGTTTGTGTTGAACTAGGACACATAAACCCCCAACTTTCATCCACATTTCTGAGCAAGATAGCCAATGAAAATCTGAGATCTATGGATCAAATTTAAGATAATACAAAGGAGAAACCATAGGAACAAACGGCGCTCAATTCGGAGTAAAATTCAAGAAGTTATGGGCTCTGTAAGAGGGCCACGGCGCACAGAAATGGAGCAGAGTCCAGCACGAATTGGACTCTCGGTTTGTGTAATGGTCTATCGTGAGACCGTCAGAGTCATGTAACCGCCTAGGGTACGACCATCAGGCTCCGGGGTCGAACGGGATGATTTCGGACAAGTTAGGGTGTGACGGTCTATCATAGGACCGTCGCATGGGCTCTGACGATCTTACGATAGACCGTTACAGGGGCTGTGACGCTCCACCAATAGACCTTCACATGGCTGTGACGCACCACCAATAGACCTTCACATGAATGGAGGAAGATTCTGGGCAGACTACGTGCGACTTTGGAATTTGAAGCGTATCTCTCAAACGGTGCAGAACTAGCGAAAGTGGTAGAACAAAAAATTGTAGATAACTGAAAGATGAACAACTTTCATGAAGAAAGCAAGAGGAGAAAATGACCAGAAGAAGGAGAAAATGGGGCTATAACAAAGAGAGAAAATTCTAGGACGTAGGTGAATAGCACAGGCTGCTGGAAAAACATGAATAGCTTACAATCGGAGCAGAACTGGCCAATGGCGTAGAAGAAGAAATTGTAGATCTTTAAAAAATGAACAATGTTGGTGAAGTGAACATTTTAAATAGAATACTGGAAGAGGGTGAAAAAGAACCACTTTCAGGACTGCGCAGTGAGAGAGAGCCGATTGCTTGAAGGAAGCCGACCTAAATGGGCCGTAAGTCGACTTAGAAGCTAGAAGTTGATAAAATAAGCTCCAGGGCTCTAGGAAATCATGATCTCTAGGGCTCAAAGAAATGAAATGGGCTCGAGATCCATCCAAGGAAGACACCAAAATAGTGGCTAATTCGGGACATCAAAAATGATGAATAAGAGAAATGACGCAACTTGCGGACTAAATACAGGTGTCAACCGATGCCCCTCCTTGATGTTCGCTTTGCAAGGGAACGAGCGAAAGTGACGCGAAGGCAAAATGGAAAGGAGATGGAGCGAAAGCGATAGCGACGTGAATGGAGATGAAGCGGAGAGAACTGATAAGCAGGCATCAAGGCAAAAGACACCCGTCACAACCAACAAGCGACATGAATTCTCCCGAAAATGCCAAACTAACCACCAAGAATGATTGACAAGGATGAGACATGTCTGGAGAACTAACTAAGGGAAGAAAGGAAGCACAACCAACCTCATCAGGGTCACAATCCACGGAGAATGAGTGGGTCGGCAGGAAACACATCATAAGAGCTGGAAAGGAGAATAAGACTGAGATAAAATATAGACAGGAATCATGCTGGCCAACCAGTCCAAGCGGCAAGATCAGGGAAATCGTTTGAATTCAGAGTGGAATGAAGAATCTCTTATCCAAGAAAACTGAGATGCAATTAACCATTGCTTAGGATAAATCTTGAATGGATCACGAGGCGTGAGTGCTCAAAAAATGACATGATGCATACCGAGTTAAAAATAAAGAAATCATTAAAATGAATGCGAAGAAAGATAAAATAGAAAGTACTCAAGGATACTATTGTTAGACTAAGCCAGGATGGGGTCAAGAGTCTTCTTGCAACCACGGCGTGTGAGACAGAGTCCATCGTCCCCCACCCGACTCAACCGAGTGGCTTATCCAACGATTAACCGTATGCTCCTAGATAATCATCGTTTTTGTTAAAGGGGAACATCAGATCCCAGAACACACGGGTAACCAGCCGGTCCTTGAGAGGCTATAATAATGTAGATACCATATAGTAATGCAACAATGAGTAGGGATAGAGAGCCATACCTGACTTACCTGCCAAGCGAAGCGGCATTTTTTTAAATTTTCTAGATTTTTTCTAATTTTTATGAATTTTCCAATAAGATAACAACAATATGAATATAACATGATAAACAAGCATGAACATAACTGCGATAACATAATGCTCAACTGAACGACTGACAACACAACATAACATAACGATCAAACGAATGAAAAATAACACAACAAGACGAACAAGCACATATGCAATGGTATGAACAAACCATACGTATGCAAGATGAACGTGGGGGACAAGACAACAATGCAGTGGGACAACACATGGTTGGGACAAGAACATGAGGGATGACCACACGGGTGGGACAACACACGAGATATAGAAGGACGACTAACGTGGTGAGGAACAAAATAACATGCGTGGGATGACACAGAGGGACATAAACACGTGACAAGGACACGACGGGACAAAAGACATGACAAATACGCCCTTCAATCAAAACCCAAGATCAGAATGAAGTAGAACCGCCAGGTTCACAATCATGAGGCAAAGCCCTCTCATAGAGATATAATCATTGCAAATAAAAGTTGAGAAGGATACAAGCTTCAGAATAGATCGAGAGAGTAGATTGAAGAAGAGAATAGATCAGAAGATGTGAACATGAGACAGATAGAATAAAATATGGAGCAAGGAAAGCTTGAGTACCAGCAACCTGTACACTTAGCAAATAGATTACGTATCTGTTCTCAAAATAAAATGTAAAAGATAAATATTTTTAGAATTTTCAATTTTCTTGATTTTTTGGATTTTTAACAATATTTGATTTTTCTAAATTTTAGAAATTTTTGATTTTTCTGAATTTTTGAAAATTTTGATTTTTTCTGAATTTTTTGAAATATTTGATTTTTTTAAGTTTTTTGAAGTATTTGATTTTTTTAGATTTTGAAGTATAATATTTTTTTTTGAAATAACAATCTGCAGCACCCAAGACGGGCTCACACTACCGGCCAGGGATCGTCGTTCCTACCCCTCTTCATTAAAGGCTTCTCTTAAGCAGGGCGTGCATGTGAGGGTGACTTACCACAACAAACCGTCTCTAAAGAACGGTGCCCCTACTAAGGCCATACCCGGGATACAACCCAGCCTAAGAGGGAGAAGCAGAAGAAAATTGGAGACAAGCTTTATACAGGATGAGAGACATCAGGACTTGAATTCCTTCCAGGGCACTACCCCTCAAAGAGTAGGTCTATTACGCCGGGGCTTTGCGTCTTCAATTTTTAGGACCCTTAGGCACGCGTACGACCGGGCTCATGACGTCCCGTGGAGAACTGTAATGCCACTCTTGCCATACCTTTCAATCATAATTTTGCATTGATTCACCCATTTATTTATCTTTTTTGACAGCCCTTATTGGCCAGATATTGCATGAACACTCATATTCGAGGGTCAAGACTGCCCCTATTTGAGACCTCTCTCGTTTTAGGGAGCGCCTAAGTTAGTCATCTTATCCATCAATCTCTTGCCCCCGCACTTGGCCGAGCAGAGAAGAGAAAAGGCCTTCGTGCATACCCAAAGTATGGCCAAAGCAGCAACGGTGTGCCTTAGAGAAGATCAGCTATGGCTTGTCGTGAAGTGTGTGAAAAATCCATGCTCAATGGTCACCCTCAACGATAGGGGAAAGGAATTAGACTCCCAGCGTGGAGCTATCACCAGCCTAAGGCGTGCTGCAGAAGCGACTCTTCTTGACTAATTAAGTAAATTCAACTAAAGCCACCCAAACCATGCTGAGGAATAGCATTATAAGCATGTGCAGGAGTAATAAGAGTAATAGCAATGATAACATATTCTTGCACAAAATAAAAATACCTTTGTAAATCCGTGGAGTGATCTTGACCATCGAGCTTTGAGGAGTGCGAGCTTTATTTTCCTTGCTTGACAGGACAAAAGGGAGAGGATAGCAAATGGATTGAAAGATTTCTTGACATGGAGGAGCGACAGACACCAAATTGGACGAAGGAGGATAAAAAGGAAGAGAGACGAGGGCTAGAACTCCCTCGTTAAGGTGCAGAGAGCTTGATAACAAGGAACCAATTATAGAAGAAACCAGATTAGCCGAGATCAAGGTGGGCTAAAGCCTCGAAAATAGCAAGAGAAAGGGCGAAGACCCCGAAAGGGTGAAGAGGAGAGAATAGAAAGACAACGAGAGGATTGCTGTGAAGATGAGGAAGGAGGAGAATGATCATCCGACATGGGCAGAGAA
The DNA here is from genome assembly GCA_022559845.1 of Amorphophallus konjac. Lineage (NCBI taxonomy): Eukaryota > Viridiplantae > Streptophyta > Magnoliopsida > Alismatales > Araceae > Amorphophallus > Amorphophallus konjac. The sequence continues at coordinate 107,915,828 of CM040123.1, forward strand.
GGAGAGTAGTAGTCATCCGGTAGGGCCAGAGAAGGAGAATTGTAATCACCTGACAAAGTCGGGGAAGAATCAAAAGCAACACCCGAAAGTCCCGGGGAAGAAGAATCAGGGGAAGTCCCAAGATCGGGATGGAAGGATAACATAAGCCTAGGGCGAGGCCTAGAATCGTGAGAGGAGGGATAATCTGGAGACTCCGGATGAAGAAGAGAAGAGGAAGAGTAGGGGCTTGCAGACCCCAGAAGAGAGGAGTAGATCATAGAAGCTGGATCTGAAGAGGGAAGATAAACCACCCAAGGGTGGAAGCTGAGCAAAAGAAACGATGAATAGAAAGGAGAAGAAGAAGAAGTGGACCCCTGAATGCACAACCGATGGCCATTGAATTTGCGTCGCCGCCTCTTCTTGGCAGAAATCTCTTGAAAATGGACCCGCCTGGTGCGGGCTTGGACCTTCGGGCTTCCTAATCTGTAATACCTTCTCAAATAACGGGCCCACCTGGCAGACGGCCTGGCCCGACTGTGAACATACAACTTCATCGGGGCGGTTGCCCCTAGACACCCGGTGTTAACATTATGCAAACATTCTTGAGCAAGTGACTCCTTAGAATGATGAATATGATAAAACCATGGAGTTTTGTCTCTCGGCACAAGCAACATGAGATTTTGCAGCTCCACTCGGCAATCAGACTTGAAGCATAACTCCCTTGCTAATAGAGAAGCACGAAACTGAGGGAGGGTAATACACGGCATTGACGTGACCGATGTACCGATAAACTGAGAGAGGTTGCATAGAATGTGCAGAATGTCCTTTGAAAGTGCAGAAGATATGGCCAACTGGCCCTTGGACATGGAATTCACCAATCCTTTGGCAGTCATATGAGTTAGCAAAATCTAAGTAGAGAACCCTTCTCGGCCAGTGAACTGAATGGCGAGAGAGCGAGAAGTAAAAACAACATCAATAATCGAACCCCCGGTAAGCAATGAGATTGCCACCGGCCTCGCTCTTGAAGAGACTGGCACCAATGCAAGGGAACTCTTCTTAGCAACCGACATAGGAGATAGTGGCACATCAGCCCCGAAATAGCTTGGGACCAGGACATGTATCGGCATTCGGAGGATAAACTCTTGACCTTTGAAATGCACAACCGGCAAGTAATCGCCCTGACTCGGCTCATCGTCTCCCCGGGGACCAGACCCGAGGGGTACTGGAGGTAGCGCGCACCCGCTCCATGGGGGGTAAGTGGATAGAGGAATGGGGACAGGAATCGGTTTTGATGGTGTGGAGGTTTCAACGGGAGTGGTGATGTGTTTAGGTGGAGGCAAAGGGGTTGAGATGATGGCAAGCTCAGGTGCGGGAAAAGGTGAAGCCAGAGGTGAAGGTGGAGGTATAGCCCGCTCAGGCTCGAGCCACGATGGTGACGGAGATGGCAAAGGCGGTGGAGATGGTAGAGGTGACGGAAGCACTGGTAGTGGAGACGGAGATGATAGTGATGGCAATGGAGAAGGTGAGGATGGTGATGAAGGTGATAGGGGTAATGGACATGGGGGTGGAGATAGTGGAGAGGGAGGTCATGGTGCCCACCTTTGACATGTCGACACAACGCGTCGAGCGGCATTAGAAGTAGCGGAAGTGGCAGCGGGAGAAGAAGGGGAGACACTGGCCTAAGCAGAGGCTTGGGTTTGTGGAGGTTTCAGAGATTGGATAGGAGATGGCGAAGGTAACGGGGTAGGTGAGGTAGTAGGTAATGGAGCGAGTGCAACGATAGACGAAGAATCACAGGGGTGCCCCTGGTCTTGAAATGGAGACGGCTGCTTAGGCGGCGCTTCTTGTTACTGCTGCTTGCTGCGGAGATGTAGAATGACCTCATGAATAGCAGCCCAATCAATTCTCTTCTTGGCTTCCAAGTCGTAAGCAAATTCTCAGAATTCGGGGCAATCTTCCACCAAATGTCCCTGCTGGCAATGAAATTCACAGAACTGAAGCATATTCCCTATCGTGGGTTGACAAGGCACAACCAGAGGGAGCGACAATGTATGGGTGTCTATCAAAGCCCTGAAAATATCCGTGAAGCACTCTGGCAATGGAAAGTGAGGAGTCTGCTTCGGGCAAGGTGGATGCCGAGGGGTATGAGGTGAGGATGGTTGTGGAGACGGAAGTGGGGGTAATGATACATGGTAACTGGGAAAACTAGGGGATGACGTAGGATCGGGAATGTAGTGGATGACATCCACCTGTGCGGGGTGGAGTGTTCCCTTGACCGGAGGTGGAGACGTGGGCGGAGACACATTTGGGTGTGCAGAAGTGGAAGACTGACTGTAAATGGCGGTAGGTTGACTCATGGAGGTTTGATATGCGGGGGTATATGGCTGACTCGTGGAGGGTTGGTATGTGGAACGATACTGGTATGTATAAACATAAGGTTGGTATGTGGAGGTAGATGTAGATGGCGGGGTGTGTGGAGATGTAGAAGGCGGAGAGGACTCGGGGTCAAGGGAATCTTGAAGTTGTTGGTGGATGAACCGAGCTCGGCTGTAAAGTTGTTGCCAGGATGTAATATCATTGAGGGCTAAGATAAACCGATACTCGGGCGCGGCATTGGATATCAGCATCTTGATTTGTTCTTACTCCGGAATGTGCCCTGGGACTTGCGCGGCAAGGCGACGCCAAGGATCGGCAAAGGTAGAGAACTCCTCTTCGGGCTTCATCATCTCATGGGCCAGATCCACCATAGAATACCTGGGCTCAACCTAGTCCTGATACTCCTGAATAAACTTCTCTTGAACCATCTGAAAATTCACAATCTGCTCTTGCGGAAGAGAAAAGAACCAATTTCGAGCTGGGCCTTCCAATGACAGACCAAATAGATAAGCCATCAAGCGTTGGTCATGTCGAAACTGGGCCGACTCATAAATAAACTCCTTCAAGTGCACGTAGGGGTCACTGACTCCACCATAACGGCGATATGCAGGAATTTGTGAAGATGACGGAAGCCGAAGACCTTGAAATGCGAATGGAATACTTAAGGAGGATTTGGGATCGATTTGGTGTTGATGTTCATCAAGCTGGCACTGGACTTGAGCAATCATCTCTTGGGTAGGAAGAGATCGAGAAGAATATGGGCCAACTTGAGCCAGTTAATTTGGACTAGTATGATATTGGGCCGGATAAGAGGATCCGGGCTGAGAAGAAGAAGGGCCCATTCCGGGAGTAGAAGGATATATGGGCCTAGAAGGATCATGAATATGAGGACTACTCGGGCTAGCAGCAGCATGGGTAGGAGATGGAGTCCCATTAAGAAGAGTAGGTCCACTAAGATGGCAGCCCATTGAAGGATGGGGGCCCACTAAGAATAGAAGGACCATGAAGGGAATGGGGCCCATTAAGAGAATGGGACCCATTGAAGGAAGTGTTGTCCCCCTGTGGTCATTTGAGTTATTTGATATTCATGATTTTGATAATGGCTAAACACTATAAGTCATTGTTGTTTTCCACTCTCATATGACTGACATACGTGATGTTTTGCTCATGACAGATAAGCCAATAAATGGATAAGGAATGGAGTGAAGATGGCAAATGTGAAAGCTCAATGATTGCGCCCTCGCACGCGGATCGGCCTGCGTGGTCAGGTCGCGGGGGTCAAGGGGGCAGCGCCCCTTGCGTGGGTTTCCGGGGGCGGAGCCCCCGGAATAGATTTAAAAATATTCAAATGGTTTAGACGTTTCTAATGCATAAACCAAACCCAAAAATACATAGAATTGATAAGGACATGAATATCTTGACTTATGGACATGTTTCTTTGGGCTAACACTTCATTTTTGCAGGTATAGGTCTTTCTGGTCGACCAACACACCTTGGCCGGTCGACCAGATTTTCCAGAGATGAAGAACTTCAGAATTTACAGGTAGCGGTCGACCGCCCCTAGGCGTCCGGTCGACCAGTTCTCCCAGAATCGAAAAGATGGCATTTTTACAGGTTTCGGTCGATCGCCCTTAGGCGTCCGGTCGACCGATTTTGCCAGAGATGAAAAATCAACCGACTATAAAATTCTGGTCGACCGCCCCATGCCTTCCGGTCGACCGCCAGCCCCGAGCCATCAATTGTTGACTTTATTTTCCACTTCGAGAAGGGCCATTCTCCATGGATTTCTTTAATCCTAAAGTCACCCAATCACCCATAAAATGTGGATCTGGTCTGGGGGATGTCCAAGGACCATTCAATGGTTATAAAACACATGCAAGAGGGTTAGAAACCCTAGTTGATCATTTGGGAGATCAAAGAAGGCTGCAAGGGTGTGTTCAAGGGAGAGGAGTTCGAATACTGTAGCGGTGAATAGTACTCCGGGAAGAAGTTCTTCATCAAATCCTCAAGTGATTCAAGCTACTATAAGAGGAGATCAACCTCAAGCCAAGTGAAGATAAAGCTGCAACCATCATCATCTTCTTCATCTCAAGGTGATCCAAAGAAGCTCATTCTCAAGGGAGATCAAATCTGCATCCTTCATCTTCTTCATCAACTCAAGGTGATCTAAGGAAGACCATGTCACAAGGAAGAAGATACCATTGAAGAATCAGATTCAAGCTTCAGTAACCTCAGACAAGATCTTTTCTCTTTGAGCATATTTCACATCTTGTTTGAGTGTTTTGATATTTATTCTCTTTTCATTTTATTCAAACATTTGAAACTGAAGATCATCCCTATCGGTGGTTAGTAGGAAGGCAATCGGAAGTTCTCCGATCTGCGGTGTTGACGTCCCTACCTGTGGTTAGTAGGAAGGCAATCGGAGGTCTTTCCGATTTACGGTTCAGTGCGTGGCACTAGTGGAGCCTCACCGGATTTGGTAAGGGGTGGACGTAGGACTGGGGATTCAGTTCGAACCATCTTAAAATCTCGTGTGTTGTGGTTTGCTTGTGCGATTACTTTATGTTAGATGCATGCTTAGGTTTAATATCTATATTACGTAATCATCTTGCTAAGCAAATCATTTGTGTCCTTCGTTAAGCTAGTTATATTCCGCTGCTATTATCTTTATCTAGCTTTAAAGAGGGTTACATTGGGAAAAGAGGGGCAGATCTATTCACCCCTCCCCTCTAGATCCGCTATCCACTACTCAACAGGAAGGTGGCCCATTAAGGAAATGAGGCCCATTAGATGAATGAGTATTAGGAATCGGGCTACCCGGATGGGAAGAAGAAAGAGGCCCATGAAGATAGGAAGGCCCATTATGAGAAGAAGGCCCATTAAGATGATTTGCAATAAGACGATGGGCCTGGGCTGGGTCCATCTGGCGAACAAGGCTTGATAAGTGGGCCATGAGATTAGCCTGTTCCTCAGATGGGTCAGAAGGACCATGGGAAGATGGGCCTGCGTGGGAAGAAGATTCCACGCGGGAATATGAAGAAGGATAGGAAGAAGGATGATACACGGGGTTGGAACGATGCTCCATGAGGGCAAATGGAGGCTTAATACAAGGATATCAAGGAGAATACAAGTCGGGAAGCAATGGCTTAATGGGCTTGAGGACAAGAGGGGACTGACCCACTAACGTAAAGACGAATGGACAACGGACCACGGGATAGTGGACTAGACAATGGACACATAAAATGGGCTAAGCTAAATGGGCCTAACAATAATAAAACATGTGGATGATGAAAGAATGTAACACAAACACCACTAATGGGCCTGGACAAGCCCAAACAACACAAACAATGCAATGTGAGAGTTTTCACCCAAGTCAAACAAGTTGATATGATGGGAAATATTTCAGGGATTTTAATAGACCTTTTAATGATTTGAATTAATAATAATTCTCTCAAGATAGAAATCCTATGAAAATAAGGTCTGAACTTTGGGTTGACTAAGGTTAACTCCCTCACACGGATGCAAATGCAAGCCTAAAGGGTGGAAACGGTACAACCGGCCCGACGTCCGTGTGAGAATCCACGGCTCGCGGGGACTTACGGAGGTCCCGGATGAGATCACCTAGTCGACCCCAAGGAATATGGAGGTGAGAGGGTCACTTACCAAGGTAGGAAATGTAACTATGATATGCAATGTATGGCCCTATGTGCACCGGAGTGTATGCAAATTCTAGCCTAAAACTAGAAAATTAAGATACAATTAAACTATGCAAACATGATCCAAATAAGATAAATAGTATATGGATGGAAAGATAATACAAAGGTCTACACAACGGACCCAAGAATAGATCAATCTGACCCTGGGAGGTCAATCAAATCACTGAGCAAAGTTGCTCCCGTGAAACTGTGCGCAGACCACATGCAGATTTTATGGACAAAATACTAAAATGATGACAATTTTTAACTAAGCAAACGTGACCCAAATGATGCAAATAAGCTATGGATGGAAAGATAATACAAAGGACTATCCAATGGAATAAAAAGCAATGCAATCAGATGTCGGGAAGGTAGTCAAATCACTGAGTAAAGATGTACCTATGAACCTGTCCCTGAGCCTGCCTTCAGAATTTATGTAGAAAACTTAAAAAGTTGGACAATATTAGAATATGAAAATGTTAACCAAATGATGCAAATGATATATGGATGGAAAGACAATACAAAGGGCTATCCAACGGCCAAAGAATCAACACAATCCGACCTCGGGAGCAAAAGTTATACGTCAACGAATATGGCCCTGTGAGCATGCGCGCAGGACTGCCAGAATCTGTAACGGTCTACCAAATGACCGTTACATGACCATGATGGTCTACCATAAGACCGTCACACAACCAGAGCCCGTAAAACACCAAAAATAGTGGGAGAATGGAGGAAATATCACCTAAACATGAACATGCACCCACCCAACCTACAAAAGAGCATGTAAACAAGCGTGATGGGCATTGGGGTCCCACCGTGATCGCCAAAAAATAAGGTTGTTGATAATTTTATCTCTCTTTCCTTCACCCCGCCCCTAACTATGCTAATAACATAATAGCATGAAAAGTCATGGAAGATTATGAATAAAGAGCGATGAGAGATGGAAGAACTGACCGTGATCGCCACTAAGAGTTAACAACGCCACAAGGATGAAGAAAGGAGTGTAACGGCGCTGTGTACCTTGGAAAGGGATGAAGACTTGATCGCGCTTAAGAATGGGATGTGGGGAATGGTGTGGGATCGACCTCCTCTCCTTCCAGCCAGCTACATGAAGAGGGCCTCACGTTGTATTCATGTTCTCCTGCAAAACAAAGATGAAACACAAAGGTAAAAACTCATTAGAACATGAAGTGTAGCATCAATCCCGCAGTGATAAAATAGCATGAATAAAAGGGGGAGAACGCACCGGGGGAGGGTTTTTAACCCCTGTGGAAGGGTGAAAATAATAGGTGGGTGTGTTGTGCATGCATAGGATTTGAAATCACGGAATTTGATTGAGAGAATAGAGAGAAAATAATGATGTAAAATATAGAAAAATGCATGTGTAGCAGAAAGTGCGGTGTTTTGTGATGATTTGTGATTTTGAGAGGAAGAGAACTAAGAGTATAGACAACCAAATTAAGCCCAGAAGGATGCAATGGAAAGCCAATACTTCCCTCTTCAAGCCAGTGTCAAAGGGTTGAGTCGACAATGCAGCATGGCTTCATCCCGAACAAAGAAAGAGCCCCCCTGTCGCGACTACGAACTAGTCAGTTTTTATAGAGTTTTGCAAGAAATCCTGATTTTCCTCTCACGATTCCCGGAGATAGAGTTCAAGATAAATCAAGTTCTTTGGATCAAACTCGAGATAATACTAAGGACAAGAGATAGGAACAAACGGGACTCAATTTGTGGAACGATCTGGAAGATATGGCTTATAGAAGGGAGCCTCGGAGTTTAATCTGTAGAGTTTGTGTTGAACTAGGACACATAAACCCCCAACTTTCATCCACGTTTCTGAACAAGATTGCCAATGAAAATCTGAGATATATGGATCAAATTCAAGATAATATAAAGGAGAAACCATAGGAATAAACGGCGCTCAATTCGGAGTAGAATTCAAGAAGTTATGGGCTCTGCAAGAGGGCCACGGTGCACAGAAACGGAGCAGAGTCCAGCACAAATTGGACTCTCGATTTGTGTAACGGTCTATCGTGAGACCGTCAGAGTCATGTAATGGCCTAGGGTACGACCATCAGGCTCCGGGGGTCGAACGGGATGATTTCAGACAAGTTAGTGTGTGACAGTCTATGATAGGACCGTCACATGGACTCTGATGGTCTTACGATAGACCATTACCGGGGCTGTGACGCTCCACCAATAGACCTTCACATGGCTGTGACGCACCACCAATAGACCTTCACATGAATGGAGGAAGATTCTTGGCAGACTACACGCGACTTTGGAATTTGAAGGGTATCTCTCAAACGGTGCAGAACTAGCGAAAGGGGTAGAAGAAGAAATTGTAGATAACTGAAAGATGAATAACTTTCATGAAGAAAGAAAGATGATAAAATGATCAGATAAATGAGAAAATGGGGCTATAGCAAAGAGAGAAAATTCTGGGACGTAGGTGAGCAACACAGCCTGTTGGAAAAATGTGAATTGCTCACCATCGGGGCAGAACTGGCCAATGGTATAGAAGAAGAAATTATAGATATTTAAAAAATGAACAATGTTGGTGAAGGGAACAATTTGAATAGAGAACTGGAAGAGGGTGAAAAAGAATCACTTTCAGGACTGCGCAGTGAGAGAGAGCCGATTGCTTGAAGGAAGCTGACCGAAATGGGCCGTAAGTCGACTTAGAAGCCAGAAGTTGATAAAATAAGCTGAAGGGCTCTAGGAAATCATGATCTCTAGGGCTCAAAGAAATGAAATGGGCTCGAGATCCATCCAAGGAAGACACCAAAATAGTGGCTAATTCGGGACATCAAAAATGATGAATAAGAGAAATGACGTAACTTGCGGGCTAAAAACGGGTGTCAACAGCTGGGTGGTCTTTTGACGATGAGACCCCCGCTCATCTTTTGGCCTTCCATCATGCATACACCAACTCCCCTGCGCCTTCTGTTCCTTCCATTCTCCGGCCTACCACCTTGACTACCGCTCCGCCCTCCATTCCCTCTAGGTCACCTATTGCACCCGCCACATTCCCCATCATTCCGCCAATCCTTCCACCATCACTCGCCATACCCTCCATCATCACCCCTCCACTAAACCCTTCACCAATCGCCACTCCCCCAGGGCCCGTCAGGCCAGCCTCCGCTATCCTCAACCCCATTTCTATCCCTTGCACTTACCCCACTGGGCCAACCGGGAGTCCATCTGAGGCCGTGCCGGTACGACACTGCGCCCTCTGGAGCGGGCATTTATTTCACAGAAGTTACCCCTCCACTGGTGCACCTACACCCAACCCTCAAGTTCCTTCCTCAATAGTTGAAGCAGAAGAAGTCGATCCCGTGCCTGGCACGAAGTATGATTTGCTACAACACTTGGACCGGATGCCGACCAAGATATCAATTCTGGAGTTAATAAAAAGGTCCACACTACACCAAGATGCCCTAAGGGCTTTTCTGCAGAAAGTGATGGTTAACGAAGATGTGGCGGTGGACAGTTTGCCGTCGGTGTTGGCAACAATTACGAGGGGGCCTTCCATTTCATTTTCTGAATCAGAGTTAGCACCCCTAGAGGCACGATAGATGCCACTATGCATTACTATTTCCTTAAATAAAGTGGCAGTTGAGTTAGCCCTTGTGGACACGGGAGCATCACTAAATGTGTGTCCATTAAGCACATTATGTGCCTACAATATTTCATAAGACATGCTGTGCCCGACATCGATCACCATAGTAGCATATGATAACTCCAGGAGAGCCTGCCACGGGGTTGTGCCAATTCAGGCCGAGCTAGGGCCTTTAAAAATGGATGTGGAATTTTATGTGCTGGACATAGACCCGATGTTCAAGGCAATTCTGGGTCATCCATGGATAGACAGTCTGAACGTCGTACCCTCAACTGCCCACTAATGCCTTAAGTTCCCATTTCAGGGCCGGGTAGTCAAAGTAAAGAGTGTTTCCACAGTCCAGACCGTTGATGTGATTGCTGATAAGATTCTTCCTATACTCTGGCCGAGTAATAGGCCAGTTTTGTCTATAATGGACTTGAACTTTCCTTGGGCATATGCGTCACGCAAGCCCGCCACTACACCAACAAATGTCAAAATCAAGTCCAAGATTAGAGATTCGAAAGGGTGGCATATGATTTTGAAGCTAGGCTATCAACCGGGCATGGGTCTCGACGCACAATTGTAGGGGCGCACTAATCCCGTCCCCAGGGGCTGAAAGATGAGCCGAAGAGGCCTTGGCTACCGAGAATCGGCACTGTCTATACTGGGAGATTCTGAGCCACTGACGTAGGATTATCGTCAACACTTCGTGAAAGGCCCATTACAGCCTGGTACTTTGAAGAAGCCGCTGCCCTGTTCTGATGGGAAGACCGATGCCGCTTATGTTGTTGCTGACCCACCGTCGCCACTGAAGGGGCTGGTGGGTGACATGGATGATTTCTGTAGCTGTTTTGAAAGGATGTTCCATGAAGAAGAAGTCTGTCCGAAAAAGATGGAGATGCAGCTGGTGAAGCATTCTCCGATTGAGCCAGTTTACCGGAGGCCACGAGAAGCGGGGAGCTCTATCACTACCTTCTCTTTATCCCCTTCCCGTCTGGCCTCCCTGTTTCAGCAGTTGGGGTTTATTCCCCGTTCCCCTCCGATTATGGTCAACCCGTGCTTTACGAGAAGACTACTTGAAATTCTATTTGTTCCTTGCGCTTGTGGGTAGTGCCCACCAATTGATTTGTCCACCATGTGGACCCCTGCCACCAATCTCCATGAAATGTGGTTTTCTTCCTCCGACCCGTTCTTTGAATTTCTCTTTCTGTCTCTCTTTCCCATGCAGCTCCCTCCTCCTCCATCTTCCTCTTCCTGTTGTGTGATCTCCTCCGACTTCCAAAAAAAATGCCAATTTTAAAATGAAGGTTTTAATGGAGGGTTACGCTATGTTCTGCCCATCTTCCCAAGGGCATGAGACCCCTGCTACTTTCCCTATAGATTTTTTGTCTCCTAGGTTAGATGTACAGTGTGCAGAGTCCCCTAGGTTAGTAGAGTCAGTTGGGGTAGAGTCTAGTTCTAGTGTTGTCAGTCCCTCCACGTCTACGGCGCACCCTGTGATGCGTCATTCCAAATCCATCCCAGATAAGTTTCTGCAAGATTTAGCTCAAAGATGTCATGCCCTTCTCAAATGCCCTGAGTTTGTAGAGACCACAATGGTCTTATAGAATGATGAGGAAGTAGAAGGGGTGTGGAGCAGTGACGGATTAGGTGTGTATGAAATCATAGATGAGAAGGACCCAGCCGATGATGAGGAAAGCGATGTGGAGGACACTGCCGATCTGTACGCACAAGGTTTGAAGAGGTTCGATGAACCGTCGATGGCAGTGGATGAGCCCACCAAGGAAATTAATCTTGGAACCGAAGGGGACCCCAGGCCCATAATTATTTTCGCTAATCTCCCTCGTCAGGTTGAAGAGGAGCTAATCAATATTTTGAGGGAGTACATCGATTCTTTTACCTGGTCCTATGAGGACATGCCGGGTCTTGACCCCGCTCTGGTTGAACATAGACTTATCCTTAAGCCAGGGGCAACACCCGTTAAGCAAAGAGGGAGAAGGTTCCACCCTCAAATGGCCTTAAGGATAAAGGAGGAAGTTGATAAGTTGCACAAGGCCAAGTTTATTAGAGTTGTTTTATATCCGCAATGGGTGGCGAATATAGTCCCAGTAATGAAAAAGGATGGAAAATTTTGGATTTGTATTGATTTCATGGACTTAAATAAGGCGTGTCCGAAAGATGATTTTCCGCTTCCTCACATTGATGTGTTAGTAGACAACACGGCTGGGTATGAGGCCCTCTCATTTATGGATGGTGATTCTGGTTATAATCAAATTCATCTTGCTCCCGAGGACCAAGAGAAGACCTCTTTCACCATGCCCTGGGGCACATACTACTATGTTGTCATGCCATTCGGATTGAAGAATGTAGGTGCCATGTATCAGTGGGCAATGATGGCTATCTTTCACAATATGATGCATGTGTATATGGAAGCCTACGTGGATGATATCCTGGTGAAGTCGAGGTCCAAAGAAGAGCACCCCGCCATTCTAGCTAAGGTGTTGCAAAGGGCTAGGGAGTACAAATTAAAAATGAATCCAAAGAAATGTGTGTTCGCAGTTGCATCAGGGAAGTTGCTCGGGTTTATAGTTAGCAAGCGGGAGATCCAGATTGATCCGAATAAAGCAAAGGCCGTTGCGGAAATGCCACCGAGCTTCGAGGTTTGATTGGGCGCTTACAATTCATTCGGAGGTTTATATCTCAACATTCACAAAGGTGCCGCCCATTCTATGATTTGTTGAAGGCGGGGGCCAAATTTGAATTGAGTGAACAGTGTCAAAAGGCCTACGAGGAGCTTAAGGTTTATCTGTCTAATCCCCCGGTTCTACAACCTTCCGTCCCTGGTAAACCCCTGATCTTGTACATTTATGTTATTGAGGACTCCCTAGGAGCTATCCTGGATCAAGTGGACGATGAAGGAAGAGAAAGGGTAGCATACTACCTATTTAGGTTGTTCAATCCTGCCGAATCTAGGTATATTGCCATGGAGAAGACCTGCGCAGCATTAGTATGGGTAGCTCAGAAACTCAAACACTATTTCCTCGCCCATGAAGTTAAGTTGATTTCTAGAATGGACCCAATCCGTTACCTCTTAGAAAAACCTATCCTTTCTAGCAGATTAGCTCGCTGGAAAAGCTTTCTTTCCCAATTTGATATCACCTTCGTTGTCCAGAAAGCGATCAAGGGGTACGCGATTGCTGAACATCTTGCTCATTCTCTTATCCCTCGCACTGATTCAATCCGAGATGAGTTTCCTGATGAACACTTGGCTGTACTTACTCATCTTCCCTTTTGGTCTCTCCATTTTGACGGTGCTCTCAATTCTCAGGGCCGTGGAATCGGCGCCATTCTCCTCACTCCGGAAGGAGTAACCATCCCCATCGCTTATCATCTCTCTTTTCCTGCCACTAATAATATAACCGAGTATGAGTCTCTCCTTGCTGGACTGAAGCACGCCTACCTCATGGGCGCGCGATACCTAAACATCATCGGAGACTCTCAACTGGTGCTGCGTCAAGTTCTTTCAACGTATCGTACCCGTGACCCTAAGCTTAAGCCCTATCAAGATTTGGTCACGCTCTTGGTTAAGCAATTTCGCAAGCTCATTTATATTCACACTCCTCGTTCTCAAAACATCTTGGCCGATGCACTTGCATCGCTTGCTTCTTCCCTTTCCTTCCCCCTCAGTCGTGCCACTTAGACCATTGTGGTCTAGCGGTTAGACATTCCTTCTCTTCAAGATCCCTGGTTTGACCATCTTAGGAAGTCTGTAGAGAGGAAAGTTGAGAAGGAGGACTTGAAAGAGGTGTCATTGACTGAGCTCGAGGAAATTATAGAAGAGGAGGAATTGCCGTGGTATTACAAGATAGAGCAATACTGTAGGGATGGATCCTTTCCAGAGACGACCAATGCCGAGCAGCGCAAGGCCATTAGAAGAGTCGCCTCCGGATACACAATCATTGTAGGAGAGTTGTATAGGCGATCTCTTAATGGAGTTCTCATGAGATGTCTAGATGACGATGAGGCTTGGAAGGTAGTAGAAGCAGCTCACGCGAGCGAGTGCGGAGGACACGTTAATGGACAGGCGTTGGCGAAGAAGATTCTTAGGCAGGGCTATTACTGGCCAACCCTAGAAGAAGATTGTTCCACCTATGTCGGTAGGTGTCTTCAGTGCCAACTTCACGCTGACAAAATTCATGCTCCTGCCTCTTCTCTCCATCCTCTCTCTACTCCTTGGCCATTCTCGATGTGGACCTTTGATATCGTTGGACCACTTGGCGACCCTAATGCTCAGATTAAACAAAAGTCCTTCATTCTGACTGCTACAGAGTATTTCATTAAGTGGGCAGAAGCTGAAGCTTATGCAGAGATCAAAGCCACCACAGTATGCTGCTTCATCCTCAAGAACATCATTTCGGGGTTTGGAGTGCCAAGCGATATCGTCACCGACAATGGGCCTCAATTTGTTTCTCAAGAACTTCAGGACCTCTGTAAGAAGTTTAATATTTCATTGCATCATTCATCACCATACTACCCTCAAGGTAATGGCCAAGCCGAGGCCACGAACAAAACCCTTCTTAAAATCATTAAGAAAACATGCGAGTCACACAAATTTGCTGATTGGGCCGACAAATTAATAGAAGCTCTTTGGGCTAATCGCACCTCCGTCTATACTCTCACGGGGCAAACTCCTTTTGCTCTCACCTATGGGATGGAGGCGGTACTCCCGTACGAGATCTTGATCCCTTCCCTAAGAGTGCAGTTAGACAAAGAACTTAATCTCGACGAGCGTCGAGAGGCATTGCTAGTCCAACTGGAACTCTTAGATGAGAAGAGGCTTAACGCGGCCAATCATGTCTCAATTTATCAAAAATGTGTCTCGTGGCATTTTCAAAAGAATGTTATCAAAAAAAATTTCAAGTGGGTAACATGGTTTTGAAATGCAAATTTATCAGATCAGCAGGTCCTAGGTCTAAGCTGCAACCCAATTGGGAAGGGCCATTTGTAATTAAAGAAATCTATCCTGGGAACGCGTACCGTCTAGTTAATGCGGAGGGTGAAGAATTGCCAAATCCGTGGAATGGGTTGTATCTAAAACACTTTTATCCATAGAGTCAAGCCAGCAACGGCCCGGTGGCGGGATGTTTCCTCCGCCTGATCATGAAGGGGGATCCCTTGTTCAGCTTCCACACACTACACGACCCCCGTGGTCCGATTTTCCTTTCTTGCGCAACAACGTTTCTCCCTTGGCCATGCCTAGGGGCAAGTGAAAATCCTTGTTTTTCCCCTCATTCGGCCAAAAATAGGGGCAAGTGGTAAATAAGGGGGCGAGAACTGATCTAGACACCCTGATAAAAAAAAGGTCTCAAATAGGGGCAGTCCATTATGACCTGATTCCACATTTACAAAAGAAGAGAAATAAAAGAAATAAAAGAAAAAGGGGTAAAATCAAAGGCAAAAGCTAAAAAGCTCATTCAGAAACTCGAAGCTCAATGCCCCCAAAAGAATGAAACTAGGCATGGCAAGAGTGGCAGCACAGTTTCCCCGCGGGACGTTATGAGCCCGGTCGTATACGTGCCTTGAGCGGATGTGGGTTCGATGACGGACGCAAAGCCCCAGCGCAACAAATCAAATTCTTCGAAAAAGGGGTTGTCATGGGAAGAACTCAAGCCCTAAAAATCTCTATACCTATTGCCGGCCTTTCTATCAAATTCTTTTTAGTTTCCAAGGACTGGATCGTACCCTGGGTATGGCCTCAGTTGAGGCACCGTTAAGCAGAATTGGGCCCCGGCCATGAGTGGTCACCTTTAACGCACGTTGAACCTGGGAAACCCCTAATGAGATAGGAAGGTCCCTCGTCACCTCGTTTGAGCTGGCTCTCAAAACTCAAAAAAGAAATCAAATATTTCAAAATCCAAAAAAATCAAATATTTCAAAATCCAAAAAAATCAAATATTTTAAAATCCAAAAAAATCAAATATTTTAAAATCCAAAAAATCAAATATTTTAAAATCCAAAAAATTAAATATTTCAAAATCCAAAAAGAAATCAAATATTTCAAAATCCAAAATATCAAATATTTCAAAATCCAAGAAAATCAAATATTTCAAAATCTAAAATAAAATTCAAATATTTCAAAACAAAAAAAAATAAAATATTTCAAAATCTAAAAAATCAAATATTTTCAAAACCATAAAAATATTTTCATTCTCATGAGTTACATTCATGGCATGCATTGCATTCATTTCCTTCATGCTATTTGCCTATTTAATAAGGCTTACCCCCTTGACCAGAAATCAAGAACTGGTCATTTCCTAACTTGCTACAGGCAAGGGGTCGAGCCTAAAACAAATTTAATATGTTTCTTTGTTTATGTGTGTGCAGGGGCAGGTGAAAGACAAAGTTGAGTATTTCTATCATTCAACGGCCCTCTGGCAATTGTTTTATTCATTCCAACGGTCAAACACAAGACCGTTCCATCATTCACACGGCCTCTTCCCGACCGTTCCAATCCCTAGTACTAGCAAGAATTCACGGTCTTGACCAGACCGTTTACAAGACTAAGCGGTTCACTCATGACCGTTCTGTTCTTTCCACGGTCCACCAATAGACCGTTCTACTCCCCGAAGGCCTCTGTTCTTAATTTTGTGGTTGATCTTATGAGCGACTCAAATCTGGCAATTCAATTCGTGGGGCAGTTAGTCCCCAACCGTCTATCTAGCTGAGCGGTCTTGGATGGACCGTGTTCACCCCGATTCTACCTCAAACTCATTCAATCACCAAGAAAGGCCAAAACTCAAGCTTTGCTCAATCAAATCAACTCGTTTTATTCATATCTCAAGGTTCCAACATCCATCTTCTATATCAACATCATGAACCAAAAAAAAAAATCACTCGATCCTCAAACAGGCATCCCCGCGAGGCCTAAACTCTCTCAGCTCTCTCACATAAGCCTGGCGCATCTCTGAAGTCTATGTAACCTCCACCGGTAGGGTGAGCACCCTACCAACCTCCCACATGATCAGGGCACTCCTGACCGCCTGCTCGTCCTCCTCTGTACCAATCCTCCTCGCCTGTAGTGCGGGAAGGTGGGGTAGTGTTGGTAGTACGGTCCTGGGTAGTCCGACCTGTAGGTAGCACCGGTGCGGGTTATACATCGCTAGTGCAGTGTCGCTCACGAGCCTCAGATCCAAGCCTGGCCTCCTAGGAAGTCTGACCGTAGTGCCGTAGAGGAAGTCATGGCGCATCACGAACCGATCCAAGGGCAAGGTGTTGATGTAGAGTTGCCACTCGTCCCTAGTCTTCTTTTCTACTGTCCTGCACTCTACCTGTGGGGAGAACCTGAAGGTGCCATCTATGAAGAACAGTGGATGGCTCCCGAAGATCTGACTAGTTGAAGTGATATCCCCCCTATGAATGAATCTCATCCTGACACCCATCCAACACTCTAGCAGAATCATGGAGTCGAAGAGTGGACCTCCTAGGGCTGCAGAACTAAGGCCTTCGTACAAGTAGGCGAGGACGGCCTGGGAGATAGAAAGACCCTGCCACAAGCCACTAATGGTGCTAAGGATAGGGGTATCTAGGATGTGGTCGGCAGAGGGGAACAGGATGGCCCCGCACAGACAAATGGAAACAGCTTTAGCTATGGCCTCATACCATCCGCATTTATTCTTACAATGAGCAATCACCCACTGGCTGAGGGGAAGAAGATGGATCTGGTGTGGACCTATGAAGGTGCGGACGTCCTTGCTATCAGGTATAAACTCTCCCAGGATAAGGCTAGGGTCTATAGGGGCAACGATATGACACACTGAGTCCTCCTCGCCCGCCTTGGACCTAGGAAAAGAGAAATAGGTCTCTACCTCCTCTAGTAGGATAGTGGCCTCAAAAGATGAGAAAATGAACGTATGGGTCTAAGGATGCCAGATTTCTACCAAAGCTGAGATGCTACGCCAATCTAAGGACATCTTCGGGTAGTTTTGGCCTAATACCAAGAGTGGGTGTAGGTGCCAAGACTTCAGGATGGATGTCACTGCTAGGGGCAACGCACGGATCATGGGAGCCATCCACTTCAAGGTGGAGTAGCGCCTAGAACCAGGGAGAAGCTGAAGTAGAGGAGAAGAAAAGAAAAAGAGAGAAAGAGAGGAAGACTGTGTAAGCAATGAAAGGAATTGAATTGACTTATGGCAACATACCTCTCTTAGTGGGCTGGAGCTCAGATGTCGTGGGATCGCGGTCAGCCGTTGGAGCCATCACATTCCTTTCTGGCTAGTTTAGGCCCTTCAAAGATTGCTCCCTCCATGGAACTCCCTTTAAGAGCCCTTTTCATGATGGTTTGATGAAGAGAAACAAGAGTTTCAAGGTTTGGAAGAGGGTCTAGGTGTGAGTCATGAGATTAGAGACCTCTCCTACTTATAGGGCTTGGTTAGAGGCCTAAACCCACTAGAAGTGAGGTAGGATAGGCCTAGATCAGGTTGAGATAGAGCTTGGGTCGGTTTAGCATGTCTATCTCCGGTTTGGGACACTCCAGGAGAGTCCCGTTCGAACTCTCAGGGCGTGCGTTTGCGCGGTCTAGCGATAGACCACCTTAATCAATGAATGGTCTCATCTAGACTGTTCAGAAAGCTTCTACATGCTTCGGATGCTGGAATTGGCACGGTCGAGAAAAGACCGTTCTGTTTAGCATACGGTCACATATAGACCGTTCTGCCCTTTGGGCGGGCAATAATGGACCGTCTATATACAGCTGTGGGTTCTGGCGGAGTTGCTTTCAACGGTCTAAGGGAAGGCCGTGTAGTGGAATTGAGCGGTCTTATGGATGACCATTTAGAAATCTGAAACCTTATTTTAACCTATTTGCACTTGTGTCACTCAAGCTGTGATCGTGTCTCTCCCTCACTCATTTGTTTGGCGTCTCTCTCTCACTCATTGTTTGGCGTCTCTCTCCCACTCATTGTGTCATGCCCTGAACCGATAGCAGCGGGAAGCGATGCTCAGAACGTGACAGTTAACAGTCATGATAACAAGAGTGAAAATAAATAACCACAATTAAACACATGGAGGCCATAAACACACGTTGAAAATACGAGCTCTTATTAATATTTAAAAGTATAATTTTGACCCACTCTTACAATATTAGATTCAAATTAAAGGAGGAAATAACAAAAATAAATAACCAGACTCACGACACTAGCTAGACTCAAGAAGGTAAAAAGATAGACTTTGATCTCTAGGTTCCAGGTTCACTCGATCACACTGATCCGATTCCCATTTGCAACGTACCGTTTACCGCATTACCTGAAAAGGATTGAAAGTAGGGGTGAGCAAGAAGCTCAGTAGGAATTATACTCTATCATCAGGCATAGTTTAAGTGATTAACGACTAAATTACATTTTTCATATGCCATACTAATAAAAGAAATAATGACGATATAATGAAACAATGTAATAAAAAGATCTTGCAAGGTCAAGAAATATAACGACAAGAATTAACAAGAATGACAAGTACAAGAATTTACAATAGGAGATAGTAAAAGAGAATTGGCCAACAAGCAAGTATTTTAAACATCATTTCAAGCACGATCAAGTAACAAGAGTAACAAGATATTTTTATGTCATAGACATCACACTAGTCATGCACTCGGTGCAATGCCTCACCATGTCAATATAACATCCCATGGGCTCAATAATTTTTCGGGCGCTCTCTCCAGGACCAGACTGGGCCCCTACGATGCGATGGCACTGATTTATTGGATCCAAGATCCCACGATTGTCTAGACATTCAGTCAAGTTAAATGGCCAATTTAATCAGAGGAATTACTGTCAAAAGTTCAAGATTTAAAGGACTAACATGTCCTTGGATTCAAGAGCACAAAACATTATAAAACTCATCTCCGAGAGATGTGCGGTCGTACAGAAGCCGCGCAATGGGCATGTACGGCTAACACAGGGCCGTGCATATAAGAACTAGACTGAAACTCAGCCCACGAGGTCAAGAATGAACGGCTGACAGTAAGCCGCTCTAAGGTATGAACAATGCATTATGATCCGCACATGTTCAGAGGACATCAAGACCCATGATAAGATATACGGACCATACTGGGCCGTATTAAAGATATGCGGTCATAACCGGGCCGCCTATGAGGATATGCGGTCCACTACTGGCCGCGCATGCCTCTCATAGTCCAATTCGATCCAAAACTTAAACCAACGGTTTAGTCACGTAAATCGGTGTTCCGGTGGTTCATTAGGTTCGTAACAAGGGTATAAAGAAATCTTGAGATGATGGTAAGTTCGCCGGATGGGGTTTCCGGTGATAAGTTCAATGTTAACGCAACTTAAAGGCTAATGACTTACTAGAAGTCCGCAATCTGGTCAAAACGTTCTACTGGAATAAAATGGTTATCCAGCAACTAAAAGTTCATTATAAACCTAATTTCATGTCAAATTACCAAGGATTATAATTTACATTAAGTCAAATTGCCAAAAAGATGAATTTAGATGATAAGGAGAATGAACAAGATCGCATAGGAATGAATAGCATGCAATTAACAGAAATTTAGTTACATAATTAATCACTTATCATGTGGGTTTCTAATTTATTAATTATCATTATGACACTAAGATGAACCATTAATAACTCATACTAGGTCACTCTCTGTCTTGATAAACGGTTCAGAACAAACCTTACATCTATTGGGCTAACAGGGGTGCATTCGGGCTGAAAGGGGACTGCTGGGAGTTGGGCGGCCAGGGGCAGGCCGCCCATGGGGTTGGGCGGTTCCCAGAGGGCCGCCCAAGGGGTTGGGCGGTCTTGGGATGGCCGCCCATCCCCAGGGATGAGTGGTCACTTCCAGGCCGTCCAAGTTATGTGGTCAGTTCGGGACCTAATATCTAGATGTGTGGTCTAGGTCATGGCCGCCCAACTCTGGATATGTGGTCCAGTAAGGGCCGCCCAACCCTGTTATGTGGTCTCTGAGAGACCGTCCAACTAGGATATGTGGTCTATCGTAAGACCGTTCAAGTCTGGGTGTACTCCGGTCATCCCTTCCACGTCCGATGAACGCCGGGATGTTAAGGGTTGCTAGGGTTGAACTAAAACACTAATATCTCATGGAAACGGACTCCAAACAAGGGGCTTTTGGTACCGTTGGAAAGGTTATGAAAATGCTACCTAACAGTAGGGTCAATTTCATAATTACTTACTGAAATCATGATTTATAATGGGAGGAACATTAGAAACCCTAATCTTGACATGCTGTTACTAAAACGTGAAATTCTCACAATATACACAATGAAAATTGGGGCTTTATATATCAAAAGAAAGCTTACTCGATGCTGATTCCAACCATATATGAGATGCTATATGGGAATCAAGATTAACAACGTGAAATCATGATTTAACTCAAACAAATACACCAAAAACCGAGTCTAGACATGCTCTTACTCAATTTACAAATTCTCTAAACATGCAAGAAAGAATTTAGGGCTTTTATAATCAATGGAAAGAGCACGAAAAACTCTACAAGATTTATGGATCAATTTAAGATTTACAGCCTAAAATCGCTACTGAAATCAAAGGGGAACATGTTCTGCCCTAATTCTGACATGCCTCTACTAAAACATTAAATTTGCACAGAATACCTAATAGAATTTAGGGCTTCATATACCAAAAGAAAGAGGACTAGATGCTGAACAATTTAATATATTACTTGTGATTTGAGCCCGAGAGAACCTACCTCAATCAGAGAAGAAAGGAAGAAGAGAGGAAGAAGAACGAACGCCGACACGTCACCACTAAACACCAGAGATCTCCCTAGATCGATTTCCACTGCAACCGCCGCTGATACCAAAGGATTCTAGGGTTGCATAGCTTCATTTTTATAGCTCATACACCTTCTGGAGCCTTCGGTGCTGGGAGAATTCGTCGAAACAAGATGGATGTTTGAAAACGGCGTCGACATATTTGACCTAGCCAAAGCTCGGCCGACACCACGTTTTAGGGGTAGGGTTTCGATCAATTGATAGAGGGGAAATGATCCTTAGATCGTGGCCTTTCATTTGCCACCGATTTGGGGTCATTTGGTGGAGTATTAAGCTCTAATTTCGTGGTTCAAGGTAAGATCAGGTAAGAGTTAGGTAAGTGTGCATTTTGGGCTTAATCCACTAATTAGACCTAATTACGGATTTTTGTTGGGTCGACAACAGAAGATAAAGTTGTTAAATAAATGGTCCTTAACCCAATTACCATTTTTCTAGATTTTTATAAGGTAGTCAAAAATTCACTAGTTCTATTTACTAAGGAATTAAATATTAAATTCCGAAATTCATTTATCTCAATTAAAAATTCATTTATTTCAATTAAATTTCAGATTTTTAAAACCGGGGTATTACACCCTCCCCCACTTTAAGGAATTTGGTCCCCAAATTCATCGGGTATTACCAATTATGTGAATGTTTGAACTAAGATGATCTTATTTATCAAAATAACATGTTAATTATACAATTAATGACGAAAGAATTTAGCTATAGCTAGGGATAAAAGAGAACGATACCATATATAATTCTTCATTCGATAGAAGTTGGTTCCGATTCTTCTTGTAGTTTTGCTTGTGGAAGTAACTTAGGACAGTTAGCCATTTTATGATCCTGATTTCCGCAACGCAGACACGCTCCGCTCCTTCGCCAGCACTCCTTTGCGAGATGACCAAGTTTGTGACAGTATAAACATTTCTTTTGCGTAATATTGCTCTTCTTCTTCTTATTACGTCGGATTTCCTTACGACGGACTCGCCAGCCTCTAGCGGAACCGAATCTTAGTTTACCCATGGACCCACTCGCTTTCATTTTAAGAATGGCTTAGAGACCTGCAAGATAGTTATATGGTTAACTTTTTCATTACCCTTACGCGTAACACAACGCAATCTTGCATATATTTTATTACTTAACCCAAGATATTACCCAATCTCACCAGGTGACAAGGGATGACACGGGTCTTAAGACTTAGGGTAACCTATACTCTTGGACAAAATCCAAGGACTCAGGCAAGGAGGCTCTGATACCACCTCTGTCACGCCCCGAACCGATAGCAGCGGGAAGCGATGCTCGGAACGTGGCAGTTAACAGTCATGATAACAAGAGTGAAAATAAATAACCACAATTAAACACATGGAGGCCATAAACACACGTTGAAAATACGAGCTCTTATTAATATTTAAAAGTATAATTTTGACCCACTCTTACAATATTAGATTCAAATTAAAGGAGGAAATAACAAAAAGAAATAACCAGACTCACGACACTAGCTAGACTCAAGAAGGTAAAAAGACAGACTCCGATCTCTAGGTTCCAGGTTCACTCGATCACACTGATCCGATTCCCATTTGCAACGTACCGTTTACCGCATTACCTGAAAAGGATTGGAAGTAGGGGTGAGCAAGAAGCTCAGTAGGAATTATACTCTATCATCAGGCATAGTTTAAGTGATTAACGAGTAAATTACATTTTTCATATGCCATGCTAATAAAAGAAATAATGACGATATAATGAAACAACGTAATAAAAAGATCTTGCAAGGTCAAGAAATATAACGACAAGAATTAACAAGAATGACAAGTACAAGAATTTACAACAGGAGATAGTAAAAGAGAATTGGCCAACAAGCAAGTATTTTAAACATCATTTCAAGCACGATCAAGTAACAAGAGTAACAAGATATTTTTATGTCATAGACGTCACACTAGTCATGCACTCGGTGCAATGCCTCACCATGTCAATATAACATCCCATGGGCTCAATAATTTTTCGGGCGCTCTCCCCAGGACCAGACCGGGCCCCTACGATGCGATGGCACTGATTTATTGGATCCAAGATCCCACGATTGTCTAGACATTCAGTCAAGTTAAATGGCCAATTTAATCAGAGGAATTACTGTCAAAAGTTCAAGATTTAAAGGACTAACATGTCCTTGGATTCAAGAGCACAAAACACGATAAAACTCATCTCCGAGAGATGTGCGGTCGTACAGAAGCCGCGCAATGGGTATGTACGGCTAACACAGGGCCATGCATACAGGAACTGGACTGAAACTCAGCCCACGAGGTCAAGAATGAACGGTTGACAATAAGCCGCTCTAAGGTATGAACGGTGCATTATGGGCCACACATGTTCAGAGGACATCAAGACCCATGATAAGATATAGGGACCATACTGGGCCGTATTAAAGATATACGGTCATAACCGGGCCGCCTATGAGGACATGCGGTCCACTACTGGCCGCGCATGCCTCTCATAGTCTAATTCGATCCAAAACTTATACCACCGGTTTAGTCACGTAAATCGGTGTTCCGGTGGTTCATTAGGTTCATAACAAGGGTATAAAGAAATCTCGAGATGATGGTAAGTTCGCCGGATGGGGTTTCCGGTGATAAGTTCAATGTTAACGCAACTTAAAGGCTAATGACTTACTAGAAGTCCGCAATCTAGTCAAAACATTCTACTGGAATAAAATGGTTATCCAGCAACTAAAAGTTCATTATAAACCTAATTTCATGTCAAATTACAAAGGATTGTAATTTACATTAAGTCAAATTGCCAAAAAGATGAATTTAGATGATAAGGAGAATGAACAAGATCGCGTAGGAATGAATAGCATGCAATTAACAGAAATTTAGTTACATAATTAATCACTTATCATGTGGGTTTCTAATTTATTAATTATCATTTATGACACTAAGATGAACCATTAATAACTCATACTAGGTCACTCTCTGTCTTGATAAAGGGTTCGGAACAAACCTTACATCTATTGGGCTAACAGGGGTGCATTCGGGCTGAAAGGGGACTGCTGGGAGTTGGGCGGCCAGGGGCAGGCCGCCCATGGGGTTGGGCGATTCCCAGAGGGCCGCCCAAGGGGTTGGGCGGTCTTGGGATGGCCGCCCATCCCCTGGATGAGTGGTCACTTCCAGGCCGTCCAAGTTATGTGGTCAGTTCGGGACCTAATATCTAGATGTGTGGTCTAGGTCATGGCCGCCCAACTCTGGATATGTGGTCTAGTAGGGGCCGCCCAACCCTGTTATGTGGTCTCTGGGAGACCGTCCAACTAGGATATGTGGTCTATCGTAAGACCGTTCAAGTCTGGGTGTACTCCGGTCATCCCTTCCACGTCCGATGAACGCCGGGATGTTAAGGGTTGCTAGGGTTGAACTAAAACACTAATATCTCATGGAAACGGACTCCAAACAAGGGGCTTTTGGTACCGTTGGAAAGGTTATGAAAAATGCTACCTAACAGTAGGGTCAATTTCATAATTACTTTCTGGAATCACGATTTATAATGGCAAAAACATTAGAAACCCTAATCTTGACATGCTGTTACTAAAACGTGAAATTCTCACAATATACACAATGAAATTGGGGCTTTATATATCAAAAGAAAGCTTACTCGATGCTGATTCCAACCATATATGAGATGCTATATGGGAATCAAGATTAACAACTTGAAATCATGATTTAACTCAAACAAATACACCAAAAACTGA
This sequence comes from Amorphophallus konjac, assembly GCA_022559845.1. NCBI lineage: Eukaryota > Viridiplantae > Streptophyta > Magnoliopsida > Alismatales > Araceae > Amorphophallus > Amorphophallus konjac. The sequence goes on from CM040123.1 coordinate 107,941,022, forward strand.
GTCTAGACATGCTCTTACTCAATTTACAAATTCTCTAAACATGCTCCATAGAATTTAGGACTTTTATAATCAATGGAAAGAGCACAAAAAACTCTACAAGATGCATGGATCAATTTAAGATTTACAGCCTGAAATCACTACTGAAATCAAAGGGGAACATGTTATGCCCTAATTCTGACATGCCTATACTAAAACATTAAATTCGCACAGAATACCTAATAGAATTTAGGGCTTCATATACCAAAAGAAAGAGGACTGGATGCTGAACAATTTAATATATTACTTGCGGTTTGAGCCCGAGAGAACCTACCTCAATCAGAGAAGAAAGGAAGAAGAGAGGAAGAAGAACGAACGCCGACACGTCACCACTAAACACCAGAGATCTCCCTAGATCGATTTCCACTGTGACCGCCGCTGCTACCAAAGGATTCTAGGGTTGCATAGCTTCATTTTTATAGCTCATACACCTTCTAGAGCCTTCGGTGCTGGGAGAATTCATCGAAACAAGATGGATGTTTGAAAACGGCGCCGAAATGTTTGACCTAGCCAAAGCTCGGCTGACACCACGTTTTAGGGTTAGGTTTTCGATCAATTGATAGAGGGGAAATGATCCTTAGATCATGGCCTTTCATTTGCCACCGATTTGGGGTCATTTGGTAGAGTATTAAGCTCTAATTTCGCGGTTCAAGCTAAGGTTAGGTAAGAGTTACGTAAGTGTACATTTTGGGCTTAATCCACTAATTAGACCTAATTACGGATTTTTTTTGGGTCAACCACAGAAGATAAAGTTGTTAAATAAATGGTCCTTAACCCAATTACCATTTTTCTAGTTTTTATAAGGTAGTCAAAAATTCACTAGTTCTATTTACTAAGGAATTAAATATTAAATTCTGAAATTCATTTATCTCAATTAAAAATTCATTTATTTCAATTAAATTTCAGATTTTTAAAACCGGGGTATTACACATTCTTCCGGTGTCCCTCTCTCACCCACTCGGAGTCGTCTCTCTCCCTCACTCGTGTGGTGTCCCTCTCTCGCCTACTCACTCGCTCACTCGTGTCGTCTCTCTCTCGCACGTGTCCGGCTCACTCGTGTCAAGTTAGTAGTCGTAGTCAGTTAGTTAGTGTCAAACATTCGCATTCATTCATTCATTCATACATTTATCCATAAAATCAAAACAAAAACATATCGTATCACATCAGGTCCATATGTACAAAAGTCAAGCCGTAGTACAAAGGTCAGGCCTGTCCCTCTCCCTGGCCCCCGTCACTGTCATCGGCGCCCTCATGCCTCTTTGGTGGAGGCATCGTCGAGGTTGCCTCCTCGCGGTGTCGTCAGCGCCGCTCGTCCTCGTCATTCCTCCGGTGGTCGGAGGAACCCATAAAGTAACTCCTCACAGAGCCGTGAGTGCCGTGGCTGCCGCTCGGGGCTACTCTGCTGCGCCCCGACTCACCTCTCTGAGGCCCTCCACCTTGCCCTCTAATCTCGCTGCCTGAAGCCGGGCCCGCTCTGCCTCAACTCAGTAGCACTCCGCATCAGCCCGATGGCGCTCTGCCTCTATAGCTCCGGCCCGAAGACGCTCCAGCTCAGCACGGAGGAGTGCCGCCTCAAGCGCGTCCGTCGGTCGGCTCGGCACCACCTCCTCTCGCAAGCGGGCAGCCTCCTCCCGAGCCGCTGCCCGGCTCTGCTCAAACTCTGTCCTCAGTCGGGTCAGCTCGGTCGTCTGCATACGCATTTTCATGATTAGTCAAATGCATTTCATAAACATAATCAATAGGAAAAGTGTAGTGGTTGTGTACCCTCTCAGTAAGCGCTGCCTCAGCCGCCTTTGCCCGTGCTACCATCCGTGTAAACTCGGTGTCCCGCTCCGCTCGGTCTGCGGGGGTCTGTGAGGAGGAGGAAGGTGCGTCCGCCCCCTGGCGCTGGGCTCCCTCGACTCGCTGCATCCAAAACTCCACATCAGTCACATGCATAATCATAATCATTTGCATAATTTAATAAGTTTAGGGTTAGGAAACTCGCCAGTAGGGCCAGGGCCTGTCGGGCCTCATCCCGCTCCTGGATGGTCGAGTGAAGAAGTCCCTGTAGCTCTGCAATCCTCCCCTCAGGGTCAAACTGCATTTAATAAGTTCAAGAATCAGTGCATAATCATATAGAAGCATGACAGAAAGCATTTACGGTTTAGAAGTTGTACCGGTAAGCAGGCACCACGGAACACCTGGTCCCTGTAGTGCCGTGCGTAGGCCGTGTAGTAGGCCTCCTCACTGTCTGCCCGGGAAGTCACCACCCATCCTCATGCTACCCAGTCTGCTATCTGATCTACTACCCGCACTCTCTAGTCCAGCTCTGTGGCTAACCATCGGGGGTGTCGCCCGACCCGCTACTCTGGCTTTTCTAGTGCCGGGAACTGGACTGCTGGTTGATGGACGCCGGTCGTCCTCATCACCAGGCGGTAGTGGAGTGGCTCCACTACATTCATGCAGTGTAGCCACACGTCTCGTCCAAAGTAAGTGAGGGCCGCCACTATCCACGGCTGACCCTCGGGCCCCTCCCTCGCGTAAGGTGTCCACCGAACCTGTCAAATGGAAAAATTACATCAGTATCATAAGCATATAGATTGCATTTAATTAAAAAGTTTGAGTTTAGAGGCCTACCGAAGCGAAGGGTAGTGTGTCTAGGTCATCATGGATCCCCCGAACCTGTCTCCGTAGGGATCCCATCTCGCGTGGAGCGGTCCACCGCCTCGCGATGGGCAGCCACTCCGGGTAAGTCTCGTCACCTCTCCCGAGCCCACGTAGGTACACGTAGCCCCACACCTACATCGCGTTTTCACCAAGTGTCAGCATATAGCAGTTATAGGAATTATATAACAAATTGCATAAGAGTCAGAGTCGTACCTAGAGTAGAGGGGAGAAGCCCCCGAGCATCGTCCGTCAGCTCGTAGAGCTGAGTGTGTCAAACAAGAAGGCAAGGACTGCCGCTCCCCAGGCGTAGTCCCCGACGTGCCCTACGTCCTCGAGGAGTGGGAGGAACCGGCAGCTGATCACATCCGCTCTCGTCGCGAACAGAAGTCAACCAAAGAACATCATCAAGAAGCGTCTCAGTACTCTGTCTGCCTTTGGTCCTGCTGCAACCGCTACTCTCGGTCGCGCCAGCTCTATCAGCCTCTGTAGATGTATCCCTGCTCGCCTCAGTCCCAAGTTGTCCTGAAGCCTCGCCCTCATCAGCGTCGTCGACTGACGCTCCGGGACCAGCAACTCCAAGCCCAGCAGCTCCTGGGCTAGCTCCCGATAGTCGGGGTAAGTCACCCCACTGACCGGAGTCCCATGCATGCGTAATCCGGTGATGCGCGCAACATCCTCCAACGTGGGGACCATGTGGCCCCACGGGAAAAGGAACGTCCGGCTCACCGGATCCCAGCGGTCGTGCAGTGCATAGAGTAGCGACGTGTCTAGCCTAGTCACCTCCACGCTCAGGAACTCAGAGAAGCCCATTTTCGTCAGCCTCTCCCGCTGGAAGTCCGGCAGTGCGAGATACACTGCTCGGATCTGCAGCCAGGAGATCCGAGTCCTCCACTTTCCCTGCATACATTTAAGAGCATTGCATTTTATTTTAGGATCTTGCATTCTGATTGAATAATTCACTCTCTGCTAACTAAACGGTCTCATATGAGCCGTCTTTTATCTCCACGGTCAGATTCCAACCATCTCAATACCCCCTTCAGAAGGTCACGGTCACCCATGGACCGTTCTGACCTTTCAATGGTCCTGTAAGGACCGTTATTCTATCTAGTGCCTACCCTGGAACGGCCCATTCTTGGCCGTTCAATAATCACACGGTCCCCATCGGATTGTGTTTTCCCTCTTTCAAGCCCCTAGTCATATGGATTTGCACAGTTTATCGTACAGCCGTCTGGTCATCAACGGTCTCATGGAGGCCATTCTGTCCTCGGGTGTTCCATGTTTTGAACGGACCTGGATGACCCGTCCTGAATTCCCACGGTCCTATGTAGACCGCTCTGTTCCTTAAATGTTCACATTCTGAACGGACCTATATGGCCCGTCCTAAGTTTTTACGGCCTGATGAAGACCGTTCTGTTCTCAGGCATTTCATCTTCTGAACGGACCAACTTGGGCCGTCCTAAGGTTAAATGATCTTCCTCAGACTGTGTGTTTCTGTTGGTTCAGTTTCCTTTGAGCGGCCTCCCATGCGCCGTGTTCTGTTTGAACAGTTCTATTTGAACCGCATGGTTCTCCCATGCGGTCACTGTTAAACCGCGTAATGGCCGTCACCCCGACGACGTTCAAGTCCTCCCCCACCGGCGGTAAGGGCCCGTACGGCCTCCCAACCGACCCTAATGGGGTCGTGAGCCCCTAATCTATCCTTATAAGCTACATGCATGGATTAAAATTGGAATTGGGGAAGGTTTTTGGGCGGCCTACCTCAGACATCTTCGGTGGCTTCTCCACCGCCACCGTGGGCTCCGACGGCGCCTCCTTGGCGTCCCCTTCTTGGGCCATGATCGCCCCCCCCCTTCAGCGACGAGTGGGATCGCTTCATCCTCGGCCACAGGCGGTGGCGGGACGTTCTCCTCCACGGCGGTCGACGGCAGTGGCGCTTGGGATCCCTCACCGGCCATCTTTTGGCATCTTGATTGGTGTTTGAATCGCATGTAGAAGAAGGGGAACGAGGGGGAGAGAGGATGAGAATGAGAGTGAGAAGGGGTGGGGAGTGTAGTGAGAAGGGGTGGTGGCATTTGGCTCCTCCGTCGGTTGCGGTATGGAGGGAGAGAGAGGAGGAAGAAGGGTCTTTTATGTTTTTTGAAACCGCCAGTAATTACACGATCTATCAATAGACCGTGTGGGTATTGAGCAGTCTCCAATTTGACCGTTTCAATTCTAATGGTGCTCTTCCTTGAACGGCTGGAGGATGGCCGTCCAATTAGGTGAATGGCCTCCTGATGGGCCGTGGAGATTCACGATCATATTCAAATTGGCAATCATCGCACGGCTCAAGAAGGACCGTTTAAATTATGGAACGGTTTGGTGGTAGACCGTTCATGTACTAAATTAATGATGAAAAATGTCCTTTGCTACGTTATGTGATTTCTTTTGCTTGAATGTTTATTCCATGATGAAATATTGCAAAATCCTGCTCATGAGTTCTTTGCAGCACCACTCCAACTTGCCGCTTCGCCTGCACAGGTAAGTCAGGTATGACCTTCTATCCCTACATCCCTTATTGCATTACTATATGGTATCTACGCTATATTATCTCGAGAACCAGCTGGTTATCTGCGTGTTCTAGGATCTGATGTTCCCATATAACAAAAACAATGATGATCCAGGTTCACGTGTTTAATCATCGGATAGGCCATTAGGTTGGGAAAATTAGGGGATGACGGTTCTATCTCGCACCCGTGGTTGCAGATAGTGTCTTGACCCTAATTGCCCCAGTCTAGCAATATTATTCTCGAGTATTTTCTATTTTTTTAGTTTTCTTTGCATTTGTTTTAATGATTTCTTTTATTTTAGCCCAGCATGCATCATACACATCTTTTGAGCATTCATGACCCCTGGTTTGTCTTAAAGTGTCTCATTTGGAATAGATGATTGTGCGTTCATGGTTTTGTGTGCGGGGAACTATTCCATTCAGAGTTGGAAGGTTTTCTCTGGTCTGCTCACCTGGTTTGATTGACTGAAGGTCCCTATTTGGAGTTTTAGTCCGCTTCTTTACTTTTTGCTGCTTATTCCGGTCTCCTCACTGGTCCGAGGGATTGTGTCCCTGTTGCGCGGGTTTTTTATGCCGATAATCGGGGTGAGTGAAGGGATACAGCGGGGAAGGAAAATACGGGATTTTGATGTATCCCGGGTATCCTCCTCATGGGTGCATGCCTCTCACGGCAGTACTGGGCACTCTCCTTTTTATGGAAAGTCGGAAAGGGTTGAATGGCACGGAAGTGTCGGGATAAGGGTTAACCGGACAAGATGTGGGAGTGCTAGTCGATCTCTCGATAATCACTCATGGAACTAAGGTTTGACTGGGGAAGCGCCACCAGGGCGCGGCACGTGGGCTCGGGTGATCGGGCGACACGTGGAGAGAAGGGGTTCCATGGGTGCGAGTGCGTAGGCGATTGCGGGAATCGTGTACATGACGTCTTTCCCCACCGCCACAAGCAACCGGTGTTTATTTACATCGGATTGAATCCGAATACCTTCATTCTATGTTGAAAAAAAATCTATATATGTGTCTGAAGCCGTGGGTGGAGGGCCGGAGGCGTATAGCAGCCAGGGGTAAGCGTAAGACCGGGGGGTGTTAACTGGGGTCAGGGTGTTGGGCACGGATGCCGAGTGGAGTGGGTAGAAAGCTTGAGGCCCGAATACGGACGTATGTATTTCACTGGTTTTATGATGAGCCACATGGGCTTTGCAAGCAGGCCTTAATGGGCCGAAGTACAACTGGAGCAAGTCGCGGGACAATTCTGACATGTGAGTCGGTCCCCGGGTCATTGCGTGACAAAGCGGATGTTCGCATGTTTTACTGGAACTCTTTACAGAGGAGTTGGTGTAGGTCCGACTGCCTTGGTGGCCAGAACGGACACGGGCTGGCGCCTAGCAGAGGTCAGACGCGGCTCGACGTGAGCGATCGGGTCCGGGTCTCGGACAGCGAGTGTTGTCATGCTGGGGAGTCGAGGTCGGCCCCGGGACTGTGATTACCGGGTCAGAGGTCTGAATAGACTTGATTTGTTGATTTGAGGGGCCGACGGCCGACTGGGATGTGAACGGTGGGCATGCGGTTCCGTGTCGAGGGCCGACGCGGCGCTATGAAGTACCCTTCGTCATCGTCGTAAGTGTCGTAAGTTGCCGTACACGGGCAGGCCCAGGGTGCATGCGTATTTGCCGTTGGTACGGTCATCTTACATGTGGCGGGGATGGACTTGACATGAGACGGCTAGACACCGCGTGAGGGGAGTACATGCGACATACCCTCGGCGTGTGTGAGCCGACTAGCAAGCCAACCGCGCCCGCACTTGTCTTCTCACGTTCCCGACCCTTGCCGAAAGCCCTGGGAATCCGAGGGTGCGACAATTAGGCCGGGGAAGTTTGCTCGTCCGTCCGTGCGTCCATGCTTCACATACCATATGCCTCTTTTTCTTTATCCTTTGGCAAGGGGGGAAATTTATAGAAGTTGAAGGGGTGGGGGTGTGGTTTAGGCAGACCAAGTTGAGGGTCCAACTTGGTCTGGGTAAACCCCCCAAATTGTGCTTTTATTTTTATTTTATTTGAATTTTATTTGTGTGTGTTTTATGTGTGTGGGAGTGTGAGGGATGGGGTTTAGGCGGACCAGCCCAAGGGGCTGGTCTGGTCTGCCTAAACCCCTCCTCCAGGGGGGTTTAGGCGGGCCAGCCCCATGGGCTGGTCTGGTCCGCCTAAACCCCTCTTCGGAGGGTAAAAAACCCTTTTTTTTATTTTTGGAGGGGTTTAGGCGGACCAGCTTGGGGGTCCAAGCTAGTCCGCCTAAACCCCTCCGCAGGGGGGTTTAGGCGGACCAAAGTGGTCCTCTTTTTTTTTTTATTTTAAAAATATTTTTTTATTACCCAGGGGTTTAGGCGGACTAGCCTAGGGTCCAGGCTGGTCCGCCTAACCCCCCCCCCTTGGGGGGTTTAGGCGGACCAGCTTGGAGGCCCAAGCTGGTCCGCCTAAACCCCTCCCCAAGGGGGGGTTTGGGCGGACCAGGTAGAAGAGAGAGAGGGGGAGTGGTCCCACCTCTATAAAACCTAGTTTTTTATGATTTTTTTTCCTAAATTGGTTAAGAAGAGAAGGACAGGAGGATACTGGCAGGATACTGGTTGACCGGCCACGTGCATGCGAGGAATGTGGGTGTTGTGATCGACGTAATCCCGAGGCTTCATCTTCGCGAGTTCTTCCACGTACGGGTACGATGAACGAACCTTGCACGAACCTCGGACCGCGAAACTAAGGGTTTGCACGGACTGGGACTGGGGAGGGCCGTCGGGCCTCTGGGCTAGGGAGAGGGCGCGGCCCCCCGGGGAGTTCGCTCTCCCCGGGGGCGCGGCCACGCCCTGGGGCACACGGGCCCTGAACTCCCCGGGGGCGCGGCCACGCCTTGGGGCACACGGGCCCTGAACTCCCCGGGGGCGCGGCCACGCCTTGGGGCACACGGGCCCCGAGCAAAGCCGGAACCCCGAGGGATGGCCCCCGGGGGTCTTCCTTCATCATCTGGGGATATCCCTTGGGGGATATGAAGTTTTCGGATATTGAAATGGCCCATAGCAGCCCTTGTTCTTCGAGTTGTAGTGTCCGTTCGCATGGTGTTCGGGCGAATGCCCGACACACCCCGGGTTGCCGAACGAGCCGCATAAGTGGCTGACGGACCTTGAATTTGGCTAAGGGCCAAAGGTAGAAGTCCATAGGGGCTGGGAGGAGCCACCTTGGGCCGATGGGCCTTCCCTCGTGCTACGTGCCATGTTGTACGGTGGGTTGGCAGGGTAGCCTCAGGTTGGCCCGAGAGCTAAGTTCAGTGGCTTGTTGCCACGTGTCAGAGGGTCGGGGGTGGCCCCGACTTGTCGGGGGGTCGTTGTAGGACCCAATTGGTGTACTGGAATCACGGGGTGGCCCGTGGATTGGTGTAGAAGGGTTGAAACATGTGCGCCCACAAGGTGTTCGGCAGAATGCCGAACACGCGTGTGTGAGCCGTACACGTGTACTACTAGCCTTTTGAGCCTGTGGTTGACCTATTTGGGTCTCCCTTTGACCTTGGAGGGTTGAAAGAAGGCGTCCCGGCGTAGGCCCCTAGCCTTTTCACTGGGTGCCACGTGGTGTGGCTTGTAGTTGGAGTGTCCCCGGGATGGCCCGGGTGGTCGTGTAGAAGGCGAGCAAAGTCCGCAACTTAGGAGTCGGGAGTGGTCCCGATCGATTGCCGGTGCCACCGTGCACCTAGGCTAATGGGTTGGGGTCGTTGGTCGGGCCCACTGGATTGTCAGAGGGGCCGAGTAGCCCATGCCTTGAAGGTGTTCGAGGAAATTCCCAAACCCTTATTTCTGGGTATTTTGCTGGGGAAATAGTCCGGGTACAACAAATGCCCCCCATGAGTCGTGCGTCGGAGGCAGAGACGAGGGCGTACGACCCGTGAACCTCTCCTTTTGAGTTGTTGTAGTTGCATTTGGATGTTTCATATACTTGTGATTTGCTGTATTGTATGTGTTGAATTTCTGGCATACTGGCCATTTTTGTGCTATGTCTTGCAGCTATGGCCCGATTTGGCAGGGACGAGAGGGTCCTGAGGTGTGTTGTCCGGGAGGAGGACCACTGGGTGAGGAGGACCGAGTGGCCCATGCCCCCTTTGGGCCCTCCAGTTATCACCGCGGCCAGTGTGGAGCGGCTTGATGGTGGGCAAACAGTTGTGGCCGAGGGCCTCGTCGGCGAGCGTGACAATGGGGTTGTGGGTTGTGGAGCTGGCCCGTGCGTCGGAGGCGGGCAGGCTCTACACTTATGACCGCCGTGGTGGCTATCCAGTGGAGTTTCCTTTCTATTGTCACTTGTTTGAGTTTGTCAGGAACTTTATCCCGCCAGGCATGGAGGAGAGTGACTCACGGGTTGTTGGAGCCCGTCGTCGACTGGAGCGGGCAATCTTGGTGGGTCGAGATAGCTTGCACGGGATTGTCCTTTGCGGCTTCCCGAGTTTCTCTGTGAATTACTGGAGGCAGAGTCAGTTTTCCAGTGCTGAGTGCCTGGGCTTCTACAGCAGAGCAGACCAGTTCGGAGTTCGTGTTGGAGTGATGGGTCCCACCTTCTGAGATTTGCATGGACACCACCGAGCGGAGACGGAGGGCAGTCCGGGATTGGTACTGGAGCCATCAGGGCTGGAGTATGTCGGAGAAGGCTATGACGACCATAGCCTTTTGTCCGGGATTCTGCGACAGACCGCCGTTAGCTGGTATGGCCGCTGGGCGGTGATTCCATCACACAGATACCGCCAGGGAGCTACCAAGTTGTTGATGGGCATAGTACACCACTACCGGGTGCTGCTAGACCGAGCTGACATCAGATATGCTGTGACTGCGGCTCTGTATGGGTATCCTTGCTACACAGGGCTTTTACAAGCATTGACAGAGCGTTTCAATCGCAGGTGGAACACTGTGGCAACGGCTGAGGGAGAGACCTCATGAGGCTTATGGTCTCTGTGGAGGATCTCTGGGTTGCCGATCAGTGGCGAGGGGTATGAGGAGGTAGTGCTGGATGACCTCCATCGTAGCCACACTGACGGGCATGGACAATACCGGGTTCCTTATAGCTACCGATATTTGCTGAAGACCTGGAGGGACTTGGCCCTGGCTGGGAAGGAAAGAGTGGCGCAGACTCCCAGGGTGCCATTGAATGCGTGGATTCGCCACTTTTATGACGGCCCCTTTTGCTTTCACTAGGAGTTCACGAGGGACCAGACCCCCTGGGAGGAGTACACAGAGGTGGAGCTGCATTTTCGGACATATAGCAGGTATATCTACGCACCACAAGAGGGGTGGAACCCCCATAGACTGCCAGATGTGACGCACTTGGCCACGTACTTGGCGTACTGGCTGGCGACGTTCGTGGTCCCCCACGGGGAGGATGGCCAGCTGCGGGTAGAGCTATTGTGGCATGCGTGCCAATTGGCAGAGGGACGGAGGCTAGCCTTAGCCCTTACGACTTTGGACAATGTTTACCAGGGACTGGGAGTACTGGCGGTGCACCCGACGCCACGTGAGCGGAGCATGCTTCTGCCGACTCACTACCTCAGTGCATGGGCTGGGTTGCTGTTCCCAGGGTTGGTGTCTCGCGGGTCTGTGATGAACCAGGCAGCACCATTGTTGTTTAGCTTCACCGGACAGCCTAATGGGGACGCAGTGATGCAGCTGGAGGAAGCTAGGAGAGTTTTGTGTTACTTGCCTGGTAGGGGCGAGGAGGGTGTTCCTTTTGACGGTGCTACCAGGGACTTCCACCTGATCATGGTGCTTTTGAATGGTGGGGCGGCCTACACCCTACCCTACCAGTCATAGCCGGACACGTCATTCTACACAGAGTGGGTGATGAGCACCCGGCCAGCGGTGCTGCCTTTACACCGGTCCGTGACGAGCTTCTTAGAGCCGTACTACTCGCACAGGTTCACTCAGAACTTCAGGTACGACCATGGGATCCCGTCGAACCAGGAGTTCCCTTTGGCGGGTCGTCAGTACAAAGGTTGGGACACACATTTGCTAGCTGTGGCGTGGTGGGACTTCTACTGTCGCCGAGAGTCAGAGCGGCTGCCGACTCCTGTGCCGGGACGTAGGGGACGGTTTGACTTCCACTACGCCAGATGGTGGTTCGAGCATAGTCACCTGTACAGATAGAAGGCCTCGGCGATCCGGAAAGTCGAGGAGACCCGTCTCTTGAGGGAGGACCTGCCTCTACTGCATTGGATGACAGGTATCTGCGGAGTCGCTTTTCTCGGATCCGCCGGGAGGTAGAGAGGCTGGCGCAGCAGGCACCCCGGGGTGTTGTGCATCCCTTGGTTTTGATGATGACAAAGGGTATGGTTAATTGCTCCTTCAATGTTAAGTAATGAACTCATGACAATTTGATGATGACAAAAGATGTGTTTAACTAATTCAATGCAAATCTGATAGTTCAAGTCACTTCTGATAGTTCAAGTAATTTCAGGTATACTGAAGTACAAGTGAAGTCAACAAATCAGAAGAAGTGTCAAAGGTTGCTTGTCGACCAGTGAAGTGGTCATTGTCGACCAACGAATCCAACCAAACACAGCTCAAGTCATTCTCCTTCTATACGTGCTTTGGTTGTCGACCAAAGCCCTGCTCGTTGTCGACCACGGAACAGACAGAGCATCAGCCTGAACTACCAGTCATCTGGACATTGCTTCTTGTCGACCAGAGACAGGGTCGTTGTCGACCACAAGCGATACAGCGTCCAGAACCGAAACTCAACTGAATTCAGTTTCTGTTCCTAGAAACCTGCAGGTTGTTGCTGCAGGTCGTTGGGCTGTTGAGATGATAAGATTGCGCACTGGATTTAAGGAGAGAATGCCATTTAGAACCAGTCAAACCTATTCGAATATTCTGTTCAACCTTCTCCCTATTTTCTAGCCGATAATCCAATGGATGTGCGCTCAATTACGAATCTGCGCGGGAAAAGCCTATGCTTTGAAAAGAACTGGTACAAAAGGTAAAGATGACAGAGAGCGGGGTGTGGAACATAGAGTAGAAGAGAAAGAAAGAATACACCCACGAAGATACTCTGAAAGAGAAAAGAAGGAGTGGCTCTTCAGAAACCACAAAGACTGCACAAGACCGAAGGCATCGTCATTGCTGCAGAAGGAAGACTGACTCAAGGCAAGCAAGACTCCAGCAGCGTCGCAGCTGAAGGCAATCGTCTGGAAGTTCCACAGGGAGTCTATTCCTGTTACCTGCAGTCCCAGGCTGAACTCTTTTTCTTTGATTCAAAAGCTCTTGTTCAGTCCTGTTGCATCTTTTGTTCTTTTCATTACATCAAGTGTCAAGCTGTGAGGCAGCGGGTACAAGCTGTGTGTCAGCGGGAAGAAGCTGTGTATCAGCGGTGTGTTGGTTGAGATCAGGTGTTCTCATTTAGTGAAGCCTTGCTCAAGTTGAGCGAGGGGTGGACGTAAGTCTCGGGAAGAGACTGAACCACCTAAAAATCCTGTCTTATGGTTTTGCTTGTGGTGTGTGCTCTTCTTATTGCTTGCTGTCGCTGTAGTTATCATCTTTATCTTTGCAACCCATAGTTTGCTTAAGGTCTAGTCAATCTTTGGTTTATAAATTGAAAAAGGGGCTAGATCTATTCACCCCCCCTCTAGATCTATTCAGTCCGTACGCAACACGTGGTATCAGAGCTAGACTCTCCGAAAATGTGGTCTAACAACTAGGAGAGACCTAGCGGACTGAACTCTAGAAGTCTAATGGCTGAGGGACACTCAGTGACTAGACCACCATACTTTGATGGAAATGATTACTCATACTGGAAAAATCGTATGCAGGTGTTCTTGAGAGCACAAGATCATGAGATGTGGAGAGTAGTGAGCCGCGGACCCTATGATCTGCCCGAAGACGAGGATACCTGGACCAGAGAACAGGTCAGAAAATCAACCATCAACTGGGGAGCTATGAACGTAATGCAATGCGCACTTCATCCCACGGAGTTCTCAAGAGTCTCACAATGTGCAACAGCCAAGGAGATGTGGGATCGACTCGAAGTCATCTATGAAGGTACGTCAGAGGTAAGGGAGTCAAAAGCAAATATGTTAGTCTCAGAATATGAAATGTTTAGAATGAAAACTGATGAAATCATTTCTGATATGTATGCTAGACTAGTACAACTAACAAATAGCTTAAAGAGTCTAGGGAAAACCTACAAGGAGCAAGAGCTAGTGAGAAAAATTTTAAGGTCCCTCACTCCTATGTGGCATACCAAGGCCACAGTCATTGAGAACTCAAAGAACCTCACTACTATGACTGTGGATGAACTAGTAGGTTCCCTAATGGCCTATGAGGTCAATCTAAAAAGAAAGGAAGACGAGGGCAAGAAAAAGAAACAGCTAGCTCTGAAAACTAAAATAGGCACCTCTGAATTATCTGACACTGATGACTCATCTAGCACAGGTGAGGAAACTGGTGAGCTTGCCATGCTAACAAGAAAGTTCAGAAGGTTTCTGCGGAAGGAAGGTAAAGGATTTAAAAATCCGAAGGGCATGGTAAGGAAATCATCCCAGTTTAAGACTGACAAAAATAAAGCTTCATCTAACAAGCTTGTCTGCTACAACTGCAGGAAACCAGGACACATGAAGGCTGAATGTCCAGAGACTCCTAAGAAATCAAGCTTCAAGTGGAAAGGCAAGAAACCAAAGGCAATGATAAGCACATGGAGCGAGGAGGAGGAAAGCAGCGAAGAGGAAACAACTTCCGAGAAGAAGAAGGAAACACATGTCTAATGGCCAAAGGAGACAGCAACGATCTTGAGGTAACCTCCCCTTTTCAAGACTTTTCTAGCTCAGATTGGGAAGAAGCCTATTCAGATTTACTTGATACATATGAAAGAATAAGAAGGGAAAATAAAAGTTTGAAGAAGAAGGTTAATCAGTTCAATAATGACAGCAACTCAATTGCCAACAGAACTGAACTAGAATTGGAGATCACCACCTTGCAAAATAAACTGAATCAACGCGAGATAGATGAAGAAAACGTCAAAGGGCTATTAGAAGAAAATGAAGTACTGAAAAACACAATTGACGAGTTAAAATTAAAGACTCAAGAATATGAACAGGAAACTAAGCTAACTCAAGAAAGAAACAACTCACTCAAGGAAGAAAACAGTCAACTTCTGAAAGAAATAGAAAGAATCCAAAGTGAACTGAAAAACAAACAGGAAACATTGGAAAAAATGACTAAGGGTCAAGAAAACTTGAACGCTGTGTTGGGAATAAAAGGAAATTTTCAGAAAGAGGGGTTAGGGTACAACCCAACGGCTAAAAAGGAATTCCAAATAAAAACTTTAAATAAAATAGCTGACTCTAAAGGAAAAGGCCCCTTGATAAACTTATATCAAAACAAACAAAAGGATATAGCTGAAAGCTCCTCTAAACAGATTAATGTCACCTTGGAAGAGAGGAATTCTAAAGGGAAAATGGATAATCCACATCAGTTTAAAAACAACAGTCATATCAGACGAGAAGTTCAAATTCACAGAAGTAACCAGACAAACAAAGCATTAAATCATGTTAATAAACACAAACCTGTAAAACAAGGTGTCTGGAAACAAGCTGGTCGACAACAGACCCCTCCTCTGTCGACCAGAGGCTCAACCAGAACAGATACTGGTATCTGGAGAAACTATGGTCGACCACAGACTTACCAGATGTCGACCATGACCAGACACGCAAACAGAACCCACAAATTTTCTCAGCTGAAACAGAATGGAAATTGGAACTTAAGAGAGTGGACTCAGAATAGACACAACCTGAACAAGTTCAGAAATGAAAAAACAAACTGTTCTAACAAAATTTGGGTTCCCAAGGTGTTGTTACAGCAGTTTCATGATTTCACAAGCTATCTTGGACCCGGGTACCATTTGGGTCCAAAAGTTTCTGTGTAATTTGTGATGCAGGAATGTCTGGCAGCCATGCACAACAAGTGGTATTTAGATAGTGGTTGCTCAAGACACATGACGGGAGACAAGACCAAGTTCTCCCAGCTGAGCGCAAAAGATGGAGGATATGTGACGTTTGGAGGAAATAACAAAGGCAAAATCATTGGGATAGGTGAGATAGGTAAGAAACCCTCAAGCTGCATTGAAAATGTATTATTAGTGGATGGACTGGAATATAACTTATTGAGCATCAGTCAATTATGCGACAAAGGCCATAAAGTGGTGTTTGACTCCAAGATCTGCAGAATTATTGAGCCAAATTCAGAAGCAGTCAAGTTTATGGGCAAGAGGGTAAATAATGTCTACATGATAGACTTGGATGATCCAGCCCACTCCAACTTGTGCCTAACCGCCAAGAAGGAGGACTTGACCTGGTTGTGGCACCGAAGACTAGGGCATGTTAGCTATAGGGTGTTGCACAAACTTGTGAAAAATAAAATGGTTCTTGGTATGCCTGAAATTTCGTTTGCTCAAAATGTCAAAGTATGTGAAGCATGTACCCAAGGAAAGCAAACAAGAAAATCATTCAAAGGTAGAACTGAAAGTCAGTCATCAAGACCCCTAGAACTTGTGCACATGGACCTTTTTGGCCCAACAAGAACTGCTAGTCTTAGTGGTAAGAAATATGGTTATGTTCTAGTTGATGACTTTTCCAGATTTACATGGGTAATGTTCTTATCACATAAAAGTGATGCTTTTTATGAGTTTCAGGAATTTTACAAAAGAATGAAGCAGGATGGTAAGTCCAAAGTGTGTTCAATCATATCTGACCATGGGGGGGAGTTTGAAAATTCTGATTTTGATGTATTCTGCAGAAACAAGGGCATAACCCACAGATTCTCCTCACCAAGGACACCGGAGCAAAATGGGGTTGTGGAGAGAAGGAACCGCACTCTTGTCGAGATGGCTAGAACCATGTTGGTTGAAGCTAATCTTCCAAAGAAATTTTGGGCAGAAGCGGTCAACACAGCATGCTACATTGTAAACCGGGCAATGGTAAGACCGTCTAGTGCAAAAACTCCATATGAAATGTTCAAAGGTAAAAAACCATCCCTAGCTCATTTTAGAATCTTTGGTGCAAGATGTTTCATTCATAACAATGATAAGAAAGTCTTGGACAAATTTGAACCTAAGAGTGACTCAGGAATATTCTTGGGCTATTCTGACCGATCAAGAGCCTATAGGGTATTTAACACCAAAGATCAAGTGGTTGAAGAATCCCCTCATATTTCATTTGATGAAATTAATGATTTTGGCAAAAATGAACAGGTCAGCAAGGAAGAAGAAGATGGGAATTTCTGGATGGCAAAGAAAAACCGATGGAGAATGAAGAAGAACTGAATCAAGAAAGAATTCAAGGTAATTCTAATGATCAAACCGAAGGAGAGGTCAACTCAGGTAACAATCTTGAAAACTTAAGACTTCTTAGAGATCATCCCTTGGATAACATTATTGGTGGAATTCATGATCCTAGGAAGACTAGATCTCAGCTCAAGGCCATTAATGAACTAGATCAACTTGCCCTTGTGTCCCAAATAGAGCCCAAGTCTGTAGAGGAAGCTTTACAAGATGAATCATGGATAAATGCTATGCATGAAGAACTAAATCAGTTTGAAAGAAATCAGGTGTGGAGACTTGTCCCTAGACCTACATCTCACCCTGTAATTGGAACCAAATGGGTATATAAAAACAAGTTGAATGAAGAAGGGGTTGTAATGAGAAACAAGGCTCGGCTGGTGGCTAAAGGGTACAACCAGGAACTTGGGGTTGACTTTGAAGAATCATATGCTCCAGTTGCTAGATTAGAAGCCATCAGGATATTGTTAGCCTTTGCAGCATCTCATGGAATTAAACTACAACAAATGGATGTAAAAAGTGCATTTCTAAATGGTATTATAAAAGAAGAGGTCTATGTGGAACAACCCCCTGGTTTTGAAAATGATGAACTTACTAATCATGTTTTCAAATTGCATAAAGCTTTGTATGGATTAAAGCAGGCTCCTCGGGCTTGGTACGAAAGGTTGAGCTCCTTCCTCACTAAAAAGGGATACACAAGAGGTAAAATTGATCAAACATTATTTTCCAAGACCCAAGGTAAGGATATACTGATTGTACAAATCTATGTGGATGATATTGTGTTTGGATCTACTGAAACCTCTTTGTGTACTGAATTTGCAAATTTAATGACCAACGAGTTTGAAATGAGCCTAATGGGTGATTTACAATTCTTTCTTGGATTGCAGATCTCACAATGCAGAGAAGGATACTTTATAAATCAATCCAAGTACATAAAAGAGATGTTGAAGAAATTTGGCATGGAAAGCTGCAAGCCAATCGAGTCACCC
The DNA here is from genome assembly GCA_022559845.1 of Amorphophallus konjac. Taxonomy (NCBI): domain Eukaryota; kingdom Viridiplantae; phylum Streptophyta; class Magnoliopsida; order Alismatales; family Araceae; genus Amorphophallus; species Amorphophallus konjac. The sequence goes on from CM040123.1 coordinate 107,958,583, forward strand.
ATGGGGACAAATGCAACTTTGGAAGCAGATGTAAAAGGTAACATGGTAGATGCCAAGAAATACAGAGGTATGATCGGATCCCTGCTATACTTAACTGCATCAAGGCCAGATATTCAGTTTAGTGTATGCATGTGTGCTAGATATCAGTCTAGTCCTAGGGAATCACATTTAGGAGCTGTCAAGCGTATCTTTCGATACCTTGCCGGCACCCAAGAATTGGGTTTGTGGTATCCGACATATTGCAAACTAGATCTGATTTCATATTCGGATGCTGATTATGCTGGTTGCAAAATTGATAGGAAGAGTACTAGTGGTTATTGTCAATTCTTAGGTGGATGTTTAATTTCATGGGCTTCTAAGAAGCAGCACTCTGTGGCACTCTCCACTGCTGAGGCTGAGTATGTCGCAGTAGGGAGTTGTGGTACACAAGTTATGTGGATAAAACATCAACTCCAAGACTACAATGTAGATCTTGGCTGTGCACCCATTTTATGTGACAACACTAGTGCTATTAACTTGTCTAAAAACCCCATTCAACACTCTAGGACAAAACACATTGAGATCCGTCATCATTTTCTGAGAGATGAGGTATCCAAAGGAAATTTCATGCTTCAATTTGTAGAAACTGAAAAACAATTGGCAGATATTTTCACTAAACCCCTTAACAATGACAGGTTTTCAACTCTAAGAAGGGAGTTGGGGATATGTAGAATATCTCCTGAAAATTCTTGAAATGCACATATTCATGTGTTCTCTGTATAGCTTTCTGTCATTTCTATAATTAGATATGTCAGTTAGATCTCTGGTACTGGTTGTGTTTGGAAGCTCTGGTGTCGGCTGTTACTCAAGCAACATTCTACAAATTCCTGGCACTGCTACTGGTTAGCTCTGGTGGTCGACCAACGACAGGCATTGGTCGACCAAGGCATCAAGACAGGAAACTGTTTGGTTCTGTGACTACGCAGATGTCGACCAGAGACAGTCCCATGGTCGACAATGGATCTGTACGGAAGCAAATGTCCACTTTAGACAGGTTCCTGGTTGACACTAGTTCTGGTAGGGAATCTTCTGGACTGTTTAAACTGTTTGGGCTCAGATTCATCTTCACTCATTCATCATCATCCATACTTTCCATTCCCTGTGTCTTTCTATCTCATCCTGGCCAACATTATTTTTTATTTCAGCATGGATTCTCAAATTGAGGGGGAGAAAAAGTGTAAACTCATTCCTTGATAAAACATTGAATAACCTAACCATATCTTCCAATAAAATCACCAATGTAATCAATAAGAGTAGAGGTTGAGTGTAGTAATGAGGATTTGGACTGTACTACTTCAATAAATTCAAACCATAACTATGATTCTGTCACATGATTTTGAAGACTTATGATTGTTAGTAGTAAGTCGGTTTCTCTACCTGTGCCCGTGCTGAACAGTTAATATAAATCCAAAAATATAGCATGAATGCACGTGGAATACGCCATAACTCTGTCTTCATGGTAGAGCAATGGATTGGACTCTGAGAAACTACTGCCTCCCATTTTAAGAAAAAATGGATGAAAAATAAGTGAGAGGCATGTGTGTCATGAAGAATCAATCTATCTCTGCTACTATCAAAAATTATTGAGATTGGGCATACTGAGTAACTGGGGATATTGGCGTCTGATAAACGTATATCCTCACGGATAAAAGGTGTGTCCCAGTTAAAAGTGGAATGGTTAGGCATGCTAAGTAGCCGAGGTTTCTGGCGTGTAAAAAGCGTGTCTCCTCGTGTAGAAAAGCATGTGATAAACCTGACCACAGCTTTCAAAATGATTCCAAAAGGAAAAACTCAAAATTATCTAAAAGGCAGAGGAAAATGGTTGACCAAAGGTATGGCATGCAAAGAAAAGTTGAAAACACTGTTCAGCAAGCACAGCTATTAAAATCATCTCATGAAATCTATTATAAGTTTAAGAAGTCATGTGGAGGAAATTAGATATGGGGCGTAAGCTTATTGGTGCAATACTTTCAAATTCAAGTGAACCACTAGGCCCACTCTACTTGTTTACAAGGTGGTCTCTGCTAAGGGTGGATAGGTTAAATAAATGCTTCATTAAGGAAAGGGCGTACACTTCAATAAATTCCCCAAATTTAATTCGGCTGATTTAATCCTGTCCCTTCGTTTTCATCATTGCGCTGGTTCCACAACCCTAGGATTTATGACCCAGGTCTTATCCACTGATATCCTGCCCTATAAATTGAACAGACTGGGTCCCTAGGTATTCACCACCTTGCTACTTCGCCGTTTTCACCTTTCACGGTACTCTTCCGTTTCCAGTTCCCTTCCGCTCCCTTGTGCATCCCTCTTTCGCATCCTTCCACCATGAGGTCCTCCAAGAGAACAAGGGATGAGGCCCCTGCCGAAGCATCAATGCCGTCCAAGCGTTCCAAGCAGAAGGCCACGCAGGGTCCGCCATCGACCCCTCGGATGTCGACAACGGAGAATACGGCTGGATCGGGCGGAAAGTTGGCAGCTTCAGAAGTACCCAACGTCCATCCAGTCTCTGGAGTTCTCAAGCCTCGGAACATCATGCCGCCGAGAAGAGTAGATATTTCTGATCAGCGGCTGATGGAGATGTTCCCAGAGTTGCTGGAAATTTTGGACGCCCAAGGCTGGACAGAGTTTGTCTCCGCACATACTCAGTATTCCCCACAGCTTGTGCAAGAATTCTACCACAACCTGCAAGTAGTGGATGGCCAGGTCTATACAGTAGTTCAAAGGGTCGTCGTCAGCCTCGACGTCAAGTTACTCCACAAGGCGCTGAAACTTTCCAGACATGGTGCTGTCTTCAATCCTGAGGACTTTGACTTCAGATCAGCATATGCCGTGGTCACTGGCCAACCAGCCCCTGAGGTCCTTCCCAAATCCATCAATGCCAACACCTTCCCTCCTCTTCATCGATTACTCCATCATCTTCTTACTACCATAATCCAACCGAGAGGAGGCGCCAGGGAACATGTAAGTCGCCTTCACTTATTTCTTCTCCATGGCCTCATCACTCGCCAACTCATTCGCCTTCCCAAGCTCATGCTGAACACGTTCCAAACCATTTTGCATTATCCCCTAAACTCTCTTCCATATGCTGCCCACATAACTGCCATTCTGGAAACAGCAAATATACCCATTCCTCAAGCTCAGCGTGTTGTCATTCCCAAATGGCACGTATACTCTTTTCATTACGTGACCACCTTCTTGGGCTATAAGAAGGTCAGAGATCAAGTCCAGCGCACCCTACCATCCAAGGGTAAATCCAAAGCACTGTTGCCACCCTCTTCTCCACCACAGACACCAATTCATGTCAGCCCTGCTGTAACCCCTCCAACTGTGGTGATTCCCACTCCCACTCCTACAACCACTGCTACCCATCCTTCACCTTCACTCGTCATAGTGCCATGGCAACCAGGCACTGCAGCCACTCATGTTCCAGCTACTTCTGTTCCATTTACCTCCGCTCCGTCTACTTCTGCTCCACCACCTCCTTTCACCTCCACCACTGAGTCTCAAGGAGTGCTTCTCCAGATAGCATCTCAGCTGTCCTCTCTCACCACTCAATTCCAATCCTTTCAAGAGAGTATGAATGCTGCCACCGGGCGCTTGGAGCTGGGAGTTCAGAGACTAGAACAGCAGATGGAGACCAGGTTCATAAAACAACATGAACACTCAGAACATGCTAGCTCTCGATTTAACAGACTGGTTGGTACTTTAGCTGAAGTGTCAGCAGAAATGGGCACCCGCATTGAGTTCACCACCCAGCAGAGTAAACAGTATCACCACGATACTATATCAGAGATCCAGAAGCTAAGGCTGTCTTATGCTCACATCGTTGACAAGCTCGATCGGATGGCAGAGCAAGTGAAGCCCGAGAGTTCTTCGTCCTCCTCAGAGTGATAATCTACATGCTCCTCTTTTTGTTGTTGACAAAGGGGGAGATAGGGTCTTATGTGTCATTGTGTGTCTAGGTGTGTCTAGATGTCAAGACTATGTGTCACTATGTGTCTTTCTCCTTTTTGAGTCTTTCATGTAACTAGTGTTATGATGCTTTTGTAAGACACATCAAACGGCACATCAAATGAATTGTCTGGCTAAAATCTGTGTTATGATAGTCTTGAATGAAATATCAAATGAATTTTATAATCTGTTGACTGTCACAATGACTCATGGTTGTCATCATCAAAAAGGGGGAGAATGTTGTGCATCCCTTGGTTTTGATGATGACAAAGGATATGGTTAATTGCTCCTTCAATGTTAAGTAATGAACTCATGACAATTTGATGATGACAAAAGATGTGTTTAACTAATTCAATGCAAATCTGATAGTTCAAGTCACTTCTGATAGTTCAAGTAATTTCAGGTATACTGAAGTACAAGTGAAGTCAACAAATCAGAAGAAGTGTCAAAGGTTGCTTGTCGACCAGTGAAGTGGTCATTGTCGACCAACGAATCCAACCAAACACAGCTCAAGTCATTCTCCTTCTGTACGTGCTTTGGTTGTCGACCAAAGCCCTGCTCGTTGTCGACCACGGAACAGACAGAGCATCAGCCTGAACTACCAGTCATCTGGACATTGCTTCTTGTCGACCAGAGACAGGGTCGTTGTCGACCACAAGCGATACATCGTCCAGAACCGAAACTCAACTGAATTCAGTTTTTGTTCCTAGAAACCTGCAGGTTGTTGCTGCAGGTCGTTGGGCTGTTGAGATGATAAGATTGCGCACTGGATTTAAGGAGAGAATGCCATTTAGAACCGGTCAAACCTATTCGAATATTCTGTTCAACCTTCTCCCTGTTTTCTAGCCGATAATCCAATGGATGTGCGCTCAATTACGAATCTGCGCGGGAAAAGCCTATGCTTTGAAAAGAACTGGTACAAAAGGTAAAGATGACAGAGAGCGGGGTGTGGAACACAGAGTAGAAGAGAAAGAAAGAATACACCCACGAAGATACTCTGAAAGAGAAAAGAAAGAGTGGCTCTTCAGAAACCACAAAGACTGCACAAGACCGAAGGCATCTTCATTGCTGCAGAAGGAAGACTGACTCAAGGCAAGCAAGACTCCAGCAGCGTCGCAGCTGAAGGCAATCGTCTGGAAGTTCCACAGGGAGTCTATTCCTGTTACCTGCAGTCCCAGGCTGAACTCTTTTTCTTTGATTCAAAAGCTCTTGTTCAGTCCTGTTGCATCTTTTGTTCTTTTCATTACATCAAGTGTCAAGCTGTGAGGCAGCGGGTACAAGCTGTGTGTCAGCGGGAAGAAGCTGTGTATCAGCGGTGTGTTGGTTGAGATCAGGTGTTCTCATTTAGTGAAGCCTTGCTCAAGTTGAGCGAGGGGTGGACGTAAGTCTCGGGAAGAGACTGAACCACATAAAAATCCTATCTTGTGGTTTTGCTTGTGGTGTGTGCTCTTCTTATTGTTTGCTGTCGCTGTAGTTATCAGCTTTATCTTTGCAACCCATAGTTTGCTTAAGGTCTAGTCAATCTTTGGTTTATAAATTGAAAAAGGGGATAGATCTATTCACCCCCCCTCTAGATCTATTCAGTCCGTACGCAACACGGGGGAGCCGAGGCTCTTTGTCGACGGGGCGGAGTGGCAATGGGGCACTGAAGCCCCTCAAGCAGGCGCGGGCGGCGCCTGGAGGTACCAGAGTCAGGGCACCTCGACCCGAGACGTCGAGGACTTGGTGGACCCAGTTTCTGGCGGACTGCCGGTTTGAGCAGCGGGGTTCGCTAGATCGAGTGCTCCCTGAGGGGAGCTTTGCAGATACGACGGCTGATGACTGGAGGCGTCATATCACCCATGCGATAGGGTCTGCTGGACCTGTAGAGCTCGTGTCCCTCATTGACTGCGCCTACACCCTGAGGGACGTGAAGGAGGTGATCGCGAAGGTCGCACAGGTTGTGGGTTTGAAGCGAGAGCAGCTAGTTCCTCTGCCACTGACCCCTTCGTGACTTCAGGTAAGACCTCTTCATTAGCCTGCTAGCGCTGCTTTGTTATTTTCTTGGGCGTATGGCTGAGAGATCTTGTGTGGCTGTGTTTGGCAGGTTCCGCGGCGGACATGGATCCCCTCTCCACAGGGACATCTTCTGGGGATGGTGACAGGGCCCTTCAGCCCCGGAGGAAGCGCCCCCGGGTGGAGACCGGAGTCAGGGAGGTTGGTGAGTCCTCTTGGGGACCCACTGCCAGGGAGCATATCGAGGTGGAGCCAACTCTGAGTAAGTGCCATATTCACCTACTTGCTTTATATTGATACAACCTTGACGATTGGCTAACCGTGTGCAATTGGATTTGCTTTCCACAGTGCCACTGGGGACCAGGGCTGATGTGGCCTTCTCGCCACCTCAGGATGTCGACCCACTTCCTGACGAGGGGGTTGATCATGAGATAGATATGGAGGGGCTTTTTCGTCTGATGGATGAAACTGCCCCCAATGTTGAGACCTTCCCCGATTTTGAGCCATGGAAGGCTTCAAAGGATGCCAAGCCAGGTAAATAATTCTGGAACCGAGCGTGTCGTGTTTATGGCTGTATCTGTTTCTGGGAGTTGACATAGTTGTTGGTGTCGTGCAGAGGTTGCCGGGGCATCAGGGACCGTAGCTTCTCCTGAGATGCGAGGTGAGGTGCCCCCATCCATTGACGGGCAGGAGCCTGCTGTGACCCAGGATGGCTTGGGTAAGTCTCGAACTGTTACGGAGGGCATTGCCCTTTCATTATAGAGTTGCGGGGATGCCAATACTGACTGACTTTATGATGTCATTTTCCAGGTGAGGATCCAGTCACCACTCTGGAGATGATTCAGGAGCTGGTCCGCATAGGCCCTTCAGTGTCTCTTCCCTCCTTTGAGCGGGAGCCTGAGGGGAGGAGTTCTTCAATGCCGCCCACGACCGAGGAAGAGTCTAGCTTGTTGCCGCAACTATTGGCGGGGGTGGAGCAAGCTTCCCTGCCAACTGTGGTGTCGGCCTGCACTGTAGGGCTGGTTGGGTCTTCGAGCATGGGACCCTCAGGTGTGTAACTGGAGACTTAACCACTTCTGTTAAGACTTTTATTGTTGATTGTCTTCTGGTGCTGAAGTCCTGTCAGTATTGTTTACAAGTGTACCTTCACCCCTAGAAGAAGGTGAGCTGCCCCGCAACGGGGCCGAGATGGTGGAGGAGGGGCCCACATAAGTGGCCTCTGCTGAGGGAGACGAGGAGATCATCGATATCGAGAAGGTTTCAGAGGGGAGTGCTTCAGCTAGTGAGTTTTCTGTTTGCAACTCTTAGCTGGAGAACAACTCTTGTATAGAGCTGGGTCTGGTGATGACCTTGTTTGCTACGTTGGCTTGCAGGAGATTCAGGTTCGGCCACCTCTGGGAGTCCGTCGGAGACCTCGTCGAGCTCTTCAAACGACGACGGCTCAGAGATGGAGATAGAGGAGAGTTCGAGCTTGAGCTCTTCATCCTCCGGTGCCTCGACTAGTAGGGAGGTTCCGACGAGGACCACTTCCGGAGATATGCAGTGGTCCTCTTTGTCTTTATTTGGTGCTTATTGGCTCTATAAGGCAGAGTGCTGACGTCCTTGAACTACTTGCAGCATCAGCTCCTGGGGAGGAGCACATGTCGGCTCCTAATGAGGGCGGGCAGGAGGAGCCCCCTGTCCCACCTGTGCTTGCTGGAGATGACCGGGCGGTGGAGGAATCATTGCCCTCTCCGACCCCGACAGGTGATGCTGTGGAAGTGGAGGTGCAGTTGCCTTCCCCGACTCCGACAGATGATGCCGCAGGGACAGCTGGACTTGCTCCAGGTAAGGAGACAAGATTCATCTCTTTCTTTTTGTCAGGTTTTTCACCTTGTTTATTGAAGGAAGCCTTTTATGTGTTACTGACTCCCTTTGGTGTTTGTTGGAACTATACAGGTTCCACTGGAGTACTGGCTGTGTCCGGAGACCTCTCCCTAGATTTAGGGGTCGAGTGGCCTCCATTCCCCTCCCCGCCAGAGCCATTGTTGGAGGCGAGTGCAGGTGCCGCCCTGCTCCAGCGGGCGCGAGGCTACTCACAGAGCGAGCCCCTCCCTTCTCCAGAGGACCTAAGGCAGCGACTGTGGCAGTGCACCCAGGGCTATCACGCACTCGGATTCCCACTCGAGCTCAGGATGTCTGGGTTAACCAGAATCTGGGCCGAGTACCTGCTGCTCTGTGAGGTGCAGGAGTAGAGGTCTCAGAGACTAGCGATGATTCGAGAGGCGTAGGAGCAGCGGGCTTAGCTCGTGTCAGCCACAGCTGAGTAGAGGAGTCACACCGAAGCGATCGCATCAGCATCTCAGGCGCGAGCTGCACAGCTGAGGGTGGTGGAGGGCCAGGCCGAGATCTTGAGGAAGACCTGGGAGGAGCGGTAGGCAGTTGCCGAGCACGTCTGAGCCGAGTGGCAGGCGGCTGAGACCACAGCCGGAGCCAGTGCCCAGCTCTTGTCCACCTTGGACGCGGAGCTTGCAGCAGCGAACTTCCGTCTTGCGGCGCTGGAGGGGGGTGAGGCAGAGCCCTGATTGTATCTTCCCCCCTTTTTTGTCTAGAGTGTATTGATTTTGTTACCCCAAGGGCATGTCTTGGGCTCTTTTTATAGAGTATTAATGACAAACTCCAGATCCTTTGTTTACTGGGTTGTTCCCTCCCTTCTTCGATGGAATGGAATGATGCGTGTGAACTGACGACCACTTATTGTTAGTCGTGCTTGCTTGTCCTATGACGCATCGTCATGAGTGATAACAGGGACCAATTTTAAGGAACTCGATGTTAGAAGCTGGAGGTTGAGTACTGGGTAGTAGAGGAAAGAAAGCCTATATGTGGGGCCAATCCTCCTGGGGGATGAAATCCTACATACTGGGGACCCAACGTAGGCCCGTAAGAACGGGACAGCTTGAGTGATTTAGGGTTGTAAAGGTGATTCCGGAGGGTGTACATTGACCCTAAACTGGATGGTGGAATATTGACTAACATTGTGCCGTTGGCCAAAGAACGGGATTCGTATGTGTCTGGGAAACTGAGATTGAGCTAGCTAGATGACATAGGCGGACATGGCAACCAAGACCGGAACTGGGAGAGGGACTTGAAATTGAAGCTGGGACTGTGACTGGGAAGAGGGGCTGGAGTTGAAGCCAACTGGGTGACCTGGAAAGGTGCAATGGTTGGAAACTGGAACCAGGTCGGATGGCTAGCCTTGGAAGGCGTTATAGCCGAAACTGGAACTGGGAGCTGGCGGCTAGCCTGTGAAGGCGTCGTAGCCGAGGCTGGAGTTGAAAATTAGCGGCTAGGCCTGTGAAGGCATTGTAGCCGAGGCTAGGACTGGAAGCTGGGTGGCTAGCCTGCAAAAGCGTCGTAGCCGAGACTGGGACTGGAGACTGGCGGCTGGCCTGTGAAGGCGTTGTAGTCAAGGCACTGGGACTGGTGATGGGGACATCGCTTACCACTTCTTACTTCTCCACGGGACCGGATGATTGCCATTATGTTTAGCTTGATTTCCGAAGTCTAGCTATGTATTTTTTATCTTTCCTTGAGTCATTTTGATGTACTTATCTTTATTTTGAGTCATGGTCCTAAGTCGTCACATTATCTATCTAAGTATGTTAGGCTAGGGAGTCATTTGGGCCCAATTAGATGGGCCTGGCCCATGGGCAACCTCTTCTTTCCTCAACCCCCTTGCTTATTTGCTTTTAGTAGTTTATCCAAGGACTTTTTGTAAATGTTGGGATTCCTATAAATAGGACCCCAACTCCACTTGAGTTCAGTAATGAAGATTTGAAGAATTGAGCATAATTGCAATCCCCCTCTCTCTCTCTAGTTCTCTCTCCCTCTCTCTCTCCTTGGGGCGGATCCCCCTCTCTCTCCTCCCCCTTCTCTCTCTCTCCCAAGGGCGAACCTGCCCCTTCACCTCCTCTCTCTCTCCTCCACCTCAGCTGCCACCTCCCCCTCCAACCTTTCACCTCCCCTAGGCCACTTAACCCCCATCAATTCCCTCCCCTTCCCAAGTGACTCTTCCTATTCCCCATACACCTTCCCCACCTCCAATACACCCCTCCCTCTTCCCCAAGCAACCTTCCCACTCCCCCACACCTTCATTCACACCCCAAGACCATTCAAACTCCAGCCCCCTCCACCTATTGCGCAAACAGCCACCCCCCCCCTTACACCCTTGCCATGGCCGAACCCCACCTCCACCTCCACTAGCTTCGGCCCCCACTTCCTCTCCACCCTCCTGCCCCTTCACACCCCTGCTCCACCCCTTCCTCCACTCCCACACAACCCCCCTGCCACCTACGAACACCCCCACCCTCTCCACCTCCACCAAACACTAGCCTCCCTTGCCTCCATCCCACCCCCTCTCCTACATCCTGCCCCACTACAGGTAGCAGAAGAAGACACGTCTTGCAGAGGCTCTCCCGAACTCATATAGTGGCTTCTGAAGGCAAGGCATACCATTCTGGAAAGGGCTCCAAGTCCTCTTCCCAGGCGAAGTAGAAGCACTCCGTTCCAAGTTCGTGGCCACCCGTGAGAGCCGATCTCCTCCGACAGCGTCTGGAACTAGCTGCAGAGCACCAGAGTCCAACTAGAAGCTCAACCACGGTCGACAGCGACAGATCCAGACTGAAGTTTCTTCTCCAAAGATCTTCCTCTCCCTATGCCCGATCAGGGGCAAGAAACGGAACCCCATTCGTCCTCCGGGAGCTAGAGTTCCAAATTTTCTCCCACCATCATTCGGGTCTGCCTCCTGCTGTCTGCCGTGACCAGATCCCACTCAACGGATCTCTCCTGTCCACCCCGACCTCAGAAGGAGTCTCCGTCAGTTTTGCTGTGTAGAGGACTTGTCCACGGATCCAACAACTCCGACGGATCGAGATTCTGAGTCCAGAAGCCCCAGGTACAACTTCTGCATCCGGCTGCATCCATTCTGAAGCTGCCAACCCCAGATTCCGACGTCCTGTTCGAGTCTCCACCACGACCACCAGCGACGGCAGAAGAATTTGACATAAATCTGAGGCATCCCTGTACCTGTTATGAAGCCATCCTCACTGATCTCGTCATCGGAAAAATTCCTGAGAGCAAGCTACGACTGCAACAGCGACCTCCTGTCCCCTCCAACAACAAGTGGGCAGAACCACGTCGGCGCCCGTTCCGTCGTCCTCGGCGGAATTCTCTCTCTCTCGCCTGGCCGGCTTAGCACCCCTCCCTGCATGGAGGTAGTGTTTGATGTAATTGTGATTACCCCACCCCTAGTTCAACCCTCCTGCGTGGGGTGTAGTTCATGTAACTAGCAGCCCAAACTTCATCGGCGCAGTGTGCGGGGATCACACTTCCCCGCTCGCCCACGTCTCCAAACGGGGTTGGTTTCTTCAAACCAACCAGGTGAGCTCTAAAACTTTGCTCCATTTATATTAGTGTCTGTTTGTTTAATATCCGTAGACATAGCTCCGTTGCGCAAGAGAGTGAGTGCCCGTTCCCGGAGCCATCATCATTGAGTGGTCACCGTGGTCATCGTGAGAGAGTGGGACCTTGTGCCCCAAGTGGCACCGGCCAGCCCCAAAGTGTGGGCCACGTACCCTCGGGAGGATAACCCTAGCCCTGCTGGCACTCTACCAGTTAGGGTCTTGATCCATCACCTCCCTCTAGCATCATATAGTTACCCGGGGCTTGCGAGTGTGCGACGGCGTTTCGGTCTCAATTTATCATTTACTTGCTATGTGATTGTGAATGCGGATTAGGTCCGAGGTTTGCGTTTGCTTGCTGCATACCCTATACTTGTGTCACATCAAATTGGTATCAGAGCAAGTTCTAGACTTGTCTCTACTAAGTCTTGTCCTAGGGCGCATAAGCTTTTAGAGTCTTCATTGGGCCACCCCGTGCATCATCATGTATACTCCCCATTGGTCAAGTCCCCCCAACATGGCCTTCCACAAGGATCCGATTGACCCTCTCCTCATGGACATCATCCTAGAAGGGGACCTTAGTTTTGTTGGATATAATCCCAATGCCTACCTAAAATGGGAGACTACCATGGATAAACACTTTGATAGGACTTGGATCTATGGACATGCTAGAGTCCGCAGGGCCACAGGGTGTCTTCGGGGACAAGCCAAGAAGATGTGGGAACACAAAGAGAGGTTCAGAAGAGTTTGGGGGCAAGAGCCCATTCACTCATGGGATGACATGAAAAAGGAACTTAGGAAGACCTACGCTCCCCGACCCGACCACTCCTACCATGAGGACTACAACCCGAAGAACACTCCCACTACCCCGTTTCCGCCCAGTCTATCTAGAACCTCCACTAGGACCAACACTCCACCACCCAAAAGACCCCAAGATTCGCTAGAAGAACTAAGGATTGAGTTTAAGGAGATCTTCACCTCCCTCAGGGATCAAACTCCACCACCCCAAATAAGTCCAACTTACACCACCCCATCGCCAAAAGGCCTTCCCATTTCCTTAGAGAGCAAGACCCCTACACCACAAAGGGATGAGATTGAGGTTGAGGAATATGAGGCCTCCCCCGAATGGGAAGAAGAATATGAATCCCAAAACCATGGGTTAGGCCAAGAAGTTCCCATCCCAAGAGGAGAAAGCATCATGGCTCACTCCACCCACACCATTCCAACCCATGTGGACCCCATGTCCACTTCCCCTAGGCCCATGATGGCCACCACCCTCCCTCCCAAAACTAATCAACCCAGTCCGTCTCAACCCATCCATCTTCCACTACCAACCCCTATCCAACCCCGACCTAGGCCTCCACTTCTCCCCTTACCGACCCCAAACCAAGTTCCCCTTTACCTCCCACCCCGGGGGTACCACACACCTACCCTCATCACTCCACCTTCAAAGGACCATCCCACCTCCTTGGGAGAGGAACCCATGACTCCCACACCCGACATCATAGTGGTGGACACCCTAGAACCGCTCCACACCTTGGAGGAAACCCTTGCCCAAACCAAGGGAAGAACTTCACCTTTTACACCACCCTCTCTAAATAGGAGTGAACTCGTCATAAGTGAGCCCCTGGCTAAATGGCTAGAGGAAAGTCCGGTTCACCCTATCCTGCCCCATGTCAACCCTCCCATGGAACAACACCTCCCCATACTACCCTTCTCCACCTATCACACTACCATCCAATCCTCTTACCAAGTGAAAACTCTAGGAGACCTCCTAAAAGGCCTCGCATGGCAAGTAGAGTTGACGGCTATGTTGAACCCTATGGTCGACCAACCCATGAGCCTTGGTCTTCTACACCCATGTGTTGGGTCTTTCACTTCGGTCTGCACGGTAGGTTGCTACACCAGCGACCTCCTTCTCTTTCTTCCCACACCCGATGAGCCCGAGGCCATCCTTAAATTGGAGCTCCTCATTTCAGGGAGAAAACCCAATCATCCTTTCAAGGCTGACCCACCCACCAACAACTTTTGCCCAAAAATCTCAATAGAGGTGAATGACCCCCACCCACATGTGGACCTTGAGTTTCTAAGTGACCCATACCATGACACATTCGATCCCTTCCTATACCCACCCACCATACCCAACACCATCATTTTCCTACCACAACCTACCATTTTAAGCCAAGACTACCTCTCCCAAGACCATGAGGACCAAGAGTTCTCTCCCCTAGATGACCCATTCCATCCCTCCCAATGGAAGCCAAAGAACCCATGGGACCTAGTCTCATTACCCACCCCCACCCACCTTTTCCTACCCTCACACACCATGACAAACCTAACCCACCCATTCCAAAACTTAGCCCACACCATAGGAGCCATGACCAAGGGTGACATCCACCTAGGAAGTGAGGAATCTACCCATCCCAAGATGTCCACTTTCTGGGACCCCTTTGATCCCCATGAGTGGAAACCCCCAAATCTCACAGATAGGACCATCTTGATAGGAATCCATGTGTCACAATCTTTTACATCATGTGGTCAGGCTAGTCACCTCATTTGTGTCACTCACGCACTAGGACTGATGCATGATAGGTTCACATCTGGGTGTCTAGGCCCCCCCTTTGCAGTCAACCATGTTAGGGATCACTCACAAGTCAGAACCCCATTTGAATATCCAGGACCCCCGGCATCGAACACTCCTTTACATGATAGTCTCATCTATGGATGTCCCGGTCCCCCTAGGTCCATCAGAGTCTACATAACACCATTACATGATATGTCCCTATTTGGTTGTCCAGGACCCCCTTTATCCACTAGTGAACCAACATCCACAAGATTGCATGAGGAAATCCGCAAACGCATTAACAAAAGCAATGAGGTTTATAAAAAGACGGCCGATTCCCACCGCCGCCGCCAGAAGTTTCACGTAGGTGATTATGTGATGGTAAGAACTGTGAGGCTTTCCCCTGGGAATGTCTCCAAGCTGAGGTCGCGTGGATCAGGCCCCTTCCAGGTCCTAAAGAGGATTGGCACGAACGCTTACGTGTTGGACCTCCCCGAGGAGTACGGAGTAAGTCTCACATTCAATGTGGCTGACTTGGTGCCATATAGGGGTCCCACGGTGACACCTAGTGAGAATGTTGAGCCTGTTCTATTTCTTGAGAGAGTCACTACCCATAAGAGAGTTCCACCCACCCAGAGGGGCCAACGTGAGCAATTGGAGCGGATATTGAATGAACAGGTTACTGCCGTCTGGAGCAAAGGGATGGGCACTACCTTGCTTGGTGGAAAGGACCAGCTACCTTTGGTGGACTTGAGAGCAACCTCGCTATGGCTTCCTCCGCATACGATGGATTTTTACTCGACAGAGTCGAGTTCTCTGCAGCCCGGGAGTATGATGGGGACATCGCTTACCACTTCTTACTTCTCCACGGGACCGGATGATTGCCATTATGTTTAGCTTGATTTCCGAAGTCTAGCTATGTATTTTTTATCTTTCCTTGAGTCATTTTGATGTACTTATCTTTATTTTGAGTCATGGTCGTAAGTCGTCACATTATCTATCTAAGTATGTTAGGCTAGGGAGTCATTTGGGCCCAATTAGATGGGCCTGGCCCATGGGCAACCTCTTCTTTCCTCAACCCCCTTGCTTATTTGCTTTTAGTAGTTTATCCAAGGACTTTTTGTAAATGTTGGGATTCCTATAAATAGGACCCCAACTCCACTTGATTTTAGTAATGAAGATTTGAAGAATTGAGCATAATTGCAATCCCCCTCTCTCTCTCTAGTTCTCTCTCCCTCTCTCTCTCCTTGGGGCGGATCCCCTCTCTCTCCTCCCCCTTCTCTCTCTCTCCCAAGGGCGAACCTGCCCCTTCACCTCCTCTCTCTCTCCTCCACCTCAGCTGCCACCTCCCCCTCCAACCTTTCACCTCCCCTAGGCCACTTAACCCCCATCAATTCCCTCCCCTTCCCAAGTGACTCTTCCTATTCCCCATACACCTTCCCCACCTCCAATACACCCCTCCCTCTTCCCCAAGCAACCTTCCCACTCCCCCACACTTTCATTCACACCCCAAGACCATTCAAACTCCAGCCCCCTCCACCTATTGCGCAAACAGCCACCCCCCCCTTACACCCTTGCCATGGCCGAACCCCACCTCCACCTCCACTAGCTTCGGCCCCCACTTCCTCTCCACCCTCCTGCCCCTTCACACCCCTGCTCCACCCCTTCCTCCACTCCCACACAACCCCCCTGCCACCTACGAACACCCCCACCCTCTCCACCTCCACCAAACACTAGCCTCCCTTGCCTCCATCCCACCCCCTCTCCTACATCCTGCCCCACTACAGGTAGTAGAAGAAGACACGTCTTGCAGAGGCTCCCCCGAACTCATATAGTGGCTTCTGAAGGCAAGGCGTACCATTCTGGAAAGGGCTCCCAGTCCTCTTCCCAGGCGAAGTGGAAGCACTCCGTTCCAAGTTCGTGGCCACCCGTGAGAGCCGATCTCCTCCGACAGCGTCTGGAACTAGCTGCAGAGCACCAGAGTCCGACTAGAAGCTCAACCACGGTCGACAGCGACAGATCCAGACTGAAGTTTCTTCTCCAAAGATCTTCCTCTCCCTATCCCCGATCAGGGGCAAGAAACGGAACCCCGTTCGGCCTCCGGGAGCTAGAGTTCCAAATTTTCTCCCACCGTCGTTCGGGTCTGCCTCCTGCTGTCTGCCGTGACCAGATCCCACTCAACGGATCCCTCCTGTCCACCCCGACCTCAGAAGGAGTCTCCGTCAGTTTTGTTGTGCAGAGGACGTGTCCACGGATCCAACAACTCCACGGATCGAGATTCTGAGTCCGGAAGCCCCAGGTACAACTTCTGCATCCGGCTGCATCCATTGCTAGACTCTACCAGTTAGGGTCTTGATCCATCACCTCCCTCTAGCATCATATAGTTACCCGGGGCTTGCGAGTGTGCGACGGCGTTTCGGTCTCAATTTATCATTTTACTTGCTATGTGATTGTGAATGCGGATTAGGTCCGAGGTTTGCGTTTGCTTGCTGCATACCCTATACTTGTGTCACATCAACTGGAGGCTAGGTGGCGAGCCTGTGAAGACGTTGTAGCCGAAATTGGAAGCTGGAGACTGGCGGCTGGCCTATGAAGGCGTTGTAGCCAAAACTGGAAGCTGGAGACTGGCGGCTGGCCTGTGAAGGCGTTGTAGCTGAAACTGGAAGCTGGAGACTGGAGGCTAGCCTGTGAAGGTGTTGTAGCCGAAACTGGAAGCTGGAGACTGGCGGCTAGCCTGTGAAGGCGTTGTAGCCTAAACTGGAAGCTGGAGACTAGCGGCTGGCCAGTGAAGGCGTGGTAGCCGAAACTGGAAGTTGGAGACTGGCGGCGGGCCTGTGAAGGCGTTGTAGCCGAAACTGGAAGCTGGAGACTGGCGGCTGGCCTGTGAAGGCGTTGTAGCGAAAACTGGAAACTGGAGACTGGCGGCTGGCCTGTGAAGGCGTTGTAGCCGAAACTTGAAGCTGGAGATTGGCGGCTGGCCTGTGAAGGCGTGGTAGCCGAAACTGGAAACTGGAAGTTGGCGATGACCAACCCTCGGGGGTGTAGTGACCACCATTGTCGTGGAGTGATGTTGAGCTCGTCATCGGGATGTGTCATGGCCGATGGCTTTGTAAGTGAAAAGTGGAGAGGGAGAGAGTTTTTTTTCACTTTACCAACTCTACCGCCCTTGCGGGTTTTCGCTAGAGCTGGCCCCCTTTAGCTTTTTCCGGTGTGCCCTTGCGGGTTTTCACACCAAGGGGTTACCCGATTTTACCTGAGGTGCCCTTTCGGGTTCTCACGTCAGCTGGGTTGGTGGCAATTTTTGCCCCCAGTCGTCTCGTAGAGAGAGTTGACTGAGGCCGCCGATGTATCTCTATTTTTAACCCCATTTTTTTTAAGACTGTCGTCCATAGCATGTTGCTATCAGGGGACGTAACCTGAGACTGGAAGGTGAGGATATCTGAATATTGTTCGACCATTCATAAGGGTTTTTTTTTGAAATCCTTAAGCCATGGTGGCGAAGGGCCACTTTGCCATGGGAAGGTATGACTGGAGTTGTAACTAGTGGATCTGGGATTGTATGGGGGAAACTAGGATTATACTGAACTGGAGGGCTCTGGATTTGCTGGATATGTGGGATGTAGGGGCAGAGGATGATAAATATATGGGGAATGCATCGGGATGTAAGTTTATCGAGACGGTGACTGGAAGTTTGAATGTCACAGGGACTGGTTGAACTGTGACATTGAGGTGAGGGCCAAAGGTTGGCCAAGTTGAGCGGGAGTAATGCAAGATTAACTGGGGATTAGAGGGCTTGCGCTGTAGCAATGCAAGTGTATTGGAGACTGGTCCTGGGTGAGACTAACAGCCCACCAAGGGACAGGTGGAAGGCCGTGTTGACTGGTAGGGAGAAGAAGATTGTCTCATTATCGGCTCTACCACCCTTTTGGGTTTTCGCTAGAGCCGACCCCCTTTAGCTTTGTTCAACGCGATCTTGCGGGTTTTCACGTCAAGGGGTTTCCTGATTTTGCCTGAGGTTCCCTTTCGGGTTTTCACCTCAGTCGGGTCACTGGCCTTTTTGCCCCCAGCCACCCTATTATGGTGAGGATGACTGGGTCTGCCGGGGAATCTCTATTTTTTAACCCCATTTTATTATTATTATTTTTTTTGACTTACCTGTGAGCCTGACAGCTAGACTGGCGCTGGTGCAGAAGCGCCCGCGCTCCCATAGTGACAGGAACGAGGGCAGGGGACCGGTTCCCGGGGATGCGTGGCGGCTATTCTGAGGAGCTGAACTGGCTGGTTGATTGGGAATTGAAGACCGGGAGGACTGGCCGGTGGGATCCTCCATGGGGGAGGACCGGCCTTATTGGTAGTAGCTGGTGCATGCACCTTAGTCTGGCTGGCGCATAGTATAGCTTCATGTGTTTGCCGTTGAGAGGCGGGAATGGTCTGTGTCCTTTGTGATCAACAACCGCGTAGGCCCCACCCTCATAGACATTCTGGATGATATATGGACCTCACCAATTTGGCTACAGTTTTTCACTGGAGCGCCCTGCCATGACCTCTTTTTCCTTGATCATGACAAGGTCGCCTTGCTTGAAAGCTCGCTGCCTGACGAGCTTGTCATAGGCCCGGACCATGCGAGCCTGATATGCTTGCAAGTGTTTGTAGGCTTCGAGTCGCTTGCCTTCTAGATCGGCGAGCTCTTCTAGCCTTCTTTGGTACTCATTTTCGTCAAGGCCGGCAAGGCCGGTGTGGATGGCCACACGATAAGAGGCTAACTGGACTTCGATGGGGATAACTGCTTCTGCCCCGTAAGCAAGGGAGAACGGCGAGCACCCCGTGGGGGTTTTGTAGACCGTCCGATAGGCCCACAATGCTTCGAAGACCTTGTCACCCCAATCGCATTTCCGATGGCTAACCATCTTAGCCAGAAGCTTGCAGAGGGTTTTGTTGAAGGCTTCCGCTAAGCCGTTAGCCTGAGGGTTGTAGACCGAAGAAGTTCTCCAGTCGATGTGGAATTTGGCCGCTAACTGGTATATGGCCTTATTCTTGAAGGGTGTCCCGTTGTCGGACACTATGCAACTGGGAGTACCGAATCGGTATATGATGTTATGCCGGACGAATCTAGCAACGACTTCGCCGGTGACCTCCCGCAAGGGTAGAGCCTCCGCCCAGCGGGAGAAGTAATCAGTGGCGGCCAAGATGTATTTATGGCCCTTGGAAGATGGCGGGAAAGGCCCCGCGATGTCCATGCTCGACTCAGCGAATGGCCAGGTGGGGGCCGTAGGACGCAATGGGTTAGGAGGTTTCGTGGGTACTGGGCCAAAGGCTTGGCATTGATGGCATGCACGGGCATACTAGATACAATCCACATACATGGCTGGCCAGTAGAAGCCTTTGAGCTTGATGTTGTGTTTCATCCGATCTCCGGCCTGGTGCGCACCGCACAATCCGGAGTGGACCTCCTGCATGATGGCTCGAGCTTCCGCTAGGGAGACACATCTCAAGAGAATCGACTTATCTTTCTTGTGGATGAGCCGATACAGGGAGTCACCAATCAACTCGTAAGAGGTTGCTCAGCGGAGTAGCTGGACTCTTTGAGCTCGGTCAGGTGGAAGCCACCCTTTGTTGAATTTGATGATAGGCGCATGCCAATCATCCTCTTCTGGAGGTGTGCTTTGGTCAAGGTCGTGGACCTCGCAAATGGTGAGACTGGTGTTGCCTTCGAGTGAGCTCGGCATCAATCTTCGGTGCTTGATGACGATGTCGACCTCGCCCTCAGGCGGGAGCTTGATGGCCGCGGCCAATTTTGCTAAGGCATCCGCCTGAGCGTTGCTGCCTCTGGGAATGTGATCTATTTCGAAGAAATAGAACTTCTGGGTTAGTCTGGTGACGGCGGTGTGGTATGGAACCAACTCTGGCTTCCATATGTCATAGATGCCGAGGACCTATCGGACTATCAACTGGGAGTCCCCGTAGGCTTTGAGGCATTTAATGCCCATGTGGAGAGCCATCTGGAGCCCAATAAGTAGAGCTTCATACTCGGCTTCATTGTTGGTTAGGGACTTCATGAGGGCGCAGGAGTTGTACAAAACTCCGCCCTGAGGAGTCAGGAAAACAATGCCGGCACCTACCGTAGTGGCTGGATCCTGGTTGCTCCGGGTGATCCCTTGGGAAGCACCATTGAAGTAGAGCTCCCAGTAAGGTACGTTGGTTGTGAGACCGATGGGCTGCCAATAATGCAAGACATCTCCGCTCTGTTCAACTGGTTGTTGGGATTGAATAGCAAGGGACTCCTCGTCTGGGAGCTCCGAGCTGAAAGGCGAATCATCTGGCACTGGATGGGCTGCCAAGAATTCAGCCATACCCTATCCTTTGATTGCGTTTCTGGGGATATAGGTAATGTCGTACTCCATCAACAGGAGAGCCCACCTCCCTAGTCTACCCGAGAGGATAGGTCATCGAAGGAGATACTTCAGAGGGTCGTGCTTGGACATAAGCTCAACTTGATGAGACAGGAGGTAATGCCGCAGCTTTTTGACTGCGAACACTAATGCCAAGCAGACCTTCTCCATAAGGGAGTAGCAGTACTCTGTGCCGATTAGCTTCCGACTGAGGTAATAGAGGGGCTGCTCTTTACCTTCTTCATTCATCTGTGCCAACAGAGCTCCTAGCGAAGCGTCCATGGCAACAATGTAAAGGATGAGGGGTTTACCCTTGACTGGTTCTCCCAGAACTGGGGGAGTGAGGAGGTACTCCTTGATTTGCTCGAAAGCCGCCTAGCATTCGAGTCCCATGTGAATGGGGCGTCTTTCTTCATCAGCTTGCTGAAAGGTGCGCATCGACCAGAGAGGTTAGAGATAAACCTCCGAATATAGGTCAGCCTCCCTTGGAAGGACCTAAGTTCAGTGATGTTGCTGGGTGGTGGAGTTCCAGATCACTTTGATCTTGCTGGGATCCACCTCGATTCCTCGGTATCTGACGATGAAGCCGAGAAATTTGCCGCTGGATACGCCAAAGGCGCATTTCATAGGGTTCATCTTGAGCCCATATTGCCGGAGATGCTCGAAGACTTGGCGAAGGTCGCGCAAATGGTCTTCACGCCTTTTGGTCTTGACGAGGAGGTTGTCGACATGACATTCGACGATGTTGTGCAGCATCTCGTCGAATATTTTAGTCATGGCCCTTTGGTAAGTAGCACCGGCATTCTTCAAACCGAAGGGCATGCGTTTGTAATTGAAAATCCCCTTGGGGGATCTGAAGGCAGTGTGGTTCTTGTCTTTGAGGGACATCCGTATTTGATTATAACCGGACGACCCATCCATGAAAGACAAGGCTTCGTGACCGGTGGTCATGTCGACCATCGTTTCTGTAATTGGGACTGGGAAGTCATCCTTCAGACAAGCTTTGTTGAGGTCCCGGAAGTCGACGTAGATGCGGACTTGACCATTCTTCTTCTTGACAGGAACTATAGTGGTGAGCCAGATCAGGTAGATGCATAGCTTGATGAAGTCGACCTCTGCCATTTTGTGGACTTCGGTCGAAACCTGGAGCTCCAGCTCGTGGCACATGCGCCGCTGTGGTTGTTTGACTGGAGCGATTGAGGGAGAAATGGCTAGATCGTGCTCCGCTACGGAGGGGTCTAGCCCTGGCATCTCCTTGTACGTCAGGCGAAGCAGTCCTTGAACTCGAGCAGGAGTTGCTTGTAGTTCTACTTCTCTGCCTCGGTGAGGAGGGCACTGACGAATGTAGGCTGAGGGGCTTCATCTTCGCCCAGGTTGATCTCCACGAGATCGTCGACGGTCGCCTGGCCGCCGTCCTCCAGCTCGGGAGGAGCGGGTTGGAGGTCGATGAAATCGTCATCATCAGTGTCGGCTTCGTGTATTTCTTGGTTCTCGAAGCCACCAATTGATGCTGAAGGGACCGGAGAGCAGTTGTTGCTGGGACCCGCTAGGGATCGATCTGGGCCGTCGGCTTGTGGCCAACGGTCATCAACTGGGGTTGCTGAGGTTTCTCCAGGGTTGCTCGGTGAAGCTGACAATCTTTTGCAGCTTGGACCAGCAAGATCCCCCCCCCTCAGGAAGGTTTACCGTACTGGGTCCCTCGACTGGCTGAGAGACCGGAGAAGCCTCTCCCGCCCCTTTGTCTTGGCAGGGAGGCGAAGAAGGTTCCCCGATGGCTTGAGCCGGGGTTCTGGCTTTGGCGGAGATCGAGATCAGAATTTCCTCTCCCTCATCCCCAGAGCTGTCGAATTTGGCTTCGACTCTAGCTTGATCGTCGGCTGGTTGCGCCAAGCCTACGACGCTGACTGCGTAGTGGACGCGGAAGTCCGGGTCCTGGTCATAACCAAGCCCCCTGGTATCCTTATGGAAGGACGGGGGTTGCCCCCGGACCTGGGAAGGGTCCCACAGTCGACGGAAGTATCTTTGTTGGGTAGAAGTTTGCCACAGGGGAATGTGTTGTTTCAAACACATTTCTTGAATATGCGGCGACAGGTCGCCCCACACCTGAACTGCTTCAGGGGTATCATCGGCTTGCCTAGACCAGCCGAAGTCATCATCTGGCGGGGCTTGAGGAACCATGTCTCCTTTATAGAAGACAATGGGTTTGTCCCTGTTAGCCTTCTTCTTGTTTCAGCATTGTCGCTTGAAGGTGACAATGAATGTCGTCAACGACTCGACGCTGTGCTCCTCGGATGCACACGGGAGCTGGATGCAGTCTGGTGGCAAGCATATACTCTTGCCAATAGCCCGGCTAATGAGATTAGCCTCGAAGTCAATCTGGCGCCTTTCAGGGCGGTCTGGGGTTGACTTGGAGCCGAGGCGCAGTCGGTGAAGCTTGGCCTTCTCCTTGTCGACAGAGAAGAGATCATCGTCATCTTCCTCTGAGAGCCAACCGTTGCATTTGCTCTTGATCACGGGGTATGGGCTAATCCCCTTGAAGTAGAGCGTAGCGTCGGCTAGGTTGCATTCTAATGGTGTGAACGGTGACAGGTCTGCAAAGACCTTGTATTGCTCTCCATCCTTGGCATACTTGATGCATTGGTGGAGAGTCGACGGGAAGACCCAGTTTTCATGGAGCCAGGGTTTGCCCAATAGCATCTTATAAGACAAGTTGGAGTCGATGATGTAGAATGTCACCTTGGAGGTGAAATCATCAAGCACTAGATCGACGTCCACCCGGCCGAGGACGTCCTCGGTGTTCTGGTTGAAGCCGGATATCTTGACCGCCTGGACCTTCTGGAGGTATGGGGTCAGATATAGAGACTTGAATGTCTTGAGCGGCATGATGTTAACAGCGGCACCAGCGTCCACCAGGATCCGGTTCACATCGTGCCTGTTGATCTTCCCCTTCATGTAAAGAGGGCGATTGTGGCACGGAGGGGACATCAACATGTCTTTCTCCATGAAGGTGATGGTGGCTGCGAAGGCTCCATAAGTAGCTGCCTTCATTTCCGCGGCATGTGCTTCATAAACTTCTGGCTCTTGGAGTATTTTGATAAGGGTTTCCCTTAGATCCTTACTCCAAGCGATGGCTTCCCAAATTGAAACACTGGCAGGGAAGCGCTTCATCTGGTGGAGGACTTTTCGTTCAGCTCGAGCTCGAGCATCCTCAAAGAGGGTAGTATGTCAGGCTGAGCCTTCTGCGAGCTGCCGTGCTGCTCCCCGTCGGGAAGTTGCACTGCCTTGCCCTTACCATCGGGATCAGACTGACTTTGATCGCCAGCGGGCTCCTGGAACAGGACGCCAATGATGGCTCTTCTGGGGGTGGCTGGTGGGCTGGCTCGTCCTTGTCGGACGGTCCCGCTTGCTCTGCTGCAGAAGCCGGTACTGGTGCAGAGGCTGGGAGGCTGGCCATAGCCTCTCAATGCCGAAGGATCGAAGATACCGGGTCCGCCCCGAATTTCTACTTCGGAATGGGAGCCGGTTCCTCTCCTCGAAAGAGGATGATTCGCTCCGGGTCGAAAGTGGACGGAGAGAGGGGTAACTCGGGAGTTCTCCCACGGCCTCTACCGCGTCCCCGGCCACGACCTCGGCCGCGTCCGGTGTGCTCTGGAGCTGGCTGTAGCCAAGCGGGGCATTAGCCCTTTGTCTCGTCCGGGAGGCTACTGGCTCGCCTCGCCGAGAAGCATTGATATTGTCGGGAGGTGGGATGGCCACCATGTTGCAGGTGCAGCGCTGGAGCATTTCTTCCAGCTGCTCTGGGGTGATCTCCTTGTCTTTATAGCACAAGGAGAGCTCGTAAGGATCACGAGTCTTTCGCCGTTCTTGAGCTTTTGGATCATTTCTTGGACCCAATTTCTGAGGCGGGCTCATTTCTGTATTTCTTCCCACGGGATGTAGCTGTGAAGTGGGAGAGCCCCGGTAGGACGAGGAGGAACGTATTCCTCGAAGTCATCAATGAGCCACTGGAGCCTTTGGAGAGGCGTTGGCTCGGCCAGGGATTGCAGGGCGGCTGCTTGTTCAGCTTGTTTCTTGAGCCGCCTTCTGAGGTTCTTCCTCCTATTTTTCTCTTGTCTCTTGGCGATAGCCGTCTCCAAGGGAAAAGGAGGGTGAGGTGCTGGAGCCGGAGTTGATAAATCTTGATGAGGATATCTCCGAGCTGACGCCCTTGTGGGGCGAGGTCGATGACTCTTCCTCGCCCAGATTTCGATCCAGGCGCCTTCCACTTATTGTATCTGGAAGGTGGTGTTGATCGCCTGCTCGATCACCTCGAGCGGCAATTCCTGGTATGTCGGAATGCTGGGACTGGCGTCCAAAGACGTGTTCGCGATTTGGTGCCTTACCCGCGGTGGCGACGGGAGCCTACGAGGAGTCGGTAGGCTGGTGCTGGCGTCCGAGACGTGTGCGCAGTTTGATGCCTTAACCGCGGTGGCGACGGGAGCCTACGAGGAGTTGGTAGGCTGGTGCTGGCGTCCGAAGACTGTGTGCGTGGTTTGATGCCTTAACCGCGGTGGCGATGGAGATGTCTTCCGCTGAGCCGGTACATTGGAACCGGTGTTGGGGGACATATGCGCGGTTTGATGCCTTACCCGCGGTGGCGGCGGCTTCTGTTGAGAAGCGGGCAGAGAAGGGCACTGGTCGTCCTGCTCCTTAACCTTGCCTTTCCAACCATGCTGAGGGCTAGACCTGGCGACTAATGACAGTGTCGCAGGACATTATCGCTCTGCACAGTTATCCCGACTTTGCAGAATGGAGGAGCTTTGTGGCGGTGGGCCAGCCACTTGAATCGAAGCCGCTGAAGACTCCGAAGATGTCTTCTTTGTACTCCGGATTGTGTCAACAGGTAGGCGGGATAGACCCGACGGCCCCTCCGCTGAGGAGGTACACCGAGGCTGAGACGGGGACTCACCCTATTTTTGCTTTCCCTTCCTGTCCGCGGCTGTCGGTGACGAAGATAGGGCGGGAGGAGGACAAGAAAGAGCCGAAGAGCTTGTAGTCATCTTGCCCACCATAACATCCTCTCGGCCGAGAAGGACCCGGAGGAGCCTGGCAGTGTCTTCTTCAGGGAAAGGGAGAGACTTTAGCTCCCGCCAGGACCGCCACTGCACGGCCGAAGTGGCCGGGATTGGCTGGCTAGGTGCTGATGTCTGGGAGCCCTCAAGGGCCGGAGGAGCATAAGAATGGATGACGTTGACCGAAAAGTTAGTCGGCTCCGCCTCTTGACTGGCATCCTGCTCCCTACGCCTTCGCAGTCACTCGAGCGCCTCTTGATTGTCCGTCCGGAACTCGAGCCACTTCGGAGGGTGCTGGTAAGGCAGCCCATGCCCATTTTCTTGGGGAGAGTCTGGCCGCTCTGGCGCATCCCTGGCGATGCGCAGGGTCTCTTCGACAGCTTGCCGAAGCCTGACGAGCGACATGGAGTTTCCTTCCGCATCGATCTGCTCCCATTGGATCTGTTCCTGGATGAGGTATTGAACTTCCTCACAGGACTCGATCAGGTGGCAGATTCTGGAGTGGAAGGGGCAATGCTGGGGGTGACTACGATCCCAATGGGTGTAGTCAGGAGGCGAGTCGCGGGGCATGATTTGCCCAGTCTCAACGAGGATGTTGAAGAGTCACCGGGTTCTCTCCCTGGGGAAGGAGAGAGGTCTCCGATCATGCCAAGGCCTCCACCCTGGATACCAGATCGAACGTTCCCTTTAATTAGCCCTGGGCTCCTCTGACTCATCATCAGAGAGAGAGAGAATGCATCCATCATGTGGATGACATTGGCTGAGGGGTGAGCCACGCGTGCGGCCTTAGCCGGCCTGTCCCACGTATGTGGTTGCGGAGGATCGACGAGACCGCTCTTCATCTTGACGAGGCCGTCTCGGATCACCTTCTACGCCTGAGTCTTGAAGACGTAGCAATCTTCAATTGAGTGACCCAACATGTGATGGTATAGGTAGTAACTAGGATCGTCGGTCTTTAGGGCCTCGTCCGGCTTGCGGATTTCTGGCAGCTCGACGATCTTCTAGGCCATGCAGAGGTCGAAGAGCATCTTCGTGTGTTCCTTCTTGAAGGAGAAGGGTGTCTTCATGCGCTCCGAGAAGGAAGGAGCAGCCGGCTTATCCGCTGGCTTTTTGTCAGAGCCACTAGACTCGGCCCCTTTACTGGCTTTGGCGGTAGGGGTGAATTCTATGATATTCACCTCCTTACCGGGCTGGCGTTCTCGCGCTTGTTTACCCTTTGCTGCAGTATAGCTCGGGTTGTCGGCGAAGAACATCTCTATTCGGCGACTGCCGAGTTGAGCTGGTCGAAGCCTTTGATATTGGTGCCGAGAAGCTTTTCGCTGACCTCAGCCGCCAAACCTCGATGACATATGGTGATAGCGTCCTCTTGAACGGTGGATTGACACACCTCATGCTGAGGTCTCGCCACTTTTTGATGAAGTCGAGGGCGCCCTCGCCCTTTTTCTGCCGAAGGGAGCAGAGTTCGGCTAGGGAGACCTTTCGCTCGACCGTTTGAAATCGGTCGAGGAATTTCTTCTGGAGGTCGGCCCAGTCGACGACTGAGCCGGGGTTAAGGCAGGAGTACCATTGGAAGGCCGTTCCCGTGAGCGAAGTGGTGAAGTAGCGGAGGAGATATGATTCGTCCAACGCTAACTCACCCATGGCCGTGACATAGTAGGCCAAGTGTTCATGTGGCGACCCCTGCCCATCGAACTTTTGCAGCTTCGGGGGCTTGGAGTATTCTGGAGGAAGCTTCTTCAACTGGTGGTGAAGCGGGTAGGGTACACTGTAGAGATCCACCGTGACCGTCCCTTCACCATACTGGGCGAGCTTTGTCTCGACAATGCCCTCGATCATCTGACGTTGTGCCAAGAGATCCAACGGCACTGGCGTGTTGGAGGCTCGTGGTTGAGTATCAACCGGAGGCGTGCCAAACCCCGTTTCCAACGGAGTTCGGGCAATTGCCGCTGAGGTGTTGGCAGCATCGCGGCTGCCGGGGTTGCCGGTGCCTCGGCCTGAGGCCTGTTAGGTCGCTACGGATGAAGGTCTCGCTCCTGGAGGAGGTCCTGCAGGAGGGCCTTCAGGTGTTGGTTCTCCTTCATGAGAGTGTTGAGGGTCACTTCTTGAACATCGTTCATAGGAGGGTCATTATTGACAGGCTCTATGTTGATAGGAGGGGCGCGATCTTCCACCGGGACCTCTTCCGCGTGTTCCGACGCCTGCGGTCTGGCAGAAGTGCCGATATGACCTGTTGAGGGAGGCGGCAGAGCCTGGTGGCGCGGCCTCCTAAAGTAAGATAGAGGCTAGTTCTAGTCATCAGACTGGGTGTCTGGCTGGTGTCCGGTGGTGTAGCACGCGAACACTTGAACTGCATCATTGATGAACCGAGCTGTCAGCTTCCTCCGCAGGTGTCGCTCGGGGCGAACAGGTGTCCCTAGTCTGTCAAAGGCCGAGATGCGTTGTGGAGGGGGCTCATTCCTGATGTTGGTCGGAGGAGAACCCTGGACTGGTTACTGGATGGCCCGAGGACGGGCTCGCCTTTGCCTCTACTTACTTGCGCGGGGGACATTGGATGACTGGGCGTCGTCAGACGATGCTGCTGTGAGACCCGCCGCATCCTGTCTGATGCCGCGTCTGAGTGCTCGCAGGGGGTTGGTGATATGCGCCCTTCGAACAGCTTGAGCTTCTTCTGGGGTGACCTAGATTCTCCTCAAGTCTGATTGTTGGTCTCTCTTGTCACCATTTTTCCGACGAGTTGTCTTGGGAGGCCGTGTGTCTAGCTGCGGTGGGTGCCCCCGGGTTGCCGCCGAGGACCCCGCTCCTTTGAGCTTCGCCCCGTCCTCTCGTGTTTGACGCAAGAGGTCAAAATGATTGGAGGTGGGGATGGTGGGAATGGTCCGTTCCTGGGGTATGATTGGTTCACTCCCGTCGAGACGGATCCGCAAGTCGCCGATAAGGAATGTCTTGCCAGAATTGCTGGTCGCGGTAGCGAGGCGCCTGCCTCTGCGGCCATGGCGACGCTTCTTCTGAGCAGTTGAGGAAGACTCCGCCCCAAGATGGTAGACCGACAAAACATGGCCCAGAATGACTGGCAACATGAAGCCGTCAGTCTGAAGTGCCGGGATCGGTCCCCGGGCAAGTAACCCACGCCGGGAGTCGATGGTTGGGCGACTCGGGTGTAAGCCTTCGCCCGCCTGATAAGAGTGTCGCCGAGGCTCGAGATGACACTCTTGTGCCGGAAGGCAAAGCCGCTGGAAGTGCTGGAGTGCCAGACGCCCCTGGGTCGAGGACCCGGAGTAGGTGCCGGCGTAGTCCGGGCTCAGGTCGGGATGCCCGAGGAAGGTGCTGAGGAACGCTGCCCTATGCGTGGAAGACCCACGGGGAGAGCCGGTTCAATTAGAGCTCGGGACCGGGGTTCCGAGTGCACTACTGGGAAGCCACAAACTCGGGGCTGTGAGCCCGCGTCGAGTGTCGGCCTCGCTGGGATTCGGGATCAGAAACTCGATGCATATGCTAAGGAGCCGTAGACCCGGGGCCGAAAGCCCGTGCCGGGTGCCGGCTTTGCTGGAGCTCGGGATTGAGGAACCGAGGGAGATGCTGGGAAGCCGTGGGTGGCAGGGAGCCCGTGTTGGGTGCCGGCTTGGCTGCTGCTCGGGGCTGAGGACCCGAGGAAGGTGCTGGGAAGCCGGGGACCCAGGGCAGGGAGCTCGTGTTGGGTGCCAGCTTAGCTGTGGCTCGGGACTGAAGACCCAAGGAGAATGCTGAGGAGCCGTGGACCCAGAGCAGGGAGCCCATGGTGGGTGCCGGCTTGGCTGCGGCTCGGGGCTGAGGACCCGAGGAGAATGCTGAGGAGCCGTGGACCCGGGGCAGGGAGCCCGTGTTGGGTGCCGGCTTGGCTACGGCTCGGGGTTGAAGACCCGAGAAGGATACTGAGGAGTCGTGGACACGAGGCAGAGAGCCCGTGTTGGGTGTCGGCTTGGCTGTGGCTCGTGGCTGAGGACCCGAGGGAGATGCCATGATGGTGACCGAAGTCCGGGGCGGAGGGCTCGTGTTGGAGATCGGATGAAGCTGGCCTTGGGAGGTGATGTTCACCCGTGCCAGTGTTGATCTGGGGGCCCTGTAGGGGCTTGCAGTGACAGTCCGGCGCCCGGCACTCGGGCGGGACACTGGAGCTGGAGGCGCGCATGGCGCGTTGGCCGCGGGGGCCACTGGAGAGACTGGAGTTGGCTGAGAAGCAGCCACAGGGATCACACCCAGGAAGTAGGGTGATCCGATAACCGGGGCGAAGCTATCGAAAGCAATCGGCGTCGCCAAGTAGCCCACCCGGGCATGGGTGGCAATGACGTTGGGGCCGTAAGTGACGGCCGCCATGGTTGTCGGAAGGCTGAGAGCTGCGGAGGCGACGGTCACTAACAGTCACCGAGAACGGCCCGACGATCAGAACGCGAACTGGGAGCCGCTGGAGAACGCGCACAAGTACCCTCCTCTGCCTCTCCTGCAAGGACAGGGAAAGGGCACCGGGCTTCAGGGCTGGCACAGACTTTTCTTCAGCAAAAAGAAGGAAGACGGGAGACGTCCCATGGGGCGTGCCATCCTCTCTGTTGCACGGGTTTTTATGCCGATGACCGGGGTGAGTGAAGGGATACAGCGGGGAAGGAAAATATGGGATTTTGATGTATCCCGGGTATCCTCCTCATGGGTGCATGCCTCTCACGGTGGTACCGGGCACTCTCCTTTTTACGGAAAGTCGGAAAGGGTCGAATGGCACGGAAGTGTCGGTATAAGGGTTAACCGGACAAGATGCGGGCGTGCCAGTCTATCTTTCGACAATCACTCATGGAACCAAGGTTTGACCGGGGAAGCGCCACCAGGGCGCGTCACGTGGGCTTGGGTGATCGGGTGACACATGGAGAGAAGGGGTTCCATGGGTGCGAGTGCGTAGGCGATTGCGGGAATCGTGTACAGGACGTCTTTCCCCACCGGCCGCAAGCAACCGGTGTTTATTTACATCAGATTGAATCCGAATACCTTCGTTCTATGCTAAAGAAAAGTCTGTATATGTGTCTGAAGCCGTGGGTGGAGGGCCGGAGGCGTCCCGCAGCCAGGGGTAAGCGTAAGATCGGGGGGTGTTAACTGGGGTCAGGGTGTTGGGCACGGATGCCGAGTGGAGTGGGTAGGGAGCTGGAGGCCCGAATACGGACACATGTATTTCACTGGTTTTATGATGAGCCACATGGGCTTTACAAGCGGGCCTTAATGGGCCGAAGTACAACTGGAGCAAGCCGGGACAATTCCGACATGTGAGTCGGTCCCCGGGTCATTGCGTGACAAAGCGGATGCTTGCATGTTTTACTGGAACTCTTTACAGAGGAGTTGGTGTAGGTCCGACAGCCTTGGTGGCCAGAACGGACACAGGCTGGCGCCTGGCGGAGGTCGGACGTGGCTCGAGGTGAGCGGTCGGGTCCAGGTCTCGGACGGTGAGTGTTGTCATGCTGGGGAGTCGAGGTCGGCCCCGGGACTATGATTCCCGGGCCAGAGGTCCGACTAGACTTGATTTGTCGATCTGAGGGGCCGACGGCCGACTGGGAGGTGAACGGTGGGCACGCGGTTCTATGCCGAGGGCCTACGTGACGCTATAAAGTACCCTTTGTCACCGTCGTAAGTGTCGTAAGTTGCCGTACACGGGCAGGCCCGGGGTGCGGGCGTATTTGCCGTTGGTACGGTCATCTTACATGTGGCGGGGATGGACTTGGCATGAGACGGCTAGACACCGCGTGAGGGGAGTACGTGCGACATACCCTCGGCGTGTGTGAGCCGACTAGCAAGCCAACCGCGCGCGCACTTGTCTTCTCGCGTTCCCGACCCTTGCCGAAAGCCCCGGGAATCCGAGGGTGCGACAATTAGGCCGGGGAAGTTTGCTCGTCCGTCCGTGCGTCCGTGCTTCACATATCATATGCCTCTTTTATCCTTTGGCAAGGGGGGCAATTTATAGAAGTTGAAGGGGTGGGGGTGGGGTTTAGGCGGACCAAGTTGAGGGTCCAACTTGGTCTGGGTAAACCCCCCAAATAGTGCTTTTATTTTTATTTTATTTGAATTTTATTTGTGTGTGTTTTGTGTGTGTGGGAGTGTGAGGGATGGGGTTTAGACGGACCAGCCCAAGGGGCTGGTCTGGTCCGCCTAAACCCCTCTTTAGAGGGAAAAATCTTTTTTTTTTTTTTTTGGAGAGGTTTAGGCGGACCAACTTGGGGGTCCAAGCTGGTCCGCCTAAACCCCCTCCCCCAGGGGGTTTAGGCGGATCAAAGTGGTCCTTCTTTTTTTATTTTAAAAATCTTTTTTTATTACCCAGGGTTTAGGCGGACCAGCCTGGGGTCCAGGCTGGTCCGCCTAACCCCCCCCCCCCTTTGGGGGTTTAGGCAGACCAGCTTGGAGGCCCAAGCTAGTCCGCCTAAACCCTCCCCAAGGGGGGGGGTTTGGGCGGACCAGGTAGAAGAGAGAGAGGGGGAGTGGTCCCACCTCTATAAAACCCAGTTTTTTGTGAATTTTCTTCCTAAATTGGTTAAGAAGAAAAGGACAGGAGGATACTAGTTGACCGGCCACGTGCGTGCGAGGAACGTGTTTGTTGTGATCGACGTAATCTCGGGGCTTCATCTTCGTGAGTTCTTCCACGTACGGGTACGACGAACGAACCTTGCACGAACCTCGGACCGCGAAACTGAGAGTTTGCACGGACTGGGACTGGGGAGGGCGTCGGGCCTCCGGGCTGGGGAGAGGGCGTGGCCCCCCGGGGAGTTCGCTCTCCCGGGGGCGCGGCCACGCCCTGGGGCGCACGGGCCCCGGGCAAAGCCGTAACCCCGAGGGATGGCCCCCGGGGGTCTTCCTTTGTCGTCTGGGGATATCCCTTGGGGGATATGAAGTTCGGGATATTGAAATGGCCCATGAGAGCCATTGTTCTTCGAGTTGTAGTGGCCGCTCGCAAGATGTTCGGGCGAATGCCCAGCACACCCCGGGTTGCCGAACGAGCCGCGTAAGTGGCCGACGGACCTTGAATTTGGCCTAGGGCCAAGGGTAGAAGTCCGTAGGGCTGGGAAGAGGCACCTTGGGCCGATGGGCCTTGCCTTGTGCTACGTGCCGCGTTGTACGGCGGGTTGGCAGGGTAGCCTCGGGTTGGCCCGAGAGCTAAGTTCAGTGGCTTGTTGCCACGTGTCTGAGGGTCGGGGGTGGCCCCGACTTGCTGGGGGGTCGTTGTAGGACCCAATTGGTGTACTGGAATCACGGGGTGGCCCGTGGATTGGTGTAGAAGGTTGAAACATGTGCGCCCACAAGGTGTTCGGCAGAATGCCGATTACGCGTGTGTGAGCCGTACACGCGTACTACTGGCCTCCTGAGCCTGTGGCTGACCTATTTGGGTCTCCCTTTGACTTTGGAGGGTTGAAAGAAGGCGTCCCGGGGTAGGCCCCTGGCCTTTTCACTGGGTGCCACATGGTGTGGCTTGTAGTCGGAGTGTCCCCGGGATGGCCCGGGTGGTCGTGTAGAAGGCGGGCAAAGTCCACAACTTAGGAGTCAGGAGTGGTCCCGATCGATTGTTGGTACCACCGTGCACCTCGGCTAATGGGTTGGGGCCATTGGTCGGGCCCACTAGATTGTCGGAGGGGCCGGGTAGCCCAAGCCTTGAAGGTGTTTGAGGAAATTCCCGAACCCTTATTTCTAGGTATTTTGCTGGGGAAATAGTCCGGGTACAATAGTCCCCCATGAGGTTGATCGTGTGTTTTTCTTTCGTTTAGTTAGTTTCTCCAGACTGGCGTCGTTTTGGTCCAATCGTTCCTTGTGTTTGGTTCAGAGTTTGCCAGAAAATTTCTATCACTCGTTGGCGAGAAAACGGGTGTCTTTTACCTTAACGCCCTCTTTTCAGTCAGCTCCGCTTCACTTTCGCTTCATCTCCATGTTCCATTTCACTTTTTGCTTCACCTCCGCTCACTCCCCTATAAAAAGGACGTTAAGGAGGGGCATCTGTTGACACCCGTTTTTGCCTATGAGTTGGGTCATTCCTCTTATCACCATTTGTTGATGTCTCAAGTTTTCCATTACTCCCTGGGCCATTTCCAGGCACGCCTTTGGGCTTATTCTATGGGTACCTTCCTCCCTGGCTCGATTTGTTCTCAAATACAGGCTTATTGGGTCTTGATTTCGATTGATCTTTGAGTTGAATGGGTTCATTTATCCCATTTTATTGATTTTAAATGTCCAGCCTTTACGCGGCCTTTCGATTGACCGTTCAATTAAGTACACGGTCCTTTAAGGACCGTGCCTTTGAAACTAGAGTCAACCTGAGTTGTCTTTGCACCGACCTGCTTTTGCTTAAAAATGGCCTATCAATTGACCGTTTAGTCTTTAAGCGGTCTGGTTGGGCCCGTCTACTGAACATGCACCGACCTTGCTCTGACCTACACTGACTTGAGTTTTCCTGCACCGACCTTATTTTCATTAAACGGTCCCAAGTGAACCGCTACTAATTGAACAGCCTATTAAAGGACCATTTAAAGGCAGGAAAGGTTAGCGTCTTAACTAGCGTCTCATCTTGAGTGGGACGGTCCAGTGAAGGACCGCGTTTATCATAATAGCGTCTTAACTAGTGTCTCATCTTGAGTGGGACGATCCAGTGAAGGACCACGTTTATCATAACAGCATCTTAACTAGCGTCTCTCCTTAATGAGGATGGTCTATTTATGGGCCGTTCAGTTATTGAGCGGTCTGATGGGAACCGTTTACGTGATTTATTGGATATTTGTTTGATTTTCTGAATTTCCACCGACAAGCTTTTACATGGTCCATGTTCAGCCGTTTAATACATTGAACGGCTTGTCTGAGACCGTTCAATCTCCCAGAGTTCTAAGTCGGTTGGTTTTTCAGATAATTATCTATTTATCCTATTTTTTAGATTTATCACCGACAGGTTTAAACGGCCAAGCATTTGACCGTGCTATTCACTGAGTGGTCTATCAGTAGACCATTTTATCCTCGAGAGTCCAACGCTGTGGTGACCGGTCTGTTCGATGGATAAGTGGATAATTTATATTTTAAATTATTTATCACCGATAGCATTGGACGGTCTAGCAATGGCCCGTTTAATGTATTGGACGGTCTATCGCGCGACCGCGTATACGCTCAAAACATGTGGATTTAATGGGTTTTCTCTCTCCATCCGTGGTTAAGCCCCGATCTTTCTCCGCCATTTTCTCCGTGGTTTCTCAACCAAATGAGATGCCGTTTGATCCTGGTGGAAGATAAACGGTTTATCTACGGTTTTTGGTTTATCATCTCGGATTAATATCCATTGGAAAACCCAATTTTAAGATTGGACTTTCAAGGGTCTATAAATAGCACCCTTAGTCCAAGCTTGAAAGGGGGAGATCCAATGTCGACGGCGAAGCTCTACCGGATTTCTAAACGAACTGTAGCCAGGGAGGGAGGCTTTCTACGTCCTTTAAGCCTCCGGTTTCAGGGAGTAGTTGATGAGGACATCAAGAGCTTATGGGTTGTATTGTATGTATTGGCTTGTATAGGTGTGTAGTATAGGTTGTATTGGCTTGAAAGTGTGTAATTTTTGATTTCTTTCATTTGGGCTCTCTTTGTAAGGCTTAATTAAGCCATTGGACCACATTTCTAGGAAGAGTCCATTACTAGGTATCATGGTTTAGGTCCACTTAAGGGTGCTACTTCATATTGGGTCATTTGGTTTTAAATGGGTCATTAAGGCACTTAAGGCCCAAATTGGGTTCCACTCTCCCATGGGCCATCTAAGTGGGAGTGGCCCATGACTAGCATGATATATTGGGTGGCTCTTGGCCCATGAATGGCCCTTGGCCCATGAAGGGGGGCGCCCTCTCTTTTGGCCTTATTAGGCTAGTTAGGTGTGATTTAGGTGAAGTGGAATGGAATTAGTCTAAGGTTGAATGGAGATGGTCAAGTTAGATTAAAAAATTATATTTGGTGTGTTATTCACACTTCATCTCAGCCATTCAATCCTCAACCCTTGATCCAACGGTCCACAATAGATTTGATTGGAGTCATATATAATGTTGTATTTTCATGAGAAAATCAATGAAAAAATCAGAATTTTGTTGAATGCCTTGAGTGAATTTCGACCTCCTCCCACTCTCCCTCTGGTTTCTTCATCCCAACCTCCATTTCTAGAGTGTTTCTATCTCCCTTCATCTCCTCTCAACCTCCGGTGATCGTCTGTGCCGCCACCGCCGCCGTTCGTGCCGCCTTCGAGCCGCCACGGGATCGTCTTCGGTTTTCTGTCCTGCTAGATAGAGGTGCAGTTCGTGAATTCCTGAAGCCCGCCACGAGTTGGTTCCTATCTTCTAGCCCCTTCTCCACAAAAAAATCCAGGTTCAAAAGCCACCGTTTCATATCTTTACCATTTCGTTCAACTCTCAATCTTAGATCAGTTCTGTCACTGTCTACAGTGACAGTAGCCCTGAGTTTCATGTCTTAGGTCCACTTTTTGATTTATTTTGGTTCGCCCAATTTTACTGGACGTTACACCCATCCACCCCTTCATCCAAAATTTTTCTCAATTTTTTGTTAGTCCATTTCATATTTTCTAAAAATCATTCTCAGTCCCAGCTACAGTTCTATCCCCCTGATCCCAGATCCGACCTTCATCCACTAAACAAATCACATAAAATCATAGATACATCCAAACGGGTCCAAACAAATTTTGCTGTCTTCCCAGCTCAAATTCCAACAACTTTACGGAAGATCACAACCCCTGATTCGAACGTCTCCCTCGCGGTCAAAGGCAATCCACAGGGAAGTTCTCTGTTGACCTGTGATTTTAGGAACTGTACAACAGAAGATTGAAAATTCCATAAGTCAAGATCCGAGCAGATCCAGGCCAGATATTTAGGCCTAGGTTGAAGAACTTCAAGCTAGCTTTCCAACGGCGCCAGTCTCGTGTCGATCCGACGTCGGGGCTGATCGCAGCGTCCATTCTCGCCGGAGCGCGCGATGCAAAATAGCAACCACCAGTCCGTGGACAGCAAACCCGACGGGTGCCGATCGGAACCGCCCGACCCCCGGGCGACGTTCCGGTGTGCCGCCAGCCCAGGGAACACTTCCCTGAGTGTCCACACTACAGCGGCGCCATCGGGTCCCAGACGGCCCCTCCAGACAGCACGTGGGCCCCACGGTCGTGATCACGCGTGTAGCCGAATCAACACACGAAGCTGCCCGTCATCCCGAATTCGGTCCTCCCGGGCCATTGTGTTGCCCTTTACCTCCCTGCGTGGAGTGGGCATATTTCTATTGCTGTAATATTCATGTATTAACTGTCCCGGGAGCACGAGTTCGGCCGGGTCCGTCGTCCCCACGCCGAGCGCGTGGAGGTATCACATTCGCTCCCTTACTTGGCATTTTGCTTAATTTTCATATATACTTGCTTATGCCACTGCTAGAGAGCATGATAGGGTAATTAGCTCGCTTTCTATTTATATCACCGCTGCTGCGAGAGAGAGCGTTACCGTCCCGTGACCCGATCCGGGCACAAGTGAGAGACGATCACCCTAGCACACAGCCGGTTCCTCAACCGCGCACATCCGACGCTTCCCTCGTTAAGGGGCAGTCACGAGCTTGTCGTGTCCGTGGTCTCGTCCCGCATCAATTTGGTATCAGAGCGAGTTTGAGTCTAGGGTGTCCAAAAAAAAAAATGTCATTCATTAGTCATTTACGTCTAAGTCGTGTTTAGGGTCATCATTGTTTTAAAACAAACAAAAAAAAGTGTCTTTTTGCATTGCATCCCTTTACTCGGTATATCAAAAGGTGTTGTCCGAACGTTAGGCTACGCCTATCGGGAAGGCCGCACACTTGCGCGAGTGACCTTCGGGTCGATTACCTCCGCCGTGTACCGCGTTTTGGTTAAGTCTAGGCGCATCATTTAGCATTAGTGTGTTTTGCTTTAGTCAGCGTCTTCTAGTCGGTGTGTTTGCATGTCCACTCGTCGGGGTACTCAGTACTCACCCCCACCACCACCTATGGCCAACCCACGGGATACCTCGGGAGACTTCCACTCCCTACAAGAGGCGATGATGGCCATTATGACTAGGTTGGACCAATCCGATGCTAACTTTCGGACTTTCTCCGATAATATGGATGGTCGCCTTAGAGCCATGGAGGGGCGCTTGGAGACCTCCGACAGGTCGGTCCAAGACCTCGTTGGGCGGTTAGATAGGATGTCACACGGGGACCCTCCAGGGGCAGCCCAAGGCCCACCCGCACCTCCTCCCGCGGTGGCCCAAGTCCAACCCGCTCCCATGGCCCAAGTCCAGGCAGCTCCCGCGGCCGAAAACCAGCCACCACAGGCTCCTCCACCCGCCCTTCCTCGGGTTCCCCAACTACCGCACCGTGACCTTGGTCTCGAGGACTATGGTTCCGACAATGCCTATGAGGGATATGGTCAACGCCGTCGTGGTTTTCAGCCACAACGAGATGAGGATGATGACCGGGTCCTTAAGACCGTGCGAGCGGACCCTCCCGCCTTTTACGGGTCTTTGGATCCGAAAGTCTACCTAGATTGGGAGTTCGGCATGGACCGTTACTTTGAGTGGTATGATATGTCGGAGCGTCGAAGGGTCCGATTCGCCACCATGAAACTCATGGGGCAGGCACAAACCTATTGGAAGAATGTGGAGAGCCTGCTACTTCAGCGGTTAGAACCCTCGATCGACACATGGGCCGAGATGAAGAATAAACTTCGGCAAAAGTACCTTCCTCCCACCTACCGTCAGCGACTCATCGATAGATGGCAAAGTCTTAGCCAGGGAGACCGGTCCGTCTCTGAATACATCGCGGAGTTTGATGAGTACTTTCTACGATGTGGTGTCACGGAGGAGAGTACCATGCCCGTGTCCCGCTTTCGACGTGGTTTGCGGCCACACTACCAGTATGAGCTTTTCCACCGCAATGCCAAGACGTTGGAAGAGGCATACCAGGTTGCTCTCGAGATGGAGCAATTTGAGGGAGAGTTCGAGTCTAGCCATCGGTTGGGCCCCACCCCTCTCCGTAGTACCGAGCCCCGTCACTCCATAGGCCCACATCAGCGACCTCCCATGGCTCGATCTCAGGAGCCCACCCATTAGGAGCACTTCGCTCCACGGCCTCGTCCTCCTCCACCTCGGGATCTATTCCCACCCCAACCACCGGCACCCATTGCCCATTCCCCGGCTCCTATAGCCCGTCCTCTGGCACCGGCACCCCCTCCACTATTGTCCAAAGCACCTACATCTCCCCCACTACTGCCTACACCCCCTACCCAACGGGATGATAAGGGTAAGGCCCCTTTTATAGGAGAGAGTAGTCGGTCGAGAGTGCAGTGTTTCCACTGTCATGGGTTTGACCACATTGCCAGTGAGTGTCCCGCTCGCACCACCCTAGCCTTAGGTGTTGGAGGATCTGTACCTCCCGAGCCTGAGTGTGTTGATTACGAGGCCGATGAGGCACTAGCCGAGGAGTACTATGCCTTGGGAGGAGAAGAGCAGGAAGGCTCTCCTGCCGCCCAGGATGCCGCCACCTAATGGGCTCGATGCTACCACCTTAGTCTCGAGTCATGCATGAGTCAGTGTGTTTTCTTGTGTGGTTTGTTTGTGTGGTGTGTTTCGAGTCGATTGTTGTGTGTATTGCATGGTAAGTCTGCATGAGTCTTGTGCAAGCTCGTTGTCGGTCTCTTATGAGTAAGAGGCGAGTGGACTCACTTGATGAGTATGGGATCGGTTCCACATCTATACCCGGATCAGTCACCTATAGGGACTCAGCGGTGATTCCTAGTGAGTCTTCCAGCTGTTTTCTTCCCTTTTGAGAGTGCTCCTTCGGAGTGACCACCTTTAGCCCATAGCAGTTCGTATATCGAGTATATATGGAATGAGCAGGTGACGATCACTTGGAGCGGAGCATACCCGCGCTACTTGGCACGGTGATGGATCCACCGGAGTACTCGAGCATCCCTACCCCTACTCGACGGGGTCGAGTTCCTCCCACCCGGGGAGAATTGATGAGGACATCAAGAGCTTATGGGTTGTATTGTATGTATTGGCTTGTATAGGTGTGTAGTATAGGTTGTATTGGCTTGAAAGTGTGTAATTTTTGATTTCTTTCATTTGGACTCTCTTTGTAAGGCTTAATTAAGCCATTGGGCCATATTTCTAAGAAGATTCCATTACTTGGTATCATGGTTTAGGTCCACTTAAGGGTGCTACTTCATATTGGGTCATTTGGTTTTAAATGGGTCATTAAGGCACTTAAGGCCCAAATTGGGTTCCACTCTCCCATGGGCCATCTAAGTGGGAGTGGCCCATGACTAGCATGATATATTGGGTGGCTCTTGGCCCATGAATGGCCCTTGGCCCACGAAGGGGGGCGCCCTCTCTTTTGGCCTTATTAGGCTAGTTAGGTGTGATTTAGGTGAAGTGGAATGGAATTAGTCTAAGGTTGAATGGAGATGGTCAAGTTAGATTAAAAAATTATATTTGGTGTGTTATTCACACTTCATCTCAGCCATTCAATCCTCAACCCTTGATCCAAGGGTCCACAATAGATTTGATTGGAGTCATATATAATGTTGTATTTTCATGAGAAAATCAATGAAAAAATCAGAATTTTGTTGAATGCCTTGAGTGAATTTCGACCTCCTCCCTCTCTCCCTCTGGTTTCTTCATCCCAACCTCCATTTCTAGAGTGTTTCTACCTCCCTTCATCTCCTCTCAACCTCCGGTGATCGTCTGTGCCGCCGCCGCCACCGTTCGTGCCGCCTTCGAGCCGCCACGGGATCGTCTTTGGTTTTCTGTCCTGCTAGATAGAGGTGCAGTTGGTGAATTCCTGAAGCCAGCCACGTGCTCAGATCGATTTGAAATTTTGAGGGTTGGTTCCTATCTTCTAGCCCCTTCTCCAAAAAACAATCCAGGTTCAAAAGCCACCGTTTCATATCTTTACCATTTCATTCAACTCTCAATCTCAGATCTGTTCTGTCACTATCTACAGTGATAGTAGCCCTGAGTTTCATGTCTTAGGTCCACTTTTTGATTTAGTTTGGTTCGCCCAATTTTACTGGAGGTTACACCCATCCACCCCTTCATCCACAATTTTTCTCCATTTTTTGTTAGTCCATTTCATATTTTCTAAAAATCGTTCTCAGTCCCAGCTACAGTTCTATCCCCTTGATCCCAGATCCGACCTTCGTCCACTAAACAAATCACATAAAATCATAGATACATCCAAACGGGTCCAAACGAATTTTGCTGTCTTCCCAGCTCATATTCCAACAACGTTACTGAAGACCACAACCCCTGATTCGAACGTCTCCCTCGTGGTCAAAGGCAATCCACAGGGAAGTTCTCTGCTGACCTGTGATTTCAGGAACTGTACAACAGAAGACTGAAAATTCCATAAGTCAAGATCCGAGCAGATCCAGGCCAGATATTTACGCCTAGGTTGAAGAACTTCAAGCTAGCTTTCCAACGGCGCCAGTCTCGTGTCGATCCGACGTCGGGGCTGATCGCAGCGTCCATTCTCGCCGGAGCGCGCGCTGCAAAACAGCAACCACCAGTCCGTGGACAGCAAACCCGACGGGTGCCGATCGGAACCGCCCGACCCCCGGGCGACGTTCCGGTGTGCCGCCAGCCCAGGGAACACTTCCCTGAGTGTCCACACTACAGCGGCCCCACCAGGTCCCACACGGCCCCTCTAGACAGCACGTGGGCCCCACGGTCGTGATCACGCGTGTAGCCGAATCAACACACGAAGCTGCCCGTCATCCCGAATTCGGTCCTCCCGGGCCATTGTGTCACCCTTTACCTCCCTGCGTGGAGTGGGCATATTTCCATTGCTGTAATATTCATGTATTAACTGTCCCAGGAGCACGAGTTCGGCCGGGCCCGTCGTCCCCACGCCGAGCGCGTGGAGGTATCACATTCGCTCCCTTACTTGGCATTTTGCTTAATTTTCATATATACTTGCTTATGCCACTGCTAGAGAGCATGATAGGGTAATTAGCTCGCTTTCTATTTATATCACCGCTGCTGCGAGAGAGAGCGTTACCGTCCCGTGACCCGATCCGGGCACAAGTGAGAGCTGATCACCCTAGCTCACAGCCGGTTCCTCAACCGCGCACATCCGACGCTTCCCTTGTTAAGGGGCAGTCACGAGCTTGTCGTGTCCGTGGTCTCATCCCGCATCAGTAGTTGTTGTTTTAAGTCCTAGTCTTAGGCTTTCAAGTGTTTCTTCCTCCATTGCATGCTCTTTTCATCATCTTCTTACCACATTTTTGCACTTCTCACATCATTTTACACACCCTCCCATTTGTTTTGACGCCCTTAGTGGTTTAAAAACCTCTCAGGTATCGCCCATTCCATGTTATCGCGTTTATTTTCCATTCTTCTTTACAATTGCTACGCTCCTTAGGGCTAATTTGGGTGTCATTTTCTTGTCTCCTAATTTATTTTGTAGGTCAGCATCAGCATAGCACGAGGCCCATCCCCTCTGGCCGGCCGGAAGGGGTGGAGGATCAGGTCCTACGGCTTTGGAGTCTGGCACTGTGCACGGTCGTCTTCCATCCGTTTTCAGATCAGGGTGGTCTTCTGAGAGCCGTCTAGCCCTGTAAGCAGTTGTATTCGAGCCGTTCTGTCGCCAGATCTGTCTTCATCCTGCATCCTTTTCAGCACTGTGAGCGACCCATTGAGCGACCGTCCTATCCATTGAGCGGACCTTCCAGGACCGTCTACACTTGTTAGCGCTGAACATCAGACGAGTGCTTCCTCCCCTTTTCCAAGGTACATCTTACCATCCGGTACCCGTGTCTTGGTGGCGATCATGATCACACGCCCCCTTGCACTCTTTCTTTACTTTCTTTCCTTTGTTTGGCTTGGAATTACATTTTTTTGATTTTGGAAAAGGAAGGTAAGGAAGGATATGAAGGAAGGAAAACATGTCAACAATTGTCACTTAATTCCTTGTACAGGAGTGTCTTGCAGTCGTGCACAATCGCTGGTATCTTGATACTGGCTGCTCAAGACACATGACAGGGGACAGAACCAAATTCTGTCTCTTAGTAGAAAAGGAAGCTGGTCATGTCACGTTTGGAGGGAACAACAAGGGAAAGATCATTTGTACATTTAAAGTTGGTAAGAATCCCTCCAACTCAATTGAGAATGTATTGCTTGTTGATGGTCTTGCATATAATTTGCTGAGCATAAGTCAGCTTTGTGATAAAGGTCACACTGTAGTCTTTGACTCTAATGAATGTAGGATCTTGCACCCTAATTCAAAAGAAACTAAGTTTTCTAGTAAAAGAGTCAACGATGTGTATATGATTGACTTAGATGACCCTGCTCACATAAATCTCTATCTTGCTGCACCTAAATCTGAATTAGCATGCTTGTGGCATCGTAGACTAGGTCATGCTAGCTACAACACACTTCATAAATTGGTGAAGCATTCTATTGTTAAAGGATTGCCTGAAATTAAATTCAAACTGAACTCTAAAATTTGTGATGCATGTGCACAAGGAAAACAGACTAGAAAGTCATTTAAAAGCAGAACTGAAGGCTTATCATCCAAACAACTTGAACTAATTCACATGGACTTGTTTGGTCCAACCAAAACAGCTAGTTTAAGTGAAAAAATATATGGCTATGTTTTAGTAGATGACTTTACTAGATTCACATGGGTGTTTTACCTTGCACATAAAAATGACGCATTTGATGAGTTTCAGGCACTCTTCATGCAAGTAAAGCAAGACGGTAAGTTCAAAATTTCCAACATACTTTCAGACCATGGTGGTGAATTTGATAATATTGAGTTTGATAATCTTTGTAGGACTGAAGGAATAAATCATAGGTTTTCATCATCAGGAACCCCTGAACAAAATGGGGTGGTCGAGAGGAGGAACATAACTCTCATAGACATGGTACGCACAATGCTTGTTGA
This sequence comes from Amorphophallus konjac, assembly GCA_022559845.1. Lineage (NCBI taxonomy): Eukaryota > Viridiplantae > Streptophyta > Magnoliopsida > Alismatales > Araceae > Amorphophallus > Amorphophallus konjac. The sequence goes on from CM040123.1 coordinate 108,001,964, forward strand.
AAAGTAACTATCAAGGAGATTTTGGGCAGAAGCGGTAAACACTGCTTGTTATATCATCAACTGCTCAATGGGAAGACCATTCACTAAAATGACTCCTTATGAGTTGTTCAAAGGTAAAAAGTCATCTCTCTCTCACATGAAAGTATTTGGTTCAAATTTTTTTGTCCATAACAATGATAAGAGGGTTTTAGACAAGTTTTAGCCCAAGAGTGATGAAGGCATATTTCTTGGATATTCAGATAGGTCTAGAGCTTATAGAGTCTATAATCTTAAGACCCTATGTGTGGAAGAATCACCTCACATCACTTTTGATGAGAGTAATCATGATAATATTTGCAGGGAAGATGATGATGGGGAATTTATGAATGAAAAGGGAAAAGAAGAACTTCCACACGAGGAGACACAAGGAAATGAAGACCAAGGAGAGTCAAGCAATGCTCCGGTTACTGATGCAGATGAAGGTAACACTCAAACTGATATAAGAGTGTTAAAAGACAATCCTTTAGAAGATATCTTAGGTAATCTGCATGACCCAACTAAAACTAGGTCTCATTTTAGAATTATGGAGGAAATTGAACAATTAGCTCTTGTGTCTCAAACTGAACCTAAAAATATTGTAGAGGCTTTAAAAAATAAAAACTGGATAAATTCCATGCATGATGAACTAAACCAGTTTGAATGAAACAATGTGTGACATCTAGTTCCTAGGCCCCAAGAGAAATCTGTCATAGGTACTAAATGGGTCTTTAGGAACAAACTTAGTGAAGATGGTAAGATAATCAGAAATAAAGCCAGATTAGTGGCTCGTGGGTATAATCAAGAGTTTGGCATAGATTTTGAAGAGTCTTTTGCCCCTGTAGCCAGATTAGAGGCCATTAGAATTTTACTTGCATTTGCATGTTCTCATAAAATCAAACTGCAGCAAATAGATGTAAAGAGTGCCTTTTTGAATGGCTTAATAAAAGAAGAAGTATATTGATGCGACACGCCTAAGGATGATGATGCTCTGATACCAATTTGATGAGACATGACCCCTCGGACCTAGAATTGCAAGCAACCGAACCGAACGGCGGACCCACTCAAGCGGGTTCACCCGCTTCGTGCACACCCGGGTCCGTAGGCGGACCGACGATGATGGGGAGGGTCCGAGGTTGGACCTCAAGGTTCCAAGGGTATGGCCAGCTAGGGATGGTCCCCAATGGGCAAGGGATGCCCAATTTCAAGGGCGGCCGGCACGCCGAGGGCGTGGGTTGTAGTGTCACACTCTCAACTCACTCCGCGGTGTTCACACAATTCAATGGCATTTGAGATCGGGCGCTCACCTCACCGCCGACGGTCAACTAGAAACAATACTAAGACAAGCAAAAGTAAAACCAGCAGAGGAAGTGGCCAGAAGCTCACCTGATCGGCGTGAGGATGCCGATCCCGGCCGGAGACGAGGGCGAGCGGGGAAGCGTGGGCTACCCGCACGCCGCGCCGATGACGCTTCAGCCGCTTACCTGCTAGTACAATCACTACGCCCTCACAGAGGGGGTGAAATAGGGGTGGGGAAATGAGGTTACAAACCAAACACTACCTCCACGCAGGGAGGGGCGCTAAGCCGGCCAGGCGGGGAAAGGAGTTATGCTTGATTAGCGCCGATGAAGCACCCCGCCGAATCTGCCCAGGTCTGGGACAGCAGGACAGGGGGTCGGAGTAGTCATCTTTGTGCACTCCTCCGAACTCAGAATTCGACGAGACTGGCACTGAAACAACTCTGATGGATCCAGGCACGTCTGTGAATTTTTGTGGGCAGTCCTAAAGTCGTCACCGGCTGGGGCAGGCTCTGGAACAGGGCCCCTGCGCTCAGATTCATACTATTCCCAGGGTGCAGAAGCAGATGGATGTAGTTACCACGACCGCTCCTGAAGTCTGATTGATGCGAGACCAAGTCGAGGACGACCGTGGACGAGTCTTCTTCGAGCATAAACAAAGCAGAGCACCAGACGATGTCGGGGTGGCGAGGAGGAGTCCGTTGAGTGAGGGGGGGTCAGGGCAGGACCTGAACGATCTGTTCTGCGCGCCCGGGAGAGAAAAATTGGAAAAGGCTCTTCCTGATGCCGAAAGGGATGCCACTTGTTGGTGATGGTATATGCCTTGTGGTATCAGCTCTCGGCCAAGTGGCACCTTCAGAAATTGAGGGGTGTGGCCGTGGTAGCTTCTGCACTGTAGCTCTGGTACAGGTTCTGGTCCCATTTGTGCAGTCGGACGAGAATAGGCACCACGATCTGTAGTGAAGTCGGAACAAGACGATTCCACCTCGCCTGCGAAGAAGACTAGAAGACCTTTCCGGCGATATATGGTGCACCTCCAGATGACGTCGGACAGCACCGGGGCAGTCTCTGCAAGTCGGGCTCCAACTGCTGCCTACGAACTGAGATGGATAGGGTGATGAAAGGTGATGGGAGACGGAGTAGATGGGGTGGGAAATGGGGTGGATGGGTGTGGGGGTGACACCTGACTATGTGGGGGTCTGTTAGGGGGTGATTCAAGGTGTGGGAAAGGCAGAAAGGGGGCTGGGAGGTGGTCTAGCAAGTGGAGGGAGGGGGAGATGCGAATTTGGGTTGGGAAGGAGAGAGGGAGGAGAGATCTCTCCTTTGTTTTGAATGGTGGGTTAATGGAGGGGTTAATGGGGGCCTAGGGAATGGGAAGGGTTACCTTGGGGAGGGGAAGGGGTGCTTGGGAGAAGGGATTCTCCCTTGGGAAAATGAAAGGTTGTATGGGGAAGGGGAAAGGTTGCTTGGGAGGAGGGAGAGGTGCCTAGGAGAAGGGGATTCCACCTAGGGGTTGGAGGGGACTTAAATGGGAGGTATGGGGAAGGGGGAGGGGTCTTAATTAGAGGTGAATAGAGAGGAGAGAGAGTGAATTTCGAATTTGAGGGTGGGGAGGAGAGAGAATGGGGTTCGCCCCCTTTAGAGAGAGAGAGAGAGAGAAATAGAGAGAGAGAGCTAGAGAGAGAGGCACAAATTCTTGTGGCAATTTTATCAATACTTCATTAGCCTCCAAATGAGGGATTGGGGTCCTATTTATAGGAATCTCACATTTTCACATAAGTCCCTAACTTTTGGACTACTAACACTTAACCAAGGGGAAGGGGGCGCCCCTGGGCCTACCCATATAATTGGGCCCATTAACCAACATAATGACTCTAGACTTAGGTAAATAGCTACCTAACCTAGGTATTGGACTCAAATAAAAGGAAAAGTACATGATAAGAAAATGAAAATTACATCATATGACTCGAAATATAGTGGCAAACAAGATGTAGCATAGCTGGCGAGCATCTGGATCCTCGAACAAAGGGGAAAGCTGGTGATATCCTCATCATACTCCCGGGGTGCGGAGAACTCGACTCCGTAGAGTATGGGCCCACCGGGGGAGCGGTCCTCCAAAGCAGCTCAGGGCGACCCTCAACCTCCAAACTCAACCCGCATCTGCGACCAGGGGACGGTCCTTCATCCTCTCAAGGTGGCTGGGGCACACCCTCTTGCTAGCGATAGAACCCTGCTTGCATAGTATTGCCCCTATGTGCACACGTCGGGCTCTCAAGGCTATTTTGTGGTGGCTCTCCGGGGTGTCCCTCTTAAAGGAAGGTATAGGCTCAAAGCACTCACTAGGATCCACCGCGGTGCCCATATAGGGTGCCGGGTCTGCCACGTGAGAAGTGGGGTATATCCCATAACCCATTGGTAAATTCAATCCACAAGCTGTGTTGCCAAAGCCATTAGGAATAGGGAAAGGTCCAAGTCCTCGTGCCCTCGAATGGGAGGTGACCCTAAGGTAGAGCCACGCCGATGCCATCATCACCAAATCCCCTACTTGAAATTCCAAGTGGCGCTCGCGAGCTCTTATCCGCTCTTTGTGAACCTCACCGCTTATTGCGAATTGCTTGCTTGTATGCGTATGCCATGCACTATGATGCGGTGTGGGTATGAAGAGCTTGGTGTGTAAAGGTGGACCGGGGCAACCGTAAATTGACCTATCATGCTGTGATGCCATGTGGACCTTGATGAACTTAGGTGGACCGGGGCAACCACTAGTGGCCCTATCATGCATGGGCTTCATAACAATGGTGGGAGGGCCATGGTATCTGTAGGAGAACCTATGACACAAAGTGGTGATGAATGCCGGGGGACCTGGACACCCGTAGATGCTCCTAACATGCATATGATCAATGATGAATGAGGGAGGACCAGCACATCCAAATGTGAGCCAGTCATGCATTGGGCCTAAAGTGTGCATGACATGTATGAGATGACTGGGCTTACTAGCCCTACCAAATGATGCAAAATGTAGTGGCACATGCATTCCCATCCAAATGGTTTCTCTTATGTATATGGCTTGGTGTGAGAGTTTCCACTCATAGGGGTCAAAGGGGTCTAGGAAAATGGAGTGGGCTTGGTCCAATAAGGTCGGTTGGGGTAGGAAAAGGTTGGTGGTGAGTAAGGTGGGGGGGTATAGGAGGGGATTGAAGGGGTCATGGTAAGGGTCACCTAAGGAGAGGAACTCTAGGTCCTCATGGTCCTCACAACCATTTGATGGCGGACTCTCCTCCTCTAGTAAAGTGATTAGACCAAAGTTTTTGGTGGGATGGTCGGCCATAAATGGAGGACTAGATATTCTACCCGAGACAAGCAACTCTAGTTTGTGGATAGCAACGGGCTCGTCGGGTGTAGGGAGGAGTAAAAGAAGGTCGCTAGTGTAGCAACCCACAGTGTAAATGGAGGAGATGGATCCGACACATAGGTGTAGGAGGTCAAGGCTCCTAGGTCGGTCGGCTACTGTAGTCAACATGCCAGTTAGTTCCATTTGCCAAGCTATACCCTTAAGTAGATCCCCTAATGTTTCCACTTGATAGGATGATTGGATTGTAGTGTGATAGGTGGATAAGGGTACTATGGGGAGGTGTTGTTCCGTGGAAGGGTAAGCAAGGGGCAGGATAGGGTGAGCCCAGTTTTCCACAAGCCATCTAACCAAGGGCCCACTTATGATCAGTTCACTCCAAATTGGGGGTGGCATGAAAGGTGAAGTTTCTTCCTCTTTTTGGCCATGACTTTCCTCCAAGATGGGGAGTGGTTCTGGGGTGTTCCCTACTAGGGGGTCGGGTGTGGGGATCATGGTTTCCTCTACCAAAGAGGTGAGTAGGTCCTTTGTGGGTGGGGTGATGATGACTGGCATGTGGTGCTCTTTGGGTGGTGGATAATGGGGGACTTGGGATAGAATGGGGAGGGGTAGTAGTGGAGGCCTAGGTTGGGCATCTTGTAACTCATAGGGGAGGGTGCACCCAATTTGGCTCAATGGGTTTTCTTTGGGAAGGAATGAGTCCTCTTGACCCAATTGGGCTTCATATTCTTCTTCCCAATCTAGGGGAGCCACTTGGCCGAGAGCTGCTACCACAAGGCATCTACCATCACCAACAAGCGGCGTCCCTTTCGGCATCAGGAAGAGCCTTTTCCAATTTTTCTCTCTCGGGCGCGCAAAACAGATCGTTCAGGTCCTGCCCTGACCCCCCCTCACTCAACAGACTCCTCCTCGCCACCCCAACATCGTCTGGTGCTCTGCTTGGTTTCTGCTCGAAGAAGACTCGTCCACGGTCGTCCTCGACTTGGTATCGCATCAATCGGACTTCAGGAGCGATCGTGGTGACTACATCCATCTACTGCTGCACCCTGGGAACAGTATGAATCTGAGCGCAGGGGCCCTGTTCCAGAGCCTGCCCCAGCTGGTGACAACTTCAGGACTGCCCACAAAAATTCACAGACGTGCCTGGATCCGTCAGCGTCGTTTTAGTGCTGGTCTCGTCGAATTCTGAGTTCGGAGGAGTGCACAGCGATGACTACACCGACCCCCTATCCTGCTGTCCCAGACCTGGGCAGATTCGGCGGGGTGCTTCATCGGCGCTAATCAAGCATAACTCCTTTCCCCGCCTGGCCGGCTTAGCGCCCCTCCCTACGTGGAGGTAGTTTTTGGTTTGTAACCTCATTTCCCCACCCCTAGTGCACCCCCTCTGTGAGAGCGTAGTGATTGTACTAGCAGGTAAGCGGCCGAAGCGTCATCGGCACGGCGTGCGGGTAGTCCACGCTTCCTCGCTCGCCCTCGTCTCCGGCCGGGATCGGCGTCCTCACGCCGATCAGGTGAGCTTCTGGCCACTTCCTCTGCTGGTTTTACTTTTACTTGTCTTAGTATTGTTTCTAGTTGACCGTCGGCGGTGAGGTGAGCGCCCGATCTCAAACGCCATTGAATTGTGTGAACACCGCGGAGTGAGTTGAGAGTGTGACACTACAACCCACGCCCTCGGCGTGCCGGCCGCCCTTGAAATTGGGCATCCCTAGCCCATTGGGGACCATCCCTAGCTGGCCATACCCTTGGAACCTTGAGGTCCAACCTCGGACCCTCCCCATCATCGCCGGTCCGCCTACGGACCCGGGTGTGCGCGACGCGGGTGAACCCGCTTGAGTGGGTCCGCCGTTCGGTTCGGTTGCTTGCAATTCTAGGTCTGAGGGGTCGTTGCTCATCAAATTGGTATCAGAGCATCATCATCCTTAGGCGTGTCGCATCATATATGTAGAGAAACCCCCTGATTTTGAATGTTCACATTTTAAAGACCATGTTTATAAGTTGGACAGGGCTCTATATGGCTTGAAGCAGGCACCCAGAGCTTGGTATGATAGACTAAGCTCATTCCTCACCGAACAAGGCTACACAAGAGGTAATGTAGATCAGACACTATTCACTAAGAGACAAGGTAAGGACATCTTGTTAGTTCAGATTTATGTAGATGATATAGTGTTTGGGTCCACAAAATCTCAAATGTGTGAGGATTTTGCTAAACTCATGACTAATGAGTTTGAAATGAGTCTTATGGGTGAGCTTTAATTCTTTCTTAGCTTGCAGATAAGTCAAAGCAATGAAGGCTGTTTCATTAATCAAGCCAAATATGTGAAAGAGTTACTGAAAAGATTTGTACCAACTACAAATCATTAGGAACTCCAATGGGGATTGCCACTTCACTGGATGCAGATGAATAAGGTACACTTATGGATGCAAAGAAGTATAGAGGTATGATCGGTTCATTACTCTATTTAACTACATATAGACCAGACATTCAGCTTAGTGTTTGTCTTTATGCTAGATTTCAGTCTAGTCCTAGAGAGTCCTACTTGACTGTTGTCAAGCGTATCTTTAGATACCTTGCTGGCACTCAAGATCTGGGATTATGGTATCCTACATCTTGTGAGCTTTCACTCATTTCATATTCAGATGCAGACTATGCAGGATGCAAACTGGATCGCAAGAGCACTAGTGGCTATTGCCAATTTTTGAGTGGGTGTTTGATTTTTTGGGCCTCCAAGAAACAGCACTCGGTTGCCTCCTCCACTGCAGAGGTAGAATACGTTGCTGCAGGGAGTTGTGGCACCCAAGTGCTGTGGATCAAACACCAACTCCAAGACTATCTAATAGATCTTGGATGTGTTCCCATTTTGTGTGATAACACAAGTGCTATAAACCTTGCAAAAAATCCAGTCCTTCAATCTAGGACTAAGCAAATAGAAATTAGGCATCATTTCATTAGGGATGAAGTCCTTAAAAAATATTTTGAGCTTCATTTTGTTGACTCAGAAAATTAGATTGCAGATATTTTCACAAAACCTTTAAGTAATGATAGGTTTTCAACCCTAAGGAGAGAGCTAGGTCTATGCAGACCTCAATCAACTCAAGTTTGAGCTGTTTACTCCTCTTTAATGCACAAGATACTTGTCTTTGCTAAAATGGTTGCAAGTATATCTAATTTGTCTTGAAATGTTCTATTGCTTGAATGAATTGTTTCATGAATGATGGTCACATTCAGGGGGAGCTTGTGTGCATTTTCATTATTTTGAATTGCATATCATCTTTTGATTACATGGTCTCTCAAATGTTGAGTTGTGGAAAGTCAGGCTATGCCTGTCAGAAAACTCTCATCATGCGTGAGGACTGACCTCCGCCAAGTACCATGAGTCAGAATTGCATGTTAAGATCTGCACAGTTAATATTTTGTGCATGAGCATGTTTAAAGCTTTAGCATCAAATAAAGCACTTCTCACTAGCAGCAGGAAGGCAAATTTTTTGGTTGTCTGACTGAAATGAGAAAGTCAGAGGCACTGGTATCAAAAATTGACAAAAGTGTTTCAGAAATGAAGCAATCATAGAAGGAAAAGAATCAGATACACTGGCTGAGAAAAGGGTACTGAACAGGTCGACACATTCTGGTGATGTGCCAACACAAGCATTTGAAATGCCCAAAGAATGGGCTTCTGTTCTCCATCAGTAGGATGACACCTTCATGAAGGTCGATGCACATCTTGGCAGCACAGTGAACAAAGGTCGATGCACATCGACTAGCACAGTAACTAAGGTCGATGCACATCGAGTGTGCACATATACCTTGGGCATACAGGTCGATGCACCTTTAGCTATTCAGCAGAAGAAAGGTCCATGCTACCTTCTAAGGTCGGTGCAGGTTTGCTTTCAACACATAAAGGTCGAAGCACATTTGCACTAAAGGCCGAGGCACATCTTAATGAAGGTCGAGGCACATTGGAATGAAGGTCGAGGCACATCTTCATGAACGTCGATGCACATGGTGCTGATATGAACTGAAGGTCGATGCTACCTCAGCTATTTCTGAGGAAAGGTCTGTGCAACTGTTTCATATCTGCATGTAAGGTCAATGCACCTTAAGAGTCTCAAGACCAACAGGTCAGTGCACATCTTACTGAAGGCCAACGCACATCAGAAGTGTCGACACTGTCGCTCAGTCACTGCAGGTCGACACCTTCATAGGAAGTGTCGACACTGTTACTCTACCACTCAAGGGTGTGTGATCCAATGGAGAGTCATTCTGTCTATTCACACTACTTTATCATTGCCTTCTTCATTTCTTCATTACATCTTTTGCTTTGGAACCATTGCTTAGTCACCGGTCATTAATTTAGGGGGTGTTGAGAAAGTTTTAATTCTTTCATACAACCTTGGCTAAGTTATTAAGTTCTACCTCTGTTAAAGAAATGGTTTAATGTTTATAACCCTCAAATTGGTTGATAATTGTGTTAAGTTGCACCAACCTTGCACTCATAATAGGGTTAAAACATTCATCAAGTTGTTGATAATCAATAAGGCCTAAGCGTCTGAAAGTTAATTATAAAAGGGCTTCTTTGGTTAAAGAAATGTTAAACTGTATTGTCCTTAAACAAGTCACCTAAATTGAATCCATCTAGAGAATACGTCTCCTAAAACCATATTGCAATAATTTCAGAGTAATGGCATCATCTTTAGAGAAACTAGATCCCGCGTCAATGAAATGCAGCAAATCTAGTCATGACGAAGACTGCTATCTTTGTTCAAAAGAAAATAGAAAGATAAGCTACACTAAGTAACCAGGGACTCTGGCATCTAAATAACATGTTTCCTTGTGTCAAAAAGTGAATGCTATATCAGACTGTTAAATTAAAAAAAATTGGGGCTGACTCTAGGTTTTACTTCAAAAAGGGTATTTTGTTTATTTTCAATACTTGTTTAATTTTTCCCCAATCTTGCCTAATGAACTTAATGTGTAAGATTAATAGGCTTGGTTAAATCATTTGACTTCACTTAAATATTTTAATCGTATTATCTATTGCAAAAATGGTTTGTCTTAAACCTTTATTCTTCAAAATTGAGCTTATAGGCCTTAAACCGTTTAAAAATAAAAATAGGGGTATTTCAGCACTTTCTTATCTAAAGGGTGTTCTTTCAAAAAGAAAAATCTCAACTTTACCTTTTTAACTGGCTGGTGAACATCGTGTTTTCACTTTTACCATTTCTAACCCTTTCTCTGGCACACCCCCTTCTCCGCCGCGTCTGCTGGTCTCTACGCGGAGGTCGACGCTTTCCTCCGTCTCCCTCCGCAGTGGATCGTAGCACTCCAGCTAGCTCCATTCCTCTATTGCGCCGCTCCAGCAACCCAAACTACCCTCTCTTCTTTCTTTCCGCCATCGCCATGACTCCTCCGATCACCCGCAACAAGAAAAAGGATGAGGCAACATCAAAGAAGGCTCCTGCTCACGCTCATGCAGCTCAGAAAACACAAAAGGAAGGGCGCTCCAAAAGCATTAATGACAGACCAGCTGTAGAACCAGCAAAAAAGAGGAAAGCAGCAGAAGCCCAGGGTTCTAGCAGCTACAAGGGCACGCAGCAAGAAAAATTGGCCAAGAGGAAACGTCTGTCTGTAGCTGAAAAAGGGAAAGAAAAAGCACCGCCAGCTATTCCTCAGCCGAGTGCTACTCACACAGTCAGGGAAGAGGAGAGTGACCCTACCAAAATACTATTTCCTAGGTATGTGGATTTTGGTGACCACCAGATGCTTGATAATTTTCCTGAACTACTTCCCCTCATCGAATTCCAAGGATGGAAGATGTTTTTGTCTGCTCAAAGGGTGTACTAACCCTTCCTAGTCCAACAGTTCTATAAGAACTTAGTTTATGACCAGAATCAGAAAGCCCTTAGGACTGAAGTTAAGAGGGTACAGATTAAACTATCTACAAAGCTTCTCCACAAAGCTTTGCGTATACCCCGGGATGGGTTACTAGAATCTGAATTTGAGATTGATCTGCTTGAGGCATACACCATCCTGAAAGGAAAACCCAGCAACCTTGCGGATGAAACCCAACTGCTTGTGAAACACTTTGACACAAACAAGTTTCCCCCCTTGTAGCATCTACTGCACCGCATGTGCACTACAATGATTACCCCACAAGGGGGTGGCAGGAGTAGACTCACAGAAACCCAGAGATTCCTATTTTACTGCATGTTTAATAATTTATAGATCTATCTTCTGGAGATTATTCTACAAATTATGGGGAGTTGTATAGGGCACAAGAGAAGTCTACGCTATGCTGCACACTTGACAGCCATATTTCAGAGAATTGGAATTTCTCTGGAAAATGAAAAGATGAAGAAAATCCCACAAAGCAATGTGTACTACATGAGATTAATCGAGAAGTACATGCACTTCAAGAAGAAAAGAGATAAAGTTGTAAGGGATTTGCCTGGTCACCAGATTGACCGTCCAGCTGCACCTACGCAGTAACAGCAGGCCGACCAGCCAGCACAGCCTGCAGACTAATTCCAAGAACAACAAACTGAAGAGGAACATCTAGACCAATATGAAGAACATTTTCATATGGATACACACTTTGAACAGCATGTGGACGCACTTTTCGACGTGCTCATTTGTTTGTTTCTTTAATTCGATTTATTCGGTGGGTTTATTTGTTTATTAAGTGCGTGGGCGTGCCAGTCACAAAGTGACGATTTATTGTGCGCTCGATCTGACTAATCAGATGATTGTGTGGTTCGTGTCGACACCAAAACCCGCCGTGCCATAAAGGTCACGACGTCATTTACATCCCCTCGGAGAGGAGAACACCCTTGATTAATCGCCAGGAAAAGGGGCCTCATGGCCAGAAAATTAGTTACATGAAAAGTCTATTAGGAAGCATTGAAATCCCCGTACGAGGGTGAGAAAAAAGCATTCGAGATCATGTCGGTCGTGTGTTGACAATTTAATATTCGGACGAGTGTCCAGCTTGAGAAACGCGTAATCGTCATGGGAAAACCGGAGCATATGTATGTTGCGATGCGACAAATTTATTGTTTGGAGGAACGAGAAATATTTAGTTAAATCCCAGTTAGAAGGGTCGGAAACCAATAAGTTTGTCGGCCCGGTGCAAGATCAAGCTACGATAATACTCTGGTGGGCCCCCCGCGGTCGAAGTCAGGCTCGCGTGGGCATCGTCAATGTTTCCGGTGCCAAGGGGGCCACGGGAGGATGTCCTGGGACCAGATATGAGAACCAATATGCGTTCAAAGGGAGCGGGCTATAGGCCGAGGATATGGGTCGGGCAATGACCATGTTCGGGGCGGACCCGAGGTCTAAGCATGGCCTGCGGAGGCTGTTGGATCCCATAGTGTAGTGGCACGGATCTAGAGGGGGGTGAATAGATCCCTCTCTAAAATTTATAGCCAATTAAAAAAACTTGAAGGCTTCTCAATCAAACCTCACCGAACATGCAAGTGACAAGATCACACAGGGAGAGATGGCAATTTGAACTAGCAGTATACGTTAACATATTTAGCATCAATGTGCAAGATAATCAATAATCCATCCTATGAATGGTCCATCCTATGAATGGTGATAGAAGATAAGGAACAAACACTCAACCAATCACACATGCACAAGGATTTTTTTTTGGTGGTTCGGGACCACGACGGGTACCCTACGTCCACCCCTCACCACCTCGGTGAGGCTTCACTAAAATGCTACACGAGGTAGCACACGGGGACGAACCTCAATACACCACACGCTACTCGACGACAGCAAACCACACACACACACACACACGAGCTCGACGCTCAACACGCTGCAGAGCAGCCCAGACACAAGGGCAAACCCTCAACACGGTGCTAAGCACCACACACACACACCATGACGGGGATGCACCCCAACAATGATTCCACACTCGGAGACCCCGCTCCGAACACACACACACACACAATATTCTTCAGTTTAAAAGATGAACTCAGATATACATATGTAAGCTCACTAGACATAAACAAGCATGAATAACTCTAAACATGGATGAATATTGAGTTGAGCAAACTCCTGATCGTAAATGGTGAAACTTGGCTCCTTGATGACTTCCGGGGATGAACAGATTGAAGAAGATGTCCTCACGAAGCTCCTTTGGTTCAGATCGGAAGAAAGGGCGCAGATGCTTCAGTCCCCTTTCACTTCTCTTGACTCACCATCAAGACCATGGATGATGGAGAGATGATAACCCATGGTGCTTCAGCAAACTCACTACAGGAGGATAGATTACTAGCTTCTCTTCCCTTAAATCAAACTCAGAACGACTTGGGGAGAGGCATCATTCAGCTCCGGCTACACTCCCTGCAAAAACCCTAAAACGAATGCTTCATTCGATGCTTTCTCTCAGCTTCAATAAACCCTGTCACATTTTATTTATACCACCAGGGATGGAGGAGACACATGGAGGACATTATCCCCCAAGGGCCAATCACGATCGAGCACTAAAAGAGTGGAATGGGCTAGGGCACCGGCCGTCGCGCGAACCGGCAAATTTTCCGATCGTCGGAAAGTGTCGACCCCTAAGGTTGACACTCGCGATCGGGCAAGATAGAACAAAGGCCCAAACAGAACCCAACGAAGAAAGTGTCGACCCATGGGGTCGACACTTTCCACCTGTGGCAATAATAAAAGGCCACAGCAGAAAGTCCCGGAATAAGTGTCGACCTTGTGGGTCGACACTTATGTCCAGGGTTCTGAAACATGAACCCAGACAGAACCTCACGATAAAAAGGTCGACCATGTGGGTCGACTTTTTATCCCCAAGTTTGAAGACATAAGAGGGCCGACTTAAAGCACCAGACCCTTGGACAAAGTGTCGACCCATGGGGTCGACACTTTTTCTGACATAATGCAAACTCAATAGAACTCACAAAGGGGTGATCCTAAAGACATGAGATATTAAAAACATCTACATGTATGGAAGAAAAAAGCAACTCTACCCCAAAAATCATAGATAAGCCAAGTAGTTATAGATAGGGAATTACCTTGGGGTTTGTTCATCCAAACTACACAAGAATCCTCCTTCAACCATTCAATCAAAGCAACTTACTATTTTAATGTTTCAGTTGAATGACAGCCACTTGATCTTGACATTTGGTCTCCATTGAAAGTCCCTGTCAAAGTTACACACTTAAGGTCAGTCTTCAGTTCTCATTTGCTTTCATTAAGATTAGTCTCTGACTCTCATCAATCACTCAATATCTAGACTAAGTTTCTTCAAACCACATGTTAGCTATCACAATAGCTTGAATCCTATCCAAATAAACTAAGGAAGAGTTAGAAGAATTTCACCCAAATTGTTCGGAGACTTTCCTTTCTCACTAACTCCTGTAAACATATCAAAGCACATGTTAGTTAAGTTCATCAAATCAGTTGACCGTGTCATACACTAGCCATTCAATCAAATAGAATTTGCTCAGTTCATTTCAGATCCATAAACTACATATGCAAGATGTTAACATGGAACACAATCACATGGTATTTAGTTCATCATCAAAAATCCTTTATACATGGTTATGCACAGGGTTCAACAATCTCCCCCTTTTTGATGATGACATATACTATGTGCAATTAGATAAAAAGGTGTTGACAGATAAAAAGGTTTCAATGAACGTCTTCTCACATCTAGCATTCTAGGCGTGAAGCCATGCTTAACAATCGAATGGCATCCTATAGACCATTTGATAACACAATCAAGAATATGATGCATTCTAACCACAAATTAAAATACCATGCAGCATTAATGATGAATCATCCATCAAACATCCAAAAGTGCATTTCCAATCATAAATGGAGACAGCATCAGAATAGAAGCATAGGTGATCATTCCACAAAATAAACACAAGTCCACAGAATTTTTCATTCACAAAATCCAAAAAACTCATAACTTCAGCATTGTTCATCAGGCAATCACAACTACTGTCCGCTTCAACTACTGTCTACATCTGGACAACCATGTCCACAAAATAAACAAGACAACCATGTCCACAAAATAAACACAAGCCTCAAAATGTCCACATAACAAGACACGCAACCATAACATCCACACATATAGCATATAGCACATTTCATCTCCCCCTTTGTCATCAACAAAAAGGAGTGGTAAGGGGGGAAAAGTTAATTAGCTTGGTCATTAGAAGTAGGGTGCTAGAGATCAAAGCCTCAAGGAGAGGCAGGAGGTGTGCGTGGACGCCGGAGAAAATCAGAGAGATCGTCAAACTTGGAGTTTTGAATGCCAATAGCAGTATGAAGGGAATCAATGGAGTCGGCCATGGTAGCGAACTTTTGAAGATAGGTATCATGATGAAGCTTCATCTCCTTGACTTCCTTGGTGAGGGCATCCACAGATTCTTTAACATTGCACACTTCATCAGCTAATTCATCAAATTTGGCATTCATTGATGTATCTGCTGAAGATGTAGCCTATGACACTCTGGTTCTGGCAGTTCTGCTGATGGGTTCTTCATGATCTTCACCTTCATTCTGCTCAGACCCTACTGCCGGGGCTTTACCTTTCTTTGACGGAAGTGTGCGAACAAGAACACCATTCTTCAATTCATATCCCATGTTGTTGCAGATGGATGGGATAGTATAGATGTCGGCATCCTTAATTGGATGACTGACCTACTGACTCAAGTCAATATGCAAGGACTGAAAAATTGGTGTTAAAGCAGCTCCATAAGGTAAATTCTGATTCTTGGACTTCCTGCAGCTGGTTATGTACTCCATCATCACCTTTGGGAAGTTAACCGGTTCTCCACTCATGATTTGTACAAATAGGAATTTGTGCATGTCAGTTACTTGTTCCCTAGACCCTGATCTTGGCAATAGAATAGTGGTCATCATGTGATGCAGAATTCTCTGAAGGGATGGGAATTCATTTGCATTGAGCTTCGGTACACACCCTGGTGTTGCTACCTTATCCATCATTAGTTCATATGCAAGTTCTTCAGAATAAATGGCTTCTTCATAAATCACCCCACTATCCCAAGGCAAATTTAGAGCTTTTCCTATCAATTGAGCAGTTAAAGGAACAGAATGCCCATCTAATTTTGTGTGCATCTCATCATTTTTTACAACCATATTTCCATAGAACTGATGAACTAGTGAATGATAGACTCTTCTGTGCTCAGTCATGAATGGAATCAAATTTGGCTGCTTCCTCAACAATTCTACTAACCTTGGCAGAGCAGTTTCGATGCTTCTAAAATCAACGGCATGAGGTCGTAACACTTTTTTCTCAACCAACATTTTTGTTTCAGCAGCCCTTTTCCTTGTCTGAGCCTGGGCTTCTTTGTCCTTGCGCCGTAGCTCTGTTAGGATGCGAGCTTCCTCCCTCTCTAACACCGATCTTTTCTTGGGTGCCATTTGTGCAGCTTGGCAAGCAGATGGAGGACGGAGACGCGATAGTGAGACCCTCGAGCAGATGGAGGGCTTCCTCTGACTGTCTGGACTTCACGCCACGAACAGTAACTTCTTCCAAACAGATGTGCTTCGTACGAGGGCGCCGTGATAGCTTCAAGAGGAAGAAGAAGGGGCGAACGCCGCCGCTTTCCGGAGGGTGCCTCTGGAAGAGGTGGCATGGAGGAGCCGCGGAGGGCTGGAAGAGGAGTGGAGAGGAGGAGCTGTGGAGGCTTGGGAAAAGGAGGATCGTCCGTTGGAGGTGTGGACGGTCACCTGTGGAAGGTCGCGGAGGAAGGTTAGGGCAGGAGAGAATTGGTGGAGAATGGGTTTACGATGTAGAGAAGAGGGTTTAAGGAAGATGGTTCGATCAGATTTGGCCAAAGGAAGACACCCAAGTCACCTTGGGTTCGAGCCAGAGAGCAACAGGTGTGAGGAGTGAACCCTACGGTCCGGTTCACAAACCGGGTTCCGAAACAAAAGTGTCGACCTTGTGGGTCGACACATTTTGGAGACAATTCTGTCTCGCGAGAAAAAGAAGAAGCACGGGTAAAAGGTCGACCTTAGGGGTCGACACTTCTTCTGCACTTTGAAGAATCAAGAGGAATGCAGTGAATTGAAGGCCAAATGAATCAAACTTGGTATCCACGAAATGATAAACACAAATTGGGCAATATTGGGGTTGTTCAACTGAAAAGGTTGATCTTGGACACGTGAAATCAAATAACCACACTTTGATGATCAATTCAATTAAACATGCAACCACTCATTTCTAATATCCATCACAAATCATTTAGATTTAAACAGTGCAATGAATAACACCAGATTTGAGTTAAGCACATTCCATCCTCATGAATAGCATTAAAGCTAAGATTTCTTACCTTATCTCTTTCATTCTGAGCACTTTAATGAATTCAAGATTAAAGTATGTTAGAGTCACCAATTGCAACCAATTGACTCTGTGCATCAGAACTCATGGTCCGTGAAATATGAGACAAAGTCCGAGGAATGGACACAATGTCAGAGCAGTAACTCAACGCACAAAACAGTTCAATAAGAATTTGTATTCCTTTCAGCCATCACAATTTTTAGTTGGTCACAAGAGAGTGATTCTAACCAACTCAGTTCAACAATCAAATAGACATGGTTTTCTCTTCAGCAAAATTTATTTTTAGAGAAAATTCTGGGAATATGAGTGAGATAATAGATTCAAAGTGAGTTGCATGCTCTGTTAGGGTGCTAGGCCCGGATACAGAGGGGGGTGAATGTATCCTTCTATGTATAATGGCCAAATAAAAACTTGGATGCTAGAGATAGACACAGAATAGAACCAATTCGATTCAACTCAAATACAAACACTTGGAGCGCGCCTATCTAAGCATCTAGCGGAAGCAGATCAAGCAATCAAACCACTGCTCAATAGATTTTTAGGTGGTTCGGTCCTCCAGACCTACATCCACCCCTCACTCCCAACCGGAGTGAGGCTTCACTAGCAAACGCTAGAACCAAGCAGACTCAGTCTGCAAACAGTTGCTGCCACACAGCTTGACCAGGGGAACATCCTCCCCTCTTCCTCCCAACCGGAGGGACACCCAAGTGACTCCCAACCACTTGGAAACTAGAGGTCGCAGACCTCTCTTCCTCCAAACCAGGAGGGACCCGACCTCAGTCCAGAGGATCGGAAGTACAAAGGTAATCAGAAAACAAAGGAAAACAATAAACGAAAATAACACAGCAATCAGAAGGCTGTAAAAGATGAAAACACAGATGTGGCTCTCAACGGAGCTGACTGGCCTGGATCTGATCCACGGTCCAGTAGGAGCTAGTCTTCAGATGAAGCTTCTTCTTTCTCTTCCTTTTTCTTCTCTACTTCCTTCTCTCACTCGCGAGCTCTCTCTCTTTCTCTTTTTACTTCTACTGCTTCTCTCATTCTGCCACTCTTCTTTTTCTTCTTCTTCTCTACTCACTGGATCGAGAATACTCTGCTGCTCTCAAACTGGATGTATAGACTTTTCTCATCTTCTTTCGATCAGCCCTCCTTTGTGGAAGAAAGCTCATATATATATAGCAGCAGCAGCAGCCCCTGGGCACGTGGCTTCCACGTTTTCCCGCCCAAGGAATTTGCCAGAATCGAGGCAGCTTCATCCACGTGTCAGCATCTACATACCTCATCCTCCTGGGATCACGAGCTAGGTCATCAATCTCGGTAAGAATCTCTGTCAAAGATAGCATCGGATAAGTCATCAGTTTAAGTCTGAACAACCTGTACAGACTCTGTGAATGCAAAGCATTGTATAGACTTCAGAAATCAATATAGCAAGTGTGTACAGAGTGAGAGATTGTATAGACTTAGCAGTCTTCATGCGTGCTCAGTGTATATACTTGCTGAAGAGTGTATTATCATAACAGAAGAGTGTGTAGACTAAGGCCTTCTGTTCAGGACAAAAGCCAATGTATAGACTTCATGCTGTACAGACTTGATGTTGATCAAGACACCTTTGGACATCAGCCCAAGGCGTCAACGCTTCCAACGTGCAGCGTCGACGCAGTGAACAAGACAGGTGATGAACAATGCATGCACTAGCTTTACCAATGTGTGGACTTCACATAAGAAGCCAACGGCTGTACAGACTTATAACAACCTTCAACTTACTGCGATGAACAGACTCTGAACAGCAGCAACCAATGTATGGGCTTGCTCAGCCATAGTCTTCAGCTCAAGGCCAGTGTATGGACTTGATGAGACACTCACGAGTGTATAGAGTTAGTTGAGTGAGCATGCAGTGTATAGACTTGACATATGAAGACATCCGCTGTTCAGACTTGAAGAACATTCAGCAATGTGCAGACTTCATGATGTATAGGCTTGTGAATGCAAATGCAATGTACAAACTCTCCAGTGTATGGACTTCAAATATGTGAAGCTATGCGATGTGCATACATTGAAGAATAGCAAGTGAGTAAGTGTGTGTTGTGTCTCTATGATTTTGATGATGTCTCACACTATAAATCATTTCTTTATCTCAAGATAATCTCATGTTTCATCATGTGAGTGAATGGATTACACAGTAAGGGAATGTCCTGTTCAATTGAATAATTTGACGAAATGAATTTTAGTGTTGCCTGAGTCATAATGTCTTGATGGTTTCAACACTATGAACCTTTGTGAACAAAAATGTTTCTCTGTGTTAATGTAAATCCTCGAGCCACTTCAGTTAATTTTGGGAGTTGTTTTCGTGCCACTTGAGCCACACTTCGTGTTGTTTCCCCTCACTAACACGAAATAATTTCGTGTCGTCTGAGCTTACAACACTTCGTGTTGATTTCCATGCTTGACAGGAAAACTTGTATGAGGTAATACTTCGTGTTGTTCTATCCTTGTCATCTATGTCTTCGAGTCCTAGTCTCGGTTGTTTAATTTCGTGTCGTGTTACTGAAGCAGCTCGAATAGTTCTGACGAACTCCGAGTCGCTTCTCTGTGAACCTCGTGTCATTTCTCTCTGACCTTTAGTTGCTCATCTCGTGTCATCTTTTATGTCTGCTTGTTTTATTTCGTGTCACTTACTGTTGTTCCTCGAGTCATTCTTTTTTCTTAGTGTCACTGCTTCATCACGTGTCGTGATAGCCGTGTCACTCTTCTGTCTTCGTGCTATTTTTCTTTTTAGACTTCGTGTCCTTCTCGCCTTGACCACACTCCGTGTCAATTCCTGTGTTTCATCTTCGTGTTGTTTTTAACTCGTGTCGGTTTCTGTTTCATCTTCGTGTTGTTTCCAACTCATGTCGGTTTCTATTTTCATCTTCATGTTATCTTCAACTCGTGACGGTTTTTGTTATTCGTCTTCGTGTTGTGGTCAGCCCGTGTCGCCTCGTCTTCGAGTCGTTCATTCGAGCTATTTTGTGCTCGAGTTGTTTTTCTTATGTTTTCAAGTGTTGTTTCACTTCGTGTCGTCTTTTGTTGCCGTTTGTTAGTTCGTGTTGTTTCGTTCTAACCTTGTCTAGGTTTCTTCTAAACTGCGTGTTCTTCTATTGTTTCACTCCGTGATATTTTCTTCTCACCTCGTGCTATCCTGATCTGACCTCGTGTCACCTTCCTTGATTGTGTCAGTCTTGTCCATTGTACCTCGTGTCGTTCTTTTCTTATCTCGTGTAGTTGTCACGTCGTGTTGTTATCATATACCTCATGCAGCTTTAGTTTTAGTGGCCATACAGCGTGTTAATGGTTTTTTTATCTCCTTACAGGTACGAGGAAGAATATTCCCAAATAAATGGGCTGCACGTGATCCAAGACAAGAGGAACCAACCCAATGAGGACACGTGGCAGGAAGGTTCTGGATCGAGCGTGGGAAGCACACGCATGTTGTGCCCTATCCACCTGCTGCCGCTATAAATAGAAACCTTCGCCCACCGATGAAGGAAGATCAGAGCCAAGAAAGAAAAGGCAGAATTACAGAGAGCTCGATCCAGCAGTGAAGAGAAAGAAAAAGAGAGATAGCAGTGAAGAGAAAGAAAAAGAGAGATAGCAGTGAAGAGAGAAAGAGAGTTTGCAGTATCTGGTTTTAAAAATTGCTTCCCAGGAAGCTACATTTGTATTATGTCTCAGTATCGAATGTTTTCTCGATCAGTCTTTAGTTTCTTTTCTGATTTTCTTTATGTGTTCTTTGTCTAATTCTGATCTGTTCCCCTCCAGTATGTGGAGGAAGGGAGTCTAACTCCGGTTTCCCTCTGGGTTGCAGAGGAAGAGAGATCGTTGATCTCTGGTGTTGCTAGTGATGGGTTGTCATTAGCAGGTTCCCTCCGGTGTGTGGAGGAAGGGAGAGGCACTCTCCGGTTCTGTTCGTGCTGGGTGCTAGAACAGGTTTCAAGCTCTGCGGGTGGCAGAACTTGGTTGAAGGATTTGTCTCCCTTGGGTTTTCAAGCTGTTTGGCAGCAAGTTGTTCACAGACTGAGTCTGCTATGCTCTAGCAGTGGCTAGTGGAATCCTCACTCTAGTTGGAGTGAGGGGTGGATGTAGATTGCTGACTGCAGTCGAACCACCTAAAAAACCAGTTGTCTTCTCTATGGTTTGCGGTCTTTATCAGCGCTCTCTATCTGTTTGTCACTTCGACTATTTGTTTGCTCAGCTCTTCATCATCATTCTCTTATTCGATCTTGAGTGGTATCTGCATTTGCAATTCTTTGTGTGCTAGTTTAGAAGGGGCATAAGCGGTAGATTAATTTTCTTGCCTAAGTTTTGCAAATTGGGAGTGATCTATTCATCCCCCCCTTCTATATCACTCTTGCTGCGCTAACATTTGGTATCAGAGCAGGTTTACGCCATGTGGATGAACAATCAAGCAAATGGCAGTGGTCCTAGAACCTTCATGGCCGAAGGTCAATCCATTAGTCGCCCTCCTTATTTCGATGGTAGTAACTATCTGTTTTGGAAGAACAGGATGGAAGTGTTCATCAGAGCTCAGAGTCATAAATTGTGGAGAGTAATCACGGTGGGGCCATATGAGCTGCCACCAAACGAGGAAGCTTGGACAGATGATCATGTGAAGCTCTCGTCACTCAACTGGACGGCGCTGAACATAATCCAGTGTGCTGTTCATCCAGAGGAATATGCTCGTATATCTGCATACAGAACTGCCAAGCGAATGTGGGATGAGCTGCAATTGATCTATGAAGGTACAGCTCAAGTGAAAGCCTCGAAGGTAAACCTCTACACTTCTAAGTATGAAATGTTTAAGATGAATGCAGATGAGAATATAACCGAAATGTATGCCAGGTTATCCTTGATCACTAACACTCTTAAAGGGCTAGGGAAAGATCTTGCTGAGGCAGATATAGTCAGGAAAATTCTTAGATCTTTATCCCCGGCATGGCACACTAAGGCCATTGTGATTGAGGAGTCAAAAGATTTGACTGTCTTAACTGTGAATGAACTCATAAGATCCCTGATGACCTATGAGATGAACTTCCAAGGAGGTGGAGAAGGAAGTGAGAGGAAGGGTAAAAATGTAGCTCTAAGAGCTTCCCTCAACAAGGGTAGTAACAGTGGGAGTAGCAGCAGTACCCCCGAGTCTGAGTCCGAGCTTGAAGGTTTATCAGATCTCGACCAGGAGGAGCAGGCTATGCTCACTCGTCAGTTCAGAAAGTTTCTGAGGACAAAGGGAAAGACCTTTAGGAAGAAGAACCCACACTCTTTTAACAAGAATGCTGAGTTTACCAATTACAGGGATAGAAATCCTAAGAAACTGACTTGTTTTAACTATAACAAAAAGGGACACATGAAAGGCGAATGCCCAGAACTCCAGAAGAAAGGTCCCTATTTTCAAGAGAGAAACATAAAGGTGTAGAAGAAGAAGAAGTCACAGGCAATGGTCTGCACATGTAGCGAGGAAGAAGAAGACCCAGAAGAAGCTTCCTCAGAAGAATATGAAGATGGAATTTGCCTTATGGCAAACAGTGAAGAGGAGGTAATAAACGTTTTTGAAAATTTCTCAATTGATGACTAGGAGGATGCTTATGGTGACTTGCTAGATAAATTTAATTCACTTAGCAAAGAGCACAGAGTTCTGAAAAGAAAATTTAACACAAATATTGAAGAATAAACTCTGGTCTGTGAGGAAAATGCAAAGCTAAAAGAACAACTAGAAGAAATGACCTCACAAAGGAAAGAGAATGATAAGCTTAAGGGAGAAATTCAGGAAAGTCAAAAACAGCTCAATGAATTCAAAACTAAAATTGAAGAAAGCATGAGTGAAATCAGAATGAATTCAGAGAAATATGAAGCTGTGAAGAAAGTAAATGCTGAACTCCTAAAGAATTCTGAGTTTCTTCAAAAGGAGCTGGAAGATAAACAGAAAGTCTTAGAAAAGTTTGTCCAAGGAAAGACTAGCCTAGATGCTATACTAGGGACTAGGGTCAATTTCAATAAGGAAGGTCTAGGCTATGACCCAACCAACAAGAGACCCTTGCAATTCAAGACCATCACCTTCTGTCCAGAGAAGGGAAAAGAAAAGCTGGACACACC
Source organism: Amorphophallus konjac (assembly GCA_022559845.1). NCBI lineage: Eukaryota > Viridiplantae > Streptophyta > Magnoliopsida > Alismatales > Araceae > Amorphophallus > Amorphophallus konjac. The sequence continues at coordinate 108,025,087 of CM040123.1, forward strand.
ATCCAGCTCAAACAGCTCTAAGAAAACTCAAAGTCCTAAAGAAAACACAAAAACCAGTACTGGACAACCATTTAAGATTGGAATGAACTTTATGAAAAATAACATTAAGTCCATTCACCAGAACACAAATGGTAGCTGGAATTATAACAATCAGATGGGTCCAAACAAGACCTACTGGAGGAATAACTTTCATGGTCAAAGATATGCCAATCAACAAGCCTACAGGAAATTTCCTAGGAATAGGAAGACCAATGAAAGGAATAGAACTCACTTCTCCAGTTCAGCTGGATTGAACTTAAAAAACCCAGAAAGGAAGGTGCCAGAGAAAACCATGCTGAAACAAATCTGGATACCTAAACACTTGATCAGAGATTTAAACAATGTCCTTGGACCCAACTCATCTTGGGTTCCAAATCACTCTGCTTGATATACTTGTGTAGGTCGGCCTGGCAGCTGAAGACAACAAGTGGTACCTCGACAGTGGCTGCTCCAGGCATATGACAGGAGACCGATCCAAGTTCAGCAAGATAGAGATGAAGCCAGGAGGTCTGGTCAAGTTTGGAGGAAAGAACAAAGGTAAAATTATTGGAGTTGGCACAGTAGGTAAGTCTTCCACAAATTCCATTGAAAAAGTATTACTTGTGGAAGGGATACAACACAACCTGATTAGCATTAGCCAATTATGTGACAGGGGTCACAGGGTTGTATTTGATGATAGTTTATGTAAAATCCTTGAAACAAATTCTGACATGGTTAAATTTGTAGCCAACAGGATTAATAATGTCTACATTGTAGACTTAGATGAGAAATCTGAATCCACTATTTGCTTATCTACCAATTCAGAAAATGATGCCTTTGAATGGCATAGACGTCTAGGTCATGCTAGCTTTTCAACTCGAAATAAATTGGCCAAGCATGATTTAGTTAGAGGCATGCCTAGAATTAAATTCAACTCTATATCAAAAGCATGTGATGCCTGTGCTCTAGGCAAACAGACCAGAAATTCTTTCAAATTAAGATCTGAGCCATTGTCCTCTAGACCAATGGAACTTCTTCATATGGATCTTTTCGGTCCAACTAGAACATAGAGTCTTGATGGTAACAGGTTTGGCTATGTCATCATAGATGACTTCTCCAGATATTCATGGATATTTTTCTTAGCAAATAAGAGTGATGCATTTCAAAAGTTTAATCTATTTTTCAATAAGGTCAAACAAGAAGGGAAGTACAAGGTTACTTCTATTCAATCTGACCATAGAGGTGAGTTTGAAAATTCCATGTTTACTGATCTTTGTGACAAAGAAGGACTAACTCATAGGTTTTCCTCTCCCAGGACACCTGAACAGAATGGGATCGTGGAGAGAAGAAATAGAACAGTGGTGGAAATGGCCCGAACCATGTTGATTGAAAGTAAGTTACCTAGAAGGTTTTAGGCAGAAGCGGCCAATACAGCAACCTACATAATCAACAGGGCCATGGTAAGACCCATACACAAGAAAACACCCTATGAGCTTCTAAAAGGTAAGAAACCAAACTTGTTTCATTTCAGAATTTTTGGAGCAAAATGTTTTATTCATAACAATGATAAGAAAGACTTAGACAAGTTTGAAGCCAAGAGTTCACCTGGAATATTCTTGGGTTACTCTGAAGTGTCAAGGGCATATAGGGTATTTAATGTATCAGATCAGAAAGTGGAAGAATCTCCACACATTCTTTTTAGTGAAAAGAAAGATGTTTCTAATGTTGAAAATCTCGACAGGGACTCAAATCATGGTGGAGATTTTCTGGAAAACCAACAAGAAGAAGAGAAGACTCAGCAGAATGGAGAAACAAATTCCCCAAATCAGGAAGGTCCAAGAGAAACAGGTGAGTTTTCAACAAATATTAGATTCCTTAAAGACCATCCTTTAGATAATGTCATAGGCAACCCTGAAGAACCTCTTCGGACTAGGTCTCATTTTAGAAATGTGAATAATGATGACTTAATTGCTTTGGTCTCACAAATTGAACCCAAATCAGTAGAAGAGACTTTAGCTGATCAAGCTTGGGTCAATGCTATGAGTGAGGAATTAGGTCAGTTTGAAAGGAATAATGTCTGGGAGCTTGTCCCAAGATCAGATGGTATAAATATTATAGGAACCAAGTGGGTGTTCAAAAATAAGATGAATGAAGATGGAATCATCTCGAGGAATAAGGCCAGACTAGTAGCCAAATGCTACTGTCTGGAATTCGGTGTAGACTTTGATGAATCCTATGCACCAGTTGCTAGGATGGAAGCTATAAGATTGTTGCTTACCTTTGCATGCTCAAAGAACATTAAACTTCAACAAATGGATGTTAAAAGTGCTTTTTTAAATGGAGTTATTAAAGAAGAAGTTTTTGTTGAACAACCTCCTGGATTTCAATTTTCTCCTCAACCTAACCAAGTTTTCAGGTTAAACAAAGCCTTGTATGGTCTAAAGCAGGCTCCAAGAGCTTGGTATGAAAGATTATCTGAATTTCTGATCAGCAAGGGCTACAAAAGAGGTAAAGTTGATCAGACTTTATTTACCAAGGGCATGAATAAAGATCTCATCATAGTTCAGGTATATGTAGATGACATTGTATTTGGATCAACTAGGCATGAACTATGTGATGAATTTTCTACCATGATGTCTGCTGAATTTGAAATGAGCTTGGTTGGAGAACTAAAATATTTTCTTGGATTGCAGGTACAGCAACTAGAAGATGGGTGCTTCATCAACCAAACCAAATACACAATGGAACTGTTCAAAAGGTTTGGCATGGAAAACTTAAAGCACCTTACTACACCCATGGGCACCAATACATCATTGGATGCAGATGAGACAGGTAAAGAAGTAAATGCCAAACTTTATAGAGGTATGATTAGATCACTTCTTTACTTGACAGCCTCTAGACCTGATATACAATTCAGTGTAGGAATGTGTGTAAGGTATCAGTCTAGACCCACTGAACTACACTTAGCTACAGTTAAAAGAATCTTCAGATATTTGTCAGCTAGTCACTCTCTTGGTTTATGGTTTCCTGCATCTCGCACATTGAATCTAGTAGCATACACAGATGCTGACTATGCAGGCTGTAAACTAGATAGGAAAAGCACAAGTGGCCATTGCGAATTCTTGGGTGGGTGTTTAGTATCTTGGGGCTCCAAGAAACAACATTATGTGGCCCTCTCCACTGCAGAAGCTGAATATGTGACTGCAGGGAGTTATGGAACATAAGTCATATGGATTAAACACCAGCTTCAGGACTACCAAGTAGACCTGGGGTGCACACCTATTTACTGTGATAATACTAGTGCCATCAATCTTGCTAAAAATCCTGTTTTGCATTCACGAACCAAACACATAGAGATAAGGCATCATTTTATAAGAGATGAGGTGTCTAAGAATAATTTTGAACTGATTCATGTAGGCACAGATAATCAGATTGCTGATATATTCACAAAACCTCTGGATAATGAAAATTTTTTCACATTGATAAGAGAATTAGGCTTATACAAATTATCTTAATTATGAAACCTGTTCTTGGTGTGAGGGGGAGTTGTGTCTATCTGTTGTTTAGCCTTCTTGCATGCTGGTTTAAGGGGGAGTTCAGAATGCTTACTGGTTAGCTTTCAGGAATGCTCTAAATAAAGGAAAGTCTTGAGATTTTGCTGATATGTCTTATTGAGGAATGCTATATCTTAGGGGGAGCTGAGTTGTAATGTGAGAAGAGAAGTTCTTTGACAGATTCAAAAGGGCTGTCCAGATGTGTACCTTTGCTGGTCTTGCATGACTGATTTAGTGTGGTTCTCTCAGAAAGTAGAGTGTCACTTATCTCTTAAGTCTATAAGTCAGTGACTCTAATCTCCAGGTCAGAATCTTTCCTTTGGTACTCCTTCAGAGATCTGGACTAATTGCATAAAGTATATCTTCCTACATTGTCATTGATTATGGTTCAGGCCAAAAAAAAAACATGTATGTCTTGATATCTGACCCAATCAACTTGAAATCTAGACTTCAAGACTCAATTCAAGAAAAGTCCTTTTTGATATTGTCTTCAATCATTCTATCTCTTTAACTCAAGGGCTTAATTGAACAAACATGTTCTGTTTTGATCACTGAGAAACTGGGAGCTTCATCAATGAAATGAATATTTCTCCCAAGTCATGAGGTGTCAAATGCTTAAAATAAATGAAAAGTCATGACAGAGCAATGGTGGCTTGCTGGTGAGTAACTGGGGACTCTGGCCTTTAATCAAGGTGTTTCCTCATGTCAAAAGCCACAGTTACTAACTCTGTTCCTTAATAAAAAAAAGGGGGGGAAGGAAGTAATGAGGTACTCACTCTGAGTAACTGGGGATTGAGGCCTCTGATCAAGGTGTCTCCCTAATGACAAAGGAAGTGAACTACCAACTTACTCATTGATCTTCTTGAATATCATCTCCAACAAAAATTCCTTGTTGTTATGCAACTAATGGATTGCTTGTCCACAATACCTTGAGAACACCTCTATGATTTAGTCTCTTGCTGTCTAGTGGAATAGTTGAATGATCAGCTATTTTTGGCCATACTTGTCAACTCTTGCTCTAAATCATCCACTATGTATGATGATAAACTTGTCTATCATTCCACTTCTTTATTGTGTACTGAAATCTAAAGAATCTTGTCTTGAGATTAGAAACTCACTTATTCTCTTAAGACCTACTCGTGACTTTCTGCACTATGCAGTTACTGCCCTGAGTCCTCATGTTTCCAGCACTGTCACACATTCTGTATTTTTTTTTACTGATGTCAAAGGGGGAGAGAAGTTTGCAATATCTACAATTTTAGTGAGAAGTTCTGCAATGTTCTGCAATATCAGTGAGTCTTGGTTTTGTCTTGAGCTTTGGGGGAGTCATGTTGCTTCATGCTGATATGTTTATGAGTTGTGGGGGAAATGAGAGTGTGTTGTAGGGAATGTTTAATTCATTTGCATGAGCATGCCTTGAATTTAATCTGTTGTTGAAACTGATATTGATTTCATGTTAAATCTTGATAAACCTTGATATTGCCTGATTCATAGTGTTGCCATCATCAAAAAGGGGGAGATTGTTGTGTCCCTATGATTTTGATGATGTCTCACACTATAAATCATTTCTTTATCTCAAGATAATCTCATGTTTCATGATGTAAGTGAATGGATTACACAGTAAGGGAATGTCCTGTTCAATTCAACAATTTGACCAAATGAATTTTAGTGTTGCCTGAGTCATAATGTCTTGATGGTTTCAACACTATGAACCTTTGTGAACAAAAATGTTTCTCTGTGTTAATGTAAATCCTCGAGCCACTTCAGTTAATTTTGGGAGTTGTTTTCATGCCACTTGAGCCACACTTCGTGTTGTTTCCCCTCACTAACACGAAAAGATTTCGTGTCGTCTGAGCTTACAACACTTCGTGTTGATTTCCATGCTTGACAGGAAAACTTGTATGAGGTAATACTTCGTGTTGTTCTATCCTTGTCATCTATGTCTTCGAGTCCTAGTCTTGGTTGTTTAACTTCGTGTCGTGTTACTGAAGCAGCTCGAATAGTTCTGACGAACTCCGAGTCGCTTCTCTGTGAACCTCGTGTCGTTTCTCTCTGACCTTTAGTTGCTCATCTCGTGTCATCTTTTATGTCTGCTTGTTTTATTTCGTGTCACTTACTATTGTTCCTCGAGTCGTTCTTTTTTCTTAGTGTCACTGCTTCATCACGTGTCGTGATAGCCATGTCACACTTCTGTCTTCGTGCTATTTTTCTCTTTAGACTTCGTGTCCTTCTCGCCTTGACCACACTCCGTGTCAATTCCTATGTTTCATCTTCGTGTTGTTTTTAACTCGTGTCGGTTTCTGTTTCATCTTCGTGTTGTTTCCAACTCGTGTCGGTTTCTGTTTTCATCTTCGTGTTGTCTTCAACTCGTGACGGTTTCTGTTATTCGTCTTCGTGTCGTGGTCAGCCCGTGTCGCCTCGTCTTCGAGTCGTTCATTCGAGATATTTTGTGCTCGAGTTGTTTTTCTTATGTTTTCAAGTGTTGTTTCACTTCGTGTCATCTTTTGTTGCCGTTTGTTAGTTCATGTTGTTTCGTTCTAACCTCGTCCAGGTTTCTTCTAAACCGCGTGTTCTTCTATTGTTTCACTCCGTGATATTTTCTTCTCACCTCGTGCTATCCTGATCTGACCTCGTGTCACCTTCCTTGATTGTGTCAGTCTTGTCCATTGTATCTCGTGTCGTTCTTTTCTTATCTCGTGTAGTTGTCACGTCGTGCTGTTATCATATACCTCATGCAGCTTTAGTTTTAGTGGCCATACAGCGTGTTAATGGTTTTTTTATCTCCTTACAGGTACGAGGAAGAATATTCCCAAATAAATGGGCTGCACGTGATCCAAGATAAGAGGAACCAACCCAATGAGGACACGTGGCAGGAAGATTCTGGATCGAGCGTGGGAAGCACACGCATGTTGTGCCCTATCCACCTGCTGCCGCTATAAATAGAAACCTTCGCCCACCGATGAAGGAAGATCAGAGCCAAGAAAGAAAAGGCAGAATTATAGAGAGCTCGATCCAGTAGTGAAGAGAAAGAAAAAGAGAGATAGCAGTGAAGAGAAAGAAAAAGAGAGATAGCAGTGAAGAGAGAAAGAGAGTTTGCAGTATCTGGTTTTTGAAATTGCTTCCCAGGAAGCTACATTTGCATTACTCTCAGTATCGAATGTTTTCTCGATCAGTCTTTAGTTTCTTTTCTGATTTTCTTTATGTGTTCTTCATCTAATTCTGATCTGTTCCCCTCCGGTATGTGGAGGAAGGGAGTCTAACTCCGGTTTTCCTCTGGGTTGCAGAGGAAGAGAGATCGTTGATCTCTGGTGTTGCTAGTGACAGGTTGTCATTAACAGGTTCCCTCCGGTGTGTGGAGGAAGGGAGAGGCACTCTCCGGTTCTGTTCGTGCTGGGTGCTAGAACAGGTTTCAAGCTCTGTGGGTGGCAGAACTTGGTTGAGGGATTTGTCTCCCTTGGGTTTTCAAGCTGTTTGGCAGCAAGTTGTTCGCAGACTGAGTCTGCTGTGCTCTAGCAGTGGCTAGTGGAATCCTCACTCTAGTTGGAGTGAAGGGTGGATGTAGATTGCTGACTGCAGTCGAACCACCTAAAAAACCGGTTGTCTTCTCTGTGGTTTGCGGTCTTTATCAGCGCTCTCTATCTGTTTGTCACTTCGACTATTTGTTTGCTCAGCTCTTCATCATCATTCTCTTATTCGATCTTGAGTGGTATTTGCATTTGCAATTCTTTGTGTGCTAGTTTAGAAGGGGCATAAGCGGTAGATTAATTTTCTTGCCTAAGTTTTGCAAATTGGGAGTGATCTATTCATCCCCCCCTTCTATATCACTCTTGCTGCGCTAACAGTGTGTACACTGAGAGAGTGTATAGACTTGGATATCTTCATGCGAGCATAGTGTATAGACTTGCAGTTAAGTGCATTAGTTAACCAAGTGTGTAGAGTGTATACACTTGAGAACCTTCAAGCTTCCTCGGTGTACAGACTTGTAACAAGCCTATCGGATGTGTAGACTTCGATGAGAGCAATGTATGAGCACCCAAAGTACAGACATCATGTCCTTGCAGCTGAACGACCCCAGTGTATAGACTTGCTGAGAGAGAGACTGTACAGACTTGAAGCGATGAAATCACGATGTGTAGACTTGCCAATTATAGCTGGTCGATGTACAGACTAGAACGAGTCAAGGTCTGTATAGACTTGAAGATCATTCAGCGACCAATGTATAGACTTTCCAATGGAAAGGCTGTACAGACTTGAAACAATGGAAGACAACGATTGTATAGACTTTGGCAAGGTAACGTTTGTAAAACTGCCAATGTGCAGACTTTCAAAGCTGAATGTAGGTAAAGAACCCAATGTGCAGACTTGGAAGTGCAACGTAGGAGCAGATGCCAATGTACAAACTTTGGCAAATAACGATGTACAGACTTGCACAGTTCTAGCTGAAGAATGTATAGACTTTACCTATTAAGTGTGGCTGTACAGACTTGGAGAGTTGAAGCCAATGTACAGACTTGTTGATATCAAACCGATGTACAGACTTGCAGATGCGAAGCCAATGTACAGACTTTATGATATGAAGCCAATGTACAGACTTGCAGATGCGAAGCCGATGTACAGACTTTAAAGGGTGTGAACAACAAGGCATGTTGTACAGACTTTATGAGCACTATCCAGTGTATAGGCTTGATGCCTCGAAGGCGATGTACAGACTTGTAATAAAGCTTGCAGAAGGCGATGTATATACTTGGATGCCCAACGCCAATGTACTGACTTTGAAGAGAAGACAAATGTATGGACTTTGACGGAGTGAGACAATGTTCAGACTTTGAAGTTACACTGTGGATGTACATACTTGGAAGATCATGGAGTGTATAGACTTGAAAGTCTGAAGGCGATGTATAGACTTGCCTAAGACGCAGCATGAGACGCTGGCTGAGACGGACGCTGTACAGACTTTAAATGCACTAAGACGCTGAACAAGACGGACCGATGTACAGACTTCTAAGTGCTGATGAACTATGTATGGACTTGGCTTGAGATGCTGCATGAGACGGAGCAGGATGTATAGACTTGCATGAGACAGTCAGTGAGACGCTCAGCAATGTATAGACTTGAAAGAACTCCAAGCGATGTATAGACTTTGAAATGCTTGAAGAGGATGTACATACTTCAAGAGATGCAGCATGCCAATGTATAGACTTCATGAAGAAACACATGATGCAATGTGTGGACTTGGTGACACATGCAGACAGATGAGTGTACAGACTATGCCAGCAAGCTACACGATGTGTAGACTTAGAAGTGCCTGCAGCTGTGCAATGTGCAACCAGTGTATGGACTTGTCGTGCCTACACAGGGCGTTGTACATACTTACTGCCTGATGCAAATGTGCAGACTCTATTAATGCATATCAATGCTTTATGCAGCAGATAATCAGTCTGAACTTCAAATGCAATGACTCACAGTGTAAGCAGATAAACTGATTGAACATATGAAAGACTGAATGAACATTTGAATGACAGACTGAATATAAGAATGACTGAATATAGAATGACTGAATAAAACCATGGTGACTCACAGTGATTAACTCACATTAAAACCAATCATCACAAACCCCTAAAGCCAATCATCAAAACCACAAGTCACAGGGGCCAGGGGCACAACACTCTCCCCCTTTTTGATGATGGCAACAATACACAGTGAGTCATTCTGATGATGTAATACATTCTTATGAAAGTCATTCTGATGACTCAAACTATTCTCCCCCTTTGACTTCATCAAAAAGAAAATAGTTTGAGAAGTGAAAACAAACCAGCATGCAATGATTGAATAAAATTCTCCCCCTTTGGCAAAAGTCTCCCCCTTTGATATAATCAATATGAATGCAGATGCAGAAAGAGATACCAAAATGCAAGAGCTCCCCCTAGAAATATGAATGCAAGAGCACAATGCTCCCCCTTTAAGAGTTTCTATGCAGCATGATGCATATGACATGGAAGCTCCCTCTCAATAAGTGGAATCTTATGAGATGGATAACAAGGAGAGGTTCAGGTCAATGAATCAATGACATTGAGCAGAAAAGTTTCAAGTAGCAGATTTTTCAAAGAAGCTCCAATTACAAGAAATGCAGTCAGATTTTCAGAGAGATATCAATCTCATAAATCCAAAACATAAGTTTTCAAAGTCTTCCATTATAAGGGCTTATGAATGAGCTTTATTGAACAACATGGTTTAAACATGATGTATGCAGAGTTTATCAGTAAAATTCTGTATTGATATCTGAAACCATAGTTTAATAAAAATGAACCAAGCCCTCATATTTATCTTGATAAAACTCCATTTCTCTTACACAATCAAATTTATTGACTTCTTTCGGAATTACATGCATCAGTATTGAAATCAAGCAATTATGAAGTCATATGATTTTGTCTAGGGTTGTAGCAATTTTATTTTAGCATCAATATTCAGATATTTCGATTTGTACAACAATTTTCTTGCTACAAATTTTACGAGCACTCTAGTTCAGTGCACACATTGTAACTAGAGGATATACCTTGATTAGAGGCCAATATCCCTAAGCCCTTAGTGTGACTAACTGTCATGCTTTATGTGAACAGAGTTAGCATTTACACATCATGACACACTATAAATCATTTTTTTTTAATGAGTGAGTTGTATTTCTTAGTGTGCATGCCATTGCTCTGCCTGATTTTCAATGAATTTTATGCAGAGTTAACTAAGGCACCTCATGACACAGTCCTTTGGACTTGTGTTTCTCAGTGACCAATGTCATTGCTCTGACAGATATAACCCTTTAGACATTTCAGAGACATTCATTTGCTTCAAATCAATAATAGTTTCATGTACTTAACCAATTAAAGTCATGTATTCAAAAGTGCAGATTTCAGAAATTTTTCACAAGACACAGCATGAAACAAATGGTTAAGGTTTATTAAACATGCTTCAGATATTTTTAAGAGATTTTAAAGTCAAACTCCATGAACATTAAACTTAAACCACATGAGTTATTTCAGACATTCATAAAACTGTATAATAGAAGATTTCTAGTTCAAAATTTTCAGATTTATGATCGAGATAGCCCATTGAAATCTTCATGAAGGACTGATGGAATACTGAACCCAAATCATACCAATTGATAGGAGGAATACCAATTGTTAAGAGAGATTGTGAAGCTCAAAGTTTTCAGAATATGATTAAGGTTTGTCAACAAAATCAGTAAGAAAGGATATGCAATGAGTTCTGACATATGTATGCATTTGACAACCTATATGCAATGCATTGACTCCCCCTCACAATATGCATTCAAACTCTCTTTTTGGCATTTTCAATGTAAGGAAATGCAATGCACTATATGTATGCAGGGACATGCAAAGACTCAACATTGAATGCTATGCAAGGATATGCAACTAACTCCCCCTGAAAACATGCAATGTTTGCACTGAAAACTGAACATATGATACCAAATGATTCATGCACATTCAGACTATCCTATCAAGCAAAATGACCCATGGTACTAGGCGGAGTACTTGGTCTAATAGACCACCTCACACATAGTAAGAACCTCCAGACAGACCTCCCTGCCTTTTGGTACCTTACCATTTATATACCATTGAGGTCATGCAAATTTATTCAACATGCAGTCTTATATGCAATTTAGAATTTCAGTGAGCTATTGCAACACACAAGTTTCAAGTCACACTCATAAGCAGTTCAGATTTTTTAGAAAATTTGAAATGCAATTTGTTTTCAGAGTTTATGCATAACACAATTATCAAGCAATTGCAATTAGCCTATGTATGCATCAGATACAGACAACCCTTTTTAATCTGATATTTGCACAGAACTCTCAGCAAATGCATGATCAGAAAATAATGCACATGGCAGATGATGAATGAAAATGCAAAAACAGATTTAACTTGCTATGCATTAAAACTAAAAACAAGAAGAACAGGAAGTTTACCTGAAAAGTTCAGTATGGGGTTTTCTTCTTGAGTGTCTTAGATCATTACCCCTTTTTATTCCAGTCCTAAGGCACACCTGCATAGCAATGTTATTTTGCACAAACAGGTACCCAAGAAGTCTTGGGTCCTGACAAAACAGTATTACTCCTAGCAGGTTTTCTCAACAATTTTCGTGCATGAAGGTCATCAGATTTCATCAAATTGCAATTATACATTCAGTGACCAATTTGTCCACAGCAATGGCATGAATTAACAGATTTCTAATTCCTCTTATGCACATTACTGTTGTCATGAAGTTCATTGGTAGAGAGAGAGTTCTGTTTACTATAATGATAGTAAGATGCACCAGATTTCAGATTTAATCTATGCACATTCTTGTTTGCATGAAATTTATTCTTATCACTAACAAACCAGCATTGTGAAATTTTGTGTCCTAGTTTACCACAATGAAAGCACTCAAATCTCCTTTTCTGAGATGAAGGATTTTTATCATGATATCTCCTAGCATTCTTATCATCCTTCTCCATCAACTTACACTCATGCATCAGATGTCCAGCTTTATGACAGTAATGACAGATAATCTTCTTTTTAGATGCATGTGAGTGTGTGTGAGGACTGTGATTAGCAAACACTGATGAACCCTTTTCATTTATTTTCTGATTTACAGTCCTTTTCTGATTTTTATCCTCTTTTCCTGTTTTCTTAGCCTTGTACTGAATTGGGGATGAAGTAGAAAGCTTTTCCTGTTCAGAGGTTTTAATGAAAACAGTTTTCAGCTTGGATCTATAAACCTTTTTCAACTTTTCAATTTGTTTCTGATTTTTCTGAACATTTGGTTGTTTATTTTCTGAGGTGGTGGCTACATCTGATGCTTTGATAAAGGATGTCGTCAGCTTGTTTTCAAAAGCCTTTTTATTGACATTGTTGTAGCCTAACCCTTCCCTTTGAGTATTGACCTTAACTCCTAACAACCTGTCCAGATTTTCTTGTCCACTTACAAACTTTGACAGAGAGTTCTTTAAGTCTTGGATTTCATTTTCTAAAGAGGTGATTTGTAACTCATAACTGGCAATCTCTTGCTCATTGCAATTCATAGCTTCATTCAAAACTTTGTTAGTAATTTTTTATTTCTCAATTTCATTTTCCAGATTGCTCAGTTTATCAGAATCTTCAAAGTAAACACTTTTACCTCTTTCTAAAGCTAGAAGTCTCTCAGACATAGTGGAGTTCAGCATTTTCAATTTCTCATTTTGTTGCTTAAGTTTGTCATTCTGAACCAATTCATTTATTAGAAGCTGATCTTCTGAATTGACTTCATACTTTCTTCCATTTTCAATTTCCTTCATATCTTTTTACTTTTTTTCAAGATCTTTCTATAATTCTATGTTTACAGATTTTATGGCATTAAGTTTTTCAATCAGCAACTTGTTCTCCTGTTTAAGTTTCTCTGATTCTTCTTCATCTTCTTTGGAGAGTTTTCTGAGAGATTCATCTTCAGATTTTAGCTTGTTTAGTTCAGAGTAAATACTTTCAAGTTCCTTCTTCAGTTTTGCATTCTGGTTTTTATACATATGATTATCAGACAGACATGCATCATGAAATTGCTTCGTACTAGAACAGTTTTCACATGGAGAGCTAGAACTATCTACCCGAGTACCCTTCTTCAACTTTTTATACTATTTTCTTAAGCTCTCATGTGACTCTAACAGTTCAGCATATGAATTCTCCCAATCATCCAAGGTATAGTTCTCAAAAGGGTTTACCTCCTCATCATTATCGTCTTCACTTTGATTGCTGCCTTTATCGCTACCACCTTGATTACTTCTGTTGGCCATCATGCAGCTTGTTTGATTTCCTTTCCCGGCTCTCTTCATCATCTCCAACATATCCCTTGTAGATCTGCAATCAAGGAAACATGAGTGAAAGGCTTTGTCAGTGGCTGCTTTCATCAGATTTATAGCTGTCTGATTCTCCTCATACATTGATTCGTGACTGTCAGTCCATTTGGACTTTTCCTTTGGTAATTTATGAGGACCATGTGAAATCACTTTCCACAGGTCTGGATCAACAAATTTAACATAAGCACGTAAAGCACTGTGCCACTGGTTGAAATCAGAACCATTAAAGACGGGTGGATAAGCCATTGAAACAGATAGCAGATAGATTCAATGCAACAGGAATATTGATGCTCTAAAAACAAATTAGCACCTAAGACTGCAAGATCGGATCTGCAGGTCGCTGGACCTTGTATGCAGACACCACTCTGATACCAACTGTTAGGGTGCTAGGCCCGGATACAGAGGGGGGTGAATGTATCCTTCTATGTATAATGGCCAAATAAAAACTTGGATGCTAGAGATAGACACAGAATAGAACCAATTCGATTCAACTCAAATACAAACACTTGGAGCGCGCCTATCCAAGCATCTAGCGGAAGCAGATCAAGCAATCAAACCACTGCTCAATAGATTTTTAGGTGGTTCGGTCCTCCAGACCTACATCCACCCCTCACTCCCAACAGGAGTGAGGCTTCACTAGCAAACGCTAGAACCAAGCAGACTCAGTCTGCAAACAGTTGCTGCCACACAGCTTGACCAGGGGAACAACCTCCCCTCTTCCTCCCAACCGGAGGGACACCCAAGTGACTCCCAGCCACTTGGAAACTAGAGGTCGCAGACCTCTCTTCCTCCAGACCAGGAGGGACCCGACCTCAGTCCAGAGGATCGGAAGTACAAAGGTAATCAGAAAACAAAGGAAAATAATAAACGAAAATAACACAACAATCAGAAGGCTGTAAAATATGAAAACACAGATGTGGCTCTCAACGGAGCTGACTGGCCTGGATCTGATCCATGGTCCAGTAGGAGCTAGTCTTCAGATGAAGCTTCTTCTTTCTCTTCCTTTTTCCTCTCTACTTCCTTCTCTCACTCGCGAGCTCTCTCTCTTTCTCTTTTTACTTCTACTGCTTCTCTCATTCTGCCACTCTTCTTTTTCTTCTTCTTCTCTACTCACTGGATCGAGAATACTCTGCTGCTCTCAAACTGGATGTATAGACTTTTCTCCTTTTCTTTCGATCAGCCCTCTTTTATGGAAGAAAGCTCATATATATAGCAACAACAGCAGCAGCCCCTGGGCGCGTGGCTTCCACGTTTTCCCGCCCAAGGAATTCGCCAGAACCGAGGCAGCTTCATCCACGTGTCAGCATCTGCATACCTCATCCTCCGGGGATCACGAGCCAGGTCATCAATCTCAGTAAGAATCCCTGTCAGAGATAGCATCGGATAAGTCATCAGTTTAAGTCTGAACAACCTGTACAGACTCTGTGAATGCAAAGCATTGTATAGACTTCAGAAATCAATATAGCAAGTGTGTACAGAGTGAGGGAGTGTATGGACTTAGCAGTCTTCATGCGTGCTCAGTGTATATACTTGCTGAAGAGTGTATTATCATAACAGAAGAGTGTGTAGACTAAGGCCTTCTATTCAAGACAAAAGCCAATGTACAGACTTCATGCTGTACAGACTTGATGTTGATCAAGACACCTTTGGACATCAGCCCAAGGCGTCAACGCTTCCAACGTGCAGCGTCGACGTAGTGAACAAGACAGGTGATGAACAATGCATGCACTAGCTTTACCAATGTGTGGACTTCACATAAGAAGCCAACGGCTGTACAGACTTATAACAACCTTCAACTTACTGCGATGAACAGACTCTGAAGTGCAGCAGCCAATGTATGGGCTTGCTCAGCCATAGTCTTCAGCTCAAGGCCAGTGTATGGACTTGATGAGACACTCACGAGTGTATAGAGTTAGTTGAGTGAGCATGCAGTGTATAGACTTGACATATGAAGACATCCGCTGTTCAGACTTGAAGAACATTCAGCAATGTGCATACTTAATGATGTTTAGGCTTGTGAATGCAAATGCAATGTACAAACTCTCCAGTGTATGGGCTTCAAATATGTGAAGCTATGCGATGTGCATACATTGAAGAACAGCAAGTGAGTAAGTGTGTACACTAAGAGAGTGTATAGACTTGGATATCTTCATGCGAGCATAGTGTATAGACTTGCAGTTAAGTGCATTAGTTAACCAAGTGTGTAGAGTGTATACACTTGAGAACCTTCAAGCTTCCTCGGTGTACAGACTTGTAACAAGCCTATCGGATGTGTAGACTTCGATGAGAGCAATGTATGAGCACCCAAAGTACATACATCCTATCCTTGCAGCTGAACGACCCCAGTGTATAGACTTGCTAAGGGAGAGACTGTACAGACTTGAAGCGATGAAATCACGATGTTTAGACTTGCCAATTATAGCTGGTCGATGTACAGACTAGAACAAGTCAAGGTCTGTATAGACTTGAAGATCATTCAGCGACCAATGTATAGACTTTCCAATGGAAAGGCTGTACAGACTTGAAACAATGGAAGACAGCGATTGTATAGACTTTGGCAAGGTAACGTTGGTAAAACTGCCAATGTGTAGACTTTCAAAGCTGAACGTAGGTAAAGAACCCAATGTGCAGACTTGGAAGTGCAACGTAGGAACAGATGCCAATGTATAAACTTTGGCAAATAACGATGTACAGACTTGCACAGTTCCAGCTGAAGAATGTATAGACTTTACCTATTAAGTGTGGCTGTATAGACTTGGAGAGTTGAAGCCAATGTACAGACTTGTTGATATCAAACCGATGTACAGACTTGCAGATACGAAGCCAATGTACAGACTTTATGATATGAAGCCAATGTACAGACTTGGAGATGCGAAGCCGATGTACAGACTTTAAAGGGTGTGAACAACAAGGCATGCTGTACAGACTTTATGAGCACTGTCCAGTGTATAGGCATGATGCCTCGAAGGCGATGTACAGACTTGTAATAAAGCTTGCAGAAGGCGATGTATATACTTGGATGCCCAACGCCAATGTACTGACTTTGAAGAGAAGACAAATGTATGGACTTTGACGGAGTGAGACAATGTTCAGACTTTGAAGTTACACTATGGATGTACATACTTGGAAGATCATGGAGTGTATAGACTTGGAAGTCTGAAGGCGATGTATAGACTTGCCTAAGACGTAGCATGAGACGCTGGCTGAGACGGACGCTGTACAAACTTTAAATGCACTAAGACGCTGAACAAGACGGACCGATGTACAGACTTCTAAGTGCTGATGAACTATGTATGGACTTGGCTTGAGATGCTGCATGAGACAGTGCAGGATGTATAGACTTGCATGAGATAGTCAGTGAGACGCTCAGCAATGTATAGACTTGAAAGAACTCCAAGCGATGTATAGACTTTGAAATGCTTGAAGAGGATGTACATACTTCAAGAGATGCAGCATGCCAATGTATAGACTTCATGAAGAAACACATGATGCAATGTGTGGACTTGGTGACACATGCAGACAGATGAGTGTACAGACTATGCCAGCAAGCTACACGATGTGTAGACTTAGAAGTGCCTGCAGCTGTGCAATGTGCAACCAGTGTATGGACTTGTCGTGCCTACACAGGGCGTTGTACATACTTGCTGCCTGATGCAAATGTGCAGACTCTATTAATGCATATCAATGCTTTATGCAGCATATAATCAGTCTGAACTTCAAATGCAATGACTCACAGTGTAAGCAGATAAACTAACTGAACATATGAAAGACTGAATGAACATTTGAATGGCAGACTGAATATAAGAATGACTGAATATAGAATGACTGAATAAAACCATGGTGACTCACAGTAATTAACTCACATTAAAACCAATCATCACAAACCCCTAAAGCCAATCATCAAAACCACAAGCCACAGGGGCGAGGGGCACAACATGCTCCAATTAGGGGGTTTAACAATCAAGTTCTTATTGAGCATTCCTAGCATGCAGGCAGACAAGCAAGCATATTTAGGTATAAGATCAAGCATGAAGGTCCCTTAAGGACGGGTATAAGAAGAATGCAATAGATTTAAGCAATTATGTCCATGAACCATATTAACATGGTTGTGCTTACAAGTAGATGTACTGCTTAACCATTGATGATCAACTAATTCAGGAAATACATTCAAACAATCAAGCTCATATTCAACATGTGAACGATGAAGAATGACTTTCAAAACAATATGGATAATCATATGTTCTAAGTAACACTAATAAGAATCTCTCCTCCCTACATTTCAATACAAAATGCTCGGCTTTTGGTAGCTTTGCACAGTCCCATACAATTTTGTATTTATTTTAAATAGCAACATGACTAGCCTTTTGACACAAGGCATGCCCTTTGTCTCAGGGGCAGTTCCCGACTACTCGGTATCGTCATTTATGATAATGTGGATAAGACATTTTTCGATGCGAGTTTCCTCCTTTATTTCAGGGGGGATTCCCAATGTACTCGATGTCAAATCACACTTATTCAATTTTTGGTGGGACTGACAGTTTTTTCCTCACGAGTCACTTGACTTTAATGTAGGGGTTTAAGAATCCTTAAAAGTGTTTAGTGGAATAACATATATCCTTATTGAATGAAGTCAGTTGTATCAAGGTTCCATATGAAGTGAGTAATTGAACAGATAGTAGAACATGAATTAGCCTTTTCAAGGTTTTGTCTCCCCCTAAGTGTATGCACGGTTGAAAAACCAAAATGACCTTGTTAAAATGTGTCATGAGGCATTCATGCCTGGATCATTACAAATTTATTTAACAAGGTTGTTCGGTCGTAGAAGAGTTCAAAAAGAAACGGATGTATATGATATACACTCAAGCATGTCAAAATGGTGTATTCAAGTGAGTTGATTACCGGTACGTGGCAGAGGACGTAGGTCCAAAGACCACACTCACGCATAGCGAAAGCTTCCAGGTGGACTTAATCCACCTTTCCACTGACGTCATTTTATATACCGGTGAATCATGACATTCATGCACACGAATATGAAGTATATGCAAGTCTGTACATCAAAGTGACAGATGACTAATTTTTATTTGTATTCACAAGTGTTCAAAAAGATGAGATGTGTATGGATGTAAGATGTGTGTGCTCTATGTGTAAAATTCAACTTTTATCCACAAAAAAAAGGCGAGTATAGCTAGAAAAGACTTTGTGAACAACTACAAGGTTATAGTTATTCACACAAGAAAATATGAGTGAAAGCGGATAAACTCTATGAATAGTAATAGAAGGTTGTTATTCACATGTGAAAGTAAAAGTGGAATGTATTACCACATTGGCTCATCAATTTCTTGCCTTGGAGGAGTTTTGTTCTATTGACAACTTCTTCCTTCACAAGGCATCCCTGCAAAACAAGATTTTCACTTTGAGGTTTTGGGAACCCAAGTCATCTTGGGTCCCTGGGGGTTAGCTGCACCACGACTTGTAGCTTTCCACATTTTCCTTGCATTCAGATCGTCAAGATGCAATAACGAGCAATCATTCATGAGATGTCCCACATAACCACAGTAATGACAATACATACGTGGTTTCAATTTCTTTGGTTGAACATAAGCATTGGACTTTTGTGATTATCTGGGGGGTCTTTGATTTTGATTATGAAATCTGGGTTTCACATTTAACAACAAACAATTTTCATAGTATGGCCCATTTTCTCACAATGAAAACATTCAACTTTTCTTTTCTGATCAGCTTGAAATCTATTGTCATGCATCTTACAAGCATTCAAGTCATCCTCTTTCATTAAACTACAATCATGCATTAGATGTCCAAGCTCACCACAATAGTGACATGATGCATTGTTTTATTTTTGAGCATGGTGTTTCACATCAAATTTCTTTGCATGCATAAGGGACTTTTGTTTGACAGATGAAGAAGTGTTTGGTGTACTTGAGGAACTAGAAGCATGCACAAACGAAGTTTTTGTTTTCAGATTAAATGCTTCCTTTTTACTAGGATTGTATCCTAGCCCTTCCCTTTGGAAGTTCACCTTAGTTCCCAAGAGTTTGTTTAGATTCTCCTCCCCACTCACGAATTTTCCCAATGACCTATTCAAGTCAGAAATTTCAGATTGAAGAGATGCTACATGAAGTTCATATGAGATAATCTGATTTTCACAGGAACTGACCTTTTCATTTAGAGTGGCATTTATCGTCTTGTAAGATTCTATTTCCTGTTCTAGAATACTTACATTCTCACTCTCTTGAGAGACCATGGACTTGCCTTTTTCAAATGTCAAAAGTATTTCACACATGGTCCTATTCAATTGCTTTAGTTTTTCAAGTTCGGATTTCAGCAAATCATTTTCTTTATCAGATTTCTCATTTTTGTCCAGAAGGGACTTGGCATCAATTTCAGAGTCAAGTAGTTTATCAAACATTTTTTCATCATCTGACAATGAATCTAACTTGTTCTTTAGAGTTCTTTCACTTTTCTCAAGCAAGGTAACTTTACAAGCCAAGAGTTCATTTTCTTTTTCCAGTTCTTCAATTTTTGAACTTAGATCAATGAATTTCACACAAGAGGAATTGTCATGGATATTTTCATTAGACTTCTTCTTCAAAGCTTTGTTTTCACATTTTACCTTTTTATATTTTTCTGATAATTCTTCATAAGCATCTACCAAATCTTCAAAAGACAATTCATCTTCATCGGATTTAGAGCTTACCTCCTCAGCACTTTCATCACAAGTCTGATAAATATCATCAGCCATTAATCCCCTCAGTCCTTGCTTCTCTTGAGCTAGCATTAACTTGTCCACAAGTTCTTTGGCGGTTCTGCAAGAGGAGACGAACGTGAACCTGTTAGTATTGACATAATTTTTTAGCAATCTCAAAATTGTAGCATTTTTATGACTCTTTAGTCTGTCTTGGTTGGACCACTTGGTCTCATCCCGAGACAGCTTATGAGGACCATTATTAACTAACTTCTACAAGTTTGGATCAATTGAATTTATGGTCCTACACAGTTTTCCCAGCCATGAGTTAAAGTCATCACCATTATAAACAGTTAAGGAAGTCAAAGAAGCAATATCTGAAGAAGCATTCATCATTCAAAACTACACTAGGATCCCTCTGAAGATCATTTGATCTAATATAACAGAGTCGGGCTCTGATACCATTTGTTGGGTCCCACAGTGTAGTGGCACAGATCTAGAGGGGGGTGAGTAGATCCCTCTCTAAAAATTATAGCCAATTAAAAAGACTTGAAGGCTTCTCAATCAAACCTCACCGAACATGCAAGTGACAAGATCACACACGGAGAGATGGCAATTTGAACTAGCAGTATACGTTAACAAATTTAGGATCAATGTGCAAGATAATCAATAATCCATCATGTGAATGGTGGTAGAAGATAAGGAACAAACACTCAACCAATCACACATGCACAAGGATTTTTTTTTGGTGGTTTGGGACCACGACGGGTACCCTATGTCCACCCCTCACCACCTCGGTGAGGCTTCACAAAAATGCTACACGAGGTAGCACACGGGGACGAACCCCAATACACCACACACTGCTCGACGGTAGCAAACCACACACACACACACGAGCTCGACGCTCAACACGCTGCAGAGCAGCACAGACACGAGGGCGAACCCTCAACACGGTGCTCAGCACCACACACACACACCATGACAGGGACGCACCCCAACAATGATTCCACACTCGGAGACCCCGCTCCGAACACACACACAATCTTCTTCAGTTTAAAAGATGAACTCATATATACATATGTAAGCTCACTAGACATAAACAAGCATGAATAACTCTTAACATGGATGAATATTGAGTTGAGCAAACTCTTGATCGTAAATGGTGAAACTTGGCTCCTTGATGACTTCCGGGGATGAACAGATTGAAGAAGATGTCCTCACGAAGCTCCATTGGTTCAGATCGGAAGAAAGGATGCAGATGCTTCAGTCCCCTTTCACTTCTCTTGACTCACCATCAAGACCATGGATGATGGAGAGATGATAACCCATGGTGCTTCAGCAAACTCACTGCAGGAGGATAGATTACTGGCTTCTCTTCCCTTAAATCGAACTCAGAACGACTTGGGGAGAGGCATCATTCAGCTCCGGCTACACTCCCTGCAAAAACCCCAAAACAAATGCTTCATTCGATACTTTCTCTCAGCTTCAATAAACCCTATCACATTTGATTTATACCACTAGGGATGGAGGGGACACGTGGAGGACATTATCCCCCAAGGGCCAATCACGATCGAGCACTAAAAGAGTGGAATAGGCTAGGGCATCAGCCGCCGTGCGAACCGGCGAATTTTTCGGTCGCCGGAAAGTGTCGACCCCTAAGGTCGACACTCGCGATCGGGCAAGATAGAAAAAAGGCCCAAGTCGGGTCGACACTTTCCACCTGTGGCAATAATAAAAGGCCATGTCAGAAAGTCCCAGAATATGTGTCGACCTTGTGGGTCGACACTTATGTCCAGGGTTCTGAAACATGAACCCAGACAGAATCTCGCGATAAAAAGGTCGACCCTGTGGGTCGACTTTTTATCCCCAAGTTCGAAGACATAAGATGGCCGGCTTAAAACACCAGACCCTTGGACAAAGTGTCGACCCATGGGGTTGACACTTTTCCTGACATAATGCAAACTCAATAGAACTCACAAAGGGGTGATCCTAAAGACATGAGATATTAAAAACATCTACATGTATGGAAGAAAAAAGCAACTCTACCCCAAAAATCATAGATAAGCCAAGTAGTTATAGATAGGGAATTACCTTGGGGTTTGTTCATCGAAACTACACAAGAATCCTCCCTCAACCATTCAATCAAAGCAACTTACTATTTTAATGTTTCAGTTGAATGACAGCCACTTGATCTTCACATTTGGTCCCCATTGAAAGTCCCAGTCAAAGTCACACACTTAAGGTCAGTCTTCAGTTCTCATTTGCTTTCATTAAGATTAGTCTCTAACTCTCATTAATCACTCAATATCTAGACTAAGTTTCTTCAAACCACATGTTAGCTATCACAAAAGCTTGAATCCTATCCAAATCAACTAAGGAAGAGTTAGAAGAATTTCACCCAAATTGTTCGGAGACTTTCCTTTCTCACTAACTCATGTAAACATATCAAAGCACATGTTAGTTAAGTTCATCAAATCAGTTGACTGTGTCATACACTAGCCATTCAATCAAATAGAATCTGCTCAGTTCATTTCAGATCCATAAACTACATATGCAAGATGTTAACATGGAACACAATCACATGGTATTTAGTTCATCATCAAAAATCCTTTATACATGGTTATGCACGGGATTCAACAGAGGCCTTATTGATATTCCCATGCAAAGGGTCTGGGGATGACGAGAGCATTCTCGTTCCATTTAGATTTTGTCGGTCACTCATGGACCACTTTATGTTCGGATAAAGGTCCGTGTTTGTAGCGTAGGAGACGGTGAGAAATCGTACAAATGTCTGCCGTGAGTACGGCAAGTTTAATGCAAGTGCGGGATTAGATCCCGGTATATATGTTGGTCTCTAACGGACCATTCATTGTTCAGACAAAAGTCTACATTTGAAGCATCGGAGACGACGATAAAGCCATACGAATATCTGCTGTAGGTACGACAAGTTTAATGCGGATGTGGGATTGAATCCCAATAGAAGCGGGTCGAGTTAATGAGCTATTGGCCCGAGATGTGTTCGGATCATGACCATGTCGGGGGTTCCAAGGTCCACGTCCGATACCACAAGGCATCATTGATTTTCTCTTTGCACCCGGTCTGGGGGAGTGAATTGTTAAGTGTAGAGCCCAAGCTCACCATCGTGCGCCCTCGCACGCGGATCGATTTACGGGGGTTTCCGGGGGCGGAGCCCCCGGAACAAAATTTTGATTATAAGAGTGATTCATTGTATTGTTTATTCTCATGAGGATGATTCATGTTCTTTCATTCTTATTTATTAGTTTAGTTCCCTTCTTTTGTTTTAGTCATTAGTTTCAAACCTTTTCTTCTATTTAGCTAATTTACGTTTTCTTTTATGGGGCACGCCGGTTTAAGAAGGATGCCAAGAGAGGATAGGGCGCGCCGGATAAGGGACCCAAGAGAGGGGCGCGCCGGATTGAGGCTCAAAGAGGAGGGCGCGCCGGTTAAGGCCACGCCGGATTAGGATGCCAATGGAGGGCGCGCCGGAATTGGCAACGCCGTAATAGAATGTGCAAGGGAGGGGGCGCGCCATTTTTGGGAGGTAAGCAGGGGAGCGCGCCGTTTCTAGATTCAAAGAAGGAGCTGAGGGCTTTTGTGAGAGGGGCTAAAACGGCGCGGGGGAACAGTAACCGTGCCGGATTAGCCTCTCCCGAGGGTTTATTGCTTTGACTGTGTTTTTTCTTTTCTTTCACTCGTAGGTGGATTTAATGATCCGTTTGTTAATTCATTTGGTGGGTTAAGTTGGTGAAGAGGGGGTTTAATCGTTTTAGTTGTTTATTAAGAGGAATTAGCATGAGGTTTAAGTGTTTTGTTCGGAGGAGTTTATTGTGTAAGATTTTAGGGGTTAGTTCACAGAGGGTTCACTGTGTGTTCTTCAAAGGGTGTCTTGTTCATTTGTTCTTGAGTGTTCTTAATCCCCTGACAAAAATTCGGCAGCACCTCCCCCGGACCGGGACTTGCCAGAGAGAAGCGAAAGTCACCACACGGATTACTCCCAGGTAAACTCTCAAAATGTGGAGTGGCCTTACGGCGGTCCATTAGCCCAAGTGTGAATGTGGAACGCTCGAGGGCCAGCCTGCGAGAGCGACCACGACTCACGGGCGATGATCTTCGGGGCGAGACGAGATATATGCCACAGTAGGGCAAGAGATGTTCACCCGTCGAGTGGGTTACCTTGAGGGTCATGCCATGGGAGGGCAGCTCTCAAGGGCCCGGGATGATTGGAGGGCGAGAGAGAGGAACAGTATATTGAAACTGGAAATGCTGGGCTTGCCAAAAAGAAATTCTTTCTTTATTCATCCACACAACGGGGGAAGATGTTGATACAGACGAGACTCATCTAGGGGCGGGAGTGGAATACATTGTAAGGGGGAGGAAGGAGACACTAACAGGAAGGAGAAGAAAGAATGGAGACTTCCTCCCCTCAACTCACCTCTCACACTCCCCTCTCTTCACCTTTCCGCTGTGGGGGCCCTTCAGACTTTGGTTCAGCTCTTCCTCCCAGAAGCCCTCACGCTCCCTTCTTTTTTTTCTTGCACACTGTAGAGAGCCGAAAGGGAGCCCGAGCTTCTCCTATTTATTTTCATAGTAATGCCCCTTTTTATAGAATGGCTCACCTGGGAGGTTCCTGCCACTTCCACCTCGTCCGCGACGAAGCTCGGAGTTGACATGGTGCGCTGGACGACGCTGGTTTGCGCCGTACGCTGCTGTTCATCCGAGGATGAGATGGTCGCAGGTCCGCAGGGGTTGCTTCGCCGCTGCTGCTCCTGTGCTGTCGAACGGAGGTAGAGATAGAGCGTCGGGCATTGAATGTCCCTTGTGCATCACATTTATGCCGAACAGAGTATCGTGCCAGAGATGGGATAAAATGAGGTTAAAACGGCGCGGTCACTATTCCCCGCGCCGTTTTAAACCCATATGAAATTAGCGCACCGGGTAAGGTTGTAAGAGGTGGCGCTGTATTAAGCATTTCAAGGAATAATGGCCCTTTTGTGAGCACGCCGGGTATGCCAAGGGGCACTCCGGATTAAAGCAATGTAAGGGGGTGGTGCCGTTTTAAGCGCTAAGTGATTCTTCGCGGAGTCGCGGCCATTCATACAAGAGTTGGCACCCTCGGAATGTTTTAGTT
The DNA here is from genome assembly GCA_022559845.1 of Amorphophallus konjac. Lineage (NCBI taxonomy): Eukaryota > Viridiplantae > Streptophyta > Magnoliopsida > Alismatales > Araceae > Amorphophallus > Amorphophallus konjac. Next base: position 108,050,391 of record CM040123.1, read on the forward strand.
GCAATGCATGCCCTCCACAATGTTCCGTTCGCAGCTTCTGGAGCACGGTCCAGACTTTGCATGACTTTTGGTGCATGCCGGAGCTGTGCCCGAGTTCTCGGCTTTTTCATGATTCAGCTCTCGGTACGGCCGGTTGGGAAATTGTACCCGTATCTTCCGCCTGGGAGGCTTCCTTAACGGGTAGCGGACCACCAAGCGAGTTCTCATCCTGATCGGGCGAGGTATGGGTTTATTTGGTCTTTTTGTCTTCGGCTTGCTCTCGAGTGTCGAGACGTGCATGCCGTATGATCATCATCGACATTTTTTGAGGTCCACAAATGACCCCCACTCGCGGGTGGCGCAAGCCAGGGATGAGTGTGCAGGGCTCGCGAGTGTAGAGTTCTTTGTGAAGATATCTGTTCTTCCGGGCTAGTGGCATACTGGTCCGGTGCTGATTCGCGGGAGAGCGCTCACTCCTTCAGCGAAGGGATGAGGGAACCACTCCACCGCGTGCGCACGTAGACCAAGAGTCCTTTTGTTCATCGACTTGGACGGGAGGTCCGAGCCTGAGCCAATGTGATTTCTTTTTGTTCATCGACTTGGACGGAAGGTCCGAGGCGAAGCAAAGGGGGGTTTGTTCATCGACTGGGATGAAAGGTCCGAGCCGAAGCAAAGGAGTTCTTTTAGTTCATCGACTCGGACGGAAGGTCTGTGCTGAAGCAAAGGAGTTTTTTTTTGTTCATCGACTTGGACGGAAGGTCCGAGCCGAAGCAAAGGCGTTTTGTTCATCGACTTGAACGGAAGGTCCGAGCCGATGGTTAATTCACCGGTGGGACTGGAGATTGCAATACTTGGGTGGTTTATTCATTGGCACGGGGTTAGTGCCAAAGCAAGGGTCTTTTGTTTATGGCTTCGGACGGAAGGTCCGGGCCACTGGTTTGTTCATCGTTGCCGATAGGGAGTCGGAAACTGACGTGGTTTGTTCATTGACACGGGGTAAGTGCCAACGCTATGGTATTTTTGTTCATGGCTTCAGACGTAAGGTCTGGGCCACTGGTTCGTTCATCGATGCCGACAGGGAGTCAGAGCCTGACGTGGTTTGTTCATCGGCACGGGGTTAGTGCCAAAGCAAGGGTCTTTTTGTTCATGGCACCAGACGAAAGGTCCGGGCCACTTGTCTTATGCGTGGGTGGGACTTAAAATATTTTGATCTCTGGAGGGATTTGACGAGTCAACATCCCTCGGAGGCTTCGATGATGATTTTTTCTTCTCTTCTTTTTTCTTTCTTTTCTTCTCTTTTTTTTCTTCTTCTCTTTTTCTTCTTCTCTTCTTCTCTTTTTTTTTCTTTTTCTCTTCTTCTTTTCTTTCCCTTCTTTTCCTTCTTCTCTTCTTCTTCTTTTTTCTTTCTCCATTTTTTTGAACAACTTTGGGTAGCTGCCGGTGTGGATGCCAATAGTGAAGAGCTACTGGCTCGGATGCCAATAGTGGGAAGCTGTCGGCCTGGATGCCGGTAATTAGGAAGCTGTCGACTTAGGGGCCGATGGTTGAATAGCTGTCGGCTCGGAGGTCAACAATTGAAAGCTGTCGGCTCAGAGGCCGATAATTGAAAGCTGTCGGCGTGGGAGCCAACAGTTGGGAAGTGAGCCACGAGGGTAGAGAGGAGGGTTTATTCCTTTACTGGTCTGGACGGTGGGTCCAAATTGAAAGGGATTCGTCGCCTAAAGGGACGGGGAGGAGAGTTTGTTGATTCGACAAGGGTGTTTGTCATCCGGAGGGACGGAGAGAAGAACTTGTTGATTCAATGGCGTGGACGGGAGGTCCAAATCAAAAGGGGTATTCGTCACCCGAAGGGACGGAGAGAAGAGTTTGTTGATTATGAAAAGGATATTCATCGCCCGAAGGGACGGAGAGGTGGTCAAGTCGCTGACACGGGCTAGTGTTAGCGCAAGGAAAAGGGGATGATTCCTTACCCAAATGGCAGGCTCGGGCCAGGGTGAAAGGTTGTTTCATTCTTTAATGCGCCGGGGGTACCAGTTGTATGAAGGGTCTTTTAATTCTTTGGCTGGATGGAAGGTCCGAACCAGAGTGGAGAGAATTCTTTTTGTTGTCCGGCTGGACGGTAGGTCCGAGCCAAAGTGAAAGGATCTTTTTGTTCTCTAGCCGGACAGAAGGTCCGATCTAGCGTGGAGAGAATCTTTTATTCTCTAGCCGGGCATAAGGTCCGATCTAGAGTGGAGAGAATCTTTTTAGTTCTCTAGCCAGATGGAAGGTCCGATCTAGAGTGGAGAGAATCTTTTTGTTCTCCGACTGGACGGCAGGTCCGAGCCAAAGTGAAAGAATCTTTTTATTCCTTAGCCGGACGGAAGGTCCAATCTAGAGTGGAGAGAATCTTTTTGTTCTCCGATTGGATGGTAGATCCAAGCCAAAGTGAAAGGGTCTTTTTGTTCTCTAACCGGATGGAAGGTCCGATCTAGAGTGAAAGGATCTTTTTGATCTCTAGTCGGACGGAAGGTCCGATCCAGAGTGAAAGAGGTCTGTTTGTTCTCTGGCTGGGCGATAGGCCTGAACCAAAGTGAAAGGATTTGATGTTCTTCAATGAGCCGGGACTACCGGCTGTGAAATCCGAACCCGAGAAAGTGGGCCACGAGGGTTGGAGTTGATGTTGCAGAAGTAGGCCGCGAAGGCTAAAATCGGGGAAGCGGACTACAAGAGCCACAATCGGGAGGCTGGCTATAAAAGCCAAAATTGGGGAGCAGGCTATGAGAGCCCAAATTGAGGAAGCGGACTGCAAAAGCCGAAGTTGGGAGATTAGCAAGTAGCAAGGGCAGAAAGTAGGCCGTGAGGGCCAAGATTGGGCTGTACGAGCCAGAACTGGAAAAGCAGGCTGCGATAGCTGAAATTGAGTTTATTGTTTATTAGTATTATTTATTTCTTTATTCAAGCATGCAGGCATTCGTCAGCAGGCATATCATGAGTATAAATAAGGCAGCTCCCTCTATAGGGGATGAGGGACATCGCCCATAATTTGCAGACATGATGCAGGCTAAAAGGCACAGCTAAGGGGTGGTGCACCCGTCAAGAGGATATCACATATCTTGTATGCATAGCTTCAATTCACGCATTTCACCCGAGATAATTCTCTGTGGCGTGGAGGAGCAAACGTGTGAGCAAAAGGTCCTAAACATAGGGATATGCAGGTTTTCTAAGTAACAGTCGAGGGTTACTCTAGTGCCTACACATAGGTTTCAGGCTCTCGATTTCGGTGGCTTCGTACAGCCCCCATTTGTTTATTTTGGTAGTGGATTTCACCGTTCAGCGCGAGTCTCCTCATTTGTTTCAGTGGAGATTCCCGGCTACTAAGATTCATCCTCATTATAATTATATCGCGGATTCCACCGTTTGACGCGAGTCTCCTCATGTGTCTCAATGGGGATTCCGGGCTACTAGACTTCGTTCCTTATTAAAATTTGCTTCACCATTTCGCGCGAGTCTCCTCATGTGTCTCAATGGGGATTCCCGGCTACTCAGATTCACATTTTTCTCTTTTTTTTTTCATTCATTCATTTTTTTTCTTTAAAGTGGGGTTAGGTAGCTTTTTCCTCACGATTACCTTTCACGCGAGTGTAGGAATTTAAGTCTCCGTAGAGTGCTAAGAAGGAAGTCGGGCAATCCCTATAGTTGAAGACCATTGAACACATTAAATGTGAAGTGTGGGAGTGTTGCCTCAGGTTTATTTTGTGAGTTGGGCTTAGCAGTTTAGCCATGACTCTTCCCCTTGATGTGTGCACCCACCATAATTGGGTTCCCTTCGAGCGTATGCCGTGACACATGTGCATCTGAAATCGGGGCAGCATTATTGTTTAGCAAGGAAAGATGGTCCTAGAAAATTCAAGGGAAGTGTGTTATTCTATATTATTGGCAAGCATGCAAGCAGGGCAGGCAAGCATTTTTTGTCTCTTTTTTTTCTTTTTTTTTGCGTAAGAACATATTGTCGTTACGTATAAGTGTAGTGGTAGTAAAAGTATTAGGGGAGGAGACCACGAAGGGCCGAAAGGATATTAGGGAAGCGGGCTATAGAAGCCAAGGGACATTAGAGGAGCGGGCCATAAGGGTCGAAAGATGCCGGGAAGTAGGCCAGAAAAGTCGAGGGACATCAGGGAAGCAGACAATAGAAGTCGGGAGATGCTGGGAAGCGGGCTACAGGGGCCAAAGTTTGGGGGAGCAGGCTACGAGAGACAACATTGGGAAGCTGGCCACGAAAGTCGAAGGGAAGCAGGCTACGAGAGCTAGAATTGGGAAGCGGGCCACGAAGGTGAAAGGGAAGTAGGCTACGAAGGCCAAGGGGAAGCGGGCTACAAGAGCCAAAGTCAGGAAGCGGGCTATAAAGAGCCGGGAGATGGGAAGCATGCTACGAGAGCTAGAATTGAGAAGCAGGCCATAGAGGCCAAAGGGAAGCAGGCTACAAAGGACAAGTCAGGAAGCAGGCTACACATAGTGGAGAGATGGGAAGCAGGCTACGAGAGCCAGAATTGGGAAGCATGCCATGAAGGCCAAAGGGAAGCAGGCTACGAGAGCCAAAGGTTGAGGGAACAGGCTACGAGAGCCAATATTGGGAAGTAGGCTGCAAAGAGCCGAAGTCGAGGAGCAGGTTACAAGGGCCAAAATTGGGAAGCGGGTTGCAAAGAGTTGATGTCGGGAAGTAGGATGCAAGAGCCGAAATTGGAACAGCGGTGGGATGGACGGATTAATCCTGGTAGTGGGCTCTGGCCGAAATGACTGAGCCGAAGAGGAGGGTCTCTTTTTTTGTTCTCTGGCAGGGGAGGGATCCGAGCCAAAGTGGAAGGTTTATTCTTTGATTCTCTGGTCGGGGAAGGATCCGAACCAAAGTGAAAGGTCTATTCTTTGATTCTCTGGCCGAGAAAGGATCCGAGCCAAAGTGGAAGGTTGATTCTTGATTCTCTGGCCAGGGAAGGACCCGAACCAAAGTGAAGGGTTTATTCTTTAATTCTCTTGTCGGGGAAGGATCCGAACCAAAGTGAAAGGTTGATTCTTTGATTCTCTGGCCGGGGAAGGATCCGGACCAAAGTGAAAGGTTTACTCTTTAATTCTCTGGTCGGGGAAGGATCCGAACCAAAGTGAAAGGTCTATTCTTTGATTCTCTGGCCGAGAAAAGATCCGAGCCAAAGTGGAAGGTTGATTCTTTATTGGGAAGCCATCGGCTGGGATGCTAATGATAGGTTAGCTATCGGCTCATGGGCCGATAATTAGAAGCTGTCGGCCAAGAGGCCGATAACGAGATAGTTGTCGACCCAAAGGATGATAATGGAGTAGCTATCAGCTCAGGGGCCGATGATTGGATAGCTATCGGCTCGGAGGCCGATGATTAGAACATCCTTCGGTTGACGCCCCGATGGCGGAATGCTTTGTCAGTTTAACGCCCCGTCGACGAAAGGTTTAGTTGGTTTAACGCCCCATCAGCGAAAGGTTTTGTCAGTTTAACGCCCCATCAGTGGAAGGTTTAGTCAGCTTAACGCCCTGTCGGCAGAAGGTTTAGTCGGTTTAACGCCCCGTCGGCAGAAGGTTTAGTGGGTTTAACGCCCTGTCGACGGAAGGTTTAGTCGGTTTAACGCCCCATCGGTGAAAGGTTTATTCGGTTTAACGCCCCGTAGGTGAAAGGTATGTCGGTTTAACGCCCCGTTGGTGGAAGGTTTAGTCAGTTTAACGCCCCGTCGGCGGAAGGTTTAGTCGGTTTAATGCCCCATCGGTGAAAGGTTTAGTCGGTTTAATGCACGAAAGGTATGTCAGTTTAACGCCCCGTCGGTGGAAGGTTTAGTCGGTTTAACGTCCCATCGGCGGAAGGTTTAGTCGGGTTAACGCCCCGTTGGTGGAAGGTTTTATCGGTTTAACGCCCCGTCGGCGGAAAGTTTTGTCAGTTTAACGCCCCGTCGGCGGAAGGTTTAGTTGGTTTAACGCCCTATCGGCGGAAGGTTTAGTCAATTTAACGCCTTGTTGGTGAAAGGTTTATTGGCTTAGACGAAAGGTCGTGGCACCGACCCCATGAGAAGTCTATTTGTTGGATGGCTGAAGGTATCGGGTGAAAGACCATGTCTGCATCAAGGCTCACTTTCTTTTCTTCTCTTCTTCTTTTATGTGGAGGGGCGAGTGGAAAGACCACGTCTGCCTGATGACTATTCTTTTTTTTCTTCCTTTTATGTAAAGAGGCGGGTTCGAAGACCACGTCTGCCTCGTGTGTCTTTTCTTTCTTTTCTTATCTTCTTCTTTAGTGTGAAGAGGTGGGTTCGAAGACCACGTCTGCCTTATGTCTCCTTTCTTTTTATTTTGCTCTTCCTTTCTCATTGATGCCCCCGGACTGGGGTGTATTTCTCTTAATGTGCCCCCAGGTTGGGGTGTAACTTTTCTTCATCTGCTCCAGGGTAGGCATCTTTGCTTTTGTGCCCCCAGGCAGGGGTGTATTCTTTTGGCTTCTATGCCCCCGTGGCGGGGTATATTTCTCTTCACGTGCCCCCAAGTTGGGGTGTATTCTTTTATGGCTTCTATGCCCCCAGGTGGGGTGTATGTTTCCTCTTCAAATGCCCCTAGAGCGGAGGTGTGTTCTTCGTTTCTTGTCCACCCAAGGCAGGATGTGTTTCTTCTTTACGTACCCCCGAGTCGGGGTGTAACTTCATGCTTCTTATGCTCCCAGGCCGGGTGGATTCTACTTCTTTGCTTCTGTGCCTCCATGGCGGGGTGTATTTGCTCCTTGTGCACCCCGGGCGGAGTGTGTCATTTTTTTTATGCCCCCAGGCCGGGGTGTGTTTCTCTTTTTGTGCACCCAAGGCAGGGCGGGTGTTTCTTTCTTCGTGTGCCCCCTAGGCCTGGGTGAGTTCTTGTTTCGTATTCCCCATGGCGGGGTATGGTCTTTGCTTCTTGTGCCCCCATGGCAGGGTGGATGCATGCTTCATGTGCCCCCATATCGGGGTATATTTCTTCCTTGAATACCCCTGAGCCGGGGTGCAACTCTGTTTCTTCTTATGCCCCTAGGTCGGGGTAGATTCTTTTCACGTGCCCCCCGAAGCTGGGGTGTATTCTCTTTATGTGCCTCTGAGTCGGGGTGTATTCTCTTCATGTGCCCCCGAGTCGGGGTGTATTCTCTTCATGTGTCCCCTAAGCGAGGTGGATTCTCTTCATGTGCCCCCTAAGCGGGGTGTATCTTTTGCTTCTTATGTCCCAGAGTGGGGTGGATTCTTCTTCATGTGCCCCCGGGCCAGGGTGCAACTCTGTTTCTTCTTATGCCCCCAAGTCAGGGTAGATTCTTCTCACATGCCCCCCGAGTCGGGGTGTATTCTCTTCATGTGCCCCCTAAGCGGGGTGTATCTTTTGCTTCTTATGCCCCAGAGCGGGGTGGGTTCTTCTTTTTCTACCCCGACACACTGGGGGATGTTTGCTTCTTGTGTACCCAAGGTGGGGTGTATTGCTGCTTTTGATGCCCCCAAGGTGGGGTGTACGTTTCTTCTTCAGATCCCCGTAAGCTGGGGTGCATTCTTTACAGCTTCTATGCCCCCAAGCGGGGTGTATGTTTCTTCTTCAAATGCCCCCTGAGTCGAGGTGTACTCTTTTATTTCTTACACCCCTATGGCGGGGTGGATGAATGCTCTCTTCTAGATTCGTGGCCATGCTCGACCTCATTGCTATAAAGAATTCCCTACAGCGGGGAGGAGTTCATCAAGCTAGAGTTGCGGCTTGTTGGATCTTCGAGCAGTCACTCGAGGGGCCGTCTTATGCCAGATAGGGGCAGCAAGAAGGTGGAATGGGCCAGGGCATTGCACCACGGACTTGGACCCTCCTAGAGTCGGGCGGGATGCCGGCCTTCTTCTTATTCTCATAGTCGGCAACTCTTGTCAACTTTTCTTCTTGTCCTTTATTTTCTTCTCTTTTCTCTTCTTTTGTGTAATAGACTGAGGTGGGTGCGCAGGAGAGCGCTCACCCCCTCAGGAAGGGGATGAGTGGTTTGCTCCACCGCATCAATCCCACAGTGGTAATCTTTGTTCAGCACGGGTCTCGACGGATATGACCGTACAACCCTCTCTCGCCGATTCTTTCTCTTCCCTTTTGTTTCTTTCTTCTTTCTTCTTATCTTTTTTTTCTTCTTTTCTTCTATTCTTCTTTTCTTCTTTTCCCTTTTTTTTTTGCGGAAAGGGGATTTGATTTCCCCTCCCTCTCCTCTTTTCCTCTTCTCTTTTTTTTTTAGCGGCCTTCATGATTCCTGGAAGCTGCATATGCCTCGGAGTAGCGTCCTCGAGGCCATAAAGACAATTGTGCCTAGTCTGGCTTTTCTCCCCATAGGGCTGGCGAAGACAACACCTACAATTCATCAAAGCAGGCAAACACTGTTTATTAGGAGGCCATGAGGCCCCGAATCTCGACGAAGAGATGAAGGGTGGTTCCCGTCCCACAGGGCGTGCCAGACTTGTGGATGCACTTTTTGACGCCCTCATTTGTTTGTTTCTTTAATTTGATTTATTCAGTGGGTTTATTTGTTTATTAAGTGCGTGGGTGTGCCAGTCACAAAGTGACGATTTATTGTGCGCTCGATCTGACTAATCAGATGATTGTGTTCGTGTCGGGAACAAAACCCGCCGCGCCATAAAAGTCATGGCGTCATTTATATCCCCTCGGAGAGAGGAACACCCTTGATTAATCGCTAGGAAAAGGGGCCTCATGGCCAGAAAATTAGTTACATGAAAAGTCTATTAGGAAGCATTGAAATCCCCATACGAGGGTGAGAAGAAAGCATTCAAGATCATGTCGGTCGTGTGTTGACCATTTAATGTTCGGATGAGTGTCCGGCTTGAGAAACGCGTAATCGTCACCGGAAAACTGGAGCATATGTATGTCGCGATGCGACAAATTTATTGTTCGGAGGAACGAGAAATATTTAGTTAAATCCCAGTTAGAGGGGTCGGAAACCAATAAGTTTGTCGGTCCGGTGTAAGATCAAGCTACGACCATACTACGGTGGGCCCCCCGCGGTCAAAGTCAGGCTCACGTGGGCATCGTCAATGTTTCCAGTGCCAAGGGGGCCATGGGAGGATGTCTTGGGACCAGATATGAGAACCAATATGCGTTCAAAGGGAGCGGGCTATAGGCCGAGGATATGGGTCGGGCAATGACCATGTTCGGGGCGGACCCGAGGTCTAAGTATGGCCCACGGAGGCCTTATTGATATTCCCATGCAAAGGGTCCGGGGATGACGAGAGCCTTCTCGTTCCATTCAGATTTTGTCGGTCACTCATGGACCACTTTATGTTCGAACAAAGGTCCGTGTTTGTAGCGTAGGAGATGGTGAGAAATCGTACAAATGTCTGCCGTGAGTACGGCAAGTTTAATGCAAGTGCGGGATTAGATCCCGGCATATATGTTGGTCACTATTGGACCATTCGTTGTTCGGACAAAAGTCCGCATTTGAAGCATCGGAGACGATGATAAAGCCAAACGAATATCTGCCGTAGGTACGGCAAGTTTAATATGGATGTGGGATTGAATCCCAGTAGAAGCGGGTCGAGTTAACGAGCTATTGGCCTGAGATGTGTTCGGATCATGACCATGTCGGGGGTTCTGAGGTTCACGTCCGATACCACAAGGCATCATTGATTTTCTCTTTGCACCCGGTCTAGGGGAGTGAATTGTGAAGTGTAGAGCCCGAGCTCACCATCGTGCGCCCTCGCACGCGGATCGATTTGTGGGGGTTTCCGGGGGTGGAGCCCCCGGAACAAAATTTTGATTATAAGAGTGATTCATTATGTTGTTTATTCTCATGAGCATGATTCACGTTCTTTCATTCTTATTTATTAGTTTAGTTCCCTTCTTTTGTTTTAGTCATTAGTTTCAAACCTTTTCTTCTATTTAGCTAATTTACGTTTTCTTTTATGGGGCACGCCGATTTAAGAAGGATGCCAAGAGAGGATAGGGCGCGCCGGATAAGGGACCCAAGAGAGGGGCGCGCCGGATTGAGGCTCAAAGAGGAGGGTGCGCCGGTTAAGGCCACGCCGGATTAGGATGCCAATGGAGGGCGCGCCGGAATTGGCAACGCCGTAATAGAATGTGCAAGGGAGGAGGCATGCCATTTTTGGGAGGTAAGCAGGGGAGCGCGCCGTTTTTGGATTCAAAGAAGGAGCTGAGGGCTTTGCCGGATTAGCCTCTCCCGAGGGTTTATTGCTTTGACTGTGTTTTTTCTTTTCTTTCACCCGTAGGTGGATTTAATGATCCGTTTGTTCATTCATTTGGTGGTTAAGTTGGTGAAGAGGGGGTTTAATCATTTTTGTTGTTTATTAAGAGGAATTAGCATGAGGTTTAAGTGTTTTGTTCGGAGGAGTTTATTGTGTAAGATTTTAGGGGTTAGTTCACAGAGGGTTCACTGTGTGTTCTTTAAAGGGTGTCTTGTTCGTTTATTCTTGAGTGTTCTTAATCCCCTAACGAAAATTCGGCAGCACATCCCCCGGACCGGAACTTGCCAGAGAGAAGCAAAAGTCACCACACGGATTACTCTCGGGTAAACTCTCAAAATGCGGAGCGGCCTCATGGCGGTCTGTTAGCCCAAGTGTGAATGTGGAACGCTCGAGGGCCAGCCTGCGAGAGCGACCACGACTCACGGGCGATGATCTTTGGGGCGAGATGAGATATATGCCACAGTAGGGCAAGAGATGTTCAGCCGTCGAGTGGGTTAACTTGAGGGTCATGCCATGGGGGGGCAGCTCTCAAGGGCCCGGGATGATTGGAGGGTGAGAGAGAGGAAGAGTATATTGAAACCGGAAACACTGGGCTTGCTAAAAGGAGATTCTTTCTTTATTCATCCACACAACAGGGGAAGATTTTGATATAGACGAGACTCATCTCGGGGCGGGAGTGGAATACATTGTAAGGGGGAGGAAGAAGACACTAACAGGAAGGAGAAGAAAGAACGGAGACTTCCCCCCCCTCAACTCACCTCTCACACTCCCCTATCTTTACCTTTCCGGCGTGGGGACCCTTCAGACTTTGGATCAGCTCTTCCTCCCAGAAGCCATCAAGCTCCCTTCTTTTTCTTCTTGAACACAGTAGAGAGCTGAAAAGGAACCCGAGCCTCTCCTGTTTGTTTTCATAGTAATGCCTCTTTTTATAGAATGGCTCGCCTGGGAGGTTCCTGCCACTTCCACCTCGTCCGCGATGAAACTCGGAGTTGACATGGTGCACTGGACGACGCTGGTTCACGCCGTACGCTACTGTTCGTCCGATGATGAGATGGTCGTAGGTCCGCAGGGGTTGCTTCGCCGCTGCCGCTCCTGTGCTGTCGAACGGAGGCAGAGATAGAGCATCGGGCATTGAATGTCCCCTGCGCATCACATTCATGCCGAACAGAGTATCGTGCCAGAGATGGGATAGAATGACGTTAAAACGATGCGATCACTATTCCCCCGCGCCGTTTTAAACACCTATGAAATTAGCGTGCCGGGTAAGGTTGTAAGAGGTGGCGCCGTATTAAGCATTTCACGGAATAATGGGCTTTTTGTGAGCACGCCGTGTATGCCAAGGGGCGCGCCGAATTAAAGCAATGTAAGGGGGTGGTGCCGTTTTAAACCAATCATGGGGTGGCACTGTTTTAAGCGCTAAGTGATTCTTCGCGGAGTCGCGGCCATTCGTACAAGAGTTGGCACCCTCGGAATGTTTTAGTTGCAATGCATGCCCTCCATAATGTTCCGTTCGCAGCTTCTGGAGCACGGTCCAGACTTTGCGTGACTTTCGGTGCATGCCAGAGCTGTGCCCGAGTTCCCAGCTTTTTCGTGATTCAGCTCTCGGTACGGCCGGTTGGAAAATTGTAGCGGTATCTTCCGCCTGGGAGGCTTCCTTAACGGGTAGCAGACCACCAAGCGAGTTCTCATCCTGATCGGGTGAGGTATGGGTTTGTTCGGCCTTTCCATCTTCGGCTTGCTCTCCAGTGTCGATACGTGCATGCCGTATGATCATCATCGACATTTTTCGATGTCCACACACCAGTAGCAGCAGTAGGATATGCCACAAGGTACATTTTTTGGTCCCATAATACCTTTTGGGACTCTTCCACCTTAGACTCCTCCATCTGACCCTACAGTTCCTACTAGAGAAGAGGTGCCTCCTGCATTTCATACAGAAGCCTCATCATCAAGAGGATAACAATCTGCTGCCACCGAAGGTCCAATGGGTATTCACCCAACTTTGATTAAGTTTCTAACAGCTTAGTTTGTAAATGTCAACTCCTCCATCATGCAGCTTGACATGAAAGTTGAAAGACTAGATGCAAGGTTTGTTCACGGTGAACTAGTTCTGAATAGCAGATGGGAGAAGTCTGTCAGGGATAAACACAAGTCTGATGGTAAAGTGTATGCCTTTATGAATTACCTGATACATGTGCGTGAAAAAGTAGGGACAATTATGAAAAGATTAAGAGAGGTTCATGTTGAAACACACGAAAAGAGTTCAGAAATGCTTATGCATGCCTATGACATCCGAGAAGATCAAAGCAACATGAATCTTAGATGTGCAACCCTCATTGATTCCTCTCATAGGATTGAGGAAAGAGTAACAGTTGAGTCCCTCACAAATAGAGAACAGGTGGCTGCTGAATCTGCCAGAATTTTAGAAGTCACCTCTCATCTGGAAGCAGCAATTAATGCCAATTCTGCTCGACTAATTGATGCATCCAATAGACTGAAAGGAAAGGTTCACTCTGACTCCAACAAGCTTCTTGATGCCTCCTCAAAGCATGCAGAACAAGTCCATACTGACACAGTAATGCTGGTGAACAGCTCCACTAAAGCTGAAGCAAAAATTAATGTTGTTTACAACAAACTTGATATGGTTAGAACTGAGATTCTGGAATTGATACGTCTACATAAAGCTCAACTCCAACCGCCTTTGTAAGACACATGTGATGATTGGTGTCCTCGTCCCACTGAAGCTACCTCTTATCATGTCTCACCAAAAGGGACCCAACAGAAAGCACAGACAGAGTATAAATGTGACATGTTGTACAACTGGCTGGATGCAATCAATGACAATATCAAGTCACTTCACAAGTTTGTGAAACAAAGAGATGGGCAACTCACTCAGAAAGTTGATTCTCTAGCTGCCACAGTTCTGCAATGGCAACAACAATTCACTGAGGCCCAGAAACTTCAATTTTCAGGAAGCACCAGCTCCAGCACAATTCCTCCACCACAGCAACCACCTCTATCACCCCCTCCTTGCTGATGCCAAAGGGGGAGACAAGTCAAATCTGCTACAAGCTTGGATTGATCTGATACTTTCATACATCATTAGGCATATAGATTCAGGCATCCAAATAGGTCATGCATAGTTTTTGATGAATGTATATGGAAATTTTTTTTGGGGGAAAAACCTCTCTGGTTTGGTTTATCAATGGAAAATTTTTGATTGATCAATGAACTTGTATGGAACTCCTTAGCCTTGTGAATGAAAAGTTTTTCTATCTAATGGAATGCCATAAATGCCATATGAATGCTTGTAAATAATGACTCAGGGTTGTCATCATCAAAAATGGGGAGAATGTTATGTTCCCTGATTTTGATGATAATAAACCATAATACATTGTTAAATCTTTATGGTAGGACTAACTGTTTTGTTTAAGTTCTTGTCTGGACAAGTATAGGTAATGTACTCTCAAAGTGTCGACCTGTCACTTGGACGTGTCGACACGCCAAGAAGAAACTTGTCCTTGAAGCTGTTTCTGTTTGAGCTCTGGAGTGAACAGAGTGTCGACACCTCCTACAACGTGTCGACACGTATTGTGATTGAACCGTTTCTGTTTAGGTTCTGTCTGGCACCATGTGTTGACACATTGTGGAAAACGTGTTGACACCTTTGGCTCAGCGCAACAGACTTCATCTTGGTCAGGCGCACATGCCACGACACTTCCAAGTGAAGCCTCGACACGGAAGCTTGAGCCGCACACGAGTGTGGCGCACGTGTCGACACATTGCCATCGAAGTGTCGACCTGTTGTCCTTGGAAGCCATATTTCTTCAAGACCCTAACGAGATGTACCGACACCTTGTCTGAAAGTGTCGACACCTTCATGTTCACCCAGAACGGATCTGGATCCCGTCGTATTCGCTATTCAGGATCTGAAACCGGTCGTGGAGGATCTGATCGCACTTGAAAAAGCTTCTGGAAGCCCACATTGTCAGAAGATCTGATTGGCTAGCAGAGGAACCCTCCAGATGCTGGTACTTTTGCAGATTTGGTTCCCTACCTACCCATAAATATGGTACGTGAAGTCCCGCAATCAATGACACCCAAGAGGGGGGTGAATTGGGTGTTTACCAATTTTACGAAAACTTTTGACCTTTTCAAAATATGTGATACAATGTTAATCAAGAGGTTTAAAACTGTTTGTTCACAAATTCGATTTATCAAACTAAATTGGATGATGATATAGATTATGCAAGATATACGAGGATAAATCCAGAATCGTAATTATACTAACACTCAAGTAGAATGGAGGTAGAAGAAAAGGACCAAACCACATAATACAAAACACAATGCACAGCGGTTTTTAAGGTGGTTCGGATGCAACGACGGCAATCCTACGTCCACCCCTCCCCAAACTCGGTGAGGCTTCACTCGGGGATAAATCCCCAAACGGAGACGACGCTCCAAACACACATGCAGGACGACACCTGCCCACACACACGGGGACGCGCCTCAACACACACACAGACACGGAGACGAGGTCTCCAACACGATCCAACAAGCGGATCAACAACACAAACACCCGCTGCCACAAGTGCAGCAATCCACACACACGAGACAGAACGGATGTAAAAGACCCCCACACACACAAACGCAGATCTAGGAAGATCCACGCACACACACGAATCAAATACGACACACACACTCACACGATAATGGATCCAACAACGATCCACACACACACAAGTTCTTGCAGTTTATGATGAACACAATTACAACATCCAAAACATAAAGACGATGAGGCTTAGTTTAGAAAACTCTTGATTTGGGTTCCTTTTGAATGTATGATGCAGATCTTGCGTTGATTCCTTCTTTGCTTGAATGTCTTTGGATGGGTTGTGAAAACCTTATTCTTTCTCCCTTTGGCAGTCTTCCATTGATCTCTTGCTTGCTTACTTGCTTCTTCCCTTTTTCTTCCTTGGACGGTCTCCCCTTGATCTTCCTTCAATGCTTGTTTGCTTCTTCACTCCCTTGGAGGTTGCTAGCTTCAGATTTGGCTTTAAACACCTTGGAGATGGATGAAGATCTTGCTGCACGAGATACTGTTCACGGAGCTACCGTACCCTCTCCTTCCTCCTTGGATAGCCTCCTCTTGATCTCACTTGAAGCCCTCTTGGATGGCTAGGGTTATTGGCTCCAATAAGATGTCTTATAACCTTTAAATGGTCCATGGACAACCTCCAGACCAGATCCACAAATCCTGGTGTAATTGGGGTCATTGGGATTAAACAAATGGGTGAAAGATTCCTCTCCACAAGCTTGAAATCGAAGTCAACAAAAGGGGGCTCGGGACTGGAGGTCGACCGGAAGGCATGGGGCGGTCGACCGGAACCTGCTGCAGCCAGAACTTTTAGGCTCTGGCAAAATCGGTCGACCGGCCCTATAGTGGCGGTCGATCGAAACTTGTAAAATCTCCATCTTTTCGGTTATGGGAGAACCGGTCGACTGGACGCCTAGGGGCCGTCGACCGCTACCTGCAAAGATTGGAATTTTTAGGCTCTGGCAAATCTGGTCAACCGGCCAAGATGTGTTGGTCGACCGGAAACACCTATACCTTCAAAAATGAAGTGTTAGCTCAAAGAAACATGTCCATAATTAAAGGATGCTGCGGATTTGGAATAAACAAACATTTGGCAATGTTCATGTAAATCTGTCTAATGCTGAGGATGCTGTTCTCCAAGCTGAGCATCTCTATGATGTGCAGCCTAGTAATGCTAACCTGACAGTTTTAGAAGAAGCAAAAACAAAATTATCAGAAAGACTGCTACAGCAGGAGTACTTTTGGAGACAAAAATCTGGTATTAGATGGCTGCTGGAGGGGGACAGAAACACAAAGTTTTTCCATATATCTACTTTGGCAAAGAGAAAGAAACATAAGATACATTCTCTGAAAGACCATGCTGGTAATTTGTCTTCTGATCATGAGGATATGAAAAAAATAGCTGTTTCCCATTTTCAGCAGGCCTTCTCTTCTCAAGATCACCTCATTGACAATTCCTTCCTGAATTGCATTCCCTGCTTATTAAATCAGGAGGACAATGACTGCTTGTGTGCTCTTCCTACCGAAGCTGAAATCAAAGAAGCAGTCTTCAATCTCTCAGCTGACAGTGCACCTGGACCCGATGGATTTTCTGGTACTTTTTTCCACAAAACTTGGGACATCATTGCGCCTCTGGTAATTAGTGCTGTGCA
This sequence comes from Amorphophallus konjac, assembly GCA_022559845.1. Taxonomy (NCBI): domain Eukaryota; kingdom Viridiplantae; phylum Streptophyta; class Magnoliopsida; order Alismatales; family Araceae; genus Amorphophallus; species Amorphophallus konjac. Next base: position 108,066,845 of record CM040123.1, read on the forward strand.
AGAAGTCTTCTCTTCCAGGGATCCTCTTCCCAGATATGTAACTTCAACATTGATTGCCCTAATCCCAAAAAATTTAAATGCTGTGGAAATTTCTGATTACAGGCCTATTAGTCTTTGTAACTTCTTCTATAAAATAATTTCCTCTATTATCAATAGAAGATTGGCATTAACCCTGGCCAAAATTATTTCACCTGAGCAATCAGCTTTTGTTAAGGGGAGAAAGATTATTGAAAATATAGCTCTTGCTCAAGAGCTATCTCAAGAACTGGGCAGAAAAACAAGAGGATCGAATGTAATGTTCAAACTTGATATGGCAAAAGCCTATGACAGGCTAGAATGGGATTTCCTCTTTTCAGTAATGCTCAGGTTTGGTTTCAGCAATAAATTCATTAGCCTTATTGAAAGAATGATCAATAACTGCTGGTTCTCAATTTTGTTGAATGGAGACACTGCTGGATTTTTTAAATCCACTAGAGGCATCCGTCAAGGTGACCCAATTGCACCTTCGTTATTTGTCATAGCGGAAGAAGCATTGAGCAGAACTCTTAGAGAAGCTTTCAACAATGGTCAGGTGGAATGGTTTGCAGGGTTTCAGAGATGTCCAAAAATTTCCCATTTACTATTTGCAGATGATACTTTAATTCTCAGTAAAGCCTCTTCTTCTTCAATCAGAAATCTCCTCAGTATTCTCCATTTGTATGAGCAAGCTTCAGGGCAGCTAATCAATGTCAGTAAAAGTGGATTTCTCATTCATCCGAGGCAGCCTTCATCAGTTACACAGAGAATTCAGAGACTAACAGGATTCACAAAACTGTCCTTTCCTCATAAATATCTTGGTATGCCTTTAGTGATTGGTAGAACAAAAAAGATCTACTTTGCAGGGATTGTCAATTCCATTCACAAGAGAGTAGCAGGGTGGAAGGTAAATCTTTTATCTCAAGGGGCCAGATTAGTCCTTATTAAACATGTGCTCACCTCCTTGCCAATTTACTCCCTGTCTTCCACTCCTCTGCACTGTGGCACACACAAGCTGATTGAACAGGCCTTTGCAAATTTTTTTTGGGGATCCTCTTCTTATGGCAACAAGAGACATTGGAAGTCTTGGCAGGTACTATGTAGGCCTCAGTCAGTAGGGGGTCTTGGCATCAAGTCCCTTAGGAATATGGAGACTGCACTGCGGGTAAAAATGCTTTGGAATGCACTTCACAGTGAGTCATTATGGGCCTCTTACTTTAGAGCAAAATATATGCATCAAAAACATATCAGAGATGTCAACTTCAGGAATATGAAAGGTTTTACTAGAAGAAGTTGGTTGAAGGCCAAGGATTACATAACTCAATTTAAGAAGGTTATCATTGGTAATGGGGAAAACACTAGCTTCTGGTTTGACAATTGGATGGGCCAACACTGCCTAAGTGAATTTATATCTGATGATCAGATCCCCAACCTGAAAGCAACAGTCAAAGATGTTATACTGAATCCTTCAGCTGAAGAATCTGCTCTCATACATGCATTACTGCCAAATAGAATTCAGAAAGCCATCAGCTCTGTTACTTTGACTCAGGAAGTGGACCTGGGTGTTTGGAGTCTCTCCTCCTCTGGTCAGTGTTCAGTGGCATCCACCAATGGTTATATTGTTAATAATCAGTCAACTGCTGTTATCTCATGGAGTCGGCTGTGGTCTAATTGGGTTCCCATTAAAATCTCCATTCATTTATGGAAGATAATGAATAATTGTCTGCCGACTGATGCTAATATACAAAGAGCAGGTATTGTTTTATGCTCCAAATGTTGCTGCTGCAGAATATCGCAGGTAGAAGACATCAATCACTTATTCATTCACAGTGATATAGCAGTCTCTATTTGGACTTCACTTAAAGCAGCTGGATTATTTTTTCAAGGGCGCACCATTAAGGAATTCATTCTAAATTCCATCTGTACTGCCCAGCCAGGCTCAGCTTTTGCAGTCCTCACCCTAGCCTCCATCGGATATGGGATGTGGGAAATCTGGACAGCCAGGAATAAGGTTAAACTTGAAGGAAAAATGTTTTCCAAAAACAGGTGTATTCATCAACTTCTTTTCCAGATTAAGAGGCTTTGTTCGGCAGCTCCTCTCAAAGAATACAAATCTAATTTCAGAAACATCTTGGATCAGTGGGGCATATCTTATAAAAATGCTTGTAAAAGCCAGGTGAAATTAGTAAGATGGATATGTCCCCCTTGGCCATTTCTTAAACTTAATACAGATGGTGCATGTAAGAATTCTACAGTCACTGGAGGAGGAGGAATTATCAGGGACCATAGAGGGAAAATAATTCTTGCGTTCTCTCATTTCTATGGCCACTCAAATAGCTTAATTGCAGAAGCTCGAGCTCTCTTGGATGGCATTAAATACTTGAAGACAGTGAATGCAAATCCAACTCTGATTGAATGTGATTCACTCACCCTTGTTAGGATTATTAATAAAGAATTATGTTGTCCTTGGTCCATTCTAAGCTATGCCAGGGCTATCTGGAGCATCACATCACAGCAAGACAAGATCTCTCACATCTTCAGAGAAGCCAACACTGTTGCTGATTTACTTGCATCTTTAGCATGCTCCAATCAATGTAATTCTTTCTATTCAAACAGTGAGCTGCCTTCCATTATAAAAGGTGCAGCTCGACTGGACTATCTAGGCTTGCCTAGTATCAGATTGATGTAATACTCTTTACCTCTTATGATATAAAATTGCCTCCTAGTGTCCAATGGTGGAGTGGCTTCTCCCAACCTCTGGTTAGGGGTGCACTCTCCCACTGAGCCCTAGGTAAGGTTTTTCTATTAAAAAAAAAAATGTCCATAATTAAAGGGCTTCATGTCCATATCAAATCCATGCATTTTGGGATTGGATTCACTTGGTTTATGCATTTGAAACGTCTAAACCATTTAGAATGAGGTGTATTAAGGAGAGGTATATGAGATACACATGGTGAGATCGATGCTAAGACAAGGCAAGAGTCTCACCAGAAGGGTTTCATGTTTGATATGCATGAATGAGATGTATTAAGGAGAGGTATATGAGATACACATGGTGAGATCGATGCTAAGATAAGGTAAGAGTCTCACCAGAAGGGTTTCATGTTTGATATGCATGAATGAGGTGTATTAAGGAGAGGTATATGAGATACACATGGTGAGATCGATGCTAAGACAAGGTAAGAGTCTCACCAATGGTTCTTTGACAGTACATGACATATACCACATGTTTTGGATTGTAAAGGAGCAGGGTGAGGATCCACACGTTTGATTCACCAGGTGACTGCCATGGGTTTAATTCTGCAAGCAAGATAGTCAGGGTTAATACCATGCTTGTTCACATTAAAGAGGTTATGAAACCTATTGCCTCTTGTAAAATCAACATATGCAAACCAAGGATCAAGACCATGTAACCGTTGCCATTTGCCATCTCAGCCATACATAGATAACATGAGCATGAGCAATCAACCACAAGTTTAGTTATCATCACTTAATCACACATTAAGTTTAGTTATCATCAAAACCATAACTTAACAATCACAACAATCATCAAAACCATAACTCAACAATCTCCCCCTTTTTGATGATGACAAACTTAGTGATGATGATAAACTTAATGATGATACAACAGAATGGCACAGATATTCTTCTCCCCTTGTCACACATAATCATCAATTTTTCTCCCCTTGTCACACATAATCATCAATTTTTCTCCCCCTTTGACATAATCAAAAAGCGAGATAATGCAGATCTTTCTCCCCCTGTGACATGATCAACAATATCAACAAGCTGGAAGAAGCCAAATTAGGAAGAACAAGCTTATCTCCCTTTAAAACAGCAATAGCCCATCTTATCAAATCAGAAGAAGCAATGTCAAATCATGGATGAACAAATCAACATGATTCCAATCAGATGAGATCAATTGGTGATTAGTCTCATAAGTCAATATGATACTATCCAAAGTAAATTCAATCAAGCATGTATTGATACCAATTGAATGTAATGATTGGCCTCAAGGATATGAACCAGAAGAGAAAGATGTGCACAGGATGAGGTGTTCAGCATGATAGCATTCAAAATATAGATCCCATGATTTTCACAACAAATAAGAGCAGGAGGGCATATCAAAAGGATTTTCTTTGATTTTCCAATTTTTTGATTTTTATATTTTGGTTTGAAATGCATGAAATGTAACATATGCAAGTGATGCCATATGAGATGTATAATCAAACAAATATGTATATGTACATGCAACTCAGCTCTCTCGTACTTATTGAAGAGAGGATAGGTATAGGAAGGGTGCATGAGGGTCATGACAATCGGAATGCACATGTGTAGCACATGGGAGATTGTGCAATCATATAGGAGATTCATGCAATTGTTAATGCAGTCAATCAATTTTCTGAATACATAACAAATCAAATTTTCAGATCTGTATGTGAGTAACATGAAAAGTGATAGTTACAATATGGATATTCAGACTTTCAGATTAACACAAGGAGACATTTTACAGACTGCACTTGAATTTTTAGAACTACGTATTGGAGGCTACGCTCTACCACAATGAGTTTTCACCATCATTTTTTTTAATTCAACCAATAACATAAGATAGTCAGAATTTTTCAAGAGTGATCAGGTTCAAATAATTCCTTTTTACGCGAGTAGACGCATGGAGCTCATGCCAGAATCCCGGTTACTCAGAATACTGAACCATTTCACCTCATTTTGAACAAAGATACTAGTCAACACTTTTCAGATATGAACCACATCACGTCTCAGGTGACATGTGCCCAGTTTACTCAGTGAGACCGAGCATTGCTCTATCTTTCATTTTCATCTCAAATTTTTAAATAGGATAGGTAGGCAACTTTTTCCTCAACTATCTCTTCAACATATATGCAGCAAGTTTAACATCTCGAGAGTGTTGAAAAGAAATTCATATATCCTTATCTTTAACACTCATTTTCACATTTTATGCATGAAGTGTGTGAATTTGATTCAGCATGTATACTGAAAATATCATGAAAACACAACAGTGCAACTCCCTCTAAATAGATGCACTTATGAAATATAAACTCCCCCAGAGTGTACGACATGAAACACTCCAATAATGACTCAAATGCAGCATTATTTATCAAGAAGATATAAGGTCATAGAAGTTTCAATGATGGAGGTGAATAACATATAATAACAAGCAAGCACACATTGGGAGTTTATGCAAATGCACTATGACATGCATGCGAGCAATGTGATGTCAATTTGATACCAATTGAATGGATAATATGATACCAATTGAATGGATGCCAACTGAATGAACTAAGTGCGACTAATGCATGAGTTCCAATGCAATACAACGTATGAGCATATAAGAATGCGATGCAATGTGCAAAGTGATTCAGACTTTTGATTTTCATTTGCATGATCTAAAAGCACCTTATGCATGCATGCATGTATACAAGATGAGAATGACAAACATGATGCAAAAGCAAGATGATAGCTTTGATTCCAATCCAATGTGACAACTTCCACATGAGACTATTCACATTCAATGGATCAAACAAGCATCTTTTTCTGACATGATCTTTATGAATGAGGCTGCATACATGATCACAATTAAACAATGCAACCCAATTTTCAGAATTGTTCAAAATCAGATTTTCAGAAATCTTTCACAAGTTTTGAAATTAGAAATCATTCACAAGCCAAATGCTTGAATCATGAGCAAAAATATATTTTTAATTGAAATAACTCAGTTCAAAGATTCATTAATAGATCAACCATTTGAGTTCTTTGAGTTCTAGTACGAGGCGGAGAACGTTGATCCAAAGACCAACTCACGCATAGTGAGAGTTCCCAAGTGGATGTGACCCACCTTTTCACTACTCAGTATTTGATATATCAGATACTCAATTGAGCTCAGATGTCATCATGCAATTCAAATTGAGAGATATTCAATAACCAATCACCTCATACACATTTCTCAAGATTTTTAATTTGGTTCAAGCAATTTGATAAAATCATCACATCATACTAGGGCAACAACATGTCAGATTTTCAGAATATTTACCTGAGTTCAGCATACCTGTTGTGAGGTGCATTCCATAATCTCCCACATGCAATTGTCAAGATTCATCAACAATGTTTATGCATGAAAATGGATATGCATTCTAATAACAAAAGTATTTTTTTTTATCTTCATTCATGGAAAAATGGTTAAAACAACTATGAGTTTTTCAAACAGAGCTCAGAAGTTAATTTCCCAATACTTGTGCCTTGAGCATTCGTCATCTTCCAAGTCTTCCACCTATTGAACGCATTCTCAATCAAGAAGATACGAGCCTTTCATACCATGCCTTGGGTACTCGCTTCTGTTCATACATAGCTTCCTACAGCTGGTGCACATGTTGTGGATGTTTTGGGTCTTCAAGCCTTGCAGGTTGTTATCCCGTTCAGCAATTAGCACATGGTACTCATCAAAATCACTTCATGTTACTTGGTGGCAGTTAAGGAAATTCCCATCATTTTTCATCCTTGCAAGGTATTTCTTCAGTTGATTCATCCTTCTTGATCATAGCTAACCCAATGTCACTTGTATTCCTGAAAGTATGACCTGCATCCAAAGATGAAATGATTTGGTTTGTCAATTTCGATTCAAGTCAAGACTTTTATTTAGCACCTAAAGTCTACTTAAACACTTCTAGACTTAAATGCATGACAAATTATTTTAACAACCAACATCCCCTAGACAGCTCTAGATGCAATGCATGACTCATGTGTGAACCTGAACATTAAGCCCATATGATGAATATGGTTGCTCTCCCTTAGTGTGTGCATGAATGCAAGATGTTCAGTAACAATCCAATGCCATATGCAGCCTTTTGAGTAAATGACTCATAGTACCAGGCGGAGAACTTAGATCCGAAGATCACCTCACGCGTAGTGATAGTTTTCAGACAGGCTTAACCTGCCCTTCCACATGTCACCATTTGATATACTATGTAATCATGGATGATGAAGGCAGGAGGAATGCAATGCATTATGACATGAATACACAATGTTCAATATTTGCAAGACATCACGTGAAGGTATATGCATACTCAGTGTATGTAGTGAAATCATGCTGATGAATCTTCAAGCTCTTCTTTACACGAAGATGCTATATGACAAGTGATATATGTCTAAATATGCAAACAACCATGAATGAAATACATGTACGGACATGTGCAAGACTGCATGAGTATATGACTCAAAATGAATCAAAACCTTACACAATCACTAGAGAGAGTAGGAGAGATATCACTTGAGTGTTCAGATTTCATTTGGTTTTTCTTTTAACCTTGCTTATGCCACTTGACCCGTGTGCCTTACCTCCTTGATTGAAAATATGTTTCATGCTTCATATTTCCAAGGCACACCTATAAAACAGATTTCTCATTTGCCATTCTTAGGTACCCAAATCCTTTTGGGTCCTTGTGGGTTAGCAACAACATTTGTACATGGTTTCCACCTTTTGAAAATATTCAAATTATCATTTTTCATCAAAAGACAACCATACATCAACTCACAATCATGCTTAGTATGCCTAGATTCACAACAATAGAAACAACGCACAGAAGCCATTTTCTCATGTGGTCTTTTAGCATGAACATAAGAATTTTCAAATCCATTTCTCCCAATTGAAAACTTTTTTGCATTTTTGAATTCATTCATTTTCGTGTATGCTCTTAATTCATCATTTTTCATGCTGAAGCAATCATGCATCATATGACCACGTTTACCACAATAGAAACAAGAGACATTTCTGTTGATAACATGGTGTTTAGCATTGTGCGTCCTATCATGAGCATTAGCAGAATTATTTTTTAATTTTGAGTTTTGGTTCAGGTTCTGCTTAACATCACATTTCTGGATTTTCCTTTTAGCATGCATAACATGGTGAGCATTTGAAGCACTAGAGGAGCAAGCAGTATTTTTAGATTTTTGATGCAAATTGATTTTCTTTGTGTATGCATGTGTGTGTGCAGCATGATTTTCCTTTTTCAGATTTTCATTTGATCTTTTTATTGTCTATGAAGAAGATTGATTTGGAGACCCATTTGATGTGCTGGCTATGTTTGAACTGTGCACAAAGAATGTATAAACTTTATTTTTAAACTTCTTTTTGTTCACAGGATTAAAACCCAGCCCTTCCCTTTGAAAATTTACATTCGTCCCCAACAATTTGTCCAAGTTGTTTTGACCATCCACAAATCTAGATAATGAAGCATTCAAGTCAGAGACTTCTTTTTCAAGTGATGAAATATGCAATTCATAGGAAGCCATCTTATTTTCATAAGAGTTAACTTGATCATGTAAAGTAGTATTGATAGTTTTATGACTTTCCATTTCTTGTTCTAACACATGCACCTTTTCGCATTCATCAACAAGCACACATTTTTCTTTTTCAAAAACAAACAGTCTTTTAGAAATGGCATTGTTCAACTGTTTCAGTTCTTCATTTTCTTTTCTCATACATGAAATGATTTCTTCATGGTTTTTGATGTCAGTCAAAAGAGATTCATTTTTAATTTTGAATTCAAGGCATTTATTACATGAAGAATTTTATTTTTGAAATTTTTCAAGATTTTTCACGTTGCTTTCAAGTAAGGAGTTCTGAATTAACAAAGCACTATTCTCCTTATCAAGTTCTGAGCATTTATTACAAGAAGCATTCTCAAGAAAAGCAAGTTCAGATTTCTTTTTCAATTTTGTGTTTTCAGACTTAACTTTCTTGTACTTATCAACCAATTCTTCATAAGCATTCAACAACTCCTCATAGTCAAATTCATCTTCATTATCAGAGTCAGAGTTTACCTTTGAACTTGATTTACTTGACTGATCGCTCCCTTGTTCACTCATGCCTGCTACAAGACATTGGTCTCCATACTCTTCCCAGATTTTGGTTAATCCATCCAAGATGTCCTTCATGGATCTGCAATGGGAGACAAAAGGAAAGTGCTTAGAATTGACTACAGCAATAAGCAATTTTAAAACTAAGTAATTTTGATCATGTTTAAGTTTTTGATTTTCAGTCCAGACATTTTTGTCCTTAGGCAACTCATAAGGGCCATATGAAATAAGCTTCCATAGCTTAGGATCATATGAGTTGACAAGACTGCACATTCTTCCTAGCCACAAATCGAAATTGCAACCATCAAACACGGGTGGAGAGTTTAAGGTGTACATCATGGTAGTCATTGATCTGGATCACTCTAGATTGTTAGATCTATGAAATTAGAGCCTTGACTCTGATACCAATTGAAGTCCCGCGATCAATGACACCCAAGAGGGGGGTGAATTGGGTGTCTACCAATTTAACGAAAACTTTTGGCCTTTTCAAAATATGTGATACAATGTTAATCAAGAGGTTCAAAACTGTTTGTTCACAAATTAGATTTATCAAACTGAATTGGATGATGATATAGATTATGCAAGATATACGAGGATAAATCCAGAATCGCAATTATACTAACACTTACGTAGAATGGAGGTAGAAGAAAAGGACCAAATCACATAATACAAAACACAATGCACAACGGTTTTTAAGGTGGTTCGGATGCAACGACGGTAATCCTACGTCCACCCCTCACCAAACATGGTGAGGCTTCACTCGGGGATAAATCCCCAAACGGAGACGACGCTCCAAACACACACGCAGGACGACACATGCCCACACACACGGGGACGCGCCTCAACACACACACACACACGGAGATGAGGTCTCCAACACGATCCAACAAGCGGATCACCAACACAATCACCCGCTGCCACAAGTGTAGCAATCCACACACACGAGACAGAACGGATCTAAAAGACCCCCACACACACAAACGCAGATCTAGGAAGATCCATGCACACACACGAATCAAATACAACACACACACACACGATCACGGATCTAACAACGATCCACACACACACAAGTTCTTGCAGTTTATGATGAACACAATTACAACATCCAAAACATGAAGACGATGAGGCTTAGTTTAGAAAACTCTTGATTTGGGTTGCTTTTGAATGTATGATGCAGATCTTACATTGATTCCTTCTTTGCTTGAATGGCTTTGGATGGGTTGTGAAAACCTTATTCTTTCTCCCTTTGGCAGTCTTCCCTTGATCTCTTGCTTGCTTACTTGCTTCTTCCCTTTTTCTTCCTTGGACGGTCTCCCCTTGATCTTCCTTGAATGCTTGCTTGCTTCTTCACTCTCTTGGAGGTTGCTAGCTTTAGATTTGGCTTTAAACACCTTGGAGATGGATGAAGATCTTGCTGCACGAGGTACTGTTCACGGAGCTACAGTACCCTCTCCTTCCTCCTTGGATAGCCTCCTCTTGATCTCACTTGAAGCCCTCTTGGATGGTTAGGGTTATTGGCTCCAATGAGATGTCTTATAACCTTCGAATGGTCCATGGACAACCTCCAGACCAGATCCACAAATCCTGGTGTAATTGGGGTCATTGGGATTAAACAAATGGGTGAAAGATTCCTCTCCACGAGCTTGAAATCGAAGTCAATAAAAGGGGGCTCGGGACTGGTGGTCGACCGGAAGGCATGGGGCAGTCGACCGGAACCTGCTGCAGCCAGAACTTTTAGGCTCTGGCAAAACCGGTCGACCGGCACTATAGTGGCGGTCGACCCAAACCTGCAAAATCTCCATTTTTTCGGTTCTGGGAGAACCGGTCGACCGGACGCCTAGGGGCGGTCGACCGCTACCTGCAAAGATTGGAATTTTTAGGCTCTGGCAAATCTGGTCGACCGGCTAAGATGTGTTGGTCGACCAGAAACACCTATACCTGTAAAAATGAAGTGTTAGCTCAAAGAAACATGTCCATAATTCAAGGGCTTCATGTCCATATCAAATCCATGCATTTTGGGATTAGATTCACTTGGTTTATGCATTTGAAACGTCTAAACCATTTAGAATGAGGTGTATTAAGGAGAGGTATATGAGATACACATGGTGAGATCGATGCTAAGACAAGGTAAGAGTCTCACCAGAAGGGTTTCATGTTTGATATGCATGAATGAGGTGTATTAAGGAGAGGTATATGAGATACACATGGTGAGATCGATGCTAAGACAAGGTAAGAGTCTCACCAGAAGGGTTTCATGTTTGATATGCATGAATGAGGTGTATTAAGGAGAGGTATATGAGATACACATGGTGAGATCGATGCTAAGACAAGGTAAGAGTCTCACCAATGGTTCTTTGACAGTACATGACATATACCACCTGTTTTGGATTGTAAAGGAGTAGGGTGAGTATCCACACGTTTGATTCACCAGGTGACTGCCATGAGTTTAATCATGCAAGCAAGATAGTCAGGGTTAATACCATGCTTGTTCACATTAAAGAGGTTATGAAACTTCTTGCCTCTTGTAAAACCAACATATGCAAACCAAGGATCAAGGCCATGTAACCGTTGCCATTTTCCATCTCAGCCGTACATAGATAACAGGAGCATGAGCAATCAATCACAAGTTTAGTTATCATCACTTAATCACACATTAAGTTTAGTTATCATCAAAACCATAACTTAACAATCACAACAAGCATCAAAACCATAACTCAACAGTACGCACGGGAGAAAAGGACAAGAAGCTGTTGAAGTAAAAAGAGGAACGTGGAATGCGACGTCCTGTGCATGGGGTTCCTAAAAGGAGAAGGCTGGAGAGATCGTGAGCGAATACACAGACGGAAGAGCAAGCTCCAGTTTGGAGAACGCAGAAGCAGAGAGAAGAAGGAGAAGTACAAGAGAAGGAGAGATGAGCAGCGAAGAAGCTAGCTCTGGGAGATATCTTCTTCCTTGTGTTACTGGCGTGATTGCAACGCAACAGACCCTCTTCTTCACCTCAGGGGCTCTCACAGCAAGGGAAATAGCATTTGTTTGAAGCATCATCAGGTGCCCTTGAAAGCTGGGAGGCAGGTTCATCGTCTCCTCCTGCGGTCGTGGTGAAGAACCATGAAGAAGAAGAAGAGAACCCAAGCGTCATCTAGTTCTCTCCCAGACAGGAGTTTTCTCTCCCATAGAACTACATAGCCATACTCTATCTGGTTGTTCCTTTTTCAGTTTTATTTTCTCAAAAACATCTATTGCTCCCTACCTGTGAGTAGGAAGATAGACGGTGTGTCTACCGGTCTATAGGATTTGGGTTGTGTACCCTCAAGCTGTTTGGCAGCGTACTTGAGAGAGTTTGTCTCTCTGTAAGAAGCTGCGAATCAACGGTAGTGCTTTTGCACTAGTGAAGCCTCACTTGGTTGAAGTGAGGGGTGGACGTAGGTCTCTGGATAGAGACCGGACCACCTTAAAATCTTGCGTTCTTGTGGTTTGCCTTCTATCGTGCTTTATAGCTTGATGCTTGCTTAGGGACACCTTGATCATTTTCCTTGCATTTAGCTCGCTAGCTTGTGTGGATTTCTGCTTTACTGATATAAGTTTTTATCTAGTTGTTATTTCCGCAAAGAAGGGGCTAATCTATTCACCCCTCCCCTCTAGATCTACCTATCGCTACTCATCAAAGTGGATGTCATCCACCCACCACTCATACATCCTATTCATTCATATGACCTTCCACCTCCACATCCATATGATGCAGGACGGATAGCGAACCTGGGACTCTAGCTCGCGGATGTCCCTAGCGAGGGAAACACAGGATTTTGTGCGGTTGAGGAACCGGCGATGAGTCGGGTAGTTGGCTCTCTTTCGTGACCGGATCGGATCACAAGACGAGTTTTAATATCTCTCTCGTAGCGGTGATTAAATTGAATTGAGCTAGTAACCTATCACTCTAGCAGCGGCATTCAAAAATATACGAATTGAGCGAATACGATAGTGAGAGTGGCGAGTTTACCTCCACGCTACCGAGCGTGGGGAAGACTTCCCAGTCGAAGTTCGTACTCCCGGTACAAAGTAAATAAATAATTACAACAGTGAATTTAATTACCCACTCAACGCTGGGAGGTAAAGGGCTACACAATAACTCCAGGAGCACTGAACTCGGGTTGGCGGGTAGCACGTTGACGGTCCCAGGCGATTTTAGGTGGCGGCTCCGGTTCGGTGATTCGCTGGTCGACAGGACAGCAAACACGGATGTCCAAAGGGACGTCATCCTCCAGAAGGCTTCTGAGGGCGGCGCTCCACCGGGACGATGGCAGCAGGTCCCTGGTCGACCTCCGGGAGTGGCTGACGTTGATTCTGTACCGGCGTATTTTTGGAAGATTTATCTTTGGCTCTTTTTCTGCTGTCCCGTTTCAGGAATTGGCCTGTGCGGTCTGGCGAGAATGGCTGTTGCGATCTGCTCCGACGTCGGATCGACGTGAGATTGGTGCCGTTGAAAATCTCTTTCGACGAGCTACGATCCCCCGGCTAGGGTTGGAATTTGTCTGCTTCTGTACCTTCCATGGCAGAATTTTAAATGGACTGGCTCCCAGAACCAGATCAGATAGGGCAGAAAGTGGATTTGCCTGAGAACTTGGTTTGACGGAAGATCAAATGGTGGATTTTGGATCTGCAATTTTTATGGATGGCAGATGGGATGGTAAGAAACACGGGGATAATTTGTATGTAAATTTTGGATGTGGTTTGATATGGGAAATGGATTTTAAAGCTGGGGTGGGTCAGATCTGGACGACACAGGACAGAACAGACTTAGGAAAATGCAGTGATTTTTTGGATGGGATAGAAATTTCCTAAAATCACAAAAAAATTGTAGACGAAGGCTTTGGTGGACAAAATTCTCAGTTAAAACTTCAGCTCAATCTGAAGTGGGAAAGTGGGTGAAAAGGTTGAAGTGGTAACTTGCTGGCTGGTGGATCTGCTCAGGAGGCAGATTACTAGGGGTGGGAAGAACAGATTGGGAAAAATGGTAAACGAGGGGAAAATAACTTGAATTGTTTTGTGGAGGTTGGGGTGGACGTGGGGAACTCACCCTTCAAATTTCAACATGATCTGAGCTCCTGATTGAGAGCTAAAAATCATGCACTAGGCTTCTGTCCAGAGTGGACAGAACTTCCGACGAAGTGACGGCGGCGGTGCGGTGGTGGCTCGATGGCGGCGGCGGCGGCGGCGGAGATGAGTTTCTCACTCAAAGGGGGATTGATAGAGAGGAATCACACCTCAGGAATTGGAGCTCTCACAACTGCAAGGGGAGAAAGGAGAGAGGAAGGGGGTGCACTTTGATTCCCTTGGGAATTTTCCAACTTTTTCATTCATTAATTCTATCAAAAATAGAAAATACATGGCTTTTATATGAAATAGACACCCTAAGCAAATGACCACCCTTACCCTCAGATCTAGGGTGGGGGAGGGGTACCTTGGGAATGCAAAAACCCATTTTTCCCCATGTGGTCAAAGATTAATAAACAACTTAGCCTAATAATGCCAAAACAAGGGGCGCCCTCCTTCATGGGTCAATCTTGGCCACTTTGGGCCAAGGACCAACCAATTGGCCCATGAACCATGACTAGCCTATGGGGCCTTCCAAGCTAGGAAGCCCATGAGAGAGGGAAAAAGCCCAATTGGGCCTTAAGTGGCCTTAAGGTCCAATATGAAGGCCTTAAGGTCTAATATGACCATAACCCCTTAATGGACTCTAATAAGTGTAACCCCTTAATGGACTCTACATGAATGTGGCCCAATGACTTATTAAAAGCCTTACAAAGGAGCCCAAGTAAAATACTTGACCCAAACAAACACACATTACAATCCATATTACACAAATACATTCCACACATATAATGAAATAGCCCTGATGCCCCATCACCATATCCGCAAAACCCTCCTCATCCACATTCACATCTACAAAATGCTTCATACTACCATGTTCCTCCACCACCCATCAATATGCCTCCACCACGGCGTCCACTTGAACTCGATCATGAAGAATGTGAGTCAGACTATGAAGAAGTGGAGACGGCACATGATGAAGTTCTCGAAGATGCACCCACTCTGAGTTTCCTTCGCTTTCCTCTTCCTCTATTACCACAAGAACCCCCTGCTCAAGATGAAGCCACCACCTCTACCCCTGTTTATGAAACCTCATGGTGCAACGATGATGGGTCGATACTTCAACAACCCACATCGACGCATCATGAACCTTCCCCTACCTTTAAAATCTCTTGCCCCACTAAAATTAGGCATTTCCTCCGCACCAAGTCTTCCACCATTATACCCCCTCCAACTACACAATTAACCTCCACACCATTTGCCTCTCCTGAGCCTTCTGCTAAGTCTTATCCTTCTATTTCCCAACCAATTAACTGTCCATCGCCTCTACTTCGGCCCTCCACCATCCCTATACTCCCAAAGCCAATTATTCTTAACCCTCTACTGATCAACCCTTTACCCGAACCCATGGCTGACCTTAAGCAGGCTCCACTTATTGTTGCACTCGAGCCAACCCCGTCTACTTCCGAGCAAGGGGAGAAGCTCGCCGTGTTTCAATCTCCACCTACCCTTCTAACAACGCCTTCTGTTAAACCTTTATCACCCATTGGGCCTACCGCTTCCATCTCACCTCACCCCATCACCCCTCGAAGTGGGTGTATGATTATAAACACATGTGCAAAAGATGATGTCCAAGAACCAGACAAGAAGAATTTGGTTGCAGCTATGCCTTTTAAGATTCAAGACTTCATTTGCCAGATGCCGATTCGTGTTCTTGTATCGGGCATCTTTGAGAAGATCAAGTCTGCAATGATGCTCACCAAGCAAAATTCTTATGCATTGATGCCATTAAGGGCTAAGGCCAAGATTATTAATGTTACATTGCTCATTGGCAAAGATACTTTTGAAGCTCTCATTACCCCTTGTTCTGTCATGGCGCAAATACCTTGTCAAGAGTAGGGGTTCTTCTCAAGCATTGTCATGACACATTCTGTTGCTAAGGAGATGATGAAGTCTATGCTCAAGAGCGAGTCAGGGCATCCCTTGCTTGAAGCTTTCAACATCAAGTCCATTCCATCTTCACTTTCATGCAAGGGGCTAGTGCCCGTATTACCAACTACTTTTCATATTCCGATGGCCCTAAGCATTATGAAGCTTCCAAGGCCGAGGGTTAATCTCCCGCATGTTGATGTTGCTCACCCTTTAAGGGAGTTACTTTTGAGGAAGCCAAAGCTAATTTGTCCCAAGGTTCCCACGCTGCAAGTGGAGCTCCCGAACTTTCATTATAACTACTTGCCGAAAGAGTTGCCACTTATTTTGGATTATACAACTGTTGAAGCTTCGTCAAATGAGAGCTCATGGGCATTGATTCCAACAATTGAGCCATCTATTTGGGCATGTCATTGGATGGGGCAAAATGCCATATTAAGCAAGTGGCTGTTGAGGAGTGGGCATTCTTATGTTGAGGGGCCTTCCACCGATCCATTCACCCTCCATTTCACTCTTGTTGGGTCCCACGGAGTGCAATCGGATCTAGAAGGGGGGGTGGAATAGATCCTATTAATAACTTTGACCTATTTAAATCTTGACTCGTAAAAACATAAACCACTCTTATAAGGTAAATGAATTACTTAAGCATACAGCACAACAGAATAGATAGGAATAGAATAAGTAATGACGTTAAACTCCAATGCTCAATTCAGACAGATCGACACTCCCTTAGCAGGATTCAGCTATGAAGTGAACTGGGGTCTGCTCTTTAGGGTAGTGAGGTCAACACCTCTAACATAGCACAATACACAAGTCGGCACTTCGCTAGAGAGAGGTAGACACTACTTCATGAGCAACAAGATCCAAATGAGATGTAATATAATGAACCACAGAGATCTTAAATCAGAGTAGCTAAGTGTGAAATGACTTGCTTAGTGTGTGAGAGCTGTGGTGATCACTAAGGTGCATGAGTGTCAACGAGGTGAATTCCCTTGGCAAAGCTTTCACCTTGGTACCTGTGTGCAAGGGTGCAGCAGGCAACCCAAGAAGCTAATACGGTTAAAGACACACGAGAGAAAGCTACTCACCCAAACTATGATATTCCCTTTGCTTAGAAAATGCTCCAAAGTGCCTGTAAGTAAGAGTGCTGCAGACACTTATGGAGATACACGTTAGCTATGATAGTGAGGGGATCAAGATGAGACAATTTGTGCAAATCGAGCGCTTGAGTGTGTAGAGAAAATAAACAGCGTAAGTAGCACATGAACCTGTGAAATAGGGATAGAGGATATGGAACAAGCTCACAAAGTATACCACCCACAACACAAGGATTTTTAGGTGGTTAGGTTGTTAGCCTACAACCTACGTCCACCCCTCACCAAACTAGGTGAGGCTTTCCGGCTGACACACAGCTTGATCCACTGAGCAACACAGCTTGCTTACACAGCTGAGCAACACAGCTTTCTATCCGCTGACTAACAGCTTGAACCGCTGACTAACAGCTTGCCAATCACCCAGAGGAACAGATCCTCTCTTCCTCTGAAACCATAGAGGGAACCCGGTCCCTAAACAGGGGATCGGAGAAGCTAGATGTATTGGTGATAGACGAACCGTAACAAATAGAAACTGAATACTACAAGTGTAGTGGAGAATCAATAGAGACAATGTAGACACCAACTGAAGGAATGGATCAAGACACCAGAAGTGGTGAGTGCAGCTACAAGATTGGATCCAAGGATCCTTTTCTTCAAGTACAGGTAGACTGCATGATCTTTCTTCTCTCTCAAGACTGCTCTCTCTTCTTCTTCTTCTTCTTCTCTCACAGCACTGGACTAAGTCCAATAGGTGCTGGGGCTGCTCTCACGCTACTTAGGAATATTCTTCGTAGATTGGTTGAGGGCGTGGCACTTTCTGGATGGCAGTAGCAGTAGCATGGGAAGCTAGATATTATTCATATATACAGCGTGCCACGCGGTCACTTGGTGAGGAACCTTTTCCCGCCAAGTTTCCCCGCCAAGTACTTTCTTTACTTTGAGGAAGATGCTCTGCAAGATTTGGCATGAGTTTAATTGCTTTTAGTACAAGAATAGTACGATGAGAGACTTGTGTGAAGAGGCAGACTAAATCTCCCTTTGTTCAGTCTCAGATCTTCACATTAAATCCCCTTCAGACAGGTAGTCTTCTCATTCTGCTTGAAGTGTACTTTTCTACGACAATGGCTGGTTGGACAGCCCATTGGTCGACAACAAGATGGTGGCAGACTGCAGAGTGTCCTATTTTCAGCAGTAGATAGTCTGGACAGGCAGACAGATAAGACTTACATCGTGGCAGACAGAAGTGGCTCTTCCAGCTGGATTTCTAACAAAACCATCTCGAAAAGGTAGACAAATGAGTGATAAGATGGTAGAGCAATGGTTAGACCTTGGGACGTGGTCCAGACCCCAAAATCCTTAATTTTAATGATTTGCAGTTCCCTTTTCTCTCTCTGGATGGCCCACTGATCTGACAGACTTTAGGCATGAGAGCTTCTCAAAAAACAAGGGTGTCGACCTCCTGCTTAAAAAGTGCCGACACTACATAGTGAGACAGCCAATGTTACGCTTTCAGGAATGGTCACATGTCGACCTCTTGAGAGAGACAGGTCGACACATTCCTTTGACCTTCTTTGGATATATGGTGCTTGGGAACTGCGTGCACCGACCTTAACTTGAATATGCTCAGACCTTGATGCTTGGACCATGAGAAATGCTCAGACTTAATTTGAGTTGGAACCTTTTGCAGCTTGCACGGACCTTGTCTTGCCAGAAGATAAACATGCACAGACTTGATGTATGAAGGAAGCATTGCAAAGACCTTCATCATCGTGCTTAGACTTTATCTTCATATGTGCACGGACCTTCTAGTGTTGAAGGAAGAATGTGCATCAACCTTGATTTATCACATAGTGAATGTGCACAGACATGGTTATCTGTTGGCCAGAGGTTGCACAGACCTTGATCTTCATAAGTGCTCAGACCTTGGTTCATAGGAATAGAAACCTGCACCGACCTTGTCTTGAGCTAGCCAGAGGTTGCACCGACCTTGATCTTTAAAACCCATACATGCACCGACCTTGGTTGAGCTAGCACCGACCCAATGCGCATACTGGCACTGACCTTGCTGAGAAAACCTGCACCGACCTGGTCTTGTGTTGAAGGCAGGACTTGCACCGACCTTGGTTCGTGCGAGTCTAGGTTGTGCACCGAACTTGTATGTTACGATGATGAAGCATTGCACTGACCTTGTAGAAGATGTGCACTGACCCTACTGTACTTTAGAATAGGATTGCACCGACCTTAGTTCAGCTGTGCACCGACCTTCCTTTGCACTTGAGAAGGATTGCACCGACCTTGCTCACAGATGTGTACGGACTTGGTTTATTGCATGCGTGTAGACCTTATAAGGCATGAGAGAAATGTGCACCGACCTGATGTTGCCAGAAGATGCACCGGCCTTGAATGCATGTGAGCAGTGCTGTGCACTGACCTAATGACCTTAGTTGGCTGAGAAATGGCTGTGGTGTCGACACTACTGTAGTTGGTGTCGACACTTTTAGTTGTATATGTCGATGCTTCTCTCTTCAGTATGTGCATCAACTTCAGCAGTTGCACTGACCTTATCTGCATGCATTTCTGAGAAACCATTTGCCTTGTGTTGCCTATGCCTTGGTTTTTGTGCAACTATGAATCTTGAATTCTACCTTGATTCTTGTGTAGCCACATGCCTCATTTTTTGTGCCTTAATTAATTTCTTTCTTTCTTTGTTGCCAAAGCTGGCTTGACCTCAAATACACGAATGTTGACATTTATCAAATGCAGGTCAAACATATTAATGAGTCATAGTCATACATCATCAAAATAATAGAATTAAAGCATGTTACATACATGCCCAACAACTCTATCCACGTTCTTATTAATCACTAATTCCTTCTTATGGGCCACCCGTTGGGTGAGGAGGCGGCTTTCCTCCTTGCATTCCTTGCATTTCATGCATGTGCATTTGCATTCCTTCTCTCTCGGGTCTCTTGACCCTTGTCTTCCCCGTCTTTCAGAACCTCCAGATCTTTTCTATGCTACTTCCAATTCACCTTTCTCTCTAGAATTCCCAGATTCTTCATGTCTTGTACCGGGGCATCGCCTCCCTCCACATTTTATCCTTCCGGAACCCCCGGATCCTTTCCAAACTGCTTCTAATTCACCCTTACCTCCGGAATTTTTGGATTCCCTATCTCTTCTTCCGGGGCATCATGTCTCTTCCTATTTTCTTCCTCCGAAACCTCCGGATTCCTCATTTCATTTCCCAATCCTTTCTGGGCATCATGCCCCTTCCTATTCTCTCCTTCCGGAACCTCCGGATTCCCCTCTCTTTTTCCTTCCTATTCTCGTTTCCTTCTTTCAGAACCTCCAGATCTTCTCTTCAACCCATTCTTTAAGGGCATCACATCCCTCATCTTCTTTTTTCTTCGAAATCTATGGAGTTCTCGCTCTTTTATCCCTCTGTTCTTTTTTCTGGGCATCACGTCCCTTATTCTTTCCTTCCTTTGGAACCATCTTTTTTCATCCCTATTCCCAGGGCATTGCGTCCCTCATCATTTTCTCCCTCCGGAACCTCTGGATTTTTCTCCCCATGATTCTCATCCTATGCCTCTGGACCCTCCAGATCCTCCTCTTTCCCTTTACCAATTCCTTCTTCTGATTCCTCCCAATCCATGGTATGACCCGATTTCTCCAACATCAACTGCTCTGGACATCTATCCGTTCTCTCACTACTTTCGAGGCTTTAGTCCTCACTCCTTCATGTTAAGCCACTTCAAATCTTTGCCTCCTTCTCTCTTATCTGCCAAAGGACAACAAATCCCATGTTTATCAATATCCCCATCGACAACTGCTTCTACAATAAGGTCACAAGGTAACATATTTGCGTAAGTATGCATCTTTATAATTCATCTCTACGCACGATTTTAACACGAAGTGGTTATTAACATGATTAAGAATGGTAGTCTAGGCCTAGTCCTAGGTTTTTAATTTAGTCAAAAAGAGTCTTTAGGCTTGCTAATGCAGCACCTTTGGTTATGAGAACCCTGCGTTGGGAGTTCGGCATTCCCTTCCCGCTCATTAAGGGCAACCCTTAGCTGAGCACCGCACACACTTCACGGCGTCCTTAGCCATCTCTCTTGGTAAACACCGTTGCTACTTGGGCCATACTCAAGGGCACAAAGTCTTTTCTCTTCTCTACTCGGCCAAAATATGTGGGCAGAGATAGTCTGGGCAAAAACAACCAACCTCAACACACCCCGACAAGCGGAAGTCTCAAATAGGGGCAGTCAATTAAGACCTTATTCTCCATTCTAATGCTCAATTTCAATACCTGTCAAGTCCAAAGGACAACAAAAGAACAAAATGATGATCAAATGAAAGTAAATGAAATAAGAAAAAAAGGAAAAAATCATACAAAATGGCATGCAAGAGGACAATACAGTTTCCCCGTGAGACGTTATGAGCCCAGTCGTATACGTGCCTAAAAGAGACTTAAGGTTCGATGATATGACAAAAAGCCCCGGCGTAACAGATCGAATCCTTAGGGTTTGATGCTCAACGGCTTCTCTCTCTAGAATTCTAGTGTGAGAAACTCTGGTTCGCTCCCTTCCTGCCATCGTTTCCCCTGCTTTCATCAGTGCATCCCCCTCCTTGCCGGCTATGGCTGGTATGGCGGGGGATGTTCAACTTTCCCCCGAGATCATCAAAGTTGTAGGATCTAATGTTGCTAGAACAGCTCCCCGAAAATCATATGCTGAAACTCTAATGGAAGCACATCATCGGCTGCATATTTCCTTTCAGGTGAAAGCTCCGACGTATACGGACAAGGGAGAACCTGCTGTCTTCTTCTCACAGGAAGAGATTTAGAAATCTTGTTTACATCTTCACAATGCTGTCATAGCCAAATGCTCCTGTGGCCGTCCATCCATTCCGGTAATTAAAGATTGCCTCTCGCAACAGCTGCATCTAAGCTCGGAGCTTATTCTAAGCCGGATGAATGCTAGACACATTTTAATCCGACTAGGGAGCGAACCTGACTTTCTTAAAAAATTTCTTCAAAAGAATTTATACATCAAGGGATTCCTATTCAGGTTCTTCAGATGGACACACGATTTTGATTTTGATTCTGATCCCTCAACCGTTCCTGTATGGATTGGATTCCCATCATTACCTGTTAACTTTTATCATGATGATATGCTTCGTTCTATAGCAGGGAATGTAGGGCCTATTCTTTAGATTCATGAAGCTACATCAGCTATGACCGAAACTTCAGAAGCATTGGTATGTGTTGAGTTAGATCTTGCTACGCAGAGGAAAAGTTGACTACGATTGGAATGGAAGAAGATGGATTATGGCAACAAATTAACTACCATAGGGTGCCGCATCTATGCTTACATTATCACAAAATCGGGCATATGGAAAATGAATGCAAGAAGAAACAGAAAAAGAATATGATCCGAAACCAATTTTTGGGCAACACTAATTCTATTGGAGTTCAGAAAGTCATCAGACAGGAATACAGACCCCGACCGCCCAAGATTCTCAATACCAAGTTGATAATCAATGATGCAAACAGATTCTCTGCTCTGACTCAATTATCTGAAGATTTAGTTTCTGAGGGAGAACCAGTGTATGAGAAGAGTGTAGCAGGGAATATCAATAATATTTCAGCAGGTTCAAGGATTTATGATCAGGATGATCTTGGTCCTATACGATTAGAAAAAGAAACTAATGCATGCCTTCTAGATGTTTACAATAATGCCTCAGCAAATGAGAACGCCACATCCACAACACATAATGAGGATAACATATCTGATACTGTATTCCCTGAGGAACTCCCTTCAACCCAAATCACAAAGATGCCTCAGATGAAAGAGAAAATTGCTTTGCCATCTCAACATTTGGGTATTAAAGATATCCAAATTATTAATTCAAAGGTTGTTTCTAAACTATCAGCCATAGAAAATTCTCTGATGATCAATCAGGACAACAAAAATACATCAAAATTCTTTCAAGCCAAAGAAGCAAATGAGATCTAAGCTATCCTAGGGGACCTCATTAGTGATGCCCGCTTGACCAGAGCAAAAGCCAAGGTATTGGTAGCTAATCCCTCAGCCTCTTATGCCCATGATTAATTCAGCTCTCATATGGAATGTTAGGGGCATAGGAAACAAGGCTACTGTTAGGGGCCTTGCACAGATTATAAAAGCTCAAAGAATTTGCATTGCAGCAGTATCAGAACCACGCATTGACTTCAGTCGTGTCAATAATGTGGCTCGTTGCATCAACCTTCAATCTATTGTGGGTAATAATGGTGCAAACTCCAAAATATGGCTGTTTCATAGCACTGACATTTGTCTTGATGTAATTGAACAACATCCTCAATATATTACAGTTGCCCTTAAAGAGAATAATTCAGTCTATATGTATTTTACTACCATCTATGCATCATGCAGTGCTAGAACCCGTAGGGATATGTTTGACTCTTTGATGGATTTTAGTCAAGGGGTGACCATACCCTGGGCTATTGGTGGTGACTTCAATTGCATAACTACTCCCGAAGAGAAGATTGGTGGAATTATGCCCTCTGCTGCTGCAATGATAGATTTTCAAAGTTTTATGACTGCGGTGGGCTTAATTGATGCTGGATATTCAGGAACTCCTTACACATGGTCGAATAATCAAACTGGGACCTCCCATATTCGAGCCCGACTGGACAGGGTTCTTTACAATGCAAATTGGCTAAATTCTTCCTTCAGTCTGTCTGTCAAACATTTGGTCAGAGGACCTTCTGATCATGCTCCACTTCTTATGAACATGCTCCCAAGGGAAGCTGTACCTGGGAGATTTATATATCAACAAATGTGGCATGCTCATCCTGATTTTATGGAGTTTGTTAAACTACATTGGAGCAGGCAAGAGCAAAACTGTCACCCTTTTTACTCACTGTAGGAAAAGATTAAGCACCTAAAGGCTGCACTGAAAAGATGGAACAAAGAGGTATTTGGTAATATCCATCAGGCCAAAGAATTTGCTGAGGCTCAACTATAACAAGCACAAGAGAGCTATAATGATAATCCTTCTGTGGAAAACCGGATGAATCTACAAAAAGCTAATGCTGAGATGAGGCTAACTCTTCATCGGGAATAAATCTTTTGGTTCCAAAAGTCTCGGCTTCAATGGATCACTTATAGAGATCGCAACACAAAATTTTTCCATCATTACACCAAGATAAGAAGACAGAGGAATTATGTTCACAAGTTGAAACTGAACGGCATTTGGGTGGAGGATCAGGCTGCTTTATTAAATGGTGCTGTGGATTTCTTCAAGAACCTATTATCTTCTGAAAATCATAGCATTGATGATCATCTCTTATCAGTCATTCCTAATTTTATTATAGAAGAACAGAACATGGTTTTATGCTCCATTCCTTCACCTCAAGAAATTAGAAGCAGTGTTTTCTCTCTCCCTGGAAACAGCTCCCCTGGTCCTGATGGATTTACTGGTAGCTTCTTCACTTATTGTTGGGATATTGTGGGGAATGATGTAATTTGTGCCATCCAAAGTTTCTTCGAAGGATGGGGACTTCTGAAGGGAGTCACTTCTACCACCTTATGTCTGATACCTAAGGTAAAGCATCCCACTTCTTTTGCAGATTTCAGGCCTATCAGCCTATGCAATTTCACATGCAAAATTATATCTAAAATTATCTGTGACTGATTGCGCCATATTCTTCCAACCATCATATCTGAACAGCAACGTGGTTTCATAAGTGGCAGAATTATTACTGATAATTTTTTACTTGCCCAAGAATTATTCATGGAAATGGACAGACCTGTCAGAGGGAATAACATTCTCATCAAGCTTGACATGGCTAAAGCTTATGATTGAATTGAATGGGATTTCATCCTTTCTATCATGAAAAGATTTGGGTTTTCAAATAGATTTATTTCCCTCATTGCTCAGCTTCTAATGAACTATTGGTTCACAATTGCTTTCAATGGCCAATCTCATGGATATTTTAAATCCACTCGGGGAGTGAGACAAGGTGACCCTTTGGTTCCTGCCCTTTTTGTTTTAGCAGAGGAAGTACTAAGTCGGGGTATCAGCCAGCTCTTTAATTATGGACAATGCCGACACTATCACCTCCCCCGCAATATTATGCCCATCTCTCATATACTATATGCAGATGATTATATCATTTTCATAAATGGTGGCTTACTTTCTGTTAAACATTTGCTCAAGTTTTTGAGAAGATATGAAGATTCTTCAGGGCAGAAGATTAATCCACAAAAAAGCTCATTCATGGCTTCTAAACACATGCCCAGACATGCTATAGATCAGATCAGATAGATAACTGGTTTCCAATACAAGATAGGGAGCATCAGTTACTTGGGGATTTCTCTATTCAAAGGGAAGACCAAAATTTCACATTTTAAATACCTGCTCGATAAAGTTAATGCTAAGCTTGCTGGATGGCAAAGTAAATTCCTCTCTCATGCAGGAAGAATCACACTTATTAAATCAGTGTTATCTTCAATTCCCATATATTCAGCTAGTGCTGCTGCTATTCCATACACTATACACAAGCAAATCGAGAAAATTTGTGCCAACTTCTTATGGCAAGGGCTTGAAACTGTTCATAGGAAGCATTGGGTATCTTGAAATAAGGTATGTCAGCCCTCTTCTGAAGGTGGTCGGGGTATCCACAGATTAGGGGATATACAATTGTGTTCTGATGTTAAACAGTTGTGGCTTTCCTTACATAGCAACTCCTTATGGGCAATTTTTATTAGAAGTAAGTACATTCGAAGTCAGCATATTTCAGAGTTCAAAATACCCTTCCCAGCTGGGATCAAAGCCAGGGACGTTGATAAGGCTCGATCAGTTCTATTGGCTGGTATGAGAAAAATTGTATACAATGGTGCAACCACCAATTTTTTTAAGGATATCTAGTACAAGGATAAGCCCTTACTGGACTATGTCTCTCACCAAAACATGCCCCTGATTGATGACTGCTCGGTTCAAACCGTTTTGGCTGATCACCAACACCTGATTTGGCAATGGATTAAAGATAACAGCCTGTGGTCTAATATTCTCATATTTGCTACACAAGATGGGAATGACATACCTGTTTGGTCTTTTGCCAACTCTGGTAATTTTGACATCAAATCTACATACAGATACATCAAAGGGCAAATGGCAGATACTTCAGCTATCAAGTTATGGCATCGGAAATTTCCTCCTCGTGCTTCTCTATTCTACTGGAAAATTCTAAATCATGCTGTGCCAGTTGGCAACTGAATTCAAAACAAGGGGATACACATGGCATATTGTTATGACTGTTGTCTTCAATCACATGCTATTGAAGACTCTGATCATCTTTTCCTTAATAGTGAAGTGGCCACCTATCTGTGGAATAAATTTGGCCCCCTCATAAATAATTCATATTTGGAAATCAACACCATTTATGGTCGGATACATAAAATTCTTAATGAGGCTACTATTTATAGCCCGCAAGGATTTGTCACTCTGCTAGTGGCCATGTTGATTGTCTGGGAAACATGGAAATACATATGCCACAATATATTTGAAGGCCTTAGAGCATGCTTCTCTTATATTGCTGATCAAATTCAAGATGATATAGTCCAGGTTATGCGGCAGATCACTTTTAAACAGGGTGTCGGCTATATTACCTATCATAGACTCCAATCAATGGGCATAACAGTCAGCCATAAAGTTCTTTCTTGTATCACTGTTCGCTGGTTAGCACCCAAATTTAACTTTTCCCTCAACGTGGATGGAGCTAGCAAATGCAATCCTAGACCTTCAAGAGGAGGTGGTTGCTTCAGAGATTCTCAAGGGAAAATGTTGTTGGGCTTCTCTTACTTTTATGGTCAGGGTTCCAATATGGTTGCAGAAGGAAGGGCCCTCCTTGATGGTCTCAGATTAGCTCAAATGCATAATATTCTGATTTCGGTTATCTATACTAATTCTCTAGATTTGGTTGAGCTTTAAAAAGACAATAGAAGCCCTCCTTGGTCACTTCTCCCTTGGTGGAATAAGCTTCGGGATATTTCAACCTGCTTCAATGCCCAATTGTTCATACATACAGGGAAACAAATATGCTTGCGGATGCGTTGGCAAATCATGCTGTCTCCATGAGTCACAATACTGAATTTTCATCGACAAGGGAGCTGCCACTTATGGCTAGAGGATATGCTATAGCTGATGCTGCTCGCATCCCCAATATACGCATCCGACATGTATAGTTACAGCCTTTTGTTTTCTTTGATTCCACATTTGGAATTGTATAGTTGTATAGCTATAGTTTTCATTTCCTTTTCTGTGTGCTTCAGGGGCTTGGCTCCCATGAACTTTATACATCCTTTTATGCAATAAAATCTCATCTAATGGCATGAAGGTGGAGTGGGAACATTCCTTTCTTCTGGAAAGGGGTGCACTCTCCCTTTTGATCCATTCGGTGATTTGGCCAGAAAAAAAATCTCTAGGGTTTCTGCTATGGAAGGAAGTTAAACCCGACATCTTCTTAACTCATATCAGGCTTGTCCCAAAATTTTCTTCCCTTCTCTCTCCAAAGACCGAGTGTTTCTCAGGTATGGCCTTAGTAGGGGCATTGTTAACAAAGGACAGTTGACTATAGGACGCCGCCTTCAATGCACACCCTACTTAGGGCAGTTCTTAGCAAGAGGGGAAGGGACAAGGATCCCTAGCCAGCGGTTTGAACTACCCTTGGTGTTGTAATTAGCAATGACTAAACAAAAAATCTAAAAAAAAATAAATATTTTAAAATCTCAAAAAAATTGAATATTTCCAAAATCCTAAAAAAATGAATATTTTCAAAACTCATAAAAATTTGAATATCTTCAAATCCATAAAAAGTTGCATATTTTCAAAATTCAAAAAAAATTACATTGTATTTTTCACTAACTGTTTGTTCAGATGGTGTCTTATAGGGACAACTATCGCAAGGACCAAAAACATAGGATGAGTCTTCTCCTTTAATTGCACCAATTTTTTATTCTTCCTCCTATTCTCAAAACAAGGTCATTCACTGTCCATTTCTCTGATTATTCCTGCCACTTTGGGCATCACTTCGATCCTTCAAGAACAAATCTTATGATCCGCCAAGTTGTCATCCTCATGGTTTGAACAAGAAATAATGATGTTTCCATGATGCTTACCATGCTATCATACTATGCTTTCCATGATGCTTTAGATGCTATGTTATTCAATGCGATGCTATGCTATTCATGCTATGATCCATGCTATGCTTAAATTGTTACGTTCATTGCTTGTTATTTTTCATAATATCTTGGCTAATAAATTTTTGAGCACAGGAAAGAAGCTCTTTGGTACCACCGTCTGTGCATCATCCTGGTCCCATGGTGATTGCATTACATTGCATCTCTTAGTTCCCAACATGTCACCATCTTCCTTATATACATTTTTACTATATGTTATCTACGCTATTAGATTATATCAAGGACCGTGTGGCTTGATAAATCTGGAATTTGAGTTTCCCTTTATGAAAAATAATGATAATTTCAAAGGAATCTTAGTCACACGGATAGGTTATTGAGCACTACTTTTTCATAACCATAAAGGCTATGCACTAGAAAGTCATGTAACGAGAATGTACTAGCAATCATGTAATTTTCACAAGATTATCTTGTGGATCTTCACCCGTTTATAAAAAAAGTACTCCCAGCGTAATGTGATGCCAGTGTTCATCATACCCCATGGTTTAGAGTATGTTTCCGACTATCTATTGAGGGGACTAGAGTTGAGCCCTTGGACACTGTCCGTGCCCGCTCTTGCATCTTTAGGTTATAAATCAAGCTACTTCCACGAGAAATATAAATATGGCCAATAATGTGACAAGTTCAAATTATGGTTCCATGATAACAAATATCAAGGTAAGATAGCTTCAATTAAGAATATGAGAAAAGATTTGATTTAGAACAAGGTTATGCCATGAAGAAGAATCGGCAGCATAACGGCATATTCTTTAATTTCCATAAGTCATTAATACATCATTTGACAAGTGCTAAGTTCCAAGCAATCATTAGACCATCTAGGAACCTATAAAAAACCCAACCCAAAGGTCAAACCTCGGGTTAGACAGAGTCAGGGACCAAGCGGTCTTTTGCTGGACCGTTTAAGAACTCATGCGGTCTAGACAGGACTGTTTTAGTCGAGTTAAAGCCAGAACTAAAAGGCTTGACTCAGGGTGTAGCAACCCTGATAAATGAATAATTGAAATGAATTAAAAAATATATATATAATACAGATGATAAGAAGAGGGTTAAATAGATGAAATAAAACAAGATACAAATAACGCCTCTTGGTAAGGCGTTAATTTAAAAAGAAACGCCTCTATCTACGGCGTGACTAAAGAAAGGACGCCCTCACCTGACGGCGTCAAGTTCCAAACGCCAAAAAGGGCAAGGCCAAGAAACGCCCTTTACTTGG
Organism: Amorphophallus konjac; assembly: GCA_022559845.1. Lineage (NCBI taxonomy): Eukaryota > Viridiplantae > Streptophyta > Magnoliopsida > Alismatales > Araceae > Amorphophallus > Amorphophallus konjac. Next base: position 108,096,343 of record CM040123.1, read on the forward strand.
GCGTGTTTTAAAAATAAGGAACGCCCTGATACAAGGTGCTTCTTAAGAAACGACCTGTACAAGGTCGTCAATTCAGGAATCGACGCCCTGACCAAAGTCGTTAATTCCATTCGAGTTTCGTTCGACACCAGAGCTTATCCAGGGAAAGATTGACCTAATCCAGTAAGTGTCTACTAGGGTAAGGACTCTATTAGGGATATATTACCCTCACACGAATACTAACTCTAATAGGATTTCCATAACCCTATAAATAATCTACTATCTAACCCTAAAACACTATTTGGCGTTCGACTCATCAAGAGGTATATGCAGAACATTGTGTTCTTCTTATATATCTTTTCCTCTATTTCAGATTATATGAAGAATACTGATTCTTCTTTTTACAGGATCAGGAGGCTCTACTAAGTGCGTGAAGAACTGGTAAAGTTATTCTTCCCGTTCACGTCTTTCCTTGTCATCGAAGAATACTGATATTCTTCCTCTTATGATCCTGTAGGTTGCTTGCATCAACAAGAAATTAACGGACGTGAAGTTATTATTCTTCCTGCCATCCAGATTCTCTGTTGTAAACAAATCATCTTGTTCTTCTCATCAAAGCCCTTCACCCGGTCATCTCCACATCAACTCTTAAAGGTAGGTTTTCTCAAGTTACTGTAGCCCAAATGAAATTAATGCAAGATATGTATATATATAAGCATGTCATGCATACGGTTATTATAGTTTCCATGTATTTTCTGAAATATTTTGAAAGAGACGCCCCTGGCAAGGACGCTAATTCACATGAAACGACCCTTCCCAGGTCGTTAATTTCATATTTAACGCCCTGTACTCAGGCGTTAATTTCTTTAAACCGTTAATCACCCATCTTAAGAACTGATTATCTATGAAATCATGATTATAAAATAATGCATGATCCTTTGTCTTCAACCTGCTAACTTTACTATCATGATATTATATTCGTTCCTCTGTTATCCTGGAATTATTACTGTCCTTAAAATTTCTAAATAAACTTGAATTAACGACTTGGACAAAGTCGTTTTCCATATGTTAACACCCCAGAACAGGGCGTGAATCTGAAAGGTAACGCCCCTTCCAAGGGCGTGTTTTAGATAAATCCTGAAAATTATTTGTGTTCTATCAAATATGTAAATAATGAGACGCCTGCAAATGTAGTCGTTAAATCTTGAAGAAACGACCCTGACCAGGGCGCTTTTTAGACAAATTATTGAATTATTGAAATTTCTGCAAAATGGATACATATGTAAACGCCCTTCTGTTAGGCGTTAATTACTTGAGAAACGACTTTACATAAGTCGTTATTTTACTGTAAACTATTTTTAACTCGTTACTGTTAACTGATGGTTTCAATATATATTATATACATATATCGGCACTATATCTCCACTCCGTGAGTATAGTCCCACTTTTCACGTTGTTTTATCGATCACACTCAACTCTCATTGACATACAAGCTCTCCATTGGACATTCCGTTCCTTTGGACTAGCGAGTTAGTCATAGAGACCTCCGTAAGACTCCTCGTAGCCTTGGATTCCCTCAAGGCCGACTGAGCTGGTTGTACCCTAAAAACCCATTACACCATTGATGCCATGTCAATCTAAAGAAACATGGTATACCGGCCCTTATGATTATACAAAGAGTATATCATAAGAAAATTCTTAATGGGATGGTGATATCATGCCATATCATGTCATTCTTGTAAACCTCAATTCTATGATAAGAATGAGGGTATCTTACCTTTGATGTACTGTTCATATGGACCTCAATTCTATATAAAGAATGTCCATAATGATTTGTCATGGTACCAAAGTTAAGGGAACTATATTCTACCTAGTTTTATCGCTATCGTGATTATACCGTTATTATCGCCAATCTATGTCCTTTGTCATATTTTGGACTCTATTCTATCAAAGTTGTCGTACGTGTCTACAAGTTTGATTATTGAAATTCTATGTTGGCTATAAACAAGAGTGGATGTCAAAATACATGATAAATGCCTGCGCATATAGGGCCCGATCTGGTCTTGGGAGGAGCACCCGAAAGTACTTGTGCCCATGGGAGTTAAAATGATAAGGTATCTGGCATTATACCGAGTACTTGACTTGCTTGATTGGACATTCCACACACATCTTGTACTTGAATCGTACTTGACTTGACATGAATTGCGTGGCCCGAAAAAGGGTAATTTACTTGCCTGATACATGATAGCCAAAGTTCTTGACATGACTTGTTAAATGTACTTGCTTGAATATCTCAAATGTCTTGTTATCTTATTGAAAGTTCATGAATTGTCCATCTTATTTCTTGATATTACATTCTCTCTATCTTGTCGTTTTATGCGAGTATGCATAGCTTTATTACATTCATGAAAGATGTAATTACTTAAACCCCTTGCTAGTACTTGAGATATAATTTCCTACTGAGCGTTCGCTCATTCCGTTTGTCCCTTTTTACTTTTCAGGTAAGTCCGACGACGATGGAAGTCAATCGGATGGGAATGGTCAAGAGTGAAAGTGATAGAGCTGCTCAAGTGTCATTTAGTCTTTTCTATAGTTTCTTGAGTCAAATATGTATTCTTTTCCTTTTTATTTAACAGAGTATTGGATTTGTAATAGCCTATTAATAATAAAGGATTGGGTTATCTTCCTATTTTGCGCATCTCTGTCTTTGTGTCGAATACACGACCACTCTGATTGACATGATTGATATAAACTCGTCACGCGTCTCCGGGTATCTTCCGCGCTCGGGGCGTGACAGTTTTTATGGTATGAGAGCCTAAGGTATTCAATTCCTAGGAAAAACCCAAGTCCAAGGATAAGTTGAACGTTTAACCAAGTGAGATTGGGTAGAACCAAGGGGTAAGAGTCAATGAGTCTTTTAATAAGATCACAGTGATATAATACTAATGTAGCTATTATAATTGTAGGATAATGGCTGCCGAACGTGCTCAATGGCGCAACATGCAGCGTACCCTCCAAGGGATGACTCAAGTGCTACAACAGGTAGCACAAGGTGGTGCTCCACGAGCTGGAAGCTTACACCAAGCCTTTAAGAACATGAATCCCCCGAAGTTTATGGGATCGACCGATCCGGACGATGCCGAGCATTGGGTTCGAGAAACCGAACGCATATTCTGTGTCATGCAATGCACGGACCAGGACAAAGTTCTATTAGCTACATTCCAGTTAGAGAAAGATGCTAGATGCTGGTGGGAGTCTATTGAAGCAACCATCGATCCTACTCAAGTGACATGGGAAGAATTTGTGGAATACTTCAATGCTAAATATTTTTCGGACCGAGTCCAAGAAAAGAAGACTGCAGAATTCGCTGCATTAAAGCAACGATCCTTATCATTAGCAGATTATGAAGCTCAGTTCTCCAGGTTGTCTAGATATGCTAAGCATCTTATTAGCACGGAGAAGATGAAAGCCTGTAGATTTCTTAATGGGCTTAGGCCCCACTATATTACTCAACTGGCGCCTATGGACATCCAAGTTTATTCTGAAATAGTGCACCAAGCTCAATTACTTGAAGATGCCACGGAACTATCTTATAGGATCCGTGGAAAAGACAAGAAGGAGCAAGTCACAGGTTCGGGTTCTTTCAAACCCAACTTTAAGAAGAGGCCCAATAATGGAGGTTCATCCTCTCAAGATTCCAAGTTTAAGAAATCCAAGCCCTTCTCTATCACCACTACACCTTCTAATACAGTATGCAAGCATTGTGACAAGGCTGGTCACAAGACAGAAGAATGCTGGAGGAAATTAGGAGCTTGTCTCCGTTGTGGGAGTCGCGAACATCGGATTCCCGAGTGTCCATTAATGAATGACCAAGCCGGTGATGGTAAACGCTCGGTGACGAAGAATGCTCGTCTTCATGCAATCCAGGAGACCGAACCTGAAGAAGAAGGTGGATTAGTGGAAGGTACATTGAAAATTTGTTCCAAAAGTGCTTATGTCTTATTTGATACGGGTGCATCGCATTCCTTTATTTCTAAGAAGTTTGTCGACCCGTTACCGTTAGAACCAGAATGGATAAAAATAGTTCTAACTACTCCTCTTGGAAGTGAAAATGATATTACTCATCACTACCAAAACTGTGAGGTAATGGTTCAGGGTAGGAATTTACCTATAGATCTCATATGCCTCGATCTAAAGGAGTATGATGTTATACTGGGAGCGGACTGGTTATCCAAATGCCAGGCAACGGTTGATTGCCGCAATAGCCAAATTACTTTCAAAGATTTTCCAGAGTTAGTCTTTACTCGCCCCAAGAGTCGGAGCAAATCCCCTCTTATTTCGGCTCTTCGAGCAAGCAAGCTCGTCAGGAAAGGATGTGTATCCTTCCTTGCTTTTGTCACTGTTAAAGAAGCTAAGGAAACCAAGATAGAAGACATTCAGGTAGTGCAAGAATTTCCAGACGTATTTCTGGAAGATTTGCCGGGATTACCCCCTCAAAGAGATGTGGCCTTCACCATTGACTTAGTCCCTGGTGCTGGTCCTGTTTCAAAGGCACCCTATAGAATGTCCCCTGCGGAACTCAAAGAGTTGAAGGAGCAGTTGATGGAACTAATTCGAAAAGGGTTTATTGGACCAAGTACTTCCCCGTGGGGAGCACCAGTCTTATTTGTGAAGAAGAAGGACGGATCCATGAGACTGTGCATCGACTATCGACAGTTGAATCATCTCACTATCAAGAACAAGTATCCACTGCCGAGAATCGATGAGTTATTTGATCAGATTTCAGGATCCAAATATTTTTCCAAGATTGATCTCAGGTCGGGATATCATCAATTAAGAATCAAGGATGATGACATTCATAAGACTGCATTCAGAAGTAGGTATGGCCATTACGAATTTGTTGTTATGCCTTTTGGAATAACAAATGCCCCTGCTGCCTTTATGCAGTTAATGAATAGCATATTCAGGCCTTATCTAGATCAATTTGTGGTGGTTTTTATTGATGATATATTGATATATTCCAAAACTAAGGAAGAACATGAGGAGCATTTAAGGATCGCATTGCAAGTATTGAGGGAAAATCAATTATATGCAAAGCTCAGCAAATGTGAATTCTGGCTTGAAGAAGTGACTTTCCTCGGACATGTGATATCCAAGGATGGTCTATCTGTTGATCCATCAAAGGTTGAAGCTGTTAGAAACTGGGGAAGACCAACCAATGCTAGCGAGATCCGAAGTTTCTTAGGTCTTGCAGGCTATTATCGGTGATTCATCAAAGATTTCTCTAAGATCGCCGTACCACTCACAAGGTTAACTCGCAAGGAGATCCGATATGAATGGAGTGAGGAATGTGAAAGAAGTTTCCAAACTCTCGAGGATCATCTCACTACAGCTCCGGTGTTAGCTCTACCAATAGAAGGAGAGAAATTCGAGGTTTACACTGATGCTTCTGGCATTGGCCTCGGATGTGTCCTAATGCAACAAGAAAAGGTCATAGCATACTCTTCACGTCAACTGAAGAAGCATGAAGAGAATTACCCCGTCCATGACTTAGAACTGGCCGCGGTGGTATTTGCCCTAAAGATATGGAGACACTACTTATATGGAGTGCAGTTTACTGTATACTCCGATCACAAAAGTCTCAAATATCTATTTTCACAAAAGGAGCTAAACATGAGACAAAGACGCTGGCTAGAATACCTCAAGGACTTCGACTTCAATATACAATATCATCCTGAAAAGGGTAATTATGTTGCTGATGCCCTTAGTCGAAAGCCGAGAGCAATGATAGCCAATTGTATGATACAAGAATGGAGGTTGCTAGAATAATTCTCCGAGCTCAATATAAGCTTGGACAAGGAAGCCAAATTTGTCACCTTATCTCATGTAAGCATACAGTCAGATTTATTATCTGAAATACAAGCACTTCAGGATGATGATCCTATATTAGTGGAAATCAAAGGCAGAGTAGAAGGACAATCTGATTTTCAACTAACTTCTGATGGAAGATTACTATTCAAAGGTAGAACTTGTATACCCGACTGTCCGGAATTAAAGAAGAAGATCTTAGATGAAGCACACCGATCAAGGTACACTATTCATCCCGGATCAACCAAAATGTACCAAGATGTAAAGAGGAACTTTTGGTGGCCTAATATGAAAAGAGAAACAGCAGACTATGTATCACGCTGTCTCACATGCCAACAAGTCAAGGCGGAACACCAAAAGCCTGCTGGTAAACTTCATCCTCTAGATATTCCTAAGTGGAAGTGGGAGGATATTGGTATGGATTTCATCATGGGTCTATCTAAATCAAAAGGAGGACATGATGGAATCTGGGTTATCATTGACCGATTAACTAAATCGGCACATTTCTTGCCAATAAAAAGCCGATGGTCAATTGATGTGCTAGCTGCACTATACATCAAAGAAATAGTCAGGTTACATGGAATTCCTGTCTCAATCGTGTCTGATAGAGATCCCCGTTTCACTTCTCATTTTTGGAAGGGATTACAACATTCGTTGGGAACAAGGCTCAACTTTAGTACTGCTTTTCACCCACAAACGGATGGTCAGACCGAGAGAGTTAATCAAGTTGTTGAGGATATGCTAAGAGCTTGCATCATTGACTTTGGTGGAAGCTGGCATGAATATTTGCCACTTGTGGAATTTGCATATAATAATAGCTACCAAACTAGTATCCAAATGGCACCTTTCGAAGCTTTATATGGAAGGAGTTGCCGATCACCCTTATGCTGGAACGAAGTTGGAGAGAAACAACTATTAGGTCCAGACATGGTAAGGGATACAACTGAGAAGATACAAGTAATCAGGGAAAGATTGCAAGTTGCTCAGACAAGGCAAAAGGCTTATGCTGACACAAGGAGAAGAGATCTTGAATTCCAGGTTGGAGATCATGTATTTCTCAAGATATCACCTGGACGTGGCATACGAAGATTTGGTGTTAAGGGCAAGCTTACGCCAAGATTCATCGGACCATTTGAGGTACTTGAAAGAGTTGGCGAGGTTGCTTATCGCATCGCGTTGCCTCCTCAATTGTCCGACGTGCATAATGTGTTTCACATATCTATGTTGAAGAAGTATGTGCACGATCCATCTCATATTATTGAACATGGAGATCTGGTGATCCAGAAAGATCTCACCTATGAACAGAAGCCTATGAAGATCTTAGATCGAGAAATACGAGCTCTAAGGAATAAAATTATTCCCATGCTCAAGGTGCAATGGAATAAGAATCCTGAACACGAAGCGACATGGGAAACCGAGGAATCTATGAAGAAACGATTTCCCGAGTTGTTCTAAGAGGTATATACTCTACACTCTCCGCGTGTATACATGATATGCAATTGAATTTGGGGACCAAATTCTTTTTAAGTAGGGGAGGGTGTAGCAACCCTGATAAATGAATAATTGAAATGAATTAAAATATATATATATATATAATACAGATAATAAGAAGAGGGTTAAATAGATGAAATAAAACAAGATACAAATAACGCCTCTTAGTAAGGCGTTAATTTAAAAAGAAACGCCTCTATCTATGGCGTGACTAAAGAAAGGACGCCCTCACCTGACGGCGTCAAGTTCCAAACACCAAAAAGGGAAAGGCCAAGAAACGCCCTTTACTTGGGCGTGTTTTAAAAATAAGGAACGCCCTGATACAAGGCGCTTCTTAAGAAACGACCTGTACAAGGTCGTCAATTCAGGAATCGACGCCCTGACCAAAGTCGTTAATTCCATTCGAGTTCCGTTCGACACCAGAGCTTATCCAGGGAAAGATTGACCTAATCCAGTAAGTGTCTACTAGGGTAAGGACTCTATTAGGGATATATTACCCTCACACGAACACTAACTCTAATAGGATTTCCATAACCCTATAAATAATCTACTATCTAACCCTAAAACGCTATTTGGCGTTCGACTCATCAAGAGGTATATGCAGAACATTATGTTTTTCTTATATATCTTTTCCTCTGCTTCAGATTATATGAAGAATACTGATTCTTCTTTTTACAGGATCAGGAGGCTCTACTAAGTGCGTGAAGAACTGGTAAAGTTTTTCTTCCCGTTCACGTCTTTCCTTGTCATCGAAGAATACTGATATTCTTCCTCTTATGATCCTGTAGGTTGCTTGCATCAACAAGAAATTAACGGACGTGAAGTTATTATTCTTCCTGCCGTCCAGATTCTCTGTTGTAAACAAATCATCTTGTTCTTCTCATCAAAGCCCTTCACCCGGTCATCTCCACATCAACTCTTAAAGGTAGGTTTTCTCAAGTTACTGTAGCCCAAATGAAATTAATGCAAGATATGTATATATATAAGCATGTCATGCATACGGTTATTATAGTTTCCATGCGTTTTCTGAAATATTTTGAAAGAGACGCCCCTGGAAAGGGCGCTAATTCACATGAAACGACCCTTCCCAGGTCGTTAATTTCATATTTAATGTCCTATACTCAGGCGTTAATTTCTTTAAACCGTTAATCACCCATCTTAAGAACTGATTATCTATGAAATCATGATTATAAAATAATGCATGATCCTTTGTCTTCAACCTGCTAACTTTACTGTCATGATATTATATTCGTTCCTCTGTTATCCTGGAATTATTACTGTCCTTAAAATTTCTGAATAAACTTGAATTAACGACTTGGACAAAGTCGTTTTCCATATGTTAACGCCCCAGAACAGGGCGTGAATCTGAAAGGTAACGCCCCTTCCAAGGGCGTGTTTTAGATAAATCCTGAAAATTATTTGTGTTCTGTCAAATATGTAAATAATGAGACGCCTGCAAATGTAGTCGTTAAATCTTGAAGAAACGACCCTGACCAGGGCGCTTTTTAGACAAATTATTGAATTATTGAAATTTTTACAAAATGGATACATATGTAAACGCCCTTCTGTTAGGCGTTAATTACTGGAGAAACGACTTTACATAAGTCGTTATTTTACTCTAAACTAGCTTTAACTCGTTACTATTAACCGATGGTTTCAATATATATTATATACATATATCGGCACTATATCTCCACTCCGTGAGTATAGTCCCACTTTTCACGTTGTTTTATCGATCACACTCAACTCTCATTGACATACAAGCTCTCCATTGGACATTCCGTTCCTTTGGACTAGCGAGTTAGTCATAGAGACCTCCGTAAGACTCCTCGTAGCCTTGGATTCCCTCAAGGCCGACTGAGCTGGTTGTACCCTAAAAACCCATTACACCATTGATGCCATGTCAATCTAAAGAAACATGGTATACCGGCCCTTATGATTATACAAAGAGTATAGCATAAAAAAATTCTTAATGGGATGGTGATATCATGCCATATCATGTTATTCTTGTAAACCTCAATTCTATGATAAGAATGAGGGTATCTTACCTTTGATGTACTGTTCATGTGGACCTCAATTCTATATAAAGAATGTCCATAATGATTTGTCATGGTACCTAAGTTAAGGGAACTATATTCTACCTAGTTTTATCGCTATCGTGATTATACCGTTATTATCGCCAATCTATGTCCTTTGTCATATTTTGGACTCTATTCTATCAAAGTTGTCGTACGTGTCTACAAGCTTGATTATTGAAATTCTATGTTGGTTATAAATAAGAGTGGATGTCAAAATACATGATAAATGCCTGCGCATATAGGGCCCGATCTGGTCCTGGGAGGAGCACCCGAAAGTACTTGTGCCCATGGGAGTTAAAATGATAAGGTATCTGGTATTATACCGAGTACTTGACTTGCTTGATTGGACATTCCACACACATCTTGTACTTGAATCGTACTTGACTTGACATGAATTACGTGGCCCGAAAAAGGGTAATTTACTTGCCTGATACATGATAGCCAAAGTTCTTGACATGACTTGTTAAATGTACTTGCTTGAATATCTCAAATGTCTTGTTATCTTATTGAAAGTTCATGAATTGTCCATCTTATTTCTTGATATTACATTCTCTCTATCTTGTCGTTTTATGCGAGCATGCATAGCTTTATTGCATTCATGAAAGATGTAATTACTTAAACCCCTTGCTAGTACTTGAGATATAATTTCCTACTGAGCGTTCGCTCATTCCGTTTGTCCCTTTTTACTTTTCAGGTAAGTCCGACGACGATGGAAGTCAATCGGATGGGAATGGTCAAGAGTGAAAGTGATAGAGCTACTCAAGTGTCATCTAGTCTTTTCTATAGTTTCTTGAGTCAAATATGTATTCTTTTCCTTTTTATTTAACAGAGTACTGGATTTGTAATAGCCTATTAATAATAAAGGATTGGGTTATCTTGCTATTTTGTGCATCTCTATCTTTGTGTCGAATACACGACCACTCTGATTGATATGATTGATATAAACTCGTCACGCGTCTCCGGGTATCTTCCGCACTCGGGGCGTGACACAGGGACACATGCGGTCATAGACGGACCATTTGTGAGAAAAAGCGGTCTTGGGCCAACCACTAGATAGGGCTTAGAGGTCATCTGAGTGCCGTTTTTAGAACCAGAACTCATAAAAATACCGGTAGTGTAAGTGCTTTCTAGACAACTTGGGTTTTTATGGTACAACCAACTCGGCGTCCTAGTGGAAATCTCAGGCTCGCGGAGTCTTATGGAGGCCTTGAAACAAGATCACCTAGTCTGGTGGAAGGAATATCCAATGGAGAAGATCATAAGTCTAAGATTGTGTGCTTAATGTGCAAAGTGTAACTAATGACATCGTACCGGAATATGTGCCATGTACTTAAGAAAATGACTCATAGATAAGAAGAGCTTGTAAAACATCGATCAACCAATAGTGAAACAAGTTCATCTATCACTTTAAAATGTGCATTTAATACAAGAATATATTGTTTTGGTATGAAACTAGCTTAGATTAAAAATAGCTCCTAAGTACATAAAACCATGAAACATATCTAGGTATACAACTACAGTGCTTAAAACAGGAATAGATTATAGTTATCTAGGTTTATCATATGATAAATAAGGCTAATCTACATTATGTTTCGGGTAAACATAGATACCGAACTCAGGAAAACCTAGCGGTCACTTGAGGACCATTTGATATGGCCTAGCAGTCTATCGTAGGACCACTAAGGGACTCTGGCGGTCTCAGGAAGACAATTTCTTCCTGTCTACTGTAAACAATAATAAAACTGAAATACATACAAATCGAGGGCAGATAGATGTATGATAAAACTTACCAATGTGTAAATATGGCCTGATAAAATCATATTAAAACATGGAGATGCATAGGTTTGAGTGAGATAAACTAGAATTACCATTTTCTTATTAAGGGCAAGGTTCATGCATGCAATGTTAACCCTATATGCACAGTCATAATAAAACATTAAATTCTATCACGCCCCGACGCGAAATATTGGGACTGGCAGTAGAAACACTTAATGAAAATATGTTGATTTACAGACATGCTATGCTAAGCTAAAGATCAACACAATACCATAAACAGAAATAACTCCATAACTAAAATTACATTTAAAGATCCATGTTACATAAATTCTCTTAAACAACTTCCAACATAACATCCACTTGACAATATTACAATTGCTAATCTTGAAATTATAACTCTTTCAAAACACACACAATCTAAACATAACTAGACACAACAACTAAGACTGGTTTCACACGGCTTCTAACAGGTTCGCTCCGTGGCCATCACTCTTGCCCGTCACCATCCGTCTGTGAATCCTCACCTGAGCTACCTAAAAGAGGAGAACAACTAGGTGAGCGAACGCTCAGTAGGTAATAACAGGCAAGTTTAAATAATTAACCAATTAATTGTATTTTAAGTGCGAAAATAAAGAGCAAAATAAAATGATGATATGACAAAGTAATAGAATAAAGAGAAGGCGATACCATGATGTTACTAGAAATTGGCCAACAAGCAAGAACTAACCAAGTCAAGAAAAATTCAAGTAATAGATTATTGTCGTAGACATCACGCTAGTCATGCACTCGGTGCAATACCTCACCATGTCATTCAAACTCTCCGGGGCACAAGTACTTTTCGGGAGCTCCTCCCAAGACCAGACCGGGCCCTTATGATGCGTTGGCATTGGTTTAATGGATCCAAGATCCCAAGTATGTCTAGACTTTAATCAAGTTAAATGGCCAATATGACAATGTATAGAACTTACCTCGGAGAATTCCAAGGGTAAGTCGAAGAGATATTTTGACCAGAAAGTTCAAATTATCAAGAACCGACAGGTCCTTGGATTCAAACATGAACAACCACAGAAATCATTTTCTGGAAGATACACGGTCCATATCGGGCCGTTCAAATAAATGGACGGTCAATAATGGGCCGCTCAATAAATGGACGGTCCAAATCAGTCCGTTCAAAACTGGCCTAACTAGAAGACTAGACATCAACCCAAAATGGGCTCCGGGCTACCATAAGTGGGGAAGAACTGAACCAGGGTCCAACCCACTCTCCACTGGTCATCCTAGGGCTTATTGGGTCGATCAAATCATGATTTAGTCGAAGGTAGAACAAGGTTAATCGACCAATGTAAGTGGCACTTGGCAAGGGATGCACAGTTCATACCAGTCCGCCCAATAAGATAAGCGGTCCCTTTTGGGCCGTTCAAGCCTCAGGGGGTCCAAGTTGAGCCGTGACTCACAACATGACAATCCAAGCGGTTCGATCACGTAAACAGGTTCAGGTCTTGGTGGTACAACCTGCCCGGCGTCCTAGTGGGAATCCCAGGCTCACGGGGGCTTACGGAGGTCCCGTAATGAAGGTCCTAGTCCGACGGAAGGAGTATCCGGCGGAGAGTCCCAACCATTACAAGGAAATGAGGCTGTCAAATCATCAGAAACCAAGTATAGCGGTCAGCCAATCCTACCGGAGTAGAACGACTGTCAATCAATCCTTGTAGCATGGTTTAAGAAATCATGTTGAACTTAATATATTGAAATAGGTTAAGGCCATGATGAATCAAGTGAAGACAACTAGCAAAAATTCATAATTGTTTACTTCGAAATAAGCAGTTCTGTGTAGTTGGGCGGTTCGTGCAGAGCCGTTGACACGCCTCGACGGTCGCCCGATAGGCCGTTCACACCCCTTCAGGTCCGAAGGCCTACTAGGGACGAGCGGTCTGTAGGGTGCCACTGGGGAAGATGAGCGGTCCGAGACTGGCCGCTTGAAGAAAAGGGCGGTTAGGGTTCTGCCGCGCAATCTACAAAAGTGATCAAAGATAAACATATGAACGGTCAAGAACCAGCCGCCTATAGAGTATGGGCGGTCTATCGAGAGGCCGCGCAAGTCAGATCAGTCTGCCGTCCCTTCGCCTTGCCCGTCTCCGGCGGGGTTGGCTAGGGTTAGCAATAATAACTAAATACGCACAATATACAGCATGAAAATTGGGGCTTTTATAGTCAATAGAACGAGCATGAAAAGTTATATAAGATAGCATGATCAATTGGATGTTTAGTGCCAAAAATCCCTACTTAAATCGAGATGAAACATAATTAACCCTAGTTCTAGCATGCTTCTACTAACACCCAAAATCCTAGCAGGATACTAGATAAAATTTAGGGCTTTCTAGACCAATGGAAAGAGGACAAGACGACGCTTCTATCCATATATAATAGTTAGGGTTTGGCTTGCTATCACCTACCTTAATCGAAGGATGAAGGAAGAAGAGGGAAGCCGATCGCGCTAGGTATACACCGCCGATGATCGTCGAAATTCTCCCTCGATCGAGCTCCTCTCTAGCCGCCACAGTAACTAAGCGATTTTAGGGTGGCTAAGGGTTATTTTTATAGATCCAATTACATTTTAGAGGGTTCCGTTGCGGAGATAAGAGTCCACAAACTCGGTTGCGCGCGAATCGCGCGGATTAGGGCGCCGCCACCGTTCTCATCCGAAATACGCTCTCTAGGGTTAGGGTTTCGAAAATCAATCAGAGGGGAAATGATGAGATGATCCTAGTTGTTCTTTTGAATCTGGTTTGAGCTTAAATGATCAGGTATTGGGCTCGAATTTTGTGATTTAAGGTCCGATTAGGCTAAGTGTGGTTTTGGGCCTTAATCTGCTAATTCAGCCTGTTTACGAATTTTATTTGGGATGGTCATAGAAGTCAATTTTACTTAACGTTTCATCCTCTACAAGATTCTAATTTTTTTTCCATATTTTTATAAAATAGTCAAAATTTTACTTATCCTATTTCTTAAGAAATTTCTTATTAATTTTCTCAAAATTTTATTCCTTAATAAATCGGGGTGCTACACCCTCCCCAACTTAAAAGAATTTGGTCCTCCAAATTCACAGCACTAACAGAAATGGGGCATGAGAAAACTCACCTAGAATAAGTCGGGATACTACTTTCGGTATCTTCTGATTCCCAAGTAGCCTCTTCAGTTCCACGCCGACTCCATTGCACTTTAACCATGGGTATGGAACGATTCCTGAGTTGCTGCTGCTTATGATCCAGAATCTTGATCATAAGTCAAATCTTCCTTCAGCTTCAAATCCGCATACTGAATGACATGAGTGGGGTCATACACATATTTCCGCAGCATTGACACATGGAAGACATTATGTACTCCTGATAACTAAGGTGGTAGTGCTAAACGGTAAGCAACCTCCCCCACTCTTTACAGAATTTCGAATGGACCAACATATCTTGGACTCAGCTTGCCTTGAATGCCAAACCTTTGAATCCCTCTCGTGCGAGAAACCTTCAGAAACACGTGCTCACTGATCTGAAATTCTAAGGCTCTTCTTCTGTTGTCAGCATAGCTCTTCTATCTTGATTGTGCTACTTGCAACCGATCTCTGATAATATGAATATTCTTGGATGATTCAGAAATGAGATCTGGTCCAAGCCATTGCTTCTCTCCTATCTCATCCCAACATAATGGGGATCAATAACTTCTTTCATACAAGGCTTCAAACGGAGCCATCTGAATGCTGGACTGATAACTGTTATTGTAGGCGAATTCAATCAAAGCCAAGTGATCACTCCAACCACCTCCAGAATCAATCATGCAGGCTCTAAGCATATCTTCCACTATCTGGTTGGTTCTTTCAGTCTGTCCGTTTGTCTGTGGATGAAAAGTAGTACCAAAATTCAGACGGGTTCCCAACGATTCTTGCAATCCCTTCCAAAAATGTAAAGTGAATCTGGGGTCTCTATCCGACACAATGCTGACTGGAATACCATGGAGTTTTACAACTTCTTTCATATATAAAGTAGCTAAGACATCAAATGTCCACTTTGACTTAATGGACAAGAAATGAGCAGACTTTGTCAATCTATCGACAATAACCCATATTGCATCAAATCCACTATGAGTCTTGGGTAGACCCATAATAAAATCCATGCCAATACTCTCCCACTTCCATTGAGGTATATCAAGTGATTTCAATTTCCCTGCAGGTCTAAAGTGCTCAGCCTTAACTTGCTGACATACCAAATATCTACTTACAAATTCTACAATTTCCTTTGCCACCAAAAGGATCTTTTGAAGTCCTTAAACATCTTGGTACCTCCTGGATGAATGGTGTATCTGGATTTATGAGCTTCTTCGAGAATCTTGTTCTTTATTTCAGCTACATCTGGCACATAGGTCCTTCCTTGAAACAACAATCTGCCATCGTCAGCTACCATGAAATCAGGTCTGTTACTCAAACTCCCCTTGATCTCTACCAACTCTAGGTCATTGTCTTGCAAGGACTTGATTTCTATCAAGATTTCTGGTCTAAGTTGAATCTGAGCAATCGTAACCCAGTTCTTGTCAACATTAAGATCCAAACTAGCTAACTGCTCCAACAGTCTCCATTCTTGCAACATGAGATGTGACAACTTAGCTATTGGCTTGCGGCTCAAGGCATCCGCCACTACATTCCCTTTTCCAGGATGATATTCAATGGAGAAGTCAAAGTCCTTTAGATACTCTAGCCATCTTCTCTGCCTCATATTAAGTTCCTTCTGAGAAAAAAAATACTTCAGACTCTTATGATCTGAGAACACCGTAAATGTCTCTCCATACAAGTAGTGCCTCCAAATCTTCATGGCAAACACCACAGCTGCAAGGTCCAAATCATGAACGAGATAGTTCTCTTCATGCTTCCTTAACTACCTAGAAAAATAGGCTATCACTTTCCCGTGCTGCATGAGCACACAACCTAGACCAATGCCTGAAGCATCAGTTGATGAGGGCATCTCACGACACTCCCTCTAGCTTGGGTTGACTACACACTTTTGTTATGGGATGGCTGTGATCTCTACATTTTATCTTCCTTTTCTTGATCCCATCTTATGTATTTTCATTTTATTGAGTCTTATCTTATGTACTTTCTTTTATTGAGTCATGGTGTCTAGTCTATTTCTCTTATTTTGTGTAATTGGGCCTTAGTATCTTAGCATGGGCCTAATGGGTTGAGTCTAGGACTTGTTGGGTCTTTTGTTTAAATGTCAAGGTCATCTTGGTCATGTAAAGAATGGTTGCCTATAAATAGGCCCCATCTCTCTCCATGTAATCACCTTTTCATGAATATTGAAGAAATCCCTTTCAAATCTCCAAAGTTCTCCCCTCCTTTCTCTCTCTAGCTCTCCTTCTCTCTCCCACAAGGAAAGGGGCGAACCTCTCCCTCTCTCCTCCCCCCCTCCCCATTACTTCCAACCCCCACCTACCTCCATTAATACCACACAACTTCCCACAACCCCCCCTTTACTCCCCATCTAGTCCCAATAACCCTCCACCAATCTAAGCCCTACTTCCCAACCACCACCTACCCCATTCACTTCCCTAAGCACCTCTCCATCTTCCCAAGGCTGAAGGGGTCCCTCCCAAGGCCATTTTTGAATCTCCCTCCCATCTCTCCACCCCCATACCAGCTCCAGGTCGACCTCCCCTTCCCTCCCATAGCCAAGTTCGCCCCCATCCTCCTCTCACACTCACCCTCTCTCTAGTGCACACCCACCCCTCATCTCCACCTCCAGCTGCTCCAGCCCCCCTCTCCATCTATCCCTGCCACTCCAGACCCCCTGAAGCCCTAGCCACGTCCTTCCCATCTTCTCCAGCCATCAGCCAACCTCCCTCTTGATGAGTTGCCCCACTCCTACATCATTTGCCACCATCAAGTCGCAGCTCCATCAGCAGTTCGCAGGCAGCAACATCGGGTCCTGGAAGCAGCTTCATCTCCGACACTTCCCCTCATCTTCTGGTGGTATGGCATACACTGTTGGAAAGGTCGTCCAAGTAGCTTTCTAGGCGAGGTGGTTTCATCTTCATCCAAGCACCGAGCTGCCGGTAGGAGTGATTCTCCCTCGACTGCGCAAGATCTCTCAGGCAAGAAACCAGAGCGAGAGTGGAAGCTCGACCACGAAGAATATTTTGGGATTCAGATCAAGTGTTCTTCAAAAAAAATCTTCCCTCTCAAGTCCTCTTTCATCCTCAAGAAGCAGATCTGCATTTGGACATCGGCATCTAAAGTTATTTATTTTCTACTCCAAGTGTGTCAGGTCAGTTTACAGGAGGCAGAATCGACACCCCTCTACTCATCTGATCGTCCCGGTCTTCTCCGACATCTGCCGACCACACCGTAGGTGCCGAAAGAAAGAAGACTCGACCACGGTTCCAGCGGTTCAGGTCTCGTCTCAATCAGAGCTTGGTAGAGATCGTGGCACCCTCTGTAACCAGCCACAATGTTCTACACCAGACAGAGGCAGAACCAATCAGTCCGGTTCCAGACTCTGCCCCGGCCAGCAACGACTTTACCAAGCTTAGAAAAAATTCAGAGATCATCCTTGGTCCGTTGGCAAGCTTTTGGCAGAAGTCTCATCAAGTTCTGAGCTCTGTGGAATTTTTGGCAGCATCATCACCGCCCCACTGTCCGGCAACTCTGAGATTGGCAGAACCGGCAACGCTCCGAACGTCGGGTTTTCTTCATAACTCCCCCACCCCGCTTGGCCGGCTGAAGGCCCCTCCCTGCATGGAGGTAGTTTTGGATGTAATTAGCTTAATCCCCACCCCAAGATCACCCCTCCTGCGAGAGGCGTAGTGTTGTACTCTTTGCACTTTCAGGTCAAGCTACATCGCCGCGGCGATCGGGTGTATACCCTCGCCTCCCGGCGCGCCCTCGTCTCCGAGCGGGATCGGTGTCTTCACACCGATCAGGTGAGCCTCTGATACTAACCTTGATAGCCTTACTTCTGTGAGTTTAGTATTGCTTTGATTGCTCGTCGGACGGTGAGAAGAGGGCCCGTACTTGTATGCTCTTTTGTTGGTGCCCACCGCGGTCCGGGAGAGAGTGCCACCCCAAACCCCGCCCTGCGGGCCAGCCGCCTACTAAGTTGGGAATCCTAGACTCTTTGGGGTCAGCCTAAGCCAACTAAGTCCATTAGAATCATTGGGTCCCACCTCGGACCCTTGCCATCATTCCCCGGCCCCGCCGGGTGATCGCGTGTGCCGTATGAGTAAGACGCTATTGTGAGAATCATTGGAGTGCTTGTATGCTTGCGGGCCTAGGTCCTAGGTGGTTCATTACATACTTAGTCATCCTTGGGCTGTGCCACATCAAGTGGTATCAGAGCGGTCATAGGCTTGTCCTTACAAGTCTAGTCTTGGGTCACACTAAGTCTTTTCATAGGTGCATCCGCACACCCTTGCATAGCCCACCCAACTTTGCATGACCACTCGTAGTGGAACTCATTATCAAGTCAATTCATCCTCTTCCAATAACACTATGGATCCCAATCCCCAAGGAAATCCCGCTCACAATGAGCGTGGGCTTCCCGACCATATGAGGTTTCTTGTGGAAGGCATGACCAATATTATGGGAAGGCTTGACGATATTACGGCCCGGCTTAAACAAATTGAGGAAAATAGGCCTATCCCAAGGGCAGGAGATAGGAGGGAACCACCTCCACATGTGGATCCAGCCCTAGGAGAGATCAACCTTGATCACCCTCCCGAATCGGAAAGGGACCCACCTCCTAGAAGGAATGAGAGACTCCCCCGGGACAACCCGGATGACCAACTAATGAGACTTGTGAAAGTCGATGCACCCACCTTTGATGGGTCTCATCATTCAAACATTTACTTAGATTGGGAGGCAGCCATGGACAATTATTTTGATTGGTACCCAATGACCGAGGATAGGAGAGTCCAACTTGCAAAGATGCAATTAACCAAACTAGCCAAGACTCATTGGATGAATGTGGAGGCATTCAGGATAGTTAGGAGGGAAGCTCCCATCACCACATGGGGGGCCATGAAAGACCAACTCAAACTCAAATATGTCCCACCCTCCTACCATCAAAACCTCCTAGATGAGTGACAAGCCTTGACCCAAGAGGGAAAGACCGTCATGGAATATATTGAAAAGTTTGACTACTACCTTCTCAAATGTGGAGTCCAAGAGGACCCCGCCGTCACGCTCTCCCGCTTTAGGAATGGACTTCAATTCCATATAAAAAAGGAGTTATTCATGCGTCAAGTAGACACTTTATAGCAAGCCTATCAAGTAGCTCAGGATGCCGAGAAATTCTCTCGGTATACACGAATGGTTCCCCCTCGGGGGATGGACCCTAAAGCCATGGCACCTCGGGCCAACCCTCCACCTCCCCAAAGAGGCCTCCTTCCCACACCCATGGGAGCTCCTCCCACCCGGGTCACCCCTCCTAGTGGCACTCCACCACCCCGCCCCAAAAGTGGGCCCCTAAATACAACTCCCAATAGGCCCAATCCGACACCCACTCCCCCTCACACTAAGATGGCCCCAAACCATCAAAATGGGCAGCAATGCTTTAGGTGCTATGGGTATGGACACTTTGCCAATCAATGCCCCACCAAGGGAGCATCTAACTTGCTCATAGAGGAGACCAACCCCCAACCCCAAGCTGAATTTGAAGGGGAAGTTGAGGTATATGAACCCTCTCTTGAATGGGAGGAGGAGTATGAGAACCACTACATAGAGACCAACCAAGAACAACTCCCTCCACCCACCGACTCCCACCTCGGAGTGGTTAGGTGCACCCTCACTCAAACCCAAGAGCATGATTGGAGAAGAAACACCATATTCCATACCTACATACGGATAGGGAGCCATGTTAGGAAGGTCATCTTGGACAATGGGAGTAGTGTGAATGTGGTGTCACCCGATACCGTCAAACTTTTGGGCCTTACCACCTCCCCACATCCCCACCCCTATCGGGTAGCATGGATTGATACCACCTCCATACCCGTTAGTGCTCGTTGCCTTGTCCCCATTACATTCCAATCCTATCAAGGCCAAGTGTGGTGTGACATCCTACCAATGGAAGTTGGGAGTATACTCCTAGGACGACATTGGATCTACGATGTAGATGCCACCTTTCTAGGAAAGACAAACACTTGCATCTTCATTCATGAGAGGAAGAAAATCCAACTCAACCCCTCTCCACCCCGCCCCCTCCCCAAGAAGGCATCCCCCTCCCTTGAGGGATCCCTACCCCTCCCACTATTCCAAACCCACCAAACCCCACCCCATCAAACCCTAATCCTAGTATGATCAATAAGCCTCCTAGGAGCCTACACCTCATCACAAAGAAAGAATTTGAGGAAGAGACCAACCAAGGGGGACAAGTGTGTGCCATTGTCATTTGCCTCGGGGATTCCACCCCAACCAACCCACACCCAATAGAAATCCAACAACTCCTTGAGGACTTCCATGATGTATTTCCCGAGGAACTTCCGGACAAACTACCACCCATGCGCGATGTGCAACATGCCATCGACCTTGTACCCGGGGCCACCTTGCCCAACCTCCCACACTACCGCCTCAACCCCACCGAGCATGCCGAGCTCAGGAGGCAAATTGAGGAGCTCATCAAGAAGGGCTTCCTCCGGATTAGCAAAAGCCCTTGTGCCGTCCCAGCTCTTCTCACACCCAAAAAGGACGGAACTTGGCGCATGTGTGTGGATAGCCGAGCCATCAACAAGATAACGGTCAAGTATAGGTTCCCCATCCCTCGGTTAGATGATATGTTAGACATGCTAGCTGGAGCCACCATCTTCTCCAAAATTGACCTCAAGAGTGGCTACCATCAAGTTCGCATTAGGCCCGGGGACGAGTGGAAAACCGCCTTTAAGACTAAGGACGGTCTCTATGAATGGCTTGTTATGCCTTTTGGCCTTTCTAATGCGCCAAGCACCTTCATGCGCCTCATGACCGAGGTCCTCCGGCCCTTCATTGGCATCTTTTTAGTTGTCTACTTTGACGACATCCTCATATATAGCCAATCCAAAGAAGCCCACCTCGATCACCTCAAACAAGTGTGCACCATTCTTAGGAAGGAGAGTCTCTTTGCTAACCCCGGGAAGTGTCATTTCTTGACCAATCAACTAGCCTTCCTAGGATTTATTGTCTCATCCCAAGGGGTATCCATGGACCCCGAAAAGGTCCAAGCTATTCTTGAGTGGCCCGAACCCAAGACCCTTCATGAGGCCCGAAGCTTTCACGGGCTAGCTACCTTCTATAGGAGATTCATCCGTGGGTTTAGCACAATCACCACTCCTATCACGGATTGCCTCAAGAAAGGCACCTTTGTGTGGACTAGGGCAGCCTCAAAAGCCTTCCTAGAGCTCAAGGAAAAGATGACCCAAGCCCCGGTCCTTTGCCTACCCGACTTCTCAAAAGTCTTCGAAGTCACTTGTGATGCATCCGGGGTAGGGATTGGGGGCATTCTTAGCCAAGAGGGTCACCCGGTAGCCTATTTTAGTGAGAAACTTTGTGAGGCTAGGACTAGGTACTCCACATATGACAAAGAGCTTTATGCCGTGGTTCAATCCCTTCGGCATTGGAGGCACTATCTCCTACCCAAGGAGTTTGTGATCTTCTCGGACCATGAGGCCTTGAAGTACCTCAACACCCAACAAAAGCTCAATGCCCGCCATGCCCGATGGGTAGAATACATTCAAGCTTACACCTTTGTCCTCAAGTATAAGATGGGTAGTGAGAACCGCGCCGCCGATGCGCTAAGTAGGCGGGTAGCCTTACTCTCCACCATCCAGGTGGAAGTGAACGGGTTTGATAGAATCAAAGAAGAATATCCAACTTGCCCCGACTTTGGGACTCACTACAACACCCTTTCCACTCAGCCCCACAAGGAACATGAGGGGTTCATACTTCAAGAAGGGTATCTATTCAAGGGAGCTAGGCTTTGCATACCCCGGACTTCACTTCGGGACTTCTTAGTTTGGGAGTTACACAGTGGTGGCCTAGCTGGACACTTTGGGGTCCAAAAGACCATAGAGTTAGTTGAGAGGCAATTCCATTGGCCTAGTCTCAAGAAGGATGTGGCCCACATTGTGGGACAATGTCGCATTTGTGCCTCAGCTAAACAAGTGAAGCAGAATACTGGGCTTTACACACCCCTACCCATACCAGACCGACCTTGGGAGGATTTGAGCATGGACTTCATCCTTGGCCTACCTAAGACCTTGCGCAAACATGATTCCATCTTTGTAGTGGTTGATAGGTTCTCTAAAATGGCCCACTTTATCCCATGTTCCAAGACCTCCGATGCTTCTAGGGTTGCCCGATTATTCTTTGATGAGGTGGTCCGACTCCATGGATTACCTAAGACTATTGTGTCTGATCGGGATGTGAAATTTACCAGTTATTTTTGGAAGACTCTTTGGCACCTAATGGGAACCCTCCTCAAATTCTCCACTGCTTACCATCCTCAGACCGATGGCCAGACTGAGGTCGTCAACCGAAGCCTTGGGAACTTGCTCCGTTGCCTTGTAGGGGACCACCCTGGGAATTGGGATCTCCTCTTATCTCAAGCCGAGTTTGCCTACAATGATTCTGTTAATAGGTCCATAGGCAAGAGTCCATTTGAAGTTGTGCATGGTTATAGGCCTAGAAAACCGTCCGATCTTATTCCCCTTCCCCCACATGCTAGAGTGTCAGTCTCAGCTGAGTCCTTTGCACAGCATATCAAAGAGTTGCATGATGACATCCGCAAGCATATAGGAAAGAGCAATGAGGCTTACAAGAGGCGGGCAGATGCTCACCGGCGCCACTGCGAGTTCCAAGTGGGAGATTCGGTGATGGTGAGGACGGAGCGGCTCCTTCCGGGGCCTGCCTCCAAGTTGAGGGCACGGGGTTCGGGACCCTTTCGAGTTCTGAAACGACTTGGCAGTAATGCTTATGAGCTAGACCTACCCGAGGGCTTTGGGGTGCACCCTACTTTCAATGTGGCGGATCTGGTACCCTACAAGGGCCCCGCGGTGGAACCCAGCGAGGATCTTGAGCCTTTACCCTGCCTTGAGAGAGACACTCCCGGAGGGACTCCACTTTCTAGCTTGAGAGACCGACGAGAGCAGGTAGAGGCAATACTGGATGAGCAGAGTATCATTACTAGGCACAAGGTGTATCAGCGCTACCTGGTTAGGTGGAGGAACCGTCCCCCGATAGAGGATACGTGGGTGAGTCGGGAGGATCTGCTGTGCTTGGACCCCGACATGCTGGAGCGTTACGACAGCCAGCGGACCCATACTCGACAGGGTCGAGTTCTCCCCACCCCGGGGGATTTGATGAGGGCATCTCACGACACTCCCTCTAGCTCGGGTTGACTACACACTTTTGTTATGGGATGGCTGTGATCTCTACATGTTATCTTCCTTTTCTTGATCCCATATTATGTATTTTCATTTTATTGTGTCTTATCTTATGTACTTTCTTTTATTGAGTCATGGTGCCTAGTCTATTTCTCTTATTTTGTGTAATTGGGCCTTAGTATCTTAGCATGGGCCTAATGGGTTGAGTCTAGGACTTGTTGGGTCTTTTGTTTAAATGTCAAGGTCATCTTGGTCATGTAAAGAATGGTTGCCTATAAATAGGCCCCATCTCTCTCCATGTAATCACCTTTTGATGAATATTGAAGTAATCCCTTTCAAATCTCCAAAGTTCTCCCCTCCTCTCTCTCTCTAGCTCTCCTTCTCTCTCCCACAAGGAAAGGGCAAACCTCTCCCTCTCTCCTCCCCCCTCCCCACTACTTCCAACCCCCACCTACCTCCATTAATACCACACAACTTCCCACAACCCCCCTTTACTCCCCATCTAGTCCGAATAACCCTCCACCAATCTAAGCCCTACTTCCCAACCACCACCTACCCCATTCACTTCCCTAAGCACCTCTCCATCTTCCCAAGGCTGAAGGGGTCCCTCCCAAGGCCATTTTTGAATCTCCCTCCCATCTCTCCACCCCCATACCAGCTCCAGGTCGACCTCCCCTTCCCTCCCATAGCCAAGTTCGCCCCCATCCTCCTCTCACACTCACCCTCTCTCTAGTGCACACCCACCCCTCATCTCCACCTCTAGCTGCTCCAGCCCCCCTCTCCATCTATCCCTGCCACTCCAGACCCCCTGAAGCCTTAGCCACGTCCTTCCCATCTTCTCCAACCATCAGCCAACCTCCCTCTTGCTGAGTTGCCCCACTCCTACATCATTTTCCACCATCAAGTCGCAGCTCCATCAGCAGTTCGCAGGCAGCAAGATCGGGTCCTGGAAGCAGCTTCATCTCCGACACTTCCCCTCATCTTCTGGTGGCATGGCATACACCGTTGGAAATTTCGTCCAAGTAGCTTTCTAGGCGAGGTGGTTTCATCTTCATCTAAGTACCGAGCTGCCGGTAGGAGCGATTCTCCCTCGACTGCGCAAGATCTCTTAGGTAGGGAACCAGAGCGAGAGTGGAAGCTCGACCACGAAGAATCTTTTACGATTCAGATCAAGTATTCTTCAGTAAAAATCTTCCCTCTCAAGTCCTCTTTTATCCTCAAGAAGCAGAGCTGCATTTGGACATCGACATCTAAAGTTACGAATTTTCTACTCCAAGTGTGTTAGGTCAGTTTACAGGAGCCAGAACCGACACCCTTCTACTCATCTGATCTTCCCGGTATTCTCTGACATCTTCCGACCACGCCGTAGGTGCCGACAGAAAGAAGACTCGACCACGGTTCCATCGGTTCAGGTCTCGTCTCAATCAGAGCTTGGTAGAGATCGTGGCACCCTCTGAAACCAGCCACATTGTTCTGCACCCGACAGAGGCAGAACCAATCAGTCCGGTTCCAGACTCTGCCCCGGCTTGCAACGACTTTACCAAGCTCAGCAAAAATTCATAGATCATCCTTGGTTCGTTGGCAAGCTTTTCGCGCAAGTCTCATCAAGTTCTGAGCTCTGTGGAATTTTTGGCAGCATCATCACTGCCCCACTATCCGGCAACTCTGAGATTGGCAGAACCGGCAACGCTCCGAACGTCGGGTTTTCTTCATAACTCCCCCACCCCGCTTGGCCGGCTGAAGGCCCCTCCCTGCGTGGAGGTAGTTTTAGATGTAATTAGTTTAATCCCCACCCCAAGATCACCCCTCCTGCGAGAGGCATAGTGTTGTACTCTTTGCACTTTCAGGTCAAGCTACATCGCCGCGGCGATCGGGTGTATACCCTCGCCTCCCGGCGCGCCCTCGTCTCCGAGCGGGATCAGTGTCTTTACACCGATCAGGTGAGCCTCTGATACTAACCTTGATAGCCTTACTTCTACGAGTTTAGTATTGCTTGATTGCTCGTCGGATGGTGAGAAGAGGGCCCGTACTTGTATGCTCTTTTGTTGGTGCCCACCGCGGTCCGGGAGAGAGTGCCACCCCAAACCCCGCCCTGCGGGTCAGCCGCCCACTAAGTTGGGAATCCTAGACTCTTTGGGGTCAGCCTAAGCCAACTAAGTCCATTAGAATCATTGGGTCTCGCCTCGGACCCTTGCCATCATTCCCCGGCCCTGCCGGGTGATCGCGTGTGCCGTGTGAGTAAGACGCTATTGTGAGAATCATTGGAGTGCTTGTATGCTTGCGGGCCTAGGTCCTAGGTGGTTCATTACATACTTAGTCATTCTTGGGCTATGCCACATCATCCGTATATACCACAAAACCTCCTTCTCTATATGGTAAAGCCAAAACAGGGGGAGTAGTTAAACACTCTTTCAAGGTCTAAAAGTTTTTCTCGCAATCCTCTGACCAATCAAATTTGTTCTCCTTGCGGGTTAATCTTGTTAAGGGCACCACAATCTTGGAGAAATCCTTAATAAACCTTCGGTAATAACCTGCTAGGCCTAGGAAATTTCTAACTTCAGTTACATTAGTAGGCCTATCCCAATTCTTCACTGCCTCCACCTTCGAAGGGTCAACAGAAATACCTTCCTTTGAAATAATATGCCCTAGAAAGAACACCTCTTGCAACCAGAATTCACACTTACTAAACTTGGTGTATAGCTGATGATCTCTCAATATTTGCAACGCCATTCTCAAGTGTTCAACATGCTCCTCCTTACTCTTAGAATAAATCAAGATGTCATCAATAAACACAATGACCCACTGGTCAAGATAGGGTCGGAACACATTGTTCATGAGCTGCATGAAAGCTGCAGGCACATTTGTTAGACCAAAAGGTATTACTACAAATTCAAAATGCCCATACCTGCTACGGAAGGCTGTCTTATAGATATATTCATCCTTGATCCACAACTGATGGTATCCTGATCGAAGATCAATCTTAGAAAAATACTGAGCTCCTGCTATCTGGTCAAATAATTCATCAATTCTCAGTAATGGGTACTTATTCTTGATAGTCAGCTGGTTCAATTACCGATAATCTATGCACAACCTCATCGAACCATCCTTCTTCTGGACAAATAATACCGGGGCTCCCCACGGGGATGTACTTGGATGAATGAACCCCTTCTCCAGTAATTCCATTAACTGTTGCTTCAATTCCCTCAGCTCTGTAGGGGACATACGATAAGGAGCTTTTAACCTCTCTTTCTGCCGGAAGTCCCGGCAATTCCTCAGGAAAGACATCTGGAAAGTCTCGGACAACAGGAATGTCCTTAACCTCGATCTTCTTCTCAGGGGTCACATAAACAAAGACTAGAAAAACCCGACATCTCTTCCTCATCAACTTATCAGCTCGAAGGGCCGAAATAAGCGGCACGGACTTATGGTGCCTAACCCCTATAAAAGAAAGTCCAGGGTGTCTAGAAAAAGACACAGAACTCGAACTGCAATGAACATAGACCTCATACTTAGCCAACCAATCCGCTCCTAGAATTACATAGTAATCTTCCATATCCATGCAAACTAAATCAGCTGGCAAGTTCTGTTCATTAATCATAACCTTACTAGAAGGATAGAAATACTTAATTGCTGAATTGGAACCAATAGGGGTTGAAATCTCTAACAGGGAATTCATCAAGACCGGCTTCACAGTAAAAGACTTAGCAAATTTCCGAGAAACAAAAGAATGAGTGGCACCGGTATCAAAGAGAACGAATGCTGGCTTATCATGAATAATAAGAGTACCTTCAACGAGTCCACCCTCCTCAGTGGTTCTGGCGTCATCTTCCTGTAGGGCTTGGAGCTTGCCCTGCTGCTTCTTGTTCCCTAGCGGCCTAGTCAGGGTAGCTTGATCTGACAAAAGGGGACACTCAGGAATACGATGGTCCCTACTACCACAACACAAACAGGCGCCCAGCTTGCGCCATCACTCCTCCATCTTGTGACATGGACGGTAACAATACTTGCACACACCCTTAAACGGCACAATCGGGCCAGGCTTCTTATCTTCATTCTTCGGCATTTTGTTCTTCCACGATCCAGACCCGCCATTTGGTCTCTTCTTGCCATTACCAAGTTTGACACTCCCAGATTCAGTAGACTGTTCCTTTTTAACATTCTTTCCACGGACTTTCTCCTTCATCTCTAAAGTGTCTTCCAAGACTTGAGCTTTCCTTACCATCTCTGCATATGTCTGAATTTCCAATGGCACCAATTGGTTAATATAATGTAACTTCAGCCCGTTGAGAAAATGCTTGGCCTTCATCTTCTCTGTAGATATCAAGTGGGTGGCATAACAAGATAACCAAGAGAACTGAGCTTCATACTCGGCTACTGAAAGATTCCGCTGCTTCGAAGCAGCAAACTCAGCCGCTTTCTTTTCTTGTATTCTATCAGAAAAATATTTACAGTTAAAGAGTTCCTCGAACTCCTTCCTTGAAACTTGCCTCTCTCCGAGGGTAGCCTTCACCACATCCCACCATGTTCTCGCATCACGTTCCAGCTAGAAGGTCGTTAAAAGAATATGCTCCGGGTCGCTGCACTACATTACTTCGAAGATCCTCTCCATCTTCTTTAGCCAGTGCTTGGCTTCATCGGGGTCGTTCGAGCCTCCAAAACATGGGGGATTCATCCCACGAAAGTTCCGGTGAAGATCGCTAGCTCCGTGGTTCGCCGCTCCTCCTTGGGCCACTTGCTGCAAGGCCCGAGGAAGTCCTTGAGCCGTTAACTTCATGTCTCACCATTGCGCACGTTCGGCTGCCATTAGAACATCCTTCACGTAGAATAAATTATTTAGGATCATTTAGAAAGAATAGTTTTTGAATTAGGTTATTATCTCAACCCAAGAATCCACCCAAATCTCACTATTGGATTAGGTGGATGGTCAAACTAGAGGGGAGGGGTGAATAGGTTGACCCTTTGAAAAATTAATGCAAGATCACACTCGCATTAGAAAGCAGAATGCCAATTAGAAATTCAGTAAACAGACTATATGATGATCGAGCCTAATCAAACATCTAACGATAGGTGGATTATGCGAGAATAACAAACCACAAGAGGAACACAGATTTTTATGGTGGTTCGGTCTCCCTGTGGAGACCTACGTCCACCCCTCACTAAACCAGTGAGGATCCCTGCTGAGCTTTACAGCTTAGCTTCACCGAGGAACTACCTCCTCAAACAACGCTGAGCAGTACAGCTTGGCTTAACCAGAGGAAAGATCCTCTAAACCGCTGACAAACAGCTTGCAGGCAAACACGCCCAAACGCCCTTGATCCAAGCACAATCTGCTGGATCAAACCCCTCCCTCTACTCAAACAAGTACGAGGGAGAAACAATGTAACAGAGTTCAAATTGAAAAGACAAACAATAAACGAAATCACTCAGTGATGAAGGAGCAATCGCAGATCTGTGAGGCCGCCGAATCTCAGGCTTGAATTCCTGGGAGAAGAAGCTTCAACGATCAGCTGATCTTCTCCTTCTGAAATGTAGATGAACTTGCAATAGATCACTGCTCCTAGATCTCCTCAGGTTTTCAGCAGATCGCCTGCAGGAGGAAGATGAACTCCCCAGTTCTTCTCGTGAGCTTCTCTTGCTCAGCCTAGTTTGCAGCAGCTTCGAAATCTCCAAAACCAGCCTCCCTCACGCGCTCACCCAAAACCATGTAATATATATACCTAGTAGGCCCCAACCAGATTTTCTGGTTAGCCCAATGATGATCTCCTCAGAGCCTTCTGGAATCGCGAGGGAAAATGAGATCGAAACACTTTTTGGCTGATGTGGCCTTTGACGTCACTAATGACTGGGGTCCACCCAACTAATCTTATGAAAGGATTCAGATGGCGTCAACCCATGGTGACCAAGGGGTTGACACTGCCTTGTACTGCCCACAAGGCTTCAAGTTCGTAGGTGGATGAGTTGACGCATTGGGTTACTGCGTCAACCCACTAAGCTTACCCAGAGCCAAATTCATCTCAGAGTGAACTGTTGCGTCGACGCTATCATGCTGTAGCGTTGATGCACTGGGGTATTCCAATGAACCATAATTCTGCCTTTTGAACTACTGCGTCGATGCTGCTCTGCTGTGGCTTTGACGTAGGGAAGTAGATCTGTGAGTGCCTCTGCTTCTTAAGCTGATGCGTCGACGCTGCAATAGTGTGGCGTTGACGCAGTAAAGTGGGCTAGTAAGATCTTGAACTGATGCGTCGACTCTGTGGGTTTGTGGCGTTGACGCACCGAGATTATATCAGTGACTTATGATTTTTCCTCTTGAACTGTTGCGTGGACACCTTCAGAGTCTTGCGTAGACGCTGTCCTTGAGGCAACCCACTGCGTGGACGCTATGAATCATCCTGTGACGACCCTGTCCCTTTCGTGCATTCAAAAATAAACCAGATGCATGCATTACTGAATCAAGATTTAATTCAATATTTTAAGTTGAATTCAACACACACATCTCATGGTTGTCATCATCAAAACCAGGGGCACAACAATCTCCCCCTTTTTGATGATGGCAACTATGAGGTGAATGCCATTGCATCTAAATAAAAATGTATTATTCAGATCAAACAAGGAAGTTCAGATCAAACAAAGAATTTACTTCAGAGGCTAAAACACTAGTTTTTGTCATTCAGTTAAGCTCATGGTTTTACATCAAACAGAAAAACATAAGAACTTTTCTAACAGAAATTTGGGCAATCTCATAGACAATTTCTTTCGAGCATTTCACAAAATGTGTAAACGAAGGAAAATTTCACTCAATCACATTTGATGCAGATGCAGTGTAATTCCAGACTAGACTCCAACTTGAGTTCATTTCTCTCCCCCTTTGACATCATCAAAAAGGGGAGTAGATGAAGAAGACTGAAGTACAGTTGCAGACACAATATCCAACTGGTGCTGAAGTTGAGCCATGGATGCTGCCATAGTGTCCATCCTTTCAGAAAGTAGCTGATCTCTGTGCACCATGAACTTGTGGTATTCTTGGACCTTGGTAGTGATACCATCAAACTAGTTGTGTAATATATCAAACGGAGAGTCCACCTGAGCTTTCTGCTGAGATCCTCATTCAGGTGCAGAAGAGGAGGCTGCTGTTAGTGGAGGGCAGTACACATCACGCTGATCTTCAATTGTGGGTGGGAAGTTTTCTTTTAGAATATGCAACACATCCACAACCTCATCACCGACTAGAGTGGTTCGTTCAATCAGTTTAGCAAGGTCCTGACCAAAAGATGTAATCGTTTCAAACAAGTTTTGAACCGTTTCACTGAACATCAAATTCTTGTCTATCAGGGTAAGATATTTCAGATTCAGCTTTGACTGATTTTCCTTGATATCATAGTTGTATGTCTGTACACTCTGTAACCTGTTCAAAAATTGTTGATGCAAGCTTTGTAAATTACGCATGACTGAACCAGCTTTCTGACAAGCTTGAAGAAGAGATTCCATAAATTCATGAAGCTTCTTGTCAGACTTGAATTTATCACACGTAAACTTTTCCCATCTACTATCTAATTTCTGTTCAAGGTGTGACAGCCTCATATCCGTTGTTGAGCTTAGGTGCATTATGGAAGAGTCAATGCTCTTGAATTTCATTTCCAAAAATTGAATGAGTGTAGGATTGATGCCAGAAAAATCAGGTATACCAGCATCATGCTGAAAATTAGTTGGAATCTCCTCAGAAGTAGATGCAGGTCCCCTTGGTGGAGAAGGTTCTGGAAGGGGACCTTGTATAATTACAAGCTCTCTGGAAGCAACTGGAAACACAGGAGTATCATCTTATAAATTGTAATCATCTTGGATATTGCTGAATTCTTGGTAGTCCATTCTGGCTGAACTGGCTTCAGGTCTATCTGCCCTAGCCTCTGATCTTTCCATTCTGTTTAGACTGGCCTCTTGCGGATCTTGTGTTTCAGTTCTCACTTCTTGACCAGTTTCCACTGAAGTAGATACAGGTTTCTGACTTGGCAGAACCCTGACTGGCTGTCCATTTATGACTTTAAATCCCATGAATTTCTGAATGTAAGAAAGGGAGTATATGTTCCCTTTAGGAATATTCAGTTTCTTTTCATCTCCAAAATCTACTCCAACTTGTCTAAATAAAGCAGTCAATGGAGCAGCATATGGGAGTGTCCTAGATTGTGTTAAGCAAGATCCCATAGTCTGAATGATTACATCTGACAATGAATTTTTTATCTTTTTCAGCATGTAATACAGTAAAAATCTCTGCATCTCAGTGACCCGTTCCCTACCACTGCTCTGTGGTGTTATCATTGATGTGCAAATATGGTGGAGCAGTCTATGGAATGGAGGGAACCTATTTGCTTTAAGACTAGATAAATATGTCTGCTTGACATCTGTAGGATCACTAGGCTGTTCAGTCAGAAGAGCATAAGCTTCATGTTCATCAAACAGAAAATTGTGTAACTGAACCCCATCCATTGGAATTTTCCATGATCTAGCAAACAATTTATTTGTTAACTCAAAACGAACATTTCTGACTGTTGAAGAAACTTTAGGGATTTGAGGCTCATATTTCAAATTTTGGTAAAATACCCTAACGAGGGTGGGGTAATATATCTTATGATTTGTGACAAAAGACTACCATCCCTGAAAATCCAAAGTGGGAAATAATTGCGGAAAAACCTCAAGCATCTCAACATCAGTAGCAACAACATATCGTGGAATGAGGACTTTCAGAGGTTCTTCTACATTGATGGTGAGAGAGGGATCAGAAGACCTTGCATGTGAGCTGTCCACAGCTTGTTTCCCCTTGGCAGCAGCTGAAGATGTAGACTGCTCTTCTACCCTTGATTTAGATAGCTTTCTCTTTTTGGTTGGCGGGCTCGGATGGAGACGGCGTTTTCGAAGAGATGGCTCTATCTCTTTTCCTTTCCGTTTCCTTAGAGCGGAAGGAGACGGTATCTCCTCTGGAGGATCTGCCACGGGAACATCGTGAGTCTTCTTCTGCTTCGCTGCCCTTGTCTTTGCTGGCGAGCTCTTCTCTTTTCCTGTTCTTTTCCTTGGAACTGACTGAGGTGGCGTCTCCTCTGGAGCACGTTGAAATTTGGTTTGAGGCTCAATCCTTCCCTCAGCATAGATGGATTCTCTTCTCTTTAGACCCTTCATGTTCTTTTTCTCTTTTGCCGGAGGAGCCATGGTAGCGAGGTGAAGAACTCGGCAACAGGGAAGAAAAATGCCGCAGGAGGAGAAAGATTGGAGAAGCGGAGAGGTAGGAGCTGAGGAAGAAAAGCTGAAGATTGAGGAAGGAGCTGAGAGGATGATAGCGTTTACGCCGCGAGGTTTTAAAGACGGTGACGACACATATTCAAATCAAATAGGGCTAACCGGTTCACTGTGTTGAACCAGACTGGGAAGTAATTGGAGTTAGTGAATGACTGCGTTGACGCAGTGAGGCACTGCGTCGACGCCACCAAAGTGAGTCATGAATGTAGTGTTCAGAAGACATAAGGAATAGTGAAGACCCATAGTATTTAGGCATTCTAAAGACACTAAAATTATGAAAAGATGAAATTACATTCAGGGATTTTTAATAGATAAAATTCAAGTTCCCTTATGAGAGATATGATGAGAAATGATAAGAGCTCCTAATTCATTTAATGATGTGGAGAAAAATAATCTTTAGAATTTGAGACAAATCCTTGAACAAGAGGAGCATGATTATGGAATAAGGATAGAACAATTTGCACACTTGGAACTTTCTCATATCTGTCCCTTAGATTGTTCAATTTCAAGAGACCTTTAGAGAAGTGAATTTAACCAATATTGAAGATGAACTCTATAGGTTTTTATATGAGCTTCAGGTCACACACACACACACACACACACACACACACACACACACACACACACACACACACATATATATATATATATATATATTGTCATTTTTTTAATTTTTAAATTCTCATTTGCAGTCAAGTGTAGTTGGCCTTTTGACACGGGTACACATGTTTATCAGACACCAGAGTTCCCGGTTACTCAGCAAAGCTAACTATTCTACTCCAATGAAACAGAGTTGGCAACTCACATCATGACATGCCTTTTAGCACTTCATTGGTGCATGAAGGTAGTTTCTCAGTGGAAAGTTACCATTGCTCTGCAATGAATTATTTTTCTTTTGAAATAGAGATAACAACTCACTTCATGACATGCTCCTTAGCACTTCTTTGGTGCATAGAGACAGTTTCTCAGTGAAAGCTTGCCATTGCTCTGCAATTTATTCCATGTAGATATATATATACATAGGGTTTGTTTCTTCAGCTCTTATTAAACCTATTCTGAGTTTAAAGTCAATACAGATAATAAATTCATTTGCACAAAGTGGTCTCTTTACTTTTGATCATCATAGTTCAAGAATGGATGAGTTCCCAGTTTTATTAAATATTTCCATGACTATTCCATATGCACATCACTTTTATGTTCAAGAATTTTAGCATTCAAAGATCAAAAGATTTATAGATCTCCAACCATTAATACTGCATAGAGCCAGTCAATAAAGATCACTATCTCTTATAAAGGAATTATCACCTTAGCTCCCCCTGAATCTATGACATCAATTCACATTTCGGAGCTTAAGAAACTTCCCTCATACTGAAGATTGAGAGGTACTTTACTACAAACTGAAGAACTGAGTATAGAAGAAACATGGTTGATGAGAGGTTGAGAAGACTCCAAGTTTCAGACAAACTGAGGTACTAGAAGATTTCAAGATTCTGAGATATGTGAGAACCCAACTGCAGTGCTGCGTTAACCCTTCTGAAGTAATCCAATTAATTCCAGAACTGATTTGCACTAGGTTTATGTCAGTGCGTCAACTCAACCAGGTGACTGCGTTAACTCACTCAACCAGTCAGTTCAACTTCCAGCCTGTTTCCAGAATGTTTCTTTCAGTGCGTTGACTCAGTCTTGCAACAGCATTAACTCAGCCTTATTAACCACTCTTCAGATTCCCAGATCACTTAATCTAAAGGGACAGAATTGCACTCCTTAGCATGTAAGAACTAATGCAAACTCTCCCTCCATTCATGCATGACTGAAAATATGAATGAAGATGCAATTGTTGACATGATGGCTTTTTATTTATCATGTGCTCCTTAAAAAAAATGCTCAAAACTAAACTCCCCCTAAATCTGTGACTTATTTAGAAATCAAGCATTTTCAACTCAAGCAAGGCAAGTAATCAATTTATTCCTAGGCACAGTTAACCAAACAGGTTTCAAAGAAGAATACAAGCAATCAATTTAGGCATCAAGATGAGGATTGCACAATCCAAGCTCTC
This sequence comes from Amorphophallus konjac, assembly GCA_022559845.1. Lineage (NCBI taxonomy): Eukaryota > Viridiplantae > Streptophyta > Magnoliopsida > Alismatales > Araceae > Amorphophallus > Amorphophallus konjac. Next base: position 108,131,266 of record CM040123.1, read on the forward strand.
TCCTAAGACAAGTAAATCTTTCATTATTCAGAGGCTTGGTGAAAATGTCAGCTAGTTGATGTTGTGAATCTACAAACACCAATTTAAAGCTTCTTTTATTAACCTCATCTCATAAAAAATGATGCCTAATTTCTATATGTTTGGTCCTAGAGTGCTGGATGGGGTTCTTTGCCAGGTTAATGGTACTTATGTTATCACACAATATTGGGACACATCCAAGATCAGTTTGATAATCTTAGAGTTGGTGTTTGATCCTGATGTGACACGACCCCTCGGACCTAGATTTGTAAGCAATCGAACCGAACGGTGGACCCACTCAAGGGGGTTCACCCGCGTCGCGCACACCCGGGTCCGCAGGTGGACCGGCGATAGTGGTGAGGGTCCGAGGTTGGACCTTGCCTTTCCGGGGATTTGACCAGCTTGGGCTGAACCCCCTAAGGGCCTGGGATGCCCAATTCCGTGGGCGGCCAGCACGCCAAGGGCGTGGGATGTAGTGGCTCTCTCATAACTCGCTCCGCGGGGCACTCAATTAGATGGCAATTTGAGATCGGGCGCTCACCTCACCACCGACGGGCAACTTAGAAACAATACAAAAATAAGCAGAGTTGAACCAGCAAGGAGAGAGAGGGCCAGAAGCTCACCTGATCAGCGTGAAGACGTCGATCCCGGCCGGAGACGATGGCGAGCGGGGAGGCGTGGGTATGCACCCGCACGCCACGCCGATGTAGCTTCGGATGGCGACCTGCTAGTACACTCACTACACCTCACGTAGGAGGGGGATCTCGGGGTGGGGATTAACTTGATTTACAACCAAAACTACCTCCACGCAGGGAGGGGCGTTAAGCCGGCCAGGCGGGGTGGGGTGGTGAACTAGCTAGTGCCGAATGATCTGCCCCAATCTGGAATACTCGGACAGGGGGTTGATGTAGACGCTGCCACTTGAGTAAAAAAAAAAAACTTGCCACAAGATTTGTGCCCCCCTCTCTCTAGTTCTCTCTCTCTCTCACTAGCTCTCTCTCTCCCTCTCTCTCTAGGGGGCGAACCCCACTCTCTCACTTCCCCCTCCCTTGGGCGAACTAGCCCCTTCACCTCCCCCTCCCCCTGCCACCTCAGCTGCCACCTCACCCTCCACCCCTTCACCTTCCCTAGGCCACTTAATACCCCTTCAATTCCCTCCCCTTCCCAAGCAACTCTTCATATTCCCTAGGCACCCCTCCACCTTCCAAGGCGCCCCTCTCCCTTCCCCAAGCAATTTCCCATCTCGCAAGAGCCCCTTCCCCTCCCCTAGACAACTCCTCCATCTCCCAAGGCCGCCCTTGGCCCTTCCCATCCAGCCAAGTTCGAACCCCTCACTCCCTCCCTTAGCCTTGGCCGACCACCACCTCCACCTGCCCCCAAAACCCATTTGCGTCCCCTTCCATCCCCACCTCCCTCTTGACTCTCTTCTCCCCCTGCTCAAACCCTCTCACCACCCAAGAGACATCCCTCCACACCCACCATCAGCACCCCTCCACTTCCATTGCTAACCCCCACCTACTCCCACCAAGTTCCTCCACCCTTCTCTTCCCCTTTGATCAGTCTGCAGGTGGCAGAGAAAGAGTCGTCTTGCAGAAGCTGTCACAGAGTCATACGGTGGCCTCTGAAGACGTACCATACATTTCTGGAAAGGTCATCCAGTCGGCTTCGCAGGCGAGGTGATATCATCCCATTCTGAGTTAGGGGCTGTCCGGGAGAGCCGTTCTCCCATGACTGCGCTAGGCTTCCCCTGCAGAGTACCAGAACCCAATTTGAAGCTGTACCACAACAAACGGAGGAAGATTCATACTACGAGCCCTTCTGTAAAGTTCTTCTTCCTCCAGTCCTCTACCAGGATCAAGAAGCGGAACTGCGTTCGGTGTCCGGAGGCCGGAGTTCTCATTTTTCTCCCTCGGCTGGTCGGGTCTGCCTCCCACAACCTGCAGCGACCTGCCTCCACTCTTCTGAGTCTCCCTGTCCGCACCGACATCAGACGTCTGCCCCGTCAGTTTTGCTGCGAAGAGGGCTCGACCACAGTTCCAGAAACTCTGGCAGGTCATGATTCAGAGCTCAGGAGCGGCCAGGGTAACTTTTGCAAGTCACTGTTCGTATCAAGTAGCTGCTGCCGAGTTACTATCACCAAGTACCTGTACCTGAAAGGAAGCTGTGCCACGGTGAACCCTAGCAAAACCAGGCCGAGACCTCTTCATCAAACTTCTTTCACGTCCTGTCCTCTTCCAGGATCAGGAAGCGGAACTGCGTTCGGGTTCCGTGAGACAGAGTTATAGAGAATCTCCTCCGACTGCTCCAAGTGGCCTCCCCAAGTCTGCTACGACCTGTCAGCACCTTCTTGGGTCCCCCGGTCTCCTCTGACCTCATCTGGCTTCCCCGTCGATTCTGCTGTGAAGGAGACTTGACCACGATTCCAGAAACTCCAACGGATCATGATTCAGGGTTCGGGAGCGGCCGAGGTAGCTTCTGTAAGTGGCTGTTCATATCTGGTAGCTGCTGCGGCCAGAATCTGCCACCCTGTTCGTCGCTCGACCCGGACCAGCAGCTGCAGCAGAAGAAATCGGGAAAATTCTGAGCCATCCGCGTGCCAGATACGAAGAACCCCACGCTGGTATCGCCTCCAGCAAAATTCAGGAACGTGATCTACAGCCCCGGGACCGTCTGGCTGTCAGCCACCACAGCCTGCAAGTGGAAACAACTTCGGCTTCCTTCTTCTGTTCTCCGACGGTTTTCCCGTCCCCCGCCTGGCCGGCTTACCGCCCCTCCCTGTGTGGAGGTAGTGTTTGATTTTATTTGATCATCCCTTCCCCGAGGTCACCCTCCTGCGCGAGGTGTAGTGATTGTATTAAGTTGAACAGGTTGAAGCTTCATCGGCGCGGCGTGCGGGTAGCCCACGCTTCCCCGCTCGCCCTCGTCTCCGGCCGGGATAGGCGTCCCCACGCTAATCAGGTGAGCTTCTGGCCACTCATCGTTGCTGATTTATTACCATTGCTTAGCTTAGTATCGTTCTTAGTTGCCCGTCGGTGGTGAGGCGAGCGCCCGACCCAAACCAATCAATTCGAGTGTCCGCCGCGGAGCGAGTTGTGAGAGAGCCGCTACATCCCACGCCCTTGGCGTGCTGGCCGCCCACGGAATTGGGGCATCCCTGGCCCATTGGGGTCCAACCTTAGCTGGCCATACCCTTGGAACATTGAGGTCCAACCTCGGACCCTCACCGCCATCGCCGGTCCTCCTACGGACCCGAGTGTGCCAACGCGAGTGAGTCCGCTTGTGTCACGTTACCTAAATTATTGTGTTGCTTGCTATTCTAGGTCCGAGGGGTCGTTTCACATCAGATCCACAACACTTGAGTGCCACAACTCCCTGCAGCAACATATTCTGCCTCTACAGTGGATAGTGCGACAGAGTGTTGTTTCTTGGATGCCCAAGAAACCAAACAACCTCCCAAAAAAGGGCAATAGCCACTTGTGCTTTTCCTGTCAAGTTTGCATCCAGCATAGTCTGCATCTTAGTATGATACTAGATCAAAAGTGCAAGATGCAGGATACCAAATCCCTAAATCTCGAGTTCCAGCAAGGTATCGAAAGATACGCTTAACAGAAATCAAGTGGGATTCTTTAGGATCAGACTGAAAACGAGCACACATACATACACAAAATTGGATGTCTGCCCTAGATGCAGTAAGATAGAGGAGTGATTCGATCATACCTCGATAAGTCTTTGCATCTGCTGATTTACCTTTCAGATCTGCATCCAAAATTATGTTGGTGCTCATGGGAGTGCTGATTGCCTTAAGATTCTCTATTTGATATTTCTTCAATAGTTCAGAGACGTACTTTGCCTGGCTGATGAAGCATCCATCCTTGCTTTGGGTGATTTGTAGACCTAGAAAAAATTGAAGCTCACCCATGAGACTCATCTCAAATTCTGTGGTCATCAAATTTGTAAATTCCTCACACATGCTTGGTTTAGTGGATCCAAAGACTATATCATCAACGTAGATTTGAACAAGAATAATGTCATTATTTCTTACCTTGGTGAATAGGGTTTGGTCCACTTTACCTCTTGAATATCCTTTCTCAGTGAGGTATGAGCTGAGTCTATCATACCATGCTCGAGGTGCCTGTTTGAGCCCATAGAGAGCTTTGTCTAATCTGTAAATATGGTCAGGGCAGTCTATAGATTCAAAATCGGGAGGTTGTTCAACATACACCTCTTCTTTTATTAAACCATTAAGAAATGCACTTTTTACATCCATTTGATGGAGTTTTATTCCATGACAACATGCATATGCAAGTAATAATCTAATAGCTTATAATCTAGCTACTGGTGCAAAGGATTCTTCAAAATGAATGCCAAATTCTTGGTTATATCCTTGTGCTACCAGTCTTGCTTTATTTCTTATCACAATTCCATTTTCATTTTGTTTATTTCTAAAGACCCACTTAGTTCCAATTACTTAAAGTTCATTGGGTCTTGGCACAAGGTGCCACACTTTATTTCTTTTGAATTTATTTAATTCCTCATGCATTACATTTATCCAGCATTCATCTTTCAGGGCTTTAGTTACAGTTTTAGGTTCAATTTGAGATATAAGAGCCAAATTATCCATTTCTTCAATTGTTCTAAAATGAGATCTAGTTCTGGTAGGGTCATGTAGATTACCAATAATGCTTGATAGAGGGTGGTCTCTTAACATTCTAACATTGGTCAGAGAGTTACCTTCATTAGCATCTACATTACCTCTAGTGCTTGATTCTGCTAGATTCTCATTTGACCTTGGCTCTTCCTCTTGAGTATATTGTTCTTCCTTTTCTTCAAGAAACTCCCCATCATCTTTATCCCTACAAGATTCTGCTAGATTCTCATTTTCAGACCTGACATTCATTTCATCAAAGATAATATGTGGAGATTCTTCAACAGATTGAGTTTTGACATTTAGGACTCTATAGGCCCTAGAGTGATTTGAATATCCTAGAAATATGGCTGGTTCACTCTTAGGTTCAAATTTATCTAAGTCCCGTTTGTGATTATTTTGAACAAAGCATTTAGATCCAAAAACTCTGAAATGTATAACAGATGGCTTCTTACCTTTCAACAATTCATATAGAGTCTTTTTGGACAAAGGTCTTACCATTGCCCGGTTTACAATGTAGCAAGCTGTGTTTACCGCCTCTGCCCAGAGCTTCCTTGGGAGTTGTCCTTCGATCAACATTGTTCTAGCCATCTCGACAAGGGTTCTGTTTCTTCTTTCCACCAATCCATTCTGTTCAGGAGTTCTTGGAGATGAGAACTTGTGAGATATTCCCATTGCCCTGTAAAAACCATCAAATTCTGAATTTTCAAATTCTCCTCCATGATCTAACATGATAGATGAAATAGTATACTTACCATCCTGCTGAACTTTCCTGAAGAATGCCTGAAATTCTTCAAATGCATCATTCTTATGAGTTAAAAAGAACACCCAAGTAAACCTAGAAAAGTCATCTACCAAAACAAATCCATATTTATTGCCACTCAAAATTTCTGTTCTAGTGGGTCCAAACAGATCCATGTACACAAGTTCAAGAGGTCTAGAAGATTGATTTTCAATTCTGGATTTAAATGACTTCCTAGTATGCTTGCCTTGAGTGCATGCATTACAAATTTTGTCATTTTGCTTAAATGATACATCAGGCAGACCATTCACCATGCTGAATTTTGCTAACTTATGCATGACACTATAGTTAGCATGTCCTAGTCTACGATGCCATAGCCAAGCCAGCTCACTTTTATTCATAGCTAGATAGAGATTGTTATGAGCGGGATCATCCAAGTCTACCATGTACATGCTGTTTATTCTTTTTCCAATGAACTTAACATTTTCAGAATGCATTTCAAGAATGGTGCATGCATGAGAATCAAACACAACTTTGTGTCCCCTGTCACACAGTTGGCTTATACTAAGAAGATTGTATTCTAATCCTTCAACAAGTAGTACATCATCAATGGAGTTCAAGGGATTTTTGCCAACTTTACCTTTTCCAATAATTTTACCTTTATTGTTGCCCCCAAAAGGGACATGCCCTCCTTCTTTCTCAACCAAGAAACAGAATTTTGCCTTATCTCCCGTCATATGCCTTGAGCAGCCACTGTCAAGATACCATCTGTTGTGTACAGCTGCAAGGCACTCCTGCAATTCACATCAAACAAGAGATTTTGGAACCCAAATACACTTGGGTCCCATCACACCATATGATTGTTTTAAATAAGACAACATGCTTTTGGGAATCCATATTTGTTGTTTTGGAGGTTTTTGATATGTGGAGTTCAAAGGTTTGAGAGTTTTCTGATTGGGTTGAGGTATCCTTTGGAATGACCTTTTTGAATCAGTTCTGTTGTTAGAGAAGTATGAAGTTTTATTCTTGTTCCCATTCCAATGATTATTGTGACTCCAAGAAGCACTGGGGAATCTAGGATGAGAAGTTCTAGAAGAATACTGAACTCTTGAAGGATTGAAGGTTCGCTGCGTAGACCCTCTCACCTAACTGCATTGACTCATCCATCTAACCCTTCTGTCATATGGGTTCTGGTGCATAAGATGCGTTGACGCACTGTAGTGGCTGCATCGACTCACTCTAGTATTTTCAAAGGAATACCCATCCTGGAAGGGTGTATGCGTTGACACAGTATGGACATTGCGTTGACGCGGCCAATGGTTTGTTCTAGCATTATTTCTGTAGAACCCCTGGGACATGGGTTGAGTGGACGCAGGGTACCCAGTGCGTTGACGCAACTGTCTTGTACCAGACCTATGACTCCCTAAATTTCTATAAGTCTGATGCTGGGTTGATGAACTAGGGTCTATAGGCTGACCTGAGGGTTTACTTCTGAGCTTAGGCACATTCTTATGGTGATTCGCATTTAAGGTAGCATTCATTTTCTCTTTGCCCTTTTCTTTTCAGATTTCATCTGTCTGTTTTACTTCTTCTTGATTTTTCTCACAAGACTTCTTTTCAACCGTTTGGCTCTGCTCAGATGTACCTTGTTCAGAAACAAATGTTAGAAATCTAGCTCCTAGATCCTTCTTCTTGGTTGGATTATAACCAAGTCCTTCTTTTCCAAAATTGCTTCTTATTCCCATGACAGCTTCAAGATTGTTTTTACCTTGTGTTAATTTCTTAAGAGAGGCTTGTTTACTTGAATTATCATCTTCCAGTTTCTTCAAATTTTCTTGGAGTTCCTGATTTACTCCTTGAATGGCTTCATATTTTTCTTCAGCAATTTTTACATCACTCTCCAATTTTTGCATTCTGAGTTTCAAGTCATCATGAACTTTCAGTAAAAATTCATTTTCTCTTTTCATCTCTATTAATTGATCTCTACATTGGTCACTTTCATCAAGAGATTTTCTTAAACTGGTAATTTCAGCTTCTAGGCACCTGATTTTATCATTCAATGAATTTTCTTGACTAGTCAGATTTTTCTTTTTCTTGAGTGATTTATTTTCTTTCTTTACATAATCATATTTATCTAATAATTCATTAAATGCTTCTTCCCAATCATTGCAAGAAAAGTTTTCACAAGAGGAAGTTACCTCATCCTGATCATCTCCCTTAGCCATGAAGCACAGCTTAACATCACTTTCTTCTTCAGAGGTACTCTCTTCTTCATCTTCATCTTCATCTTTCTCCTCATCACTCCAAGTACTCATCATAGCTTTTGGCTTCTTGTTCTTCCATTTTGGTTGGACTTTCTTCACATTCTCTGGACATTCAGATTTAATATGGCCTTGTTTCCTGCATTTGTAACAGACAACCTTGTCAGATTTCCTAGAGTTTTCTGATTTGAATTTTGAACTCTTTCTTACCTCTGGTCTTCTGTTGTTTCTAAATTTACCTTCCTTCCTTAGAAACTTCCTGAATTTCCTGGTGAGCATTGCTATCTCACCCGAGTCATCATCTGACGTAGATGACTGACTGTCATCTGAACTCTCCTTGTTGCTAGGACCAGCCTTCAAAGCAAGTGGCTTCTTCTTTTTCACATCCTCATCAGTTCTTTTGAAATTCAGCTCGTAAGCCATCAGTGATCCAATAAGCTCATCAGGGGTAGTGGTAGTAAGGTTCCTAGATTCCTCAACAACCGTGGCCTTGGTGTGCCAGATTAGAGTTAGGGATCGAAGAATCTTCCTGACCAATTCATAATCACTGTAAGCCTTTCCCAGACCTTTCAGACCATTCACTAATAGAGTTAGCCTAGCATACATTTCAGATATATTTTCCTCTGGCTTCATTCTAAAAGCTTCATATTCAGAAATTAACATATTAGCTTTTGTCTCTCTTACCTCTGACGTACCTTCATAGATGACTTGAAGTCTGTCCCACATTTCCTTGGCACTGGCACATGAGGACACTCGTGAAAACTCATTAGGATGCAATGAGCATTGCATGATGTTCATAGCTTTCCAATTGACGTTGGACTTTCGAATCTGCTCTTTCACCCACAGTTCTTCATCTCCTTCTAACTGATAGGGTCCCTTGCTCACGACTCTCCAAATCTCATGGTCCTGAGCTCTCAGAAATACCTGCATCCAATTTTTCCAGTAAGCATAGTTAGTGCCATCAAAGAAGGGTGGCCTATTCACTGCATACCCTTCAGGCATGAGCCCCTTATTTTCCATTCCACTAAATCTCTCTGGGTTGTGAGACCCTTGATAAGAGTGCCAAGCTCTGATACAACGTGTTGGATTAGGTGGAAGGTCAAACTAGAGGGGAGGGGTGAATAGGTTGACCCTTTGAAAAATTAATGCAAGATCACACTCGCATTAGAAAGTAGAATGCTAATTAGAAATTCAGTAAACAGACTGTATGAAGATCGAGCCTAATCAAACATCTAACGATAGGTGCATTATGCGAGAATAGCAAACCACAAGAGGAACACAGATTTTTATGGTGGTTCGGTCTCCCTGTGGAGACCTACGTCCACCCCTCACTAAACTAGTGAGGATCCCTGCTAAGCTTTACAGCTTAGCTTCACCGAGGAACTACTTCCTCAAACAACGCTGAGCAGTACAGCTTGGCTTAACCAGAGGAAAGATCCTCTAAACCGCTGACGAACAGCTTGCAGGCAAACACGCCCAAACGTCCTTGATCCAAAGCACAATCTGCTGGATCAAACCCCTCCCTCTACTCAAACCAGTACGAGGGAGAAACAATGTAACAGAGTTCAAATTGAAAAGACAAACAATAAATGAAATCACTCAGTGATGAAGGAGCAATCTCATATCTGTGAGGCCGCCGGATCTCAGGCTTGAATTCAGAAGTCTGGGAGAAGAAGCTTCAACGATCAGCTGATCTTCTACTTCTGAAATGTAGATGAACTTGCAATAGATCACTGCTCCTAGATCTCCTCAGGTTTTCAGAAGATCACCCGCAGAAGGAAGATGAACTCCCCAGTTCTTCTCGTGAGCATCTCTTGCTCAGCCTAGTCTGTGGCAGCTTCGAAATCTCAAAAACCAGCCTCCCTCACGCGCTCACCCAGAACCATGTAATATATATACCTAGTGGGCCCCAACCAGATTTTCTGGTTAGCCCAATGATGATCTCCTCAGAGCCTTCTGGAATCGCGAGGGAAAACGAGATCGAAACACTTTTTGGCTGACGTGGCCTTTGACGTCACTAATGACTGGGGTCCACATAACTAATCTTATGAAAGGATTCAGATGGCGTCAACCCATGGTGACCAAGGGGTTGACGCTGCTTTGAACTGCCCACAAGGCTTCAAGTTTGTAGGTGGATGAGTTGACGCATTGGGTTACTGTGTCAACCCACTAAGCTTACCCAGAGCCAAATTCATCATAGAGTGAACTGCTGCGTCGACGCTATCATGCTGTAGCGTTGACGCACTGAGGTATTCTAGTGAACCATAATTCTGCCTTTTGAACTGCTACGTTGATGCTGCTCTGCTGTGGCATTGACGCAGGGAAGTAGATCTGTGAGTGCCTCTGCTTCTTAAGCTGATGCGTCGACGCTGCAATAGTGTGGCGTTGACGCAGTAAAGTGGGCTAGTAAGATCTTGAACTGATGCGTCGACTCTGTGGGTTTGTGGCGTTGACGCACTGAGATTATATCAGTGACTTATGATTTTGCCTCTTGAACTGTTGCGTGGACACCTTCAGAGTCTTGCGTAGACGCTGTCCTTGAGGGAACCCACTGCGTGGACGCTATGAATCATCTTGTGACGACCCTGTCCCTTTCGTGCATTCAAAAATAAACCAGATGCCGCATTACTGAATCAAGATTTAATTCAATATTTTAAGTTGAATTCAACACACACATCTCATGGTTGTCATCATCAAAACTAGGGGCACAACACTCACTAGGTTGGATCTTAGACTTATAGCAAGGCTATAGGTCCTACGACATCACTTAGAATCCTAGAACTTAGAAAACCTAGGAATATTAGAAACCTAGGCTCTGATACCACCAAACTGTCACGCCCCGACGTGGAATATCAGGACTGGCAGTAGAAACAAGAAATGAAAATATGTTGATTTACATACATGCTATGCTAAGCTGAAGATCAACACAATACCATAAACAGAAATAACTCCATAACTAAAATTACATTTAAAGATCCACGTTACATAAACTCTCTTAAACAACTTCTAATAGAACATCCACTTGACAATATTACAATTGCTAATCTCGAAATTACAACTCTTTCAAAACACACACAATCTAAACATAACTAGACACAACAACTAAGACTGGTTTCACACGGCTTCTAACAGGTTCGCTCCGTGGCCATCACTCTTGCCCGTCCCCATCAGTCTACGAATCCTCACCTGAGCTACATGAAAGAGGGGAACAACTGGGTGAGCGAACACTCAGTAGGTAATAACAGGTAAGTTTAAATAATTAACCAATTAATTACATTTTAAGTGCGAAAATAAAGAGCGAAATGAAATGACAAAGTGTTGCAATAAGAGGTTGACTCAGCTTTGGCTTCAAACCATGAAGAAATTGCTCAGTCTTTAGCCCTTCATCAACAAGAATATGAGGAGCATATTGACCCAACTCCTTAAATTTGTTCCGATACTGCAAAATGGTCATATCACCCTGAGCCAATTATATAAACTGGTACATTTTGTCCATTTTAAGATAAGCTGGACTATATGTACGCTCGAACGAAGTAACAAACTCCTTCCATGTAATCAGTCGAAGAGGACGGGACTTAAAAGTCACCTCCCACCTTGTGGTCCACCACGTGAGCGTTGCCCCCTGCAACTGGAATGTAGCTAGCATCACCTTCTCACCTTCAGTGCACTCCATAGATCGGAACACACGTTCGGTTACATATAGCCAAACCCTAGCAGCATCTGGATCGGCTTGTCCTTCATATGTTGGTGGGTGGAATAGAAGAAATTCCTTAAGAACTCGACCACGACCACCTTGAGGCAATAAATCTTCACCAGCATTAGGGTCGACACGGGCTTACCCTTGAACATTTGCTGGATGAGGCGAAGTACCGCTCTCTTCCCTTGGAACTTCTTGGGCCACGTTGACTTGGAAACGAACTCTCCGTCTAGGCGGCATTGAAATCTAAGCTTAAGAGAAAACACACAATGAAAGAACCATAAGTAATCACGGAAAAACATCCTAAGCCATCAATAGTGGTACACATGGACTAGTTTTGGACTATTGCAATTTCAATTTCGTATACATCACCCCAACACTACTCTCATACCAACTGTAACGACCCGGAGATCCGGATATCGGTAAATCGATACCAAGAACTCGGAGATGCCACCCAAGAGGTTGATGAGGCCCCGTAAGGGTTGGTAGGATTGGTTGAGGAGGTGCATAATGAACTGGAATTACATACGAATTATAAAATGGCAATTTTAAGCGGAAGTAATTTACAATATTAGAGTGATATATTTATATAAAATAGTCTAGATCCAACATCACAAGTCCAAACACTATATAGAAGTCAAAATTGACAACTACACGGGGCATACCTCGGTCAAAAGGGTAGAAAGACAGACAGACAGACCACTGCTGGCAATTATGACCTGCCATCAAAAGCATGAGAACCACCGGCGGACTGTTGAGTTATGGTTTTGATGATAACTAAACTTAATGTGTGATTAAGTGATGATAACTAAACTTGTGGTTGATTGCTCATGCTCTTGTTATCTATGTATGTTTGAGATGGGAAATGGCAACGGTTACATGGCCTTGATACTTGGTTTGCATATGTTAGTTTTACAAGAGACAAGAGGTTTCATAACCTCTTCAATGTGAACGAGCATGGTATTAACCCTGACTATCTTACTTGTAGGATAAAACTCATGGCAGTCGCCTGGTAAACCGTACGTATGGATAAGTACCTTACTTTTCTACAGGTCAACACAGGTCGTATATGTCATTTATTGTCAAGAACCATTGGTAAGATTCTTACCTTATCATAGTCATCAATCTCACCATGGGTATTCTATATACCTCCCATTTCTAAACTTCATTCATGATATTTGAGGTTCACAATGATAACTTGGATTGATAACTTACAAGCTCACTCTTCAAATGTATTAGTTTCTCATTCCAATCATGATAACATGCTCAGGTGGTCTTGATGTTTCTAATGCATAAACCAAGTAAAATCCAACCCCTAAATGTATGAAATAAACATCTACTTAAAGTCATTGTTATTTGGATGTATTTCATTGGGCTAACACTTCAACTTTGCAGGACTAGGTCATTCCGGTCAACTAGAATCACCAAACGTGAAAAAGTCTCATACTACAGGTCGACCGACAGCAGCGGTCGACCGCCCCAGGTCGACCTAAAATTCCAGGGATCAAATTTCTACATGTTTCTCAGTAGCGGTCGACCGCCAGCTTCCACAGGTCGACCGCCAGCCCCGAGCCAACATATGTTGACTTTGTTTTTCACTTCGAGAAGAGCCATTCTCCATGGATTTCTTTAATCCTAAAGTCACCCAATCACCCACAAAATGTGGATCTGGTCTAGGGGGTTTCTATAGACCATTCAAATGCTATAAAACACATACAAGAGGGTTAGAAACCCTAATGCTTCAAGGGGATCAAGAGAGATCAAGGGAGGCTAGAAGATGAGATTCACGGGTACTGTAGCACCTCCGTGAACAGTGCTTCGAGCTAAAGTTCTTCATCCTTCCTCAACACATTGAAGGTAAATCTGAAGCCAATATACCCCCATTCAAGTGAAGAAGCAAGCGGCCAACAAAGAGAGATCAAGAGGGAGGCTATCAAGGCAAGAGGAAGGATGCGGGAACTCTTGCAAACATACTCTATTTAGTAATTTCTTTATCCATCTCCAAGGTGTTTCAAGCCAAAGCTGAAGCTAGCAACCTCCAAGGAAGTGAAGAAGCAAGCAAGCAAGGATTCAAAGGAAGATTGCCCAAGGGGGAAAGATGAAGAAGCAAGCAAGCACCGATTCAAGAAAAGGCTGCTAAAAGGTGAAAGAATATTATTTCTCAAGATCCATATGAAGTCTTTCAAGCTCTGCTCAAGTGAAGATTGAAGCCACGTTCAAAGATCAGTATCATATGTTCAAAGGGAAGCCAAATCATGAGTTTTCTAAGCTGTGCCTCATTGCCTTTGTGTTTTAGGAGTTATATTTATGTTCCTCATAAACTGCGAACTTGTGTGTATGTGGATCGTTGTTAGATCCGTGTTTGTGTGTGGTTGTCGTGGTGTTCCATTCGTGTGTGCATAGGTCCTCCTAGATCTACGTGTGTGTGTGTGTGTGTGTGGATCTATTTAGATCCGGTCTTTTTAGTGTGTGGAGTGCTGCATCTGTCGCAGCGTGTGTGTGTATTGTTGATCCGCTTGTTGGATCGTGTTGGAGACCTCGTCTCCATGTGTGTGTGTGTGTGTGTGTGTGTGTGTGTTGGGGTGCATCCCCGTGTGTGTGTGGGCAGGCGTTGTCCTGCGTGTGTGGTCATAGCGTCGTCTCCGTTCGGGGATTTATCCCCGAGAGAAGCCTCACCGGGTTTGGTGAGGGGTGGACGTAGGACTACGGTCGTTGCATCCGAACCACCTTAAAAACTACTATGTAGTGTGGTTTGTATTGTGTGGTTTGGCTTGAGCATTTGTGTGGCTTGATTATTATAACCTTTATATGATCGTGTGGGAACAGAGAGATTGAGAGAATCTGCTTCCTTGCTTTGTTAATTCTCTCAATCTTGTTTAAAGGTGTTAATTCCACTACGCAGCATTTGTCTTGCCGACTAATGTAAGGGGTGGTGTACGTTGTATTTGAATGTGTAGTTGAACCGTTTTCAACCTCCTGGTTAGAGTGTTTATCACATATTTTAGAAGGCCAAAAGTTTATTTAAAGTTTATAAACACCTAATTCACCCCCCTCTTGGGTGTCATTGATCGCGGGACTTCATTTGGTATCAGAGCCATGGCTATATTTTTTTATAGATCTAACGATCTAGAGTGATCCAGATCAATGACTACCATTATGTATACTTTGAATTCTCTACCGGTGTTTGATGGTTGCAATTTCAATTTGTGGTTAGGTAGAATGTGTAGTATTGTCAACTCATATGACCCTAAGCTATGGAAGCTTGTTTCATATGGTCCTTATGAGTTGCCTAAGGATAAAAATGTCTAGACTGAAAATCAAAAGCTTAAACATGATCAAAATTATTTGGTGTTAAAGTTGATAACTGCTGTAGTTGATTCTAATTATTTCCCCTTTGTCTCCCATTACAGATTTCGCGAAGGATATCTTGCATGGCCTAACCAAAATCCGGGAAGAGGATGGAGACCAATATCTTGTGGTAGGGACGAGTGAACAAAGGAGTGATCAGCCAAGTGGATCAAGCTCACCAAGTGGATCAAGCTCAAAGGTAAGTTCTGATTCTGATAATGAAGATGAATTTAACTATGAAGATTTGTTGAATGCATATGATGAGCTTGCTGAAAAGTATAAGAAAATTAAGTCTAAAAATAAAAAATTGAAAAAGAAATCTGAACATGCTTTTCTTGAGAATGCTTCTTGTGATAAATGTTCAAAAATTTGAAAAGGAGATTAATATTTTGTTAATTCAGAACTCCTTACTTGAAAGTAATGTGAAAAACCTTAAAAAATTTTAAAAAGAAAATTCTTCATGTAATAAATGTTTGGAATTCAAAACTGAAAATGAATCCCTTATGACTGACATCAAAAACCATGAAGAAGTCATTTCATGCATGAGAAAAGAAAATGAAGGATTGAAACAGTTGAATAATGCCATTTCTGAAAGATTACTTATTTTTAAAAAAGGGAAAAGTTTGCTTGTTGATGAATGTGAAAAGGTACATGTGTTGGAACAAGAAGTGGAAAACCATAAAACCATAAATAGACATTTGAATGAAAAAATCAATTCTTGTGAAAATGTGATTATTTCCTATGAATTGCACATTTCATTACTTGAAAAAGAAATCTTTGACTTGAATACTTCATTGTCTAGATTTGTGGATGGTCAAAATAACCTGGAGAAATTGCTAGGAATGAAAGTAAACTTTCAAAGAGAGGGGCTGGGCTATAATCTTGTGAACAAAAAGATGTTTGAAAATAAAGTTTATACATCATTTGTGCACAATTAAAACATAGCATGCACATCAAATGAGAATCTAAAAAAGAAAAACCCTGTTGCACACACACATGGATCCACAAAGAAAATCAATTTGCATCAAAAATCTAAAAATGCTGCTAGTACACCCATGCATGTTAAACATACTTCTGCCACACATACACAACCACTTAGAAAGAAACTCTCATGTTTTTACTGTGATAAATCTGGACATGCCATGCATGATTGTTTCATTATGAAGAATGATGATTTGAGAGCATGCAAGAAAATGAATGATTTCAAAAATATAAAAAAGGTTTCATTTGGGAGAAATAGATTTGAGAATTCTTATGTTCATGCTAAAAGACCATATGGGAAAATGGCTTCTGTGCATTGTTTCTATTGCGGTGAATCTAAGGCATACTAAGCATGATTGTGAGTTGATGCATGGTTGTCCTTTGATGAAAAATGATAATTTGAATACTGTCAAAAAGTGGAAACCATGTGCAAATGTTGCTGCTAACCTACAAGGACCCAAAAGGATTTGGGTACCTAAGAATGGTAAATGAGAAATTGGTTTTGCAGGTGTGCCTTGAAAATGTAAAGCATGAAATCTGTTTTCATCAAGAAGGTAAGGCACACGGGTCAAGTGGCATAAGTCAGGTTGGAAGAAAAATCAAAAACTGAATTTGAAGATCAGGTGATATCCCTCCTACCTTTGTAGTTACTCTGTCATGTTTTAACTCATTTTGTGTCATATAGTCATGTAATCTTGCATATGTCTGCACATGTATTTCATTCATAGTTGTTTGCATATTTGTGCGCATATCACTTGTCATATAGTATCTTGTTGTAGGAGAGCTTGAAGATTCTTCAGATCATGATCTCACTACATATATTGAGTTTGAGCGCATATCACTTGTCATATAGCATCTTATTGTAGGAGAGCTTGAAGATTCTTTAGATCATGATTTCACTACATATATTGAGTTTGCATACACTTTCACGTACTGTCTTGCATAAGTTGAATATTATGAATTTATGTCATAATGCATAGCAATCCTCCTACCTTCACAACCATTGACTACATAGTATATCAAATGGTGACATGTGGAAGGGTAGGTTTCGCCTGTCTGAAAGCTATCACAACGCGTGAGGTGATCTTCGGATCTAAGTTCTCCTCCCGGTATTATGAGTCAATTAGTTACTGGCTGCACATGGAATTATGATGTTAATGAACATCTTGCATTCATGCACACACTAAGGGGGAGCTACCACATTCGTCATATGAACTTAATGTTTAGGCTCACACATGAGTCATTCATTGCATCTAGAGCTGTCTAGAGGATGTTGGTTGTTAAAATAATTTGTCATGCATTTAAATCTAGAAGTGTTTAAGTAGACTTTAGGTGCTAAATAAAAGTCTTGACTTGAATCAAAATTGACAAACCAAATCATTTCATCTTTGGATGAAGATCATACTTTCAGGAATACAAGTGAGATTGGGTTAGCTATGATCAAGAAGGATGAATCAACTGAAGAAATACCTTGCAAGGATGAAAAATGATGAGAACATTCTCAATTGCCACCAGGAGATGGGATATCAGAACTTGAAAAACCTCTAGGATCGACTCAAGTACAAGCTGGTGAAAGTCATTGTATGTGCTAAAGCAAGTACCCAAGGCATAGTATGAAAAGCCTGCATCTTTTGGTTGAGAACAAGTTAAATAAGTAAGGTTGATCAAACACCTCTCACAAGACAAATCAGGTAAAAGACATTTTAGTGGTTTGAGTATATGTGAATGATATCATTTCTGAGCTACTAATAATACCTTTTGTGAACATTGTGCAGGGATTGTGCAAAAATATTTTAAAATACACTCATGAGTAAACTGAATTTCATTCTTCTTTGGATTGCAGATAGAAGGTTTGGAAGAAAATAGATTCTCAAGGCAAAGGTATGAAAATGAAAATATGAAGTACTAACCTTCATGGGGTTAGTGATCTTAGGGCATGAAGGCTTCCAATCTTGTCGTCTGAACTAAGGTAATTCAACCTTGTAAATTCATGCAATGGTCTCTTTGTCACTTGGTGACACTCTCAAGTGACATGTATTGATTCTAAAAACTTGAATTATCATTTACTAGCATGTTGTGATGAATGTGCCTAATTGATTGAATCAATTTAAAAATCTTGAAAGATGTGTATGAAGTGGTTGCATATTGAATATTCTCAATTTGAATTGCATGATCACACTTGAATTGAATTACATATCTGGTATATCAAATGGCGTCTGTGGAAGAGTGGATTATATCCACTTGGAAGCATTCCCTATGCGTTGAGTTGGGTCTTCGGACTAAAATCTCCGCCTTGTACCAGATCCTGAAAATTGTGATTGGTGGAGTTATGAATGAATCATTGAGCTGAGTTCTTTAAATTGAAAATATGTTTCTGATCAAATGATTCAAACATTTAGCTTCTGGATGATTTCTAATTTCAAAACTTGTGAAATACTCTTGAATATCTGATTTTGAACAATTTTGAAAATTGGGTTGCATTGCTTAATTTTGATCATTTATGCACCCTTATTCATAAAGGCCATGTCATGAAAAATGTTGTTGACACATTAATATAATGTGAATGCTCCAATGTGGAATTTTCCTCATGGTTTGAAAATCAAGCCCTCCTATACTACATTTGCATGTTGCATCACATACTCATCTAGGCATAGGTTGCACACATTAGAATGAATTCATGCATTAGCTGAAGTTAGTTCATTCATTTGATATCAGAAGTTTTGCACCACATTGCATTCTATCTTGGCATGTTGCATTTCATTACTATATGATCAAGTTTCATTGCATCAGTACTCATGCATTAGGTACATTCACTTCATTCAATTGGTATCCATTTGTTTGGCATCAGTTGCACATTTGCATTGCCTGTTGCATACATTCCCTCTATGTGCTTGCTTGATAATATATGCTATTCACCCCATCCCTTGGCATTTCTATGGCCTTATGTCTTCTTGATAAATAATACTGCATTTGAGTCATTATTAGAGTGTTTCATATCGTACGCTCTGGAAAGAGTTTATATTTTATAAGTGCATCTATTTAGGGAGAGTTGTACTCTTATGTATTCATGATATTTTTGGTATACATGCTGAATCAAATTCGCACACTTCATGCACAAAATATGAAAATGAGTGTGAAAGATAAGGATATATGAATTTCTTTTCAACACACTCGAGATGTTAAACTTGCTGCATGTATGTTTAAGAGACAATTGAGGAAAAAGTTACCTACCTATCTTTTTTTTAAAGGAATCTTGAATGAAAATGAAAGGCAGAGCAATGCTAAGTCTCACTGAGTAAACTGGGCACATGTCACTTGAGACGTGATGTGGTTCATATCTGAAAAGTGTTGACTAGTATCTCTGTTCAAAATGAGGTGAAATGGTTCAGTATTCTGAGTAACCGGGGATTCTGGCATGAGCTCCATGCGTCTACTCGCGTAAAAAGGAATTATTTGAACCTGATCACTCTTGAAAAATTCTGACTATCATGTGATTTTGGTTGAGTTGAAAAATGTTGGTGAAAACTCATTGTGGTAGAGCGTAGCCTCCAATACGCTGTTCTCAAAATTGAAGTGCAGTCTGTAAAATATCTCCTTGTGTTAATCTGAAAATCTGAATATCCATATTGCAACTATCATTTTTCATGTTACTCACTTACACATCCAGAAATTTGATTCATTATGTATTCAGAAAATTGATTGACTGCTTTAGCAATTGCATGAATCTCCTATATGATTGTACAATCTCCCATGTGCTACACATGTGCATTCTAGTTAGCATGACTCTCTTGCATCTTTCTTATACCCATTCCCTTCTTATATATGTACGGGGGAGATTGCATGTATGTTTATATGTAACTGTTTGGTTGCATTGTGTGCACTTCATGAGTCATCATCAGCATATACATAGTTTCATGCATTTCAAACCAAAATACAAAAATCAGAAACTTTGAAAATCAAAGAAAATCCTTTTGATATGCCCTCCTGCTCTTGCATGTTGAGAAAATCTGACATGGGATCTAGATTTTGCATGATATCCTGCTGAACATCTCATCTTGTGAACATCTTTCTCCATTGGTTCATATCCAACCTACCAATCACCACCTTCAATTGGTATCAATACATGCTTGACTATATTTGCTTTGGATGGTATCATATTGATTTGTGAGAATAATCACTAATTGATTTCCTCTGATTGGAATCATATTCATTTGTTCGTCCATGATTTGCCCTTGTTTCTTCTGATTTGATAAGATGGGCTATTGTTATTTCAAAGGGAGATAAGCTTGTTCTTCCTCGCTTGGCTTCTTCCAGCGTTGTTGATATTAATGATCGTGTCACAAGGGGAGAAAGATTTACATTATCCTGCCTTTTGATTTTGTCAAAGAGGGAAAATAATTGATGATTGTGTGTGACAGGGGGAGACGAATATATGTGCCATTCTATTGTATCCACTCTGTTGTATCATCATTTATAAGTAATCATTAAGTTTGTCATCATCATTAAGTTTGTCATCATCAATAAGTTTGTCATCATCAAAAAGGGGGTGATTGTTGAGTTATGGTTTTGATGATAACTAAACTTAATGTGTGATTAAGTGATGATAACTAAACTTATGGTTGATTGCCCACGCTCTTGTTATCTATGTATGTTTGAGATGGGAAATGGCAACGGTTACATGGCCTTGATGCTTGGTTTGCATATGTTGGTTTTACAAGAGGCAAGAGGTTTCATAACCTCTTCAATGTGAACGAGCATGGTATTAACCCTGACTATCTTGCTTGCAGGATCAAACTCATGGCAGTCGCCTGGTAAACCGTACGTATGGATAAGTACCTTACTTTTCTACAGGTCAACACAGGTGGTATATGTCATTTATTGTCAAGAACCATTGGTAAGATTCTTACCTTGTCATAGTCATCAATCTCACCATGGGTATTCTATATACCTCTCATTTCTAAACTTCATTCATGATATTTGAGGTTCACAATGATAACTTGGATTGATAACTTACAAGCTCACTCTTCAAATGTATTAGTTTCTCATTCCAATCATGATAACATGCTCAGGTGGTCTTGATGTTTCTAATGCATAAACCAAGTAAAATCCAACCCCCAAATGTATGAAATAAACATCTACTTAAAGTCATTGTTATTTGGATGTATTTCATTGGGCTAACACTTCAACTTTGCAGGACTAGGTCATTCCGGTCAACCAGAATCGCCAAACGCGAAAAGTCTCATACTGCAGAACTGGCGGTCGACCGCCCCAGGTCGACCGACAGTAGCGGTCGACCGCCCAAGGTCGACCGAAAATTCTAGGGATCAAATTTCTACAGATTTCTCAGTAGCGGTCGACCGCCAGCTTCCACAGGTCGACCGCCAGCCCCGAGCCAACATATGTTGACTTTGTTTTCCACTTCGAGAAGAGCCATTCTCCATGGATTTCTTTAATCCTAAAGTCACCCAATCACCCACAAAATGTGGATCTGGTCTGGGGGGTTTCTATAGACCATTCAAATGCTATAAAACACATACAAGAGGGTTAGAAACCCTAATGCTTCAAGGGGATCAAGAGAGATCAAGGGAGGCTAGAAGAGGAGATTCACGGGTACTGTAGCACCTCCGTGAACAGTGCTTCGAGCTGAAGTTCTTCATCCTTCCTCAACACATTGAAGGTAAATCTGAAGCCAATATACCCCCATTCAAGTGAAGAAGCAAGCAACCAACAAAGAGAGATCAAGAGGGAGGCTATCAAGGCAAGAAGAAGGCTGCGGGAACTCTTGCAAACATACTCCATTTAGTAAGTTCTTCATCCATCTCCAAGGTGTTTCAAGCCAAAGCTGAAGCTAGCAACCTCCAAGGAAGTGAAGAAGCAAGCAAGCAAGGATTCAAAGGAAGATTGCCCAAGGGGGAAAGAAGAAGAAGCAAGCAAGCACCGATTCGAGAAAAGGCTGCTAAAAGGTGAAAGAATATTATTTCTCAAGATCCATATGAAGTCTTTCAAGCTCTGCTCAAGTGAAGATTGAAGCCACGTTCAAAGATCAGCAGCATATGTTCAAAGGGAAGCCAAATCAGGAGTTTTCTAAACTGTGCCTCATTGCCTTTGTGTTTTGGGTGTTATATTTGTGTTCCTCATAAACTGCGAACTTGTGTGTGTGTGGATCGTTGTTAGATTCGTGTTTGTGTGTGGTTGTCGTGGTGTTCCATTCGTGTGTGCGTAGGTCCTCCTAGATCTACGTGTGTGTGTGTGGATCTATTTAGATCCGGTCTTTTTAGTGTGTGGAGTGCTGCATCTGTCGCAGCGTGTGTGTGTATTGTTGATCCACTTGTTGGATCGTGTTGGAGACCTCGTCTCCGTGTGTGTGTGTGTGTGTTGGGGTGCGTCCCCGTGTGTGTGTGGGCAGGCGTCGTCCTGCGTGTGTGGTTGGAGCGTCGTCTCCGTTTGGAGATTTATCCCCGAGTGAAGCCTCACCGGGTTTGGTGAGGGGTGGACGTAGGACTGCCGTCGTTGCATCCGAACCACCTTAAAAACCATTGTGCATTGTGGTTTATATTGTGTGGTTTGGTTTGAGCATTTGTGTGGCTTGATTATTATAATCTTTATATGATCGTGTGGGAACGGAGAGATTGAGAGAATATGCTTCCTTGCTTAGTTAATTCTCTCAATCTTGTGTAAAGGTGTTAATTCCACTACGCGACATTTGTCTTGCCGACTAATGTAAGGGGTGGGGTACGTTGTATTTGAATGTGTAGTTGAACCATTTTCAACCTCCTGGTTAGAGTGTTTATCACATATTTCAAAAAGCTAAAAGTTTCTTTAAAATTTATAAACACCTAATTCACCCCCCTCTTTGGTGTCATTGATCGCGGGACTTCACGGATGGCTACTGCTGCTCACCTGGAAAGGAAATGGTGAGTCTCACAACAAGGACTCAGTAGGGTTCACACAAATCCCTATCTCGTAGCTAAACTTATAAAAGCAATTAATCATGCAATGGCATAAGAAAATGACAGTTAATAAAGCTATACAGATATATGAACAATTTAAAGACAGCTAACTGAAATGCCACTTACTATTCAACTGAATAATTAAACATGAGAATCATAATAGAATAAAAATACAATGTTTCCATCATTTCCAAGTGATAGGAGAAAGAGAGGACCACCAGAAAGAAGACCAGACGCATCCACTGACGACTTATACTACGTCTTGGGTATCTCCACTCGCATGGAACGTGGCAAGTGAGACACGTAACAGTACCCAAGTCAAGAACTAGTCAGGGTCACACTCGTCAGTGTCAGTCCACGTCGCTGAGCACGTGTGTACACACAAGCTCAATGCCTTGAGCTAGGCATCTAGCTAGTTTTTCCCACAGTAGGATGCTACTGCCAAGCAAGGGGGCCCACGGAAACTAGCTTAAAAATCGTATACCGGGACTACCCCGCCCCCTCTCCCAGGTGGGCCAACACTAAAGGTCGTCGGGCTATGACTAGTGGTTCCATCACAAGGAAAGAAAAAACATTTCTACAGGAATAAAAAATGTGCCACAATTTGTAAAAGTATCTAATCATGGCGAACATATATCATTAAATGCATAATGAAATGAACATGATATAATTCATATGCTGTAGGACTAAACGGTCTAGCATAGGGCCGCAAAGGTCTGGTAAGCGGTCAAATGCTTGGTCGCTACACTGGCCCAAACAGTCATCACCCTGACCATTTAGCTATGAACATTTCATACAATTTAAACAGAATAGCAAACGGTCGCACGACTGACCGCCAAATGATGGAAAACGATCTAGGATGGGGCCGCTAGGCTCGCACCGCCAGACTCAGTCAAAGAGGCTTAGCGGTCATTTAGTGGGCCGATAAGGTCCTCAAACGGTCAATCAAAGGACCGCCAAGAAACCACAAACGGTCTAAGGTAAGACCGCTAAGGTCCATCGCCTCATACAATGAAGCAAACGGCCTATGGAATGACCGCAAGCCATCCAGAGAATCCCAAATGTGGGAACCTCAATGGAATTCCCTCGCAATCGATTCAAATCGATGGGAAAACATGATTTCACATGTTCCCTGCCTTCCTACATCCATTCCACGGCATTTTCATATCCAAAAACATAAAAACAATGGCCAGGATTAAAACATAAATGATGATATTCATGCTCTTAAAACATAAATGACAAAGTTCATGCATATAGCCATTCTATTAGCATGTCCATGGATAGGGAAACGATCCTAAGGAGGTAAGGAAGCTATCCCCTACTTGGTTTGTAATGAAAAAGCCACTCCACTCCCGTTCTACACGAAGGAGACCGTGCCTCACACACTGTGTTTTCCGCCTCCACGCTCCACGGCTCACCTCCACGGCAACACTGCCACTCTACCCACGCCCTGGGCTCGCCAAGGCCACCACCTGCAATCCCTGCAAAGCCCCGGGGTGATCACCTCGTCGAGAGAGCAAGAGAGAGGGGAGAGCGTACATGGGAGAGAAAGAGAGAGGGAGAGAGAGGAAATTTCAAAAAAAAAGAATTAACATCATTTTTGTGATATTTTTTTTGTTATAAAACTTTAAATTGCAATAAGGCCTTAAAATAAGAAAAATTGCTTAAATGCCTTATCTAGCTTCTAAATGATTATAAATATAACCAAGCCTATTAAACTAGGCCCATTAAGCCGAATAAAAATGGCCTAAACTCATGGATCTCTCAATATTTCGATACCGATAAGAATCCGATAACTAGCGGGTCTTACAGAGTGTGAGACCCGTCTCGTGACTTGATCCGAGCACGGAAGAGTAAAATACCCTTGACTCATTGCCGGCACATCCGCATGTTTCCCTCGCTAGGGACGAGTCGCGAGTTTACCTAGAGTCCAAGGTTTGCATCAAATTGGCATCGAGTCCCGTCCCGTCCCGCATCACAAGGGGAACTATACTACATATTTACTCTATGCTTGCTCATGATGAATGCTTGCATGCTTGAGTGAAATTTCATAGAATAATCAACAATCAAATGATATATATATATATAATAATATAATATAAAAATGAGAAAAATGATAATGAATAAAATATAAAAAAATGAATGATGAATAAGCTCTATCCCCACTAACTGTTCATCTAAATGATGCTATAGCAACAACTGCCGCAAGAACACGGGAAAAAGAGGAAGGTTTCACCCGTAGGCCCTGCTCAGTCATCCCTCACTCGCAACACCTACGGGTGGGGGGCATTTGTTGACACTCGAAAAATTACACAGATGTGTTGAGAGCGCTCTGAAGGCACAACAGCGACCAAGTCGAGTGTTGAAGAAGTTACTCGAGCTGCTGCATGATCCCTGAAGCAGTTATCAAAAAGTCCCAGCTTCGCCAGCAGAAGGAGCTCACTACATCATGAAGAAACATGTCCGGCCGCGCCTTTCCAGCAAAGCCAATGCCCAGCAGAATCAACGTCTACCGTAGAAGCGATTGAGCTGAGAAAAGCCAAAGAACAATCCCCCAAGAACAAAGAACTCCCAAGCAATCATCCGCCCGATAAAACTATTGCAAGCAAGCTTCCGACCGTGGGATGTGGCCACAAGGACAAATACTAAAACTCAAAGGGCCCCCTAGTAGCACTAGGTTTCACCAGGATTAGCTCAAAAGATGAACATAAATTCTCAAGCAATGAAGATAGCCGCCCAATGGGTCTTGAGCAACTCAATTGGGCCCGGAGGAGGTTAAATGGGCCAAAGGAGTGAGCCAGTGGCCAAAAGGAGTGATCTGGCAGCCATGTGTTGATCAGGCAGCCAGGGGAGCACCCCTGGCCCTACCGGATCACCACCTCTGCCTCCAGCCGCCGTATTAAGTCCCTCCGCCTTCAGCCGCCATATGAAGGCCAAATATCCCTATAAAACCCAACTTGCTTGATCAACACGAAGGAGGGGGAGAGGGGGACATAGATACAAGAGAAAGAAGACACAAAAAAGAGGAAGATAGGCCAGGCGGAGAGGAAACATAGAGAGGAGAAGATAGAGAGAAGAGACACAAGAGAGAGCAACCACCTCTCACAGAGGATCTCCCTAAGAGTCCCTCCTCCATCTAGAGTTCGAGTGCAGAAAGAAACAAAGGCGATACTCTGTTCATATTTTGCTAATTTTGTACGTGGGTTTCTACCAAATTTTGCCCTATGGGGCTATATGTTCCTCTCCCCCATTTGATTTGTGATGTACTTCTTGTCCCTATACAATTAAGTGAATAAATGTTATACAGTTTCTTTAGAGGATCGATCTTGCTCTTGTTTTTATTTTCCGCTTCTGTGTATCTTCTTCAATTTGCTATAGATGAAATGATGGTGTGTACCTTCCCAAAGGGGCTACAAAAAACCCCCAACAGGGTCCCTAACAATCGATAAACTTCCCGTTTTACCTAATCGATGCTTTGCTCTTTTATCTTTATCTAACGCACTAACTTCTAACACACTAACGCCATTAGCGTACTGACCATTAACTGACTGATACATCCACTATTTTGAATATTATTGAGCATTTACTACATCTGGATTGCCGTTTGATGACCGCTAACCCCCACGGGGTGCCTGGGATTTGTCGTTCTCTTTAGACATGATCACTGGTTGTCTATTCCCTGGGAAATATCAAGCTCTATATGAAGCAGAGCTATATGTATGCCATCGTCTCATAAGCTTCTGCATCCAAGACTATTAGATGTTTTCTCCATGGTTATGCTAAGCTTTTGGGTTCCCTGGGGCATTCTAATCGACCGACAATGGTCCCTCTCCAATCCTTTCTATTTGTTCTCCTTCGAAGCCATCTAGAATGAGGTGGCAGTGAGTGCCAGTTGATCCGGCGTGTGTCCCCCCCCCGCCGGATCAGGAGCATTGACTCCCATTTGCTGGCTGCCGATTCAAGTGGTCACCTCCCCATCTGCTGACCGCCGATTCAAGGAGTCTTTCCCCATATCATTGGCCGCCGATTCAAATGATTATTCCCCCTCCTTGCTGGCCGCCGAACCACATGGAGTTAAGTCCCCCATGCTTGGCTTCCGGTTCACATGGGGTCAAATTCCCATTCTACAGGCCGCCGGATCACATCAATATTCCCCCTCCTTGCTGGCCGCCAGTTCACATGGGGTCAAATTCCCTTTCTACTAGTCGCCAGATCACATGGCTATTCCCTCTCCCTGCTGGCCGCCGGTTCACATGGGGTCAAATTCCCCTTCTACTAGCTGCTGGATCACATGGCCATCTCTCCCTCCTTGCCAGCCACAGATTCATGGGCATATACTCCCTCCTTTTATGGCCGCTGGTTCAAAGGGGGCACACCCCCATCCTTCAATGGTCGCTGATTCAAAGGCGGTAATCTCTTTCTATCCATAGCCACTGATTCAAGGGGCATACCCCCCTCCTTTCATCGCCGCCGGTTCAAGAGGCATTTCGCTTTCTCCTTGCCATAATCGCCAATTCCCTCTCCCCATTTGCTACAGCCACCAGAGCAGGAGGGATCATCCCATGCTGTGGAGCCTCCGAATCGTCTTGGTCGGCCATCATCAAAGGGGTACAGTCGGACTGATAACACATTACAGGTTTAAGGGTATATACAACTACCTTCAGCTCATCTAATTTCCTATGTTCTGATTTTTCCGATCACCCTTTGGGTGAACATGAACTGGCTCACTGGCAAACAATGCCCCGATATCTTTAGACCTATCGACCCATGGCTATATTAGTGCTACCGTGAGCATCTATGTATATGTCTTGGTGTCGAAATGGGTCGAAACCCTCAGCAGAGAATATATGACACCCTTGGGTGACACAAATCTCCTGGCAGGCGAGTCCCCAGAGATCCACCACCGGCTATGGGGTTCGGGATATTGTTCTGACATGACTATCTTTTACAGAGTCCGTCTCAGCTTGTCGTTGACGGGCCTCCTCTACATCTTCCCCCAACATGTTCTGGGGCAGGTGGAGATGCTGTCGAAATTCTCTCAGAAATTAGAGTTTCATATTCTATTCTGCATCACATTTTCCCCGGCTTTTCGCTCGATTCACATCTCTTTTGGCAGGAACGGCT
This sequence comes from Amorphophallus konjac, assembly GCA_022559845.1. Classification (NCBI taxonomy): domain Eukaryota; kingdom Viridiplantae; phylum Streptophyta; class Magnoliopsida; order Alismatales; family Araceae; genus Amorphophallus; species Amorphophallus konjac. The sequence goes on from CM040123.1 coordinate 108,159,032, forward strand.
CCATGGCAATCCATGCCGAATTGTGAGAGCAAAGTACCCGATAAAGGGAATAAATCAATAACAAATGCCCTCCCTTGGCATACACTATCCCGGTGATATGCGAACATGTCACACCCCGAGCTTTTAATACATCGAAAGATAGTCTCGGGAAATGTGAACAGTCGACATGATAAGCCTCTTGCAAGCAAGAATAATCAGAGCGCAAGACAATCACACATAAGATGCAATTGCACAATAAATTAATCAACTTCTCCTTTCATTAATAATAAGAATGATAAAAATCCAAGTACATAGACGATTCCAAATCTAGTTGACTCAATAAAGAGAAAATTATAGGAACTCGATCTTGACATTATTGACTTCCTAAGTCTTCTCTCTCAATTTTATGAAACTTTCATTCGCTCTCGGACCCATCACTTGAATAACTCGAATCCGAATCCGAACTACTAGTATCTCCTGAAAAAAAATTGAAAAATAGGTAATGAGCACACTTGCACAGTAGGTATCTTCGCATCAACATGATTGGTAATATTAAAGTGATTAGCATTTTAGCTCTAAAGAATAAGGTAAAATCATGTGAATGCGGTAAATAAAAGTAACAAGACATGACCAAGTTAAGATATGATTGCACAAGCATGATCGAGCAAGAATGTAATTATGGCCTTTCAAGAATGTAACAAGAATGTACTAGCAAGTCAAATAAGAATGCACTCATCACTTAGTAACAAGTACTTCGTGAATTTCTGTGAATATTTTCACAAGTCGTGAATATTTCTGTGATTGCCATGGATATTTCACTTATTTATAAAGAAAGTACTCTCAACGCAATGCGACGCCAGTAGCATCATACCCCATGATTTATAATAGTATGTTTCCGACAATCAGCCGAGGGGACTAGCATAAAGCCCTTGAACACAATCAGTGCTCGAATCACATCTTCAAGTATAAATCAAGCTACTTCCACGCATGTAAATAATGTGGCCAAGAATATACAATTTTAATGATAAACTCATGATTAAGTAACCAAAAATACGAACGCTTGTATAAGAAAATAAGAAATTTCAATAAATACCTTAAATAACTAGGTTATGCCATTGAAATAAATCGGCAGCATAACGGTACTTTTCTTAACTTTTATAATTTAGTCAAATCATTCTTGATTAAGGTGACATGTCCCAGAAATTCAATAGTCTTTCTAGGATCATATAGATATTAACCCTTGGTCAAACCTTGGGTTAATGGAACTCAGGAAACTTAGCGATCTATAACTGGGCCGCTATACTTACATGGCGGTCTAGTATTGGGTCGCTAGAATGGGCAGAATCCAGAAAGAAATCAATTGGACTCTAGTGACGTGGCGGTCAGATACTCGACCGTTACTGGGCTTTAGCGATCGAGTATTAAATCGTTATAGGATAGAATCAGAAAACATCGGTAGTGCTTTCTAGATAATTGGGCTTTAATGGTACAACGAACTCGGTGTCCTAGTGGGAATCCAAGGCTCGTGGAGAATTACGGAGGCCTTGAAACAATATTTCCTAGTACATTGGAAGGAATATCCAAGAGAGAGGTTATCATGTTTAAGATTATGTTCCTATAAGTGCAAAGTGTGTAACTAATGGCCATATACCGGAATATATGACATGAACTTACAGAAATGACTCTGAGATTGGAATATAATGTGTACAGTGATAAACCATCGTTCAATCTCGTCCATACAAGCACTTAAATCATAATTTAATACAAGATTATATAGTTTTGGCATAAAACTATCATATGTTTAAAATAATCCTAAGAACCATAAAGAATATGAAATCACTATTATGAATCAGTAAAATAAAACTTAGAGTAGTACATAACATTAAAACAGTTTAGAACATAGTTAACTAGGCTTACTTATAAGTTAAATGGATTATTCTTGATTCTATCTCGGTTGACAGAAAACAGAACAATGGCGGTCTATCATAGATCCGTTACAGGAAGTTGGCGGTTTATCGTAAGGTCGCCAGAGAGATAAAAATGGTCTATTTCTGATTCGCCAGAGATTTCATAAAAACCGAGTTTACAGATCTTCTAGCTGTTTATCGTAGAGCACGACTGACAGTAACTTAAAATAAGAAGAACTATGTCTAAACACATCATGTCTGGAAATCAACATATTTATAAAACTACTACATGATAGAACGAGAAAAAGGCTACAATATACATGGGAATCATGTATTATGACAAAAGAAATACTTTAGTTCATTAGGGCTAAGAGATATGTATGTATGACATACTAAGTGCATAGGTCCTATTAAAACATGAAATTCTCCATACATAAAGCATGAAATCGAGTAAAACCAGAGGACTTTTATCACTAGAATGATGTTTCAGCTGTTCATGATATGACCTACCTGTGCTAAGGCTTCTAGTCTTGGAATTTCGGACTGGAAGTTAACCTTAATCCTGAACTTCCTGTGGTAAAGCAACAACTTCACACTACTCTAACTCCTTACTCTCTTGACATATGGACATGAAATTTGGAGGGTAAGAAGTAGATACTAAGGGAAACGAAAAGTTCTAAAGGCACTAATGCTAATTACCTCGATTTGATATCCTAATTCCTTGATCTTCACCGGACTTTTGCACAGTTTCCTGGGTCGCTAATATGGAACCAGTAACTTTGCAACCTTCTATCTCCTTGTGTGCTTGATCTCCTAGCACGAAATTTTGAGAGATGTTATTCCTATATATTAGGAATAAAAACTTTTAAAGAACCTACCTGAAAGAATATCATCTTATCTTAGTTTCACGCTAGCTAATGTAAGGATCGCGTAAGTCAAAACTAGGTTCTATTTTTAGTTTTGCTAGGGTTTGAGGATTAGATCGATCCGAGAGTCCTTATCAAACTTTAGATAGATTTCTGAGAGTCTTTAAGATGTTTACTAGTCCACCCATCTCGATCTCTAGGAGATAACTCATCAAAAATCCAATTTTTTGATCTTTCTTCCATTCACAGAACTGACAGAATGTAGCGGTCGAAGGTTGGTCCGCCATATGTGCCTTAGCGATTTTATGATAGACCGCTACAGATCCTGGGCGCCGAATTTGAAATGAGTTCAAACTCTAATTTTGATTTATCCATTTAATTATCTATTCAAGGTGTTTTTATTCCTAAATTTCGTGAATAGGCTAATTAACCTTCTAGAATATGGGCCAAACTTCATTGTTTTGGTCCTTAATCCTTTGGGCTTTAATTAATTAGGCTAGGTTAATTATTTATCATAATTGGGCCTAAATAATGATTTATTTAATCCCAATATTCATTTTATTAATTAATTTGGTACTTTATAAATTCTAAAAAATTCCTTAATTCATCTGAATAATTTATAAAAATTCTGGGGCATTACACCCTCGCCCACTTAAGAGAATTTGGTCCCCAAATTAAATATATATGAATTTTATGGAGAGTGTACTTACAATTAAATAACTCCAGATATTTCTTGCGCTTAGCTTCCTCCGTCTCCCATGTTTCTCCTGACTTTGTCCACTGGATCTTGACTACAGGAATAGTCTTGTTCCGAAGTTGACGTACCTCTCATTCAAGGATCATGATTGGCTTTTGCTCATATGTCAAATCCTTCTTAATCTCCAGATTATCGTAGGTGATGACATGGAAAGGATCATAAACATATTTCTTCAACATCGAAACATAGAATACGTCATGAACTCTTGGTAGTTGTGGAGGTAAAGCAAGTCGATAAGCCACTTCACCAACCCTTTCCAGAATTTCAAATGGGCCAATAAATCTTGGAGTAAGCTTATCTTTAATGCCAAATCTTCGAATACCACGACTCAGAGAAACCTTAAGGTATACATGATCTCCTGCTTGGAACTCCAACTCGCACCTTCGATTAGCATCATAAGATTTTTGCCTGTCTTGTGCCATCTGAAGCCCCTCCCGAATAAGCTTTATCTTTTCTATAGTATCCCTGACCATGTCGGGACTTAGAAATTACCTTTCTCCTACTTCATTCTAGCATATCGGTGACCGACAACTTCTTCCATATAGAGTTTCAAATGGTGCCATTTGTATACTAGACTGGTAGCTATTATTGTATGCAAATTTCACTAATGGTAAGTGATCATGCCAACTACCTCCAAAATCAATAGCACAAGCCCTGAGCATATCTTCCACCACTTGGTTTGTCCTTTATGTTTGACCATCAGTTTGTGGATGGAATGTCGTGCTAAAGTTTAGTCGGGTCCCTAAAGAATGTTGAAGACCCTTCCAAAACTGTGATGTGAATCGAGGATCTTGATCCGATATGATAGTGACAGGGACACCATGTAATTTAACGATTTCGCTTATGTACAATGCTGCTAGAATATCCACAGACCATCGACTTTTAATTGGCAGAAAATGTGCAGACTTAGTCAATTGATCTTTGATTACCCATATTTCATCGTGTCCTCATCTTGTCTTAGGTAAGCCCATGATGAAATCCATCCCTATACTTTCCCATTTCCATTCGGGAATATTCAAGGGGTGTAATTTACCTGCGGGTCTGAAATGCTCTGCCTTTACTTGTTGACAAGTGAGACAGCGGGACATGAAATCTGCTATTTCTCTTTTCATATTGGGACACCAAAAGTTCCTTTTAAGATCCTGATACATTTTAGTACCACCAGGATGAATGGTGTACTTGCAATTGTGAGCTTCCTCTAGGATCAGTTTCTTAGTATCAACATGATCCGGTATACAAATTAGTCCCTTGAATAGCAATATTCCATCATTGGCAATAGAGAAATCTAGCCTTTGTTCAATATTGGTCTTAATCTCCAGTAATATTGGGTCATTATCTTGTAGCTTGACCAGATCTTCTATTAATGTAGGTTGAGTTCGAATACTGGCCATAAAACAATCTCCTTCCTTCATGTCAATATCTAAGTTCAACTGAGCAAATTGAGGAATGAGATTAGTCATACTAATCATAAGACTTGATAGCATTCCCATTGGTTTTCTACTGAGTACATCCGCGACAGCATTAGCTTTGCCAGGATGATATTGAATAGCAAAATCAAAGTCCTTTAGATATTCCAACCATCTTATTTGTCTCTTATTCAGCTCCCTTTAGGAGAACAAATATTTTAAACTTTTGTGATCTGAATAAACCGTAAATTTCTCTCCATAAAGGTAGTGACGCCAGATTTTCAAGGCAGATATAACATCCGCCAATTCTAAATCATGCACATGGTAATTCTCTTCATGATGCTTCAATTGTCTTGAAGAATAGTAAATTACCTTCCTATTTTGCATAAGAACGCACCCTAGGCCAATGGTAGATGCATCCGTATAGACTTCAAATCTACCACCCTCAACGGGCAATGATAATATAAGGGTTGTCGTAAGATGTTCCTTAAGAGTTAGGAAACTCTTTTCACAGTCCTTTGACCATACAAAAGGATTTTCTTTCCTTGTCAGTCTTGTCAAAGTAATAGTAATTTTAGAAAAATCCTTGATAAATCTCCTATAATAACCAGCTAGCCCTAGGAAACTTCTTATTTCTAAGACAGTCGTTGGACGGATCCAGTTCTTAACAACTTCCACTTTAGAAGGATCCACAGCGATAGCCTCCTTTGAAATGATATGGCCAAGAAATGAGACTTCCTTAAGCCAGAACTTACATTTACTAAGTTTGGCATAAAGTTTGTGTTCTCTTAAGGTCTGCAAGGCTATTTTCAAATGTTCTTCATGTTCTTCCTTTGTCTTGGAGTAAATAAGAATGTCGTCAATAAAGATGACTACAAACTGGTCCAGATAAGGCTGGAAAACTTTATTCATGAGTTGCATAAATGCTGCGGGGGCATTGGTTAACCCGAACGGCATTACAACAAACACATAATGACCATAACGGCTTCGAAAAGCAGTTGTATATGTCTTCATCTTTAATTCTGAGCTGGTGTTAACCTGACCTGAGGTCTGTCTTGGAAAAATACTCTGCTCCCTAAAGCTAATCAAAGAGTTCATCGATACGCGGCAACAGATACTTGTTCTTAATTGTAAGTTGACTTAGTCATCGGTAATCGATACAGAGCCTGAGTGATCCATCCTTCTTCTTGACAAAAAGTACTGGTGCACCATAAGGGGATGTCCTAGGTCGTATGAATCCCTTGTCCAATAATTCCTGAAGTTGCATATTAAATTCCTTAAGTTCTGTGGGGGACATCATGTAGGAAGCTATAGAAACAGGTGTTGCTCTGGGAATGAGTTCAATGGAGAAGTTTACTTCCCTTTCGGATGGTAAACTGGCTAAATCTGATGGGAATACATCAGGAAACTCACTTACAATAGGGATGTCTGCTAAGATGATCTCGTTAGACTTGGTAAAAATCACAGAAGTCAGAAAAGCTTCATATCCTTGCGAAATAAGTTTGCAAGCGTGAAGAGAAGAAATGATAGTAGAATGTTTCCTATACTTGATACCAAGGAAGGAAAATCTTGGAAGTCCTGGTTTGTTAAAGGATATTATCATATTCTGACAATTGATATCAGCATCATGATCCAGTAGCCAATCTACCCCGAGAATGGCATCATAGCCTTCCATGTGTATGGTTCATCAGCTGGAGGTGCCGGAACTGACTTCCACCATGTACGTGCATTCTTGTTGAGTTGAAAAGTATCTGTTGACACCTGTTTTAGCTCACAAGTTGTCATTTCTCTTATTCATCATTTTTGATGTCTCGAATTAGCCATTGTTTTGGAGCTTTCTCGGATGGATTTCAAGCTCATTTTTACCATTTCATATCCTTTGAGTCTTGGAGATCATGATTTTCTAGAGCTTTGGAGCTTATCTTATCAACTTCTAGCTTCTAAGTCGACTTACGGCCCATTTAGGCCGGCTTCCCTCAAGTAATCGGCTCTCTCTCACTACGTAGTCCTGAAAGTGGTCCTTTTACATCTCCTTCTGTTCCTATTTTCAAAACGTTGTATTCATTAAAGTTGTTCATCTTTCAAAAATCTACAATTTCTTCTTCTACGTTGTTGGCCAGTTCTTCCCCTATTGTGAGCTATTCACATTTTTCCAGCGTGCTGCGCTGTTCACCTATGTCTCAAAATTTTTCTCTCTGTTCTAGCTCTATTTTCTCCCTCTTATAATCATTTTCTCAACCTACTTTCTTCCTAAAAGTTGTTCCTCTCTTAGTTATCTACAATTTCTTCTTCTACCACTTTCACTAGTTCTGCCCCGTTTGAGAGATACGCTTCCATTTCCAAAGTCATGCGCAGTCTGCCCAAAATCTTTCTCCATCAGTGTGACGGCCCTACCCTAGACCGCCAGGGCAGTGTGACGGTCCTATGATAAACCGTCACACCAAAAATTGCCCGAAATTGCACTATTCGACTCCTAGAGCGTGGCGGTCCTACCCTAGACTGTCAGAGTCCATGTGACGTTCTAGTATGGGTGCGTTACACCGAAACTTGTCCGAAATCGTCCCGTTTGACCCCCAGAGTGTGACGGACCTACCCTAGTCCATTACATAACTCTGACGGTCGTACGATAGACCGTTACACACACCTGAGAGTCCAATTCGTGCTGGACTCTACTCCGTTTCTGTGCATCGTGGCCCTCTTGCAGAGTCCATAACTTCTTGAATTCTACTCCGAATTTAGCGCCGTTTGTTCCTATGGTTTCTCTTTGGTATTATCTTGAATTCAATCCAAAGAACTCCAAATTTTATTGACTATCTTGCTCAGAATCACACTCAAAAGTTGAGAGTTTAGGTGTCCTCGTTCAACTCAAACTCTGCAGATTAAGCTCCGGGGCTCCCTTCCAGAAGCCATATCTTCCAGATCATTCATCCAAATAGAGTCCCATTTTCTCCTATAACTTATCTTGACTATTATCTCGAGTTTGATCGATATATCTCGAGATTTGATGGACTCTATCTATTAAACCCGTGGAGGAAAGTTGGGGGTTTCACCACTTTTCTATAAAAATTGCCCAGTTCGCAATCGCGACGGGGGGCTCTTTCTTGGTTCGGGGCGAAGCCATGCTGCAACTCCAACTCAAAACTTCGACCCTGGCTTAAAGAGAGAAGTATTAGCTTTCAATTCCATCCTTTTGGGCTTGATTTCATGGTCTACACTCTTAGTTCTCCTCTCCTTAAAATCACAAATCATCATAGTTTTCTGCACTTTTCTTTTACACATGCACTTTTCCCCATTTTGTATCAATGATTTCTCTCTATTCTCTCAACCAAATCTAGTGATTTCAACTCTCATGCATGCACAACACACCCACCTATTATTTTCACCCTTCCACAGGGGTTAAAAATCTCCCCCCGGTGAGTTTGCCCTCAATTTTTACCCCTATTTTATCACTTCGAGATTGATGCTACACATGCATGTTCTAATGAGTTTTTGTCTTTGTTTTGGCTTTGTTTTGCAGGAGAGCATGAATACAACGTGAGGCCCTCTTCCTCTAGCCGACTGGAAGGAGAGGAGGTTTGAATCCACAAGTTCCCCTCAACCCATTTCAAGCACGATCAAGTCTTTAAGTTCCAAGGTACACGGCGCCGTTCTTTACACTTCTTCATCCTTCGGCGTTGTTGGAACCTTGGTGGCGATCACGGTTAGTATTTATCATCCTTTTATACCCCTTGTCTTTGATTCACATGTTTATGCATGTATGTGTTTAAAGGGGGGGGATAAGAATCTAATTAAAACAAATCAACAGTTTTTTGGCGATCACGGTGGGACACCAATGCCCATCACGTTTGTTTTAATGATCTTTTGTAAGTTGGGTGTGTGCATGTGCATGTTTAGGTCATATTTTATCTATTCTTCCATTATTTGGGGTGTTTTAAGGGCTCAGGTAGTGTGACGGTCCTATAGTAGACCGCCACATGCATGTAACGGTCATTTGATAGACCGTTACAGCTTCTGGCAGTCCTGCGTGCATGCTCATAAGGCCGTGTTCATCGGGACATAACTTTTGATCCTGATGTCCGATTGCACTGATTTATCTTCCGTTGGATATCCCTTTTTATTTTCTTACCATCCATATATCATTTACCTCATTTTGTTAACATTTGCATATTCTAATATTGTCCAACGTTTTGAGTTTTGTGCATAAGTTCTGCAGGCAGGCTCAGGGACAGGTTCATAGGTACATCTTTACTCAGTTATTTGACTACCTTCCCGGTGTCTGATTGCACTGATTTTTTTTCTATTAGATAGTCCTTTGTATTGTCTTTCCACCCATAGCTTATTTGCATTATTTGGGTCTTATTTGCTTAGTTAAAAATTGTCATCATTTTAGCATTTTGTCCATAAAATCTGCATGTGGTCTGCGCACAGGTTCACGGGGGTAACTTTGCTCAGTGATTTGATTGACCTCCCGGGGTCAGATTGATCTGTTCTTGGGTCCGTTGTGCAGACCTTTGTATTGTCTTTCCATCCATATACTATTTATCTTAGTTGGATCATGTTTGCATAGTTTAATATAGTCTTGATTTTCTATTTTTAAGCTAGAATTTGCATGCACTCCGGTGCACATAGGGCCATACATTGCATATCATAGTTCCATTTCCCTACTTGGTAAGTGATCCTCTCGCCTCCATATTCCTTGGAGTCGACTAGGTGATCTTATCCGGGACCTCCATAAGTCCCCGTGAGCCGTGGATTCCAACACGGACACCGGGCCGATTGTACCTTTCCACCCCTTCAGGCTTGCATTTGCATAAGTGTGAGAGAGTTAACCTTAGTCAACCCAAAGTTTGGACCTTATCTTGAGGGAATTATTATTAATTCAAATCATTAAAAGGTCTATTAAAATCCCTAAAATATTTCCCATCATATCAACTTGTTTGACTTGGGTGAAAACTCCCACATTGCATTGTTTGTGCTGATTGGGCTTGTCCAAGCCCATTAGTGGTGTTTTATGTTGCATCCACATGTTTCGTCGTTGTTAGGCCCACTTAAGTCAGTCCATTTTGTGGGTTCATTGTCCAGTCCATCGTCCTTTGGTCCGTTGTCCATCGGTCTTTGCATTAGTGGGTCAGTCCCTCCTTATTCTTAAGCCCATTAAGCCCTTGCTTCCCCATTTGTATTGTCTTTGATCTCCTTATATTAAGTCTCCATTTGCCCTCATGGAGTATCATTCTAACCCCTTATATCATTCTTTTTCTCAATCTTTTTTCTATTCCCGCGTGGAATCCTTTTCCCACGTGGGCCCATCTTACCGTGGTCCCTCTGATCCCTCTGAGGAACAAGCTAATCTCATGGCCCATATATCAAGCCTTGTTTGCCAAATGGACCCGAGCTAAGCCCAACGTCTTATTGCATCTCATCTTCATGGGCCTCCTTCTCTTAATGGGTCTTTTTCTCTCTTTAATGGGCCTCATCATCTTAATGGGCCCCATTCTCCTAATGGGCCTTATTTTTCTAATGGGACTCATTCTTCTTCTCCTTATGCTGCCATCCCAATGGGTCCTTATGCTCATGCTTCTTCCAGGCCCACATATCCTTCCATTCTCAGAATGGGCCCTTCTTCTTCTCAGCCCAGATCCTCTTATCCGGCCCATTATCATCATACTGGTCCGAATTCACATCCTGTTGCTCAAGCTGGCCCATATTCTTCTCGATATCTCCCTACCCAAGAGATGATTGTTCAAACCCAACGCCAACTTGATGAGCTTCAACGTCGATCGATCCTAAATCCTCTTTAAGTGTTCTGTTCGCTTTCCAAGGTCTTCGGCTCCCACCTCCATCACAAATTCCCACATATCGTCGTTATAGTGGAGTCGGTGACCCGTATGTGCACTTGAAAGAGTTTGTTTATGAGTCGGCCCAATTTTGGCATGACCAATGCTTGATGGCCTATCTATTTGGTCTGTCGTTGGAAGGCCCGGCTCGGGATTGGTTCTTCTCTCTTCCGCAAGAGCAAGTTGTGAATTTTCAAGCCGTTCAAGAAAATTTTATACAGCAGTTTCAAGACCAGGTTGGGCCCAAGTACTCTATTGTGGATCTGGCCCATGAGATGATGGAGCCCGACGAGGAGTTCTGTACCTTTGCCGATCATTGGCGTCGCCTTGCCGCGCAGGTCCCAGGGCACATTCCGGAGGGAGAGCAAATCAAGATGCTTATTTCAAATGCAACGCCCGAGTACCGCTTTATCTTAACCATCAACGACATTACCTCCTGGCAACAATTATATAGCCGAGCCTGCTTCATCCGCCAACAAATCCAAGATTCTCTTGACCTCGAGTCTCCACCATCCACCTCCACATATCAACCTTCACCCTCCACGTTCCAACCCTACGCTCCCATGAGTCAGCCCGCCATGAGTCAACCTTCCGCCACATATCCCTCCATGAGTCTACCCCCCGCCTCTACATACCTATACGCCTCCGCATATCAACCTTCCATGAGTCAGCCTCCTGCGTCCGCATACTCCTCTCCGTCTCCACCCCTGGTCCAGGTCACACCACATCCCGAGTAGGTGGATGCCATCTACATACCTTCCCACTCCATTCCACATATGCCTTCATCAAATCCCACCTCTGCCAACCACACTCCATTGCCTATGCAACCTCTGCTTCCGTCTCCACAACCTTCTCCACCACCTCATACCCCTCGGCATCCGCCTTCCCCGAAGCGGGCTCCTTGTCCTCCTCTGTCGGAGTCCGTTACCGACATTTTTAGGGCTTTGATGGCCGCTCACGCGTTTCCGCTCTCTCCGGCTGTGCCTTGCTGACCCGCGGTCGGGAATATGCTTCAATATTGTGATTTTCACCGCCAACAGGGGAATTTGGTTGAGGATTGTCCCGAGTTCCGAGAGTATGTTTATGGCCTAGAAGGTAATAAAAGGATTGATTGGTCCGCCATGCGTAAAGTTGTTTTAGATCTCCACAGCAAGCAGCAACAACAAGAAGCACCACCCAAGCAGCCGTCTCCATCTCTACAAGACCGGGGGCACCCCAGTGATTCTTCGTCTAGCGTTGAACCTGCTCCATCACCTACTACTTCGCCTACTCTATTACCTTCGCTATCTCCTATCCAATCTCCATCAACCACATCACCCCCTTTGCCACCTTTATCGCCTTCGCCACCACTGTCGTCGCCTCTTCCACTCCCCCTTTCGCCATCATCCTCTGAGCCCGAGCGGGCCGACCCTAAACCCATACCTCCACTTTTGCCTTTACCTCAACCCATGCCCATCATCATCAGTATGTCCCCATCACTTGCACCATCGCCACCCGCGCCCTTCAAACCACCTTCTGCTAACCTCCCTCTACCACTCCCCACTTCGCAGAGCAGGTACACGTTACCTTTTGTGCCCCTCAGGTTTAGTCCCCAGGGAGATAAAGAGTCGAACCAGGTTTTGACTGTGGTTCACAAGCTTTAAGACTTCATTTGTCGCATGCAAGTCCGAGTCTTGGTCTCTGGCTATTCTAGGGACGATGAGCCTGCACTTTCTATGAAGACGGTTGCTCAGAAGAGTTCTTTAGCACTGGCGCCAGTTTCTTCAAAAGCAAGGCCGGTGGTAATTTCTTTGCACACCGGAGAATTCACTGTTGATGTTGTTATTACCTCTTGCTCGATTGCCATTCAGATTACCGGTCAGGAAGGGTTCTCTACTCAGATTTTGCTAACTCATACGGCTGCCAAGAGCTTGATGGATTCCCTATTCCATGGGCAATTGGCCGTATCGTCTGCATTTTTCAAGGACATTTTGCACTTGTTACGCCATCTCCCTTGGTTTATTGGTGAATCGGCCATGCCAATGCCACGCATTACTCTCCCTCAGTTTTGTCATACTCTTCTGGTAAGGGAGTTATGCTTCATGCCTGATTGCCGAGTGAAGATGCCGAATCTTATGCTTTAGTACCGAGTGACAAAACTCCATGGTTTTCTAAAGTTCATCCCATGGAGTTATCTATCCAAGAATGTCCACCTATGGTTAGCACTGAGAGTCTAGGGGCAACCGCCCCGACGAAGCTGCATATTAATGACCGGGCTAGGTCATCTGCCAGAAGGGCCGATTATTTGAGGAGACATTGCAGATCAAGAAGGCCGAAGGTCCGTGTCCGCACCAGGCAGGCCCATGTTCAAGAGATTGCTGCTAAGAAGAGGCGACGACATAAGTTCAAGGGCCGACAGTTGTGCATTCGGGGGTCCACTTCCTCCTCTCATTCTCCTATCCATTCGACTTTTCTTTTGGTCGGCTCTTATCCGTGGGTGGTGTACCTTTCGCCACCTGACCATATTTCTACCATCTTTTCCTATCCCATCCATTCTAGGCATCAGCCTATATCCTCCTCTTCCCCTGATCTAGGGGCATCTTCTAGTTTTTCTCCTTGGATACATCCGGATTTCGCTTCTCATCTTTTTCCCTCGACCCTGTTGGGGATTCCTTATGCTCGTTCCCCGACTTTGTCGGGTGGTTTTCATTTCTTGTCCCCAACCTTATCGGGTGTTAATGCATCTCCTTCCCCGCCTCTGGCCAGTGATCATCATTCCTTTTCTCCGACCACGTCGGATGACCACCCCTCTTCTCCCATATCTTTGCAACTATCCTTTCATCGTCTTTCTGTTTTCTCCTCCTCACCCTTTCAGAGTTCTTACCCTTTTTCTTGCTATTTTCGAGGCTTTAGTCCGCCTTGATCTCAGTTGATCTCTGTTCATTCTGTATCTGGTTCCTGGTTATCAGGGCCTCAGCGCCTTAACGAGGGAGTTCTAGCCCTCGTCTCTCTTCCTTTTTATCCTCTTCGTCTAGTTTGTGTCTATCGCTCCTCCATGTAAGGAATCTTTCAATCCTTTGCTATCCTCTCCCTCTTGTCCTGTCAAGCAAGAAAATAAAGCTCGCACTCCTCAAAGCTCGATGGTCAAGATCACTCCACGGATTTGCAAAGGTATTTTTATTTTGTACAAGAATATGTTATCATTGTGTTACATGCTATTACTCTTATTACTCCTGCACATGCTATAACGTTGGTTCCTCGACATGGTTAAGTGGCTTTTAGAAATTTACTTAGTTCATTTAAAATGAGTTCGCTTCTGCAGCATCCTTAGGCTGGTGATAACTCACGCTGGAGTCTAGTTCTTTCCCGATTGTTAAGGGTGACCTTTGAGTATGGATTTTTCACACACTACATGGGAAGCCATAGCCTATCCTCTCTAATGCAACATCGTTGCTGCTTTGGCCATACTTTGGGTATGCACAAGGGCTTTTCTTTTCTCTGCTCGGCCAAGTGCAGGGGCAAGAGATGGATGGATAAGATGACCAACCTAGGCGCTCCCTAATACGAGAGAGGTCTCAAATAGGGGCAGTCTTGACCCTTGAAAAAGTGAGCTTTCATGCTATATCTAGCCAATAAGGGCTGTCAAAAAGAAAATCAATGATGAATCAAAGAAAATATTGAATCAAAGGCATGGCAAGAGTGGCAGTAAAGTTCCCCGCGGGACGTCATGAGCCCGGTCACATGCGTGCCTGATAAATATGGGTCTAAAAATCAAAGACAGAAAGCCCCGGCGCAACAGACCTATCTCTTTGAGGGGTGGTGCCTTGAAGGAAGTCGAAGTCTTGATATCTCCCATCCTGCATAAAGCTTATCTCTAATTTTTCTTCTATTTCTCCCTCTTAGGCTGGGTTGTATCCCGAGTATGGCCTTAGTAGAGGCACCGTTCTTTAGAGGCAGTTGGTTGTGGTAAGCCACCCTCACATGCACGCCCTGCTCAAGGGAAGTCTTTAATGAGAGGGGAGGGACGGCGATCCCTGGCCAGTAGTTCGAGCCTGTCTTTGGGTGCTGCGGATTATTATTTAAAAATTCAAAAAAAAAATGAGATATTGTCAAAAATCTAAAAAATGAGATATTATCAAAAATCTAGAAAAAATGATGAGATATTGTCAAAAATTCAAAAAAAATGAAATATTGTTCAAATCCAAAAAAAAATAAATATTTTCAAAATCTAAAAAAATCAAGAAAACTGAAAAATCTAATAATATTTATCTTTTATATTTTATTTTGAGAATAGATACGCAATCTATTTGCTAAGTGTGTAGGTTGCAGGTACTCAGGCATTCCTTGCTATATCTTTGTGCTCTGTCTCCTATCCACATCTTTGATCTGTTCTTCCCTTCTGCAATCATGTCTCTCGATCTATTCTGAAGCTTGTGTCCTTCTCAACTTTTGTTTGCAATGATCATATTTCTATGAGATGGCTTTACCTCACGATTATGAACCTAGCGGTTCTACTTTATTCTGATCTTGGGTTTCGATTGAAGGGCATATTTGTTTATATCCTTTGTCCCACCGTGTCCTTGTCTCGCCGTGTCTATGTCCCACCGTGTTGTCCCACACATGTTATTTTATTCCTCACCACGTGTTGTTAGTTGTCTTGCATATGTTGTTAGTCGTCCTTCTATATCTCGTGTGTTGTCCCAACCATGTGGTCATCCCTCATGTTCTTGTCCCAACCATGTGTTGTCTCATTGCATTGTTGTCTTGTCCCCTACGTTCATCTTGCATACGTGTGATTTTTTCATGCCATTGCATATGTGCTTATTCGTCTTGTTGCGTTATTTTCCATTCGTTTGATTATTATGTGTCGTTTAGTTGAGCGTTATCTTGTCGTCGTTATGTTCATGCTTATTTATCATGTTCATTCATATTGTTGTTGTCTTATTTGAAAACTCATAAAAATCTTGAAAATCAGATAATCTAAAAAAGATGCCATTTCGCTTGGCAGGTAAGTCAGGTATGGCTCTCGATCCCTTCTCATTGTTGCTTTACTATATGGTATCCACGTTATTATAACCTCTCAAGGACCGACTGGTTTTCTATGTTCTGGGATCTGATGTTCTCCTTTAACAAAAACGATGATGATCTAGGAGCATATGGTTAATCGTTGGATAAGCCGCTGGGTTGAGTCGGGTGGGGGATGATAGACTCTGTCTCGCACGCCGTGATTGCAAGAAGACTCTTGACCCCATCCTCACTCAGTCTAGCAATATTATCCTTGAGTACTTTCTATTTTACCTTTCTTTGCATTGATTTTAATGATTTCTTTATTTTAGCCCAGCATGCATCATGTCATTTTGAGCACTCACGTCTCGTGATCTGTTCAAGGTTTCTCCTCAGTAATGGTTGATTGCACTTCAACTCTCCTGGATAAAAGATTCCTCATTCCACTCTGGATTTAAACGATTTCTCTGATCTCGCCGCTTGGTCTGATTGGTCGGCGTGATTCCTGTCTGGATTTTATCTCAGTCTTATTCTCCTTTCCAGCTCTTATGTTGTGTTTCCTGCCGACCCACTCATTGTTCATAGATTGTGTCCCTGATGAGGTTGGTCGGGTTTCCTTTCCTCCCTTAGTTAGTTCTCCAGGCATGTCTTATCATTGTCAATCATTCCTTGTGGTTAGTTCGGTGTTTTCGGGAGAATTCCTGTCGCTTGTTGGTTGTGACGGGTGTCTTTTTGCCTTGATGCCTGCTTATCAGTTCTCTCCGCTTCATCTCCGCATCATCTCCATTTCACGTCGCTATCGCTTTCGCTCCATCTCCTTTCCATTTTTTCTCCGGGCCACTTTCGCTCGTTCCCTTGCAAAGCGGACATCAAGGAGGGGCATCTGTTGACACCCGTTTTAGCTCACAAGTTGTGTCATTTCTCTTATTCATCATTTTTGATGCCCCAAATTAGCCATTGTTTTGGAGCTTTCTCGGATGAATTTCAAGCCCATTTTTTCATTCATTCCTTTGAGCCTTAGAGATCATGATTTCCTAGAGCCCTGGAGCTTATCTTATCAAATTCAGCTTCAAAGTCAACTTACGGCCCATTTAGGCCGGCTTCCCTCAAGTAATCGCTCTCTCTCACTGCTGCAGTCCTGAAAGTGGTCCTTTTTCATCTCCTTCTGTTCCTTTTTTAAAAAGTTTTCTTCATCAAAGTTGTTCATCTTTCAAAGATCTACAATTTCTTCTTCTATGCCATTGGCCGGTTCTGCCCCGTTTGTGAGCTATTACATTTTTCCGGCGTGCTGTGCTGTTTACCTATGTCCTAGAATTTTCCTCTCTGTTCTAGCCCCATTTTCTCCCTCTTATAATCATTTTCTCAACTTTCTTTCTTCATAAAAGTTGTTCCTCTCTCAGTTATTTACAATTTCTTCTACCACTTTCGCTAGTTCTACCCCGTTTGAGAGATACGCTTCAATTTCCAAAGTCACGCGTAGTCTGCCCAAAATCTTCCTCCATCAATGTGACGGCCCTACCCTAGACCGCCAGGGCAGTGTGATGGTCCTACGATAGACCGTCACACCGAAACTAATCCGAAATCACCCTGTTCGACCCCTAGAGCATGGCGGTCCTACCCTAGACCGTCAGAGTCCATGTGACGGTCTAGTATGGGTGTGTTACACCGAAACTTGTCCGAAATCGTCCCGTTTAACCCCCAGAGTGTGACAGACCTACCCTAGTCCATGACATAACTCTGATGGTCATACAATAGACCGTTACACACACCTGAGAGTGCAATTCGTGCTGGACTCTGCTCCATTTCTGTGCGTCGTGGCTCTCTCGCAGAGTCCATAACTTCTTGAATTCTACTTTGAATTGAGCGCCATTTGTTCCTATAGTTTCTCCTTGCTATTATCTTGAATTCAGTCCAAAGAACTCCAAATTTCATTGACTATCTTACTCAGAATCACACTCAAAAGTTGAGGGTTTAGGTGTCCTGGTTCAACTCAAACTTTGCAGATTAAGCTCTGGGGCTCCCTTCCAGAAGCCATATCTTCCAGATCCTTCATCCAAATAGAGTCTCGTTTTCTCCTATGACTTATCTTGACTATTATCTCAAGATTGATCCATAGATCTTGAGATTTGATGGACTCTATCTATTAAACTCATGGAGGAAAGTTGGGAGTTTCACCACTTTTCTATAAAAACTGCCCAGTTCGCAGTCGCGACGGGGGGCTCTTTCTTGGTTCGGGGCGAAGCAATGCTGCAACTCCAACTCACAACTTCGACCCTGGCTTGAAGAGGGAAGTATTAGTTTTAATTCCATCCTTTTGGGCTTGATTTCATGGTCTACACTCTTAGTTCTCCTCTCCTCAAAATCACAAATCATCACAGTTTTCTGCACTTTTCTTTTACACATGCACTTTTCCCCATTTTGCATCAATGATTTCTCTCTATTCTCTCAACCAAATCTCATGATTTCAACTCTCATCCATGCACAACACACCCACATATTATTTTCACCCTTCCACATGGGTTAAAAACCTCCCCCCGGTGAGTTTGTCCTCAATTTTTACCCCTATTTTATCACTTCGGGATTGATGCTACACATGCATGTTCTAATGGGTTTTTATCTTTGTTTTGGCTTTGTTTTGCAGGAGAGCATGAATAGAACGTGAGGCCCTCTTCCTCTAGCCGGCTGGAAGGAGAGGAGGCTTGAATCCACAAGTTCCCCGCATGCCATTTCAAGCACGATCAAGTCTTTAAGTTCCAAGGTACACGGTGCCGTTCTTTACACTTCTTCATCCTTTGGCGTTGTTGGAACCTTGGTGGCGATCATGGTTAGTATTTCTCATTCTTTTATCCCCCTTGTCTTTGATTCACATGTTTATGCATGTATGTGTTTAAAGGGGGCGGGATAAGAATCTAATTAAAACAAATCAACAGTAGCAAGACACACTTTTTCCTAGTCTGTACACTGGATGACGTCAAACATACGGTTCATTTCATCGATCCAGTTCTCGGCCTCGTATGGATTCGAAGAACCATAGAAACATGGAGGAATTAAGCTTCAAAATTTGCGATGCAAGTCCCCAACTCTTGCTCTTGTACCTGCTTGGGCTATCATTTACAGCGCCTGAGTGAGGCCCACAACAGTCTGCTGCATACCATCCCAGTCTACGTGATGAGCCATTATAAGAATAAGGTACTTGAGAGAATAACAAATTGTTAATTCTCATGGAAATTTGAAAGGGTTAATCTAAAGCTAACTTATTATCTTATCCCGGGCTCTACCCAATTCTCACATGGGTGGGGAATTTCCTCCTTAGTTCATAGGTAAGGGTCCTAACCTTGGACTTATCCTATGACATGACTTTTCTCCGTAAGTCCTTGGACTTAGGCTGTGATACCAACTTAACTGTCATGCCCCGAGCTTTTAATACATCGGAAGACAATCTCAGGAAACGTGAACAGTCAGCATGGTAAACCTCTTGCAAGCAAGAATAATTAGAGCGCAAGACAATCACACATAAGGTGTAATTGCACAATAATTTAATCAACTTCTCTTTTCATTAATAATAAGAATGATAAAAATCCAAGTACATAGACGATTCCAAGTCTAGTTGACTCAATAAAGAGAAAATTACAGGAACTCGATCTAGACATTATTGACTTCCTAAGTCTTCTCTCTCAATTTTATGAAACTTTCATTCGCTCTCGGACCCATCACTTGAATAACTCGAATCCGAATCCGAACTACTTGTATCTCCTGAAAAGATTGAAAAATAGGTAATGAGCACACTTGCCTAGTAGGTATCTTCGCATCAACATAATTGGCAATATTAAAGTGATTAGCATTTTAGCTCTAAAGAATAAGGTAAAATCATGCGAATGCGGTAAATCAAAGTAACAAGATATGACCAAGTTAAGATATGATTGAACAAGCATGATCAAGCAAGAATGTAATTATGGCCATTCAAGAATGTAACAAGAATGTACTAGCAAGTCAAGCAAGAATGTACTCATCACTTAGTAACAAGTACTTCGTGAATTTCTGTGGATATTTTAACAAGTCGTGAATATTTCCGTGATTGCCGTGGACATTTAACTTATTTATAAAGAAAGTACTCTCAGCGCAATGCGACACCAGTAGCATCATACCCCATGGTTTATAATAGTATGTTTCCGACAGTCAATCGAGGGAACTAGCATAGAGCCCTTGAACACAATCAGTTCTCGAACCGCATCTTCAAATATAAATCAAGCTACTTCCACACATGTAAATAATGTGGCCAAGAATGTACAATTTCAATGATAAACTCATGATAAAGTAACCAAATATACGAATGCTTCTATAAGGAAATAAGGAATTTCAATAAATACCTTAAATGACTAGGTTATGCCATGAAAATAAATCGGCAACATAACAGTACTTTTCTTAACTTTTATAATTTAGTCAAATCATTCTTGATTAAGGTGACATGTCCCAGAAATTCAATAGTCTTTCTAGGATCATATAAATATTAACCCTTGGTCAAACCTTGGGTTAACGGAACTCAGGAAACTTAGCGGTCTATAACTGGGCCGCTATACTTACATGGCGGTCTAGTATTGGGCCGCTAGAATGGGCTGAATCCAGAAAGAAATCAATTGGACTCAGATGACGTGGCGGTCAGATACTGGACCGTTACTGGGCTTTAGTGGTCGAGTATTAAACCGTTACAGGATAGAATCAGAAAACATCAGTAGTGCTTTCTAGACAATTGGGCTTTAATGGTACAACCAACTCGGCGTCCTAGTGGCAATCCCAGGCTCGCGAAGAATTACGGAGGCCTTGAAATAAGATTTTCTAGTCCATTAGAAGGAATATCCAAGGGAAAGGTTATCATGTTAAAGATTATGTTCCTATAAGTGCAAAGTGTGTAACTAATGGCCATATACTGGAATATACGCCATGAACTTAGAGAAATGACTCTGAGATTGGAATAGAATGTGTACAGTGATAAACCAACATTCAATCTCGTCCATACAAGCACTTAAATCATAATTTAATACAAGATTATATAGTTTTGGCATAAAACTATCATATGTTTAAAATAATCCTAAGAACCATAAAGAATATGAAATCACTGTTATGAATCAGTAAAATAAAACTCAGAGTAGTACATAACATTAAAACATGTTAGAACATAGTTAACTAGGCTTACTTATAAGTTAAATGGACTGTTCTTGATTCTATCTCGGTTGACAGAAATAGAAGAATGGCGGTCTATCATAGAACCATTATAGGAAGATGGCGGTTTATCGTAAGGCCACCAGAGAGATAAAAACGGTCTTTTTCTGGTCCGCCAGAGATTTCATAAAAACCGAGTTTACAGAGCATCTAGCGGTTTATCGTAGGCTCGCTACACGGGGTTGGCGGTCGAACCTTAGGCCGCTAGAGCACGACTAATAGTAACTTAAAATAAGAAGAACTATGTCTAAACACATCATGTCTGAAAATCAACATATTTACAAAACTACTACATGATAGAACGAGAAATAGGCTACAATATGCATGGGAATCATGTATCATGACAAAAGAAATACTTTAGTTCATTAGGGCTAAGAGATATGTATGTATGACATACTAAGTGCAGAGGTCCTATTGAAACTTGAAATTCTCCATACATAAAGCATGAAATCGAGTAAAACTAGAGGGCTTTTATCCCTAGAATGATATTTCAGCAGTTCATGAGATGACCTACTTCTGCTAAGACTTCTAGTCTTGGAATTTCGGACTGGAAGTTAACCCTAATCCCGAACTTCCTGTGGTAAATGAACAACTTCACACTGCTTTAACTCCTTACTCTCTTGACCTATGGACATGAAATTTGGAGGGTAAGAAGTAGATACTAAGGGGAACGAAAAGTTCTAAAGGCACTAATGCTAATTACCTCAATTTGGTATCCTAATTCCTTGATCTTAACCGGACTTTTACATAGTTTCCTGGGTCACTAATATGGAACCAGCAACTTTACAACCTTCTATCTCCTTGTGTGCTTCCTCTCCTAGCACGAAATTTTGAGAGATGTTAGTCCTATATATTAGGAATAAAAACTTTTAAAGAACCTACCTGAAATAATATCGTCTTACCTTGGTTTCATGCGAGCCAATGTAAGGATCGCGCTTGTCAAAACTAGGTTCTATTTATAGGGTTTTGCTAGGGTTTGAGGATTAGATCGATCCTAGAGTCCTTATCAAACCTTAGATCGATTTCTGGGATTCTTTAAGATGTTTACTAGTCCACCCATCTCGATCTTTAGGAGATAACTCATCAAAAATCTAATCTTTTTGCTCTTTCTTCCATTCACGGAACTGACAGAATGTAGCGGTCGAAGGTTGGTCCGCCATATCTGCCTTAGCGGTTTTACGATTGACCGCTACAGATCCTGGGCACCAAATTTGAAATGAGTTCAAACTCTAATTTTGGTTTATCCATTTAATTATCTATTCAATGTGTTTTTATCCCTAAATTCCGTGAATAGGCTAATTAACCTTCTAGAATATGGGCCAAACATCATGGGCTTGGTCCTTAATCCTTTGGGCTTTAATTAATTAGGCTAGGTTAATTATTTATCATAATTGGGCCTAAATAATGATTTATTTAATCCCAATATTCATTTTATTAATTCATTTGGTACTTTATAAATTTTAAAAAAATCCTTAATTCATCAGAATAATTTATAAAATTTCTGGGGCATTACAGAACCCATCTAAGCTCGATCATGCTGGTTCTCCTCATGAACGCATGTGTATGCACTGTAATGATAAAGGCATTTTTCACAACAAAAAAGGCAAGTATTGATCGACGACCTCACGGGTGACTGGGATTTCCTAGAGGGCTCCCTCTCAGGTTCCTCCACCTACCATGGAGTATGGGACTGCCATTTAGGCATGAACGTCAGTCAAGAGACCGTCTCGACACTTCGTAGACGAGTCTCTTATACCTTCCCTGACACACTTCGGGATAGGGGAGGTACTACCGAAATCTTCCCAGAACACGACGAGCGAATAATCAATGAAATGGGTGGATAATATAATGATAGCATACCTTCGATCAACCAACATTGAATTTTCAAATTATGCATAAGCACTTGTGGTTGCATACAGCATACGCGTTCTAAAGAGGAGTGATCTTGCACTGCTCCTGAGCGGGGAAGAGGATGACCACGTACACTTGAAGTGTGAACTACAAGAAGGGAAAATAGTCAGAGGTGCCCGGGGATAGATCCCTAGGGAAGACCCTCCGATGCTTAAGTCAATAAAGTAGTAGAGCTCGGATGGAAAGGGAAGAGCTAGGAGAAAGATGGGAGCGCGAGATCCCTCTCCACCAAAAGGTGAAGTGATTCCTGCTCAGGGTTTTTGGCTCTTGCCTTGCTTACCTCTTGTAGTAGGGCTTTCCAATTTAAATAGTGGCCCATTGTACGACTGATCCCTATAAGCGGAGGAGTCTCAGGGAGGGTTACGTCTTACATGCGGTCTCCTTATAGCACGCGGACTCTTGGTCTCCCTTATCCCTTTGAGCTTCCTGCCATTAAGGGACTCGCAACGACCGTACTAATAAGATTCCATGAGTGAGCCCGAGCGATAGGCACTTGCCCAGGAGTGGTCTCCCGAGCGATGAGTGCATGGTCGGGACAGGGAATAGGGGGCTCCGGGGGAGCTTTCCCGATAGTACTGATGCTCGAACTTCCCAACCCGAAGGTCGCCTAGGAAGCGCTTGTTCCGAGTGAGTTTTTGGGATTATGCTAAATGGGCCCGGGGACTACCACTTAGAGGAGTTGGGCCTCGTTCGGTCTGGTTGGACCTCTTTTGGCCTCTCCATATGGGTGACAAGATTTTCCCTCTCCACTTCTCCCCCTCCTACTCCCGAGCCAAAATTTAGGCTCGGACGAGTAGCATTTGGGCTGGACTTTTGTGTGGCTCTGGTTGGGTAGAGATTTCTGTCTGGTAGGGGCCACATGATGCATCTTGCCTTGAAAATACGCCCGTCATAATGAATAAGAGAAGGCCCCTCCTCGGGAGATCAGATCATCGCGCCGCCTCCGGTTTAAGCATTACGCATTTTTGTCTCTTTATCTCCGGGGTTTAGGGTTTTACCTCTCTTTGAATTTATTTTTAAGGGGGGCTCCTGCGCCGTGAGAGTAACTTACAAGAACGGAGA
Organism: Amorphophallus konjac; assembly: GCA_022559845.1. Lineage (NCBI taxonomy): Eukaryota > Viridiplantae > Streptophyta > Magnoliopsida > Alismatales > Araceae > Amorphophallus > Amorphophallus konjac. Next base: position 108,182,954 of record CM040123.1, read on the forward strand.
ATCACCGTGGCCATTGCGGAGCTGGAAAAGGTTACCGCGATGGTGATCCGTCAATTTCCTTCTCCTTCGAAGTCTTCAGAGTCAGGGCTTTCCCCTTCTCCTCCGAGTTCTTCTGTCTATTCCATGGTGGACAAAAATCCAGGGGCCGAAAGCCGGGAGGGAGGACAGGCTTTGTGGACTTTTTTGGTGCCATCGGAGCCTCTTCGCAGCGAGCTGGGTGAGGCGGATGTGAAACGGCTGGAGAATCGGTATGGGCTGCCATGGCAATTCAAGTTCCTCGCACCTGAGCCTCATGAATCCAATCTGGTCGCTCGTTCTAGCCTCTTTTGTTCTTTCCTCCTGGCTTGGAAGTGCAGCTTTCGGCTGCCCCTCCATCCCTTTGTTGCCAAGTTGCTTCGGGGGTTGTGTGGGAAAAGCTATAGAGGGGTCCCCCCTCCACGATTTTTGAGCAACTTTTGGAAGGCAGCCTGATCTTGGCCCAGCTCGGGGCTGAGGTAGTAGGCGTGTATGCTCAGGTGGAGTCGGAGCGGGAGGCTCTCTCGTGGACCGGTGGTGCGCTCGATTGGAAAGTTGAGCATCTGACCCTTGATCTTGGTGACCTTCATCGGGAGGTGGCCCCGCTTCGGGCTCAGGTGCAGTCGAGCCAAGCAGAGGCTCGGTCGTTGGCGGAGCAGCTGGCTCAGGCCCGTCGTATGGTCGACCGGAAGAATGAGCTCCTAGAGGCGGAGCGTATGATCCAGGTCGAGCGCGACAAGCAGTAAAAGGTCGAGCGGGAGGCGCTCGAGGGCCGAGTCCGGGGGGCCGAGGATGCACTGACTGAGGTCGAGAGAAGGTTGTTCGAGTCGGAGCAGAGGATAGTCAAGCTCGAGAGACAGGCGGAGTTGGCCGGGGTGGAGGCGCTCGAGCGACATAAGTGCTCAGAGGCCTATCACGCGGCTCTTCCCCAGGCTGCCTTCCCTTATTATGAGTCGAGCTACCGTCGGGGGCTTCGGAAGGGATTCTCACTGGGGTACAATTGGGCCATCATAAAAGCAGATGCCCAAGCATCTAGGCTCGTTTTTCCTTCCGGGCAATGCTATGACTCGGACCGGGGTTTGACCGACTCTTCCCATTATACATCGAGCAAAGAGGAGGGTCGGGAGTCCTCGTCCTCGTCCGAGCGACCGCCAACTCCAGCAGCCTCGGGAGGGCACACGACCGAGATAGTTCTCACACAAGTGGGGTCAGTGCCTGGGTCGGCCATCGCCGAGAATACTTGGAGCAGATCGTCTGGTGCTGAAGAAGTCTTGCCTACCGAGCCTGAAGATGGGCCTAAGGCTTGATGTAATAGCTCTATCTTTCTTTTTCTTTCCCTTACGTAGCCAGATAAGGCTTTCTTAGAAAATGTAATAGCGGCAGTATTAAATGTTGAATTGACAATTTCTTACCATTTTTGGTGTGATTTGACTATCAGATTCGTAGTCGTTTGGAGAAGGCGTCGATTTTCTCTGCAGATACCACGCGTGCTGATCTGTCAAATAACTGGCATGTTGCTGGCACATTTCCATTTTTCCATATCGCTCTTAATGACTTGCCACTTCGCGCGTCCCGCTGGCGGGATGTTTGGGAAATGAGGTAACCATCTCAGGGAAAGCCCTTTAGCGTGTTTTGTAAGGGGAGAGTCATTTAAAGCGACCGGCTCCCCCTTCAGCCTATAAAAGGTCCGAGGGGCGTCTCCTTTTCCTTTGTTCGCTTAAGGCCGTCCCGGGCGGTTTCTCCTTCTTTCCCTTCCGCAAGGTGTTGTGCTATCAGTCTTGGCGGGGCATGGAAAGCACTTCAGAAGATGATAATGTTGATGGAGGTAGGAGGGAAAGCTCGTGTTGTTTCAGTCTGGAAGAGGGTTCGTCAGTCGGAGGTCACTCTGGGAGAGGGTTCGTCATGCCGGGACATGTCGCCTTCCTGTCCTTGACCTGCCGACGCCATCCCGAGGGGACGGTGGAGCTCTTTAAGCTCCCTCCTTTCTGGGTCTCCCCCTCCTTCCTCGTCCATCTCTGCTGTTTTCTTTTTCTCCCTCCTTTTTCACTCTTCGGGGGATGCCTGCTCTCTCTGCCTTCCAAAGAGTTGGCAGTTAGGAGGCCTTCACCTGTATTCCTTCCTCTTATCTATTGTTTCCCCTCTTTTCCTTTTTCTTTCGAGCTTTTCTCAAGCCAACGAGGCTGGCAATCCTTTGTCCGAGCCAATTTTTGCACGAGGCAGAGTCAGTGGCTGGACGTAGGAGCGCTTACCGGGTTGGCCGAGCATTTTGCTTCCGTAATAGTGCCAGCGGGTGTAATTTTTGTACATGTATACTCTATTGGCTACGGCCTACTTGATGTACATCAAAGTTTAATAAGAAGAGAAGAATGGCATTTATTATATTTTGCTTACATGTGCATGCTTGCCAAATGATCAAAAGTAGAACTTGCAAAGATTTGTCGCATTCCATGTCCGACGGATGGGTGTTCCTTCCATGGTGGACAATTGGAATGCACCTTTCTCGAGCGTCTCGACCACTCGAAAGGGGCCTTCTGAGGTAGGGGCCAGCTTCCCTGCCACCTCTAGTGGTCGAGATGCTTCGGCCTTTCTTAGGACGAAGTCTCCAAGCTGGAAGTGTTTGTCTCGTACTCTGGAGTTGTAGTATCGAGTGATGCGCCATTGCTATTCCATTGCTCGGATCTTTGAAATCTCTCAGATTTCATCCGCTAGGTCAAGGTTCTCTCGCATTTTCTACTCGTTTACCTCGGGTTTGAAGTGAACTACTCGGAGAGAGGGATTGCCGACCTCCAATGGAATCACGGGTTTAGTGCCATACACCAGCTAAAAAGGCGTTTCACTGGTGGCCGTCCTCGGAGTAGTTTGGTGCGACCATAGTACACTCGATAATTCCTTGAGGCAGCTTCCCTTGGCCTTACCGAGCCTGATTTTGATGCCTTTTAAGATAGTCTTATTGGCATTCTCGACCAGTCCATTAGCCTGAGGGTGGGCTACCAAAGTGAAGTGATTGCGAATATTAGGGTTGGCACATATGTCTATGAAGTAGTGAGAATCAAATTGCTGATCGTTATCGCTCATGATCACTCGGGGGACACCATAATGACAGATGATCAATTTCCAAACAAAACTCCACACGACTGATTCGGTGATCCTGGCGGTGGCCTCGGCCTCGATCTACTTGGTGAAATAGTCGATGGCGATGATGATAAACTTCTTCTGAGCTTGAGCCGTGGGGAATGGCCCCAAGATGTCAATCCCCCACCGAGCGATAGGGTATGGCTTGGCCAGGGTGATGAGCTCTGCAGCAGGTTGGTGGATTAGATGGTTGAAGCGTTGACATCAGTCGCACTTCTGTACGTAGGTCGTGTAGTCGCGCTGGAGAGTGGGCCACCAGTAACCTTGCCAAAGCAAGATCCTGGAAAGTGATCTTTCTCCTTGGTGCGCTCCGTAGATGCCTTCGTGTACTTCTTGAATAGCTCGACTGGCATCGTCGGCGCTGATGCACTTGAGGAGGGGACTGGAGAAAGATATGTAGTACAAGGCCTCATCTAGCATGACGAAACGCTGAGCTTGGTACTTTAGCTTCCAAGCCTCCCGAGGGTCGGTGGACTCTTGAGAATCCCGAAGCCAGAATATGTAGGGGGTCCGCCAGTCGCTCGGGGATGCCGGGTCAACGATCATACGCTAGGACTCGATGCTCAGTCGCCCGAGCTCTTCGAGGAAGACCGATCATGTACCTGCGGGGTCGAGTGATGAGGCCAGTCGAGAGAGGGCGTCCGCTCGGGAGTTTTCCTCCTAAACTATCCGGACTACCTCAAAGCTCTCGAAGAGTTAGACCATCCTCTTGACCACCTAGAGGTACTTGACCATTTGTCCTTCCCGAGCTTGATAATCACCATTGACCTGGCTAGCAACCAATTGGGAGTCAGTGTGGATTCTGACCCCCTCGACTCCCAGTCGTCGAGCCATCCTGGCCCTTGAGATAAGGGCTTCGTACTCCAAGGCGTTGTTGGACGCCTAGAAGTTGAACTTTAGGGCGTACCGCAGCTCTGCTCCTTCGGGGAACTTGAGAAGGTCACCGGCCCCGCATCTGGCCGAGTTGGAGGACCTATCAACGAACAGGTCCCAGGTGGGCCCGGGCGCTGGTGGAGGTACTTCTTCAATCAGGACCGTGCTTTCGGGGATGAAGTCTGTGAGAGCCTATCCTTTGATGGTCGAGCGGAGGCGATACAAGATGTCGTAGGCTCTGAGCATGATGGCCCATTTGACGAGGGGTCCCGAGGCTTCAGGGTGAAAGAGAATCTTCTTCAAGGGTTCATCGGTCAATATGACGATGGAGTGCCCTTGAAAGTAGGGTCAGAGGCACTTGGCTGAGGTGACCAACGCTAGCACGAGTTTCTCGGTTGTGGGGTACCTTCTTTCAGCCCCATTAAGCACCTTGTTGGTATAGTAAACAGGTTTTTTCATCCTTGCGTCGGTCCTGACCAGGACCGAGCTCACTATAGAAGGGGTCGCCGAGAGATAGAGGTATAGAGTTTCACCCTGGACCAACTTGGACAGCACCGGGGGCGAGGCTAAAAACTCCTTGAGCTCAACGAACGCCTTCTGACATTCCTCGTCCCAGGCGAACGTAGCGGATGCCATTTTAGGTCCCCTCAACAACTTGAAGAAGGGTAAGCATCATTTGGCCACCCGGGACAGGAAATGGTTGAGCGCAGCAATGCGTCCCGTAAGGCGTTGGACGTCCTTGATGCAAGTGGGCGGCCGCATGTTCAGGATGGCTTGAACCTTGTCGGGGTTGGCCTCAATCCCATGCTGAGTTACCAAGAAGCCTAGGAACTTCTCGGATCTGACTCCGAAGGCACATTTGGTAGGGTTGAGCTTCATGCTGCACTTTAGGAGGGAGTCGAAGGTCTCGGCGAAGTCAGCGAGGTGGTCTTCGGCCTTCGGTGTTTTGACGAGCATGTCATCAATGTAGGCCTCGACGTTCCGACCAAGCTATTCTTCAAAAATGTGGTTGATCAGCCTCTGATATGTTGCTCCAACGTTCTTTAACCCGAACGACATCCGGGTGTAGCAGTGTACGCCAAAGTTGGTGATGAAGGTGGTCTTCTTGATGTCCTCCGGGTCCATCCTGATCTTATGGCAGTCGGAGTAGGCGTCCAGGAAGCTGAGCAGCTCATTGCCAGAGGTTGAGTCGACCAGTTGGTCGATGCTCGGCAATGGGTAGCAATCCTTCGGGGTAGCCTGGTTGAGGTTGGTGAAGTTTACGCACACTCGCCATTTCCCAGAAGCCTTTGGTGCAAGGATGACATTGGTGAGCCACGTAGGGTACATGATCGGACGAAAAAGGCCAGTCATCTACCTCTTGATGACTTGCTCTTTGATGACCGCTTGCTTCTCGGGGGCATGTTTTCTCCTGCGTTGTTGGACTGACTTCACCGTTGGGTCGAGGTTGAGCTTGTGTATTATCACGTCTCCCGGGATCCTGGGATGGTGCTCATCAGACCATGCAAAGACTCGGATATACCGGGCAAGGAAATCCTTATATTTTTCCTGTTCCTCAAGTCGTAGATCGGCTACAATCTTTACTCTTAGAGTCGGGTCACCGTTAAGGAAGATCATTAGCAACTCGCCACCAAGCTTAGATGTTGCGGGTTCTTCTTCGGCTCTCTTTACCACTTTATTTTTCCCTTCCGACCTAGTAGCTTCGACAGAGATTATATAGCACCGTCTAGCCAATGCCTGGTTACCTCGAACTTCCCCCACGCCATACTTGGTCGGGAACTTCATTTTTTGGTGAAAGGTAGAGGGCACCGCTTTCATTCGGCTGAGGATATCTCGTCCGAAGATGGCATTGTATGTCATCATCCCTTTAATCACGATGAAGTCTACCATAGCCGTAACAATTTTGGGCGGGGTGCCGATAGTAACTGGCAGGCTCAAGGCTCCCTCGGGACAAGTTGCCTAGCCATTGAACCCACAGAGAGAGGTTCGAATCGAGCGGAGTTTAGATGGATTCTCTCCCATCTTGAGGAAACATTCATAGGATTATACATCAGGGGCACTACCATTGTCAACTAAGATCCTATCTGTGTTACAATGGTTTATTGTAGCCGATCCAACGAGAGCGTCGTCATGCGGGGTAGTTAACCCTTCCAGGTCCTGGTCGGAGAATACCAGGGCCTGCGATTCGCTCTCCTATGGGGCCGTAGAGTGCTCTATTAGTGTTGGTGTGCTACATGCCAATTTCGGGTCGGGTAGGCCCAATAGTTGTATGATCTTGTTCATTATTAATAAAGTGATATTTGAGCATAAATATGCGATTGTGTTACTTTACGTTGTCCCTAAGATATGTGGTTGTAAAGTCAACTCGAGATGGGATCTCGATTATGAGAGTGACTTTACATGAACACATACCTTAAACTGTTCCTGGTTGGAGGGTAATCACTCGGGGACTTTGATTACCTATTAAACCAGTACACATGATGTGTCAGTGACCAGTCTCATGGTCATTGGTGCGGGACACCAACACATATGTGTAGGTGTATGTCCTTGGAGGATGTACACTGAACTGATCCGCTATTGGATCTTCAGATGGTTGATTATACCTAATGTCAACATAAGATCCAATTGTCTCAGTAGCATCATTGCTCCTTTGACCTGAGGCATTTATCGGATCTTACATGAGGATTGGAATGGTTTAATTACTTGGCTAAGTAACTTTAACCATAAGTCATGAGTTGTCGAGTCGTTAACCACTCCAGGATACGTGTGAAGATCGTCAATGGTCAAGAAGGGTTCGCTCATTGTCGGGTATATATCAAACAGTTAATGGGTCATGACATTGACGCTCCGTTAAATCCCTGGCCAGGGTCGTGTGAGTTCGTTTAGAACGGACGTCATACACTTTAAGGAGGTCATAGTCAAATGGCACGATCATGGGGTTTGACAGAAATCATACCCTCGATCATACCAGACTCATAGAAGGAGCGAGGGATTATATCGATGCGGTAACTGTGGACTTACAGGTACCAGATAGGCTGGTTTAAACCCGGCGTCCTCTAGGATCCCGCGGATTTGCTTGACCCAACGTGATCGAAGGTTCGGAATAAATTAAACTATTATTCGGCTCTTGTAGAAGCGAAGAATATGTTTAATTTACTTCTAATTGGGAATTAGAAGTTAATGGGCCTTAAACTAGAGTAACTATGGGCCTAGAGGATCACACACAATGGATTCTTGGGTGACGGATTATTATTATACAAATGTATGTATTATTTCCATTTAATTCCTTTTGGAAAGGAGTGTAAATGGAGCTTAATACATATGTATAATATGGGATAGGACATATATACAGTTTCGGTCTTTTGGAGCCCTTTTCAAATAAGCCTAAACTCTATATATAGAATCCTACGTGAAGCTCATTCGAGCTTCTTCCAATCTCTCTTGGCTTAACCAAGCATTAAGGGTTAAGAGAGGAGGATTAGCTCCTCCCCCCTTTCCTTCCTCTTGCTCTCTCTCTCCAGAAGGTGAAAGGGTCGGGGAAGGTCCGTGCTGGGGGTACCGTCACTGCAGAAGGGTCCATGTGGATCTGCTCTAGAGGCCGTGCAGTTGTGCGGCTCGGTATTCTGCATCGGGCATAGTGGATAGTGTCATTCCGCGCAAGATATAAACACACAACCTGTAATTAGGCGGGTTGGAGTCTTAGAAACACCGATTAGAGCACAGATTAAGGTTTCCATAACACCGGGATCGGGCAAATGATTTTTTGTTATCTGCTGCGTCGCCTGTAGGTGCTGTGCGAAACCTTACATGCTCAATGGAGGCTCGGCTCGCCCGCTCGGCATGACGCTTTCTTCCTCGGTTGCTATCTCCGCCTGATGCCGCACCACCCGCGATGACGTTGATGTGGACTCCGTGGGGGGCATTATCGATCTGTTCTGGGGTGCCTCGGTCTTCCTTCTTCCCGGACACGTATCGGGATAAGTGTCTCTGGCGGATGAGGCGCTCGATCTCATCTTGAAGTTGATGGCAATCGTTGGTGTGATGCCCGTGATTGCTGTGGAACAGGCAATGCTTACGACGATTGCGATGCTTGGATTTCATAGGCTCGGGTTGGTTTAGGAGACCTGAGCTTTTGATGTCTTCATAGATTTTGTAGATTGGGGCGGTAAGCGAGGTGTACCGCTCGTACTTCTAAGACGGCTCTTTTCGGTCTCTATCCTGGTTCCGCCTTTTTCCTTGGCCCGTCCCTTGCTCAGACGGTCGCTTCTTGTCCCCCTCCTAACCTGAGCCTATCATGCCTCAACATGCGTGGAGGACCTACTCACACTCTGCGTGGCGCAGTGCCAGGGTCACTAGCTCGGAAAGGGAGGTGGGAGGATGCAGCACTAGCTCGCATCGCAGGTTCTCGTCGCGGGTACCCCCGGTCAGTGCGGTGATGGCAGAGCCCACGTCCAGGCGGGGGATGCGTAGGGCTTCCAATTTTAATTGGTTGATATAAGCCCTCAACTTCTCCCCCTGTTCCTGCTTGAGGGCCAATAATATCACCATTGACCAGGGTGGACCGCTGCCGGCGAAGCTTTCCTTGAACACTCGGCCAAATTGCTTGAAGTTGTGGATGCTACCAGGGGCGAGGCCCTGAACCAAGCCTGAGCACCCTAGACCAGAGTGGTCATGAACACTCGGCACTTGATTACATCGGACTCCCCATGCAAGGCCATTAGGGCGTCGAAGCTGTCGTAGTGGTCAATCGGGTCTCCCTGGCCGTCGTACGACTTGAAGGTCGGGAGTGAGATCCTGGGGGATATCTCTTCCTTCAAAATATAGTCGGAGAACAGGGATTACTCCTCGTCCTCCACAGGAGAGGTCTTCTGCAAGGCGCGGAGGGCACGCTCTTGCTCTGCGTAACGCCTCTCAAAGTCTCGCAGTCGGAGAGACAGCTCTGGTTGTCGTTGGCCCGAGGGGCTGGGGAGGCGCACTTGCATGCTGTTCCGATGCTCCTCAGGGGCCTCAGCGTCTGAAAATGGTCGGCATGCTTTGGTCTTCTCCCTCCTTGGGGTTGAAGAGGCTTCCTGCTCTGAGGGAGGGGCATGCGATGGTCCTCCTGACATGTTACAAATGAGCCGCCGCCCCCGGAGGGTGAAACGGCCTCCAACAGTTTGCTGGTAGGCATATCTACGTGGGGGGCTCTTCCGGGGGAGCTGCGACTTCTCCTCCCTAGCCACCTAGGCGCTCATGAGATCCACGAGGACATCCAGTTGTGCGTTGAGGGTTTGGAGGGCGTCGACGCTCCCGCCGGGAAGCTGTTCCCCCGCCACTTATGGAGGTATCACGTTGGCATGGTTTTTCGACGGGGAATGCTCCGTGGGGAGGGAAGGTGTACCTTCTTTCATCACCAGGGCCTTTCCCATATCGCCGGTAGTCTTCCTGCTAGAACTTCTTCGCACCATGATGGCTCTTTGTTCATTTCCCACAGACGACGCCAGATGAGGAGGAGTGATCTCGCACTGCTCCTGAGCGGGGAAGAGGATGATCACGTACAGTTGAAGTGTAAACTACAAGAAGGGAAACCAGTCAGAGGTGCCCAGGGATAGATCTCCGGAGAAGACCCTCCGATGCTTATGTTAGCAAAGTAGTAGAGCTCGGATGCGAAGGGAAGAGCTAGGAGGAAGATGGGAGCGCGAGATCCCTCTCCACCAAAAGGTGAAGTGGTTCCTGCTCAGGGGGTTTGGCTCTTGCCTTGCTTACCTCTTGTAGTAGGGCTTTCCAGTTTAAATGGTGGCCTGTGTGCGACTGCTCCCTGTAAGCGGAGGAGTCTCAGGGGGGGTTACGTCTTTCATGCGGACTCCTTATAGCACGTGGACTCTTGGTCTTCCTTATCCCCTTGAGCTTCCTGCCATTAAGGGACTCGCAACGGCCGTACTAATAAGCTTCCATCAGTGAGCCCGAGCGATAGGCACTCGCCCAGGAGTGGTCTCTCGAGCGATGAGTGCATGGTCGGGACAGGGAATATGGGGCTCCGGGGGAGCTTTCCTGATCGTACTAATGCTCAAACTTCCCAACCCAAAGGTCACCTAGGAAGCGCTTGTTCCGCGTGAGTTTTTGGGCTTATGCTAAGTGGGCCTGGGGGCTACCACTTTGCGGAGTTGGGCCTCGTTCGATCTGGTTGGACCTCTTTTGGCTTCTCTGTACGGACGATGAGATTTGCCCTCTCCACGTTCTATTGAAAACTAACTTATGCATGCAATTTTGAATAAAGAAATAAGTTCTATATCCTAGTCTACCTACACATGTTTGCACATATATACACATACATGTATAGGTACGCTTATCCTGTATGTCTACATGTCTTGATTCTCTTATATATAAAATGGTGATTGGCAGAAGGTTTGATTAAGTCCAGCTAGAAGCTATCACTAAGCATGAGGTGATCTTCGGATCTAAAGTTCTCCACCCCGTATCAGGAGTCGATACACCCAAATAAACATCATTTTGATGTTTGCTTGATTACATGCTAAATTCTATTCTATTCAACATATGTCTTCCAAATCATGTTTTCCTTCAAATTATTTGGCATCATGGTCCCTCTATTTTTGGTGATTAATCAAGGGTTGTTCTTCTTTCGGAATGGCGTAATTAACGCCGTAGCCTTTATGGTACGGGGGGTTTCAAGTTCCGACACGATACTCACCTTCATCTGATTTGTCAGACAGTGCGCATAATAAACTCGTCACTCTATGACTGTCATGCCCACGTGCTAATAAACCAAAAGATAAAATAAATAAATGAAACTAATAACCAAATAAATATGATAAAAAGAATGTTCCCACAAGTACCCAGGCAAGTTCTTACAGAAGTTGGTCAGGAATGCAGCTAGGTGCTGACACCTAAAATTTGGCATCGAAAGTAACAAACCTCACCGAGCCGAATAAGGACAGTTAAAAGAAAATAGTCAAAACTGATGCCAGGAATATTTTGCAAAGCCCCACATCGGGCAAAGAAGAACATAAAGAAGATGAAGAAGGAAAAGAAGAAAAGGAAGAGAAAAGGAGAGGTACCATATCTGCACCTTCACCCGATGTGTCACATCGACAGAAGAAGTAGACGAAGAAGAAGAATAATAAAATAAAAAGTAGGAAGAAAAAGTAGAATGAAAGGGGGATCTGCCGTATCAACACCCTCATCAAAGCTCCAACCGGCAGCCCCGGCACTAGCAGAGAAGTGGAAAAGAACAAGAAATGAAAAAAATGGAATAAAGAAGAAGATGAGAGAGGTGGGAGCCCCATCTGCCCCCCTCTACTCAGTCTTTGTGGATGTCCAGAAATATGAACACCACATTGTAGATGCTAGGGTGACCCAGAAAATGCACTGTCGTAGGCCTGATTGTGGGAACATGGTAGCGAAGAAATAGAGGAAGAGGTCGAAACTGGCCAAATTTCAACACCAGTGATGGCGGTCTTGTATCGTATATGTGACACCGTGTCATCATAAATTTGCATCCTGATGGACGAATTGGATTTAGAATCAAAGGAGACCGAGGCACCCCTGAAGACATACTGTTGTATGCCGGATTATGGAAGCCCGGGTAGTAGTAAGAGGAAAATGAAAAGAAAAGAAGACGAAAAGATCAAAAGAGAACAGAAGAAGGAAAAAGAAGAAGAAGAACAATAGGGGGACGCTATGCATCGGTGACAAAAAAAAGAACAAAATAAAAAGGGAAGAAAAGGAAGGGGGCGACTGAACCGGTAGCCCTCCATGTGCTGAAACGACAACCCTCCATGTGCTGAACCGGCAGCCCTCCATACCCCCATTCGGTAGCCCCTTTAATGGGTTTAATACCCCATTCGGCACCATGCCACTACCTCAACTGACAGTGCCCTTAGCACCCTCAATTGGCAGGGCATCAATGGCCCATACGGCAAGTCACCAACAGCCCATCCGGCAAACCATCAATAGCCCATACGACAGGCCATCGATGGCTTATCTGACAGCATGAGGAATCTTCATCCGGCTGCGACTGAAGGCCCATCAGGCAGTGTAATGAAGCCACATACATCCGCACCCGATATAAAGGGTTACAGGAGACTAGAGAACATACATCTACACACGGGAAAAACACTTGGAGAACCATACTCCACCTAACAACCGAAGAGAAGAAGGTGAAGAACGAAGGAGAGGAAGAAGTGAGAGAGGAGAGGTAAGAAAGGGGGAGAGGGAGCCAATGCTCCATTTCTCCCCCCCCCCCTTGTATTTTTTTAACTATTTATTTACTCCTTCTTTTCTTATACTCGATGAATCAGAATAAAGAAAGCCTAGTTAATAGTTTGTGTTCACCATATCTATCTCCCCCTATCCTCATGGTTGTTGCCCTTTTTTCTTGTTTCTTCTCATTTTCTTTCTCAAATCTGTGAGTTTTCCTCGACTATCGTCACACTGTGATTACTTTTTGTGGGATTATTAGCCTGGCGATCCAGAAATGTATGAGTTACCCCATGAAAGCTTAGACTCGGGGTTTATCCTCCATTGTGGATATGATCCTAAGCTAAAAAAAGGGGGGGGTAACGCTAGCAGCTCCATCAAAGGCCTTATGTGCTATTATTGTGCTTCATCCCCGAATACACTGTTGACACCCATTTTTAGCCTATGAGTCGAGGTTATTTCTCTTATTCATCTTTCATAATGTCCCCAGATTGTGTCCCCTCATTGGCCTTGGATTGTGACCTCAAATGAGGTTGGTCATGTTTTCTTTTCCATCCCTTAGTTAGTTCTCCAGACATGTCTCACCTGTGTCATCCATTGCTTGTGGTTAGTTCAGCATTTTCGGGAGAATTCCTGTCGCTTGTTGGTTGTGCTGAGTGTCATTTTCCTTGATGCCCGCTTTTCAGTTCTCTCCGCTTCATCTCTACTTCATCTCCATTTCTCGTCGCTGTCGCTTTCGCTCCATCTCCTTTCCATTCTGCCTCTACGCCACTTTCGCTCGCTCCCTTGTAAAATGAACATCAAGGAGGGGTATGTGTTGACACCTATTTTTAGCCTACGAGTCGAGGCTATTTCTCTTATTCATCTTTCATAAAGTCCCCGGATTACCTGTTACTTTGGGGCCTTCCTTGGATGGATTTCGAGACCATTTTATCATTCCCAAACCTTTGAGTCTTGATGTCACGCCCCGAGATTATGCAGCGAAAATAATCAGGAATGTGAACAGTCGGCTAGTATGCCTCAAGCCAGCAATATAATCAGAGCGCAAGTCGTTCACACATAAATGAATGGACATCATGATTGATAAAAAATCTAACTTTTGAAGATAACAATAATCAAACTTACAGTGGTATTTGACTCAATTCACTAGACTCAAATAAAGTGAAAAATACATAGACTCGACTTGACTTAAGACTCTACTAGATATTCTCTTTATCTTTAATCACTCTCAGATCCACCACTTGAATAGCCTGAATCCAACCCACTAGAATTTCCTGAAAAAGTTTGAAAAAGTAGGAAATGAGTACACATGCCCAGTAGGTATCTTCGTATCAACATGAAGGGAATGTTTAAGTAATTAACATTTTTGCTCTAGAGTAAAGATAAACAAAATAAGACGGTAGAACATGCGGTGAAAAACTAAAGTAACACAAGTAACATTATATGATCAAGATTGAGATATGAGAGCATGATTGAATAGATATATAACAAGAATGTAAGTTTGACCTTTCATGAACAAGAATGTACTTTTCATAGCCATAAAGTCTATACACTAGAAAGTCATGTAACGAGAATGTATTAGTAAGCATGTAATTTCACAAGATTACCTCGTGAGAATTCATAGATATTCGTGGATTTCACCAGTTTATAAAAAAGTACTCACAACGCAATGCGACGCTAGTATTCATCATACCGCATGGTTTATAGTATATTTCTGGCTCTCTGTCGAGGGGACAAGAGTGGAGTCCTTGGACACTGTCCGTGCCCGCTCTTGCATCTTCAAGTTATAAATCAAGCTACTTCAACGAAAATATAAATACGGCCAATAATGTAACATGTTCAAACTATAGTTTCATGATAACAAATATCAAGGTAAGAATGCTTCAATTTAAGAATATAAGAGTTCAAAGATTGATTTAGAACAAGGTTATGCCATAGAGAAAAATCGGCAGCATAACGGTATATTCTTTAATTTCCATAATTCATTAGGTAGCTTGAGAAACAAAGTTTTAGGTTCTAGATAATCATTAGACTATCTACGATCATAGAAAAATCAACCCTTGGGTCAAACCTTGGGTTAATCAAGACTTGGGTACCAAACGGTCACATCATGGATGTTTATAGAAATAGCGGTTGTTTACTGGACCGTTCTATGACCTATGCGGTCATGACTAGACCATTTTTAGAAACAGAGTTAATGAACGAATGAACCAGAACCATGCGGTCAAGGCAAGGCCGCTAGGCTTCCTTGGCGGTCAAATAAATGACCGCTAGATCCCTCTGGCGGTCGTCCATAGGCCGCTAAGGTCCAGAACACATAAAACATCGATAAGTGCTTTCTAGACACATGGGTTTTAAGGGCACACCCAGCTCGGCGTCCTAGTGAGAATCCCACTCTCGCGGAGTCTTACGGAGCCCTTGAAACAAGATCAACTAGTCCGGTGGAAGGAATGTCCAACGGAGAGGATCACAAGTCTAAGATTGTGTGCTTAATGTACAAAGTGTAACTAATGACATCGTACGGAAATACGTGCCATGTACTTTAAGAAAAGACTCTAGATAAGGAAGGGTTGTGGCAAAACATCGATCAAATCAAACTAGACAAGTCCATGAACCATATGAAATTAATATAAATACAAAACTATATTGTTTTTGCATGAAATTAACATAATAATGAAAATAATGTCTTAATCATGCTCATACTGAATTCTAAGTATTTAATAGGAAAACGAAACATGATTTTGTAAAAATATTATAATTATAGGGTTACTAATATGTAAGGTTTCAACTAGGCTCAGATTAGTTCTCAGAACTAGAAAACAGTCAGGGACTAGCCGCCAGAATGAAAGAAATGGTCTTGCGATAGACCGCTAAGAAGGGGCACAAACGGTCATGCATTAGACCGCAAAGACTCCCTTGGGGTCCCTTTTTGGCCGCCTTCTGCCTGTCTGGTAGAAGCTATAAGACAAGGAATAATGTTACACTTAGGACAAGTTATGCATGGAATTCGTCGAATCATGATGTAAAACTATGCTAGAAAGGAAACAGACCAGGAACATGTATGGGTTTGTGTGAAATAGACAAGTATCTTTTATCTTAATTACATTAGGGCTAAATTCCTGCATGGAAAATTAAGCTAGATGCGTAGTCCCGAATAAAACAGTAAATACTCTGAGTACAATGCAGGAAATCGACTGCAACTTGAGGGCTTTCACTGCTAAGATCATATTTAAGCCATCCATGAGATAACCTACCTCTAATCTGGGCTTTAGACTTCGAATTTTGGGATGGAAGTTGACCCTACTTTCTGCTCGTTCAGAATCAAACCAGCAACTTCTTACCTTTCTAATCATGATTCCCTTTACCTAAGATAACAAAAATTGGAGGGTAGAAAGAGGGTACTAAGGTGAACAAATAAGCTTAAAGAACCATCTTCTAATTACCTCATTTAGGACTTCTAATCCGCTGATCTTCCTGGGTCGTTCGCACAAGTTCCAAGATTACTTGCACTAAATCAGTGTCTTTGCAGGCCTCTATGTCACGCCCCGAGAGCGGAAGATACTCGGAGACGCGTGACGAGTTTATATCAATCATGTCAATCAGAGTATTAGTGTATCCGACACCAAAATCAGAGATGCGCAAAAGTAAAGATAACCCGATCCTTTATTCCTTCATAAGAATATGTCTATTACAAACCTTTGAAGTACTAACTAAAATAAAAGGAAGATACAAGGTTGACTCAAGAAAATATGAAAAAGACTAGATAACACGGGAGAAGCTCTATCTCTTTCACTCTTGATTTTCCCCATCCGTTTGAGTTCCCCCATCGTCGGACTTACCTGAAAAGTAGGGAAACACTAAGTGAGCAAACGCTTAGTAGGAAATTATATCTCAAGAACTAGCAATGGGTTTAAGTAATTACATCTTTCATGAATGCACTATAGCTATGCATGTTCGCATAAAACGATAAGATAGAGAGAGTGTATAACAATAAGATAGCGACAAGAACTAGTCATAATCTTTCAAGAACTTATATCAAAAGATATCAAGATATTCAAGCAAGTGTATTCATCATGTCATGTTGGAATTTGGCTATTACGTTCAAGCACGCAAGTATGCAATTACCCTTTTTCGGGTCACGCGAGTCATGTAATATCAAGTCAAGTACAAGTACAAGATTTGTGGAATGTTTAATCGAGCTAGTCATGCACTTCGGTATAATACCAATACCGTGATCAATCAACTCCCATGGGCACAAGTACTTTCGGGTGCTCCTCCCAGGACCAGATCGGGCCCTATATGCGCAGGCATTAATCATGTATTTTTAACATCCACTTTTGTGTATAGCCAATATGGAATTTCAAGAATAAAGCTTGTAGACATGTAGGATAATCTTGGATAGAGTAGAGTCCAAAAATATGACACTTGATATAGAATGGCGATAATAACGGAACAATCACGATTATCAATAAAACTAGGTGGAATTGGTTCCCTAACTTGGGTACCATGACAAACAAGTATGGACATTCTTTATATAGAATTGAGGTCCACAAGAACATCAAGTTTAATATAGAATTGGGGTTTACAAGAACAGCATCAAATGGCATGATAACCTCATCCCATTAAGAGAATTCTCATGATACACACTTTGCATAACATGAGGGCCGGTATACCATGTTTCTATAGAGTGACATGGCAAAATAGTGTAATGGGTTTTTATGGTACAATCAGCTCAGTCGGCCTTGAGGGAATCCAAGGCTCGAGGAGTCTTACGGAGGTCTCTATGACTAACTCGCTAGTCCAAAGGAACGGAATGTCCAATGGAGAGCTTGTATGTCACCGAGAATTAAGGGGATAACGTTAAAACATCATGAAACGTGGGACTATATTCACGGAGTGGAAAGATAGTGCCGATAATACCCTTATACATATATATCAAACTCTCGGTTAACAAAAATAGTAATACAGAAAATAGCGACTTTAGCCAAGTCATTAATTATCCAATTAACGCCTTTCAGAGGGGCGTTTATTTACAAATTTGATGACTTATACATTAGTCGTCCCTTCAATATTTCTATTCTGCAGAAAATCAATATTCTGGAATTTTAACAAAAACGCGCCGTGGACAGGGGCGTTACTTTTCAATTAGCGCCCTGGTCTGGGGCGTCAGTTCAATAAGAGACGACCTAGACAAGGTCGTGAATTAAAGAATTTACCAATTTTCAGATAATAAAATTTCAGGAAAAAGGGTACATGATCATGACAGGAAAAATAGCAGGATTTCACAGGTATACTCATGCAATATATTAGATTCATGGTTACATAGATATTAAATTTTAAACGTGGGTATTTATTAATTACATGTAATTGACGACTTCTGGGCAGGGCGTCAAAACAATAATTAGCGCCCTAGTGTGGGTCGCTTCTTTAAATTAGCGCCCTTGTCAAGGGCGTTTCTTTTTGAAATTACATAGAAAACATATGAAACCACAATAAAACTATATGCATGCACGACCTATGATATTATTAAGATTCTAAGCTAGTTTGGGCTACGATCTTGAGAAAACCTACCTTGATTAAGATCTGGAAGAAGAAACGTGAAGGGTTTTGAAAAAAAATGATGCTCTATTTGTAACAGAGCCTTCTGATCACCGGAAGAAGAAGAACTTCACGTCCTTTAATCTATATGAGAGCCCTTTCTCGATGCAGGCAACCTACATGAGAATAAGATGAAGAAAAATTAATATTCTTCATGAGTTGATCGAAAGCAGAGGCAGGAAGAAGAACATAAACCTGTTCTTCACGCACAGCAGCAGAGCAAAACCTCCTTCGACCAAATAGCTTTTAGGGTTCGATGGACAAAGTTTATTTATAGGATTTTGGGGATCCTAATAGGGTTAGAGTTGTATTGGAAGTAATACTTCCATGATAGAGTCATTACCCTACTCAATCTTCCTCGTAGTTATCCAGAAACTTGCTCTGGATAGTCTCCTGGGTCGAACGAAACTCGAACTGAATTCACGCCTTAGGCTAGGTCGTGTGTTTTAATTGACGATGTTGTCCTAGTCGTTACTTATTAAAAACGCGCCCAAGGTGAGGGCGTTTCCTTTCCTTTCCTTATTTTTATTTCCCGTCGTTTGAAATTTGACGCCCTAGGGTGTAGGCGTCCTTTTTAAATTAACGCCTTAGACTGAGGCGTTTCCTTTTGAATCAGCGCCTTGATAAAAGGCGTTATTTTCCTCTTGATTAATGATTTACTCATTTAGGCTCTTTGTCATCTATTTACTTATCTTTTATTTTAATTTGATTTATTTAAAAATCTTATTTTTATCAGGGTTGCTACACCCTCCCCCACTTAAAAGAATTTGGTCCCCAAATTCCATAGTATATATATATGTGGAGAGTGTAGAGTATATACCTTAAAATAATTCTAGAAATCGCTTCCTCATGAATTCCTCGGTCTCCCATGTGGCTTCATGATCGGAACTCTTATTCCATTGTACTTTTAGCATGGGAATAACCTTATTCCTTGGAGTACGTACTTCACGATCTAGTATCTTTATGGGCTTCTGTTCATATGTGAGATCCTTCTGGATAACTAAGTCTCCATGTTCAATAATATGTGATGGATCGTGTACATACTTCTTCAACATAGATATGTGGAACACATTATGAACATCGGACAATTGAGGAGACAATGCGATGCGATAAGCAACCTCGCCAACTCTTTCCAGTATCTCAAAAGGTCCAATGAATCTTGGTGTAAGCTTGCCCTTAACACCAAATCTCCGTATGCCACGTCCAGGCGATATCTTGAGAAATACATGATCTCCAACTTGGAATTCAAGATCTCTCCTTCTTGTATTGGCATAAGCCTTTTGCCTAGACTGAGTAACTTGCAGTCTTTCTCTAATCAATTGTATCTTCTCAGTGGTATCCCTTACCATGTCTGGTCCTAATAGTTGTTTCTCTCCAACTTCGTCCCAGCATAAGGGTGATCGGCAACTCCTTCCGTATAAGGCTTCGAAAGGTGCCATTTGTATACTTGCCTGGTAGCTATTATTGTATGCAAATTCAACCAGAGGCAAGTGATCATGCCAGCTTCCACCAAAATCAATGATGCAAGCTCTAAGCATATCTTCAATGACCTGATTAGTTCTCTCGGTCTGACCATCCGTTTGAGGATGAAAAGTTGTACTAAAGTTAAGCCTTGTTCCCAACGAATGTTGTAGTCCCTTTCAAAAATGAGAAGTAAAACGGGGATCTCTGTCAGACACGATTGAGATAGGAATACCGTGTAATCTGACTATGTCCTTGATGTATAATGCAGCCAACACATCGACTGACCATCGGCTCTTTATTGGCAAGAAATGCGCCGATTTAGTCAATCGGTCAACAATAACCCATATTCCATCATGTCCTCCTTTTGATTTAGATAAACCCATGATGAAATCCATACCAATATCCTCCCACTTCCATTTGAGAATATCTAGAGGATGTAATTTTCCAGCAGGCTTTTGGTGTTCCGCCTTGAGCTGTTGGCATGTGAGACAGCGCGACACGTAGTCCGCTATTTCCCTTTTCATGTTGGGCCACCAAAAATTTCTTTTCACATCTTGGTACATTTTGGTAGATCCAGGATGAATCGTGTACCTTGATCTATGAGCTTCATCTAAAATCTTCTTCTTTAACTCGGGACAACCCGGTATACAAGTTCTGTTTTGGAATAACAACCTTCTATCTGATGCTAATTAGAAATCAGACTGTCCTTCAAGTTTGCCCTTGATTTCCACTAATATTGGGTCATCATCCTGAAGTGCTTGTATTTCAGTTAATAGGTCTGGATGAATGCTTATATGAGACAATGTGACACATTTGAAGTTCGTGTCCATGCTTATATTGAGCTTAGAGAATTGCTCCAGCAACTTCCATTCTTGAATCATACAATTGGCTAACAATGCTCTCGGCTTTCGACTAAGGGCATCTGCTACATGATTACCCTTTCCAGGATGATATTGTATATTGAAGTTGAAGTCCTTGAGATATTCTAGCCAACGCCTTTGCCTCATATTTAGTTCCTTTTGATAGAGAAGATACTTAAGACTCTTGTGATCGGAGTATACAGTAAACTGTACTCCATATAGATAATGCCTCCAGATCTTTAGTGCGAATACTACCACGGCTAATTCTAAGTCATGGACGGGGTAGTTCTCTTCATGCTTCTTTAATTGACGAGAAGAGTAAGCTATAACCTTTCTTTGTTGCATTAGAACACATCCGAGGCCAATGCCAGAAGCATCAGTGTATACCTCGAATTTCTCTCCTTCCATTGGTAAAGCTAAGACAGGAGCTGTAGTAAGATGATCCTTGAGAGTTTGGAAGCTTCTTTCACATTCCTCACTCCATTCGTAACAGATCTCCTTGCGAGTTAACCTCATAAGTGGTACGGCGATCTTAGAGAAATCTTTGATGAATCGCCAGTAATAGCCCGCAAGACCTAAGAAACTTCGGATCTAGCCAGCATTGGTCGGTCTTTCCCAATTTCTTACAACTTCAACTTTTGATGGATCTACTGATAAACCATCCTTTGATATAACATGTCCGAGAAAAGTCACTTCCTCAAGCCAGAATTCACACTTGCTGAGTTTTGCATATAATTGGTTTGCCCTCAATATTTGTAATGCAATCCTTAAATGCTCCTCATGCTCTTCCTTGGTCTCGGAATAAATCAATATATCATCAATAAAGACCACCACGAATTGATCCAAATAAGGCCTGAATATACTATCCATTAACTGCATAAAGGCAGCAGGGGCATTCGTTAGTCCGAAAGGCATAACAACAAATTCATAATGGCCGTACCTGCTTCTGAATGCAATTTTATAAATGTCCTCATCCTTGATTCTTAACTGATGATATCCCGACCTAAGATCAATTTTGGAAAAGTACTTGGATCCTGAAATTTGATCAAACAACTCATCGATTCTCGGCAGTGGATACTTGTTCTTGATAGTGAGATGATTCAACTGTCGATAGTCGATGCATAACCTCATGGATCCATCTTTCTTCTTTACAAATAATACATGCGCTCCCCATGGGGAAGTACTTGGTCTTATGAATCTTTTCTTAATGAGTTCCATCAATTGCTCCTTTAACTCCTTGAGTTCAGCAGGTGACATTCTATACAGTGCCTTAGAAACTGGACCAGCACTAGGAACTAAATCGATGGTGAAGGCCACTTCTCTTTGTGGGGGTAATCCAGGCAAATCTTCCGAAAATACGTCCAAAAATTCTCGTACCACCGGACTGTCTTCTATCTTAGTTTCCTTAGCCTCCTTAATCGTGACGAATGCAACGAAAGATACACATCCTTTCCTGATGAGCTTGCTAGCTCGGAGAGCCAAAATAAGAGGGGTTTTGCTTCGCCTCTTGGGGCTAGTAAAGATCAGTTCTGGAAATTCCTCGAAAGTAACCTTGCTATTGCGGCAATCGACCGTTGCCTGATATTTAGATAACCAATCTGCTCCAAGTATGACATCATACTCCTTTAGATCTAAACATATAAGATCAATAGGAAGATTCTTACCATGAACCAATACTTCACAGTTCTGGTAATGGTGTGTAATATCAGTCTCGTTTCCTAGAGGAGTATACAAGACTAATTTTATCCATTCCGTTTCTAGGGGTAACGGATCAGCGAACTTCTTGGAAACAATTGAATGTGAAGCACCAGTATCAATTAAGACATATGCAGACTTGGAACAAACTTTCAATGTACCTTCTACTAGTCCGCCTTCTTCCTCTTGTTCGGTCTCCTTAATTGCATGAAGATGAGCATTCTTGGTTCTGGGCGCTTCCCGTCACCGACTTGATCATTAAGTAATGGGCAATCGGGAATTCGATGATCGCGACTCCCACAGCGGAGACATGCTCCTAGTTTCCTCCAGCATTCTTCTGCTCTATGGCCCTCCTTGTCACAATGCTTGCACACTATATTCGATGGGGTAGTGGTGATGGAGAAGGGCTTGGTCTTCTTAAACTTCTGATCTTGTGAGGAAGTACCTCCATTGCTAGGCCTCTTCTTGAAGTTGGGTTTAAAGGAACCCGAACTTGTGACTTGTTCTTTCTTGTCCTTCCCACGGATTCTATCAGATAGTTTCGTGGCGTCTTCTAATAGCTGAGCTCGGCGCATAATTTCTGAGTAGACCTGGATATCCATTGGCGCCAGCTGTGTGATATATTGGGGCCTGAGCCCATTAAGGAACCTCCTAGCTTTCATCTTCTCGGTGCTAACTAAGTGCTTAGCATACGAGATAATCTAGAAAATTGGGCCTCGTACTCGGCCATTGTCAAGGACCGTTGCTTCAGTGCAGCAAATTCTGCAGCTTTCTTTTCCTGTACTCGGTCCGAAAAATATTTAGCGTTGAAATGTTCAACGAATTCTTCCCAAGTAACTTGGTCTTGATTTAAAGTAGCTTCTATTGATTCCCACCAGCATCGGGCATCCCTTTCCAACTGAAAGGTAGCTAATAAGACTTTATCTTGATCCGTGCACTGCATAACACAGAATATACGTTCCGTCTCCCTGATCCAGTGCTCTGCGTCGTCTGGATCAGTAGAACCCGTGAATTTAGGCGGGTTCATGTTTTTTAAAGACTTGGTGGAGACTCCCTGCTCGTTGTGCACCTCCCTGTGCTACTTGTTGCAGCACTTGGGTCATGCCTTGGAGTGTACGCTGCATGTTGGGCCACTGAGCACGTTCGGCAGCCATTATCCTACAATTACAATAACTATATTAGTATATACTCGCGTTAAGGGCTTTTAAGTTTTTTTTTTTAACTCAACCCTTGGTTCTACCCAATCTCACTGGTTAAAGGTTAAACCTATCCTTGGACATGGGTTTCCTAGGAATTGAATACCCTAGGCTCTGATACCACAAAAACTATCACGCCCCGAGAGCGGAAGATACCCGGAGACGCGTGACGAGTTTATATCAATCATGTCAATCAGAGTATTAGTGTATCCGACACCAAAATCAGAGATGCGCAAAAGTAAAGATAACCCAATCCTTTATTCCTTCATAAGAATATGTCTATTACAAACCTTTGAAGTACTAACTAAAATAAAGGAAGATACAAGGTTGACTCAAGAAAATATGAAAAAGACTAGATAACACGGGAGAAGCTCTATCTCTTTTACTCTTGATTTTCCCCATCCGTTTGAGTTCCCTCATCGTCGGACTTACCTGAAAAGTAGGGAAACACTAAGTGAGCGAACGCTCAGTAGGAAATTATATCTCCATAACTAGCAATGGGTTTAAGTAATTACATCTTTCATGAATGCACTATAGCTATGCATGTTCGCATAAAACGACAAGATAGAGAGAGTGTATAACAATAAGATAGTGACAAGAACTAGTCATAATCTTTCAAGAACTTATATCAAAAGATATCAAGATATTCAAACAAGTGTATTCATCATGTCATGTTGGAATTTGGCTATCACGTTCAAGCACGCAAGTATGCAATTACCCTTTTTCGGGTCACGCGAGTCATGTAATATCAAGTCAAGTACAAGTACAAGATTTGTGGAATGTTCAATCAAGCTAGTCATGCACTTCGGTATAATGCCAATACCGTGATCAATCAACTCCCATGGGCATAAGTACTTTTGGGTGCTCCTCCCAGGACTAGATCGGGCCCTATATGCGCAGGCATTAATCATGTATTTTTAACATCCACTTTTGTGTATAGCCAATATGGAATTTCAAGAATAAAGCTTGTAGACATGTAGGATAAACTTGGATAGAGTAGAGTCTAAAAATATGACACTTGATATAGAATGGCGATAATAACGGTACAATCACGATTATCGATAAAACTAGGTGGAATTGGTTCCCTAACTTGGGTACCATGACAAACAAGTATGGACATTCTTTATATAGAATTGAGGTCCACAAGAACATCAAGTTTAATATAGAATTGGGGTTTACAAGAACAACATCAAATGGCATGATAACCTCATCCCATTAAGAGAATTCTCATGATACACACTTTGCATAACATGAGGGCCGGTATACCATGTTTCTATAGAGTGACATGGCAAAATAGTGTAATAGATTTTTATGGTACAACCAGCTCAGTCGGCCTTGAGGGAATCCAAGGCTCGAGGAGTCTTACGGAGGTCTCTATGACTAACTCGCTAGTCCAAAGGAACGGAATGTCCAATGGAGAGCTTGTATGTCACCGAGAATTAAGGGGATAACGTTAAAACATCATGAAACGTGGGACTATATTCACGGAGTGGAAATATAGTGCCGATAATATCCTTATACATATATATCAAACTCTCGGTTAACAAAAACAGTAATACAGAAAATAGCGACTTTAGCCAAGTCATTAATTATCCAATTAACGCCTTTCAGAGGGGCATTTATTTACAAATTTGACGACTTATACATTAGTCGTCCCTTTAATATTTCTATTCTACAGAAAATCAATATTCTGGAATTTTAACAAAAACGCGCCCTGGACAGGGGCGTTACTTTTCAATTAGCGCCCTAGTCTGGGGCGTCAGTTCAATAAGAGACGACCTAGACAAGGTCGTGAATTAAAGAATTTACCAATTTTCAGATAATAAAATTTCAGGAAAAAGGGTACATGATCATGATAGGAAAAATAGCAGGATTTCACAGGTATACTCATGCAATATATTAGATTCATGGTTACATAGATATTAAATTTTAAACGTGGGTACTTATTAATTACATGTAATTGACGACTTCTGGGCAGGGTGTCAAAATAATAATTAGCGCCCTAGTGTGGGTCGCTTCTTTAAATTAGCGCCCTTATCAAGGGCGTTTCTTTTTGAAATTACATAGAAAACATATGAAACCATAATAAAACTATATGCATGCACGACCTATGATATTATTAAGATTCTAAGCTAGTTTGGGCTACGATCTTGAGAAAACCTACCTTGATTAAGATCTGGAAGAAGAAACGTGAAGGGTTTTGAAAAAAAATGATGCTCTGTTTGTAACAGAGCCTTCTAATCACCGGAAGAAGAAGAACTTCACGTCCTTTAATCTATATGAGAGCCCTTTCTCGATGCAGGCAACCTACAGGAGAATAAGATGAAGAAAAATTAATATTCTTCATGAGTTGATCGAAAGCAGAGGCAGGAAGAAGAACATAAACCTGTTCTTCACGCACAGCAGCAGAGCAAAACCTCCTTCGACCAAATAGCTTTTAGGGTTCGATGGACAAAGGTTATTTATAGGATTTTGGGGATCCTAATAGGGTTAGAGTTGTATTGGAAGTAATACTTCCATGATAGAGTCATTACCCTACTCAATCTTCCTCGTAGTTATCCAGAAACTTGCTCTGGATAGTCTCTTGGGTCGAACGAAACTCGAACTGAATTCATGCCTTAGGCTAGGTCATGTGTTTTAATTGACGGCGTTGTCCTAGTCGTTACTTATTAAAAACACGCCCAAGGTGAGGGCGTTTCCTTTCCTTTCCTTAATTTTATTTCCCGTCGTTTGAAATTTGACGCCCTAGGGTATAGGCGTCCTTTTTAAATTAACGCCTTAGACAGAGGCGCTTCCTTTTGAATCAGCGCCTTGATAAAAGGCATAATTTTCCTCTTGATTAATGATTTACTCATTTAGGCTCTTTGTCATCTATTTACTTATCTTTTATTTTAATTTGATTTATTTAAAAATCTTGTTTTTATCAGGGTTGCTACACCCTAACTCCTTGTAAGCTTGATCTCCTATAACGAAATTTTAAGGGTAGTTGGACCTTACTATAATGAACGATATATTTTAAAGAACTTACCACAAACAATGCTTCCTTACCTTAGTTCCACGCGAGCCAAAAGTAAAGGTCACACATGTGAAACTTGGGATCTATTTATAGGGTTAACTACTGTTTTGAGGATTTGAACGATCGTTGAGTCTTAAATTAGAGTAGAGTTAATCTCTAGAGAGTTCTAGAGAATCCACCATGCCAGGTAGTTTCGATCTAAGGGGATTTGATCGCCAAAAATCCCAATTTTTCACATTTTCTCCCATTCACCGAATTTGGAGGCTTAGTAGTCATGGCGGTCGCTCGATAGACCGCTAGGCTTCATAACTTTTGAATTTTTTGATTTTTCGTATTATCTCCCTATTTATCCTCTAGTTGATGTATATATCCCATTAAATCTGTAAATGATTTAAATTATGTTTCTATTAATGGGCTTGGGTCAAAAACTATTGGAATTGGGTCTTTGGGCCTATTTGAGTTGGGCTTAGTCTTTTAGTTTTTTTTGTCTTTTTAAATGGATTAAATAAATCCTTAATTCTTCTTAATAGCCCCTTAAGCCTTTTAAAAATGCCTAATAATTATATTTTAATCCCAAAAAATTCTTAGAAAATTCTCGAGCGTTACACCCTCCCCCACTTAAAAGAATTTGATCCCCAAATTCATCATAATAAGGTTTGCTAAGGAGAATGTACTTACATTCAAATATCTCCAAAAATCTCTTGCGCATAACTTCTTCGGTTTCCCATGACGCTTCATGTGGCCATAATTTGGTCCATTGGACTTTAACCATGGGAATAGTTTTATTCCGAAGTTGATGTACTTCTCATTCAACTATTTTGATTGGTTTTTGCTCATACGTCAAATCCTTTTTAATCTTCAGGTTGTCATAGGTTATGACATGGAATAGATCAGAGACGTACCTTTTGAGCATTGAGACGTGAAATACATCATGAACTCCAGCTAATTAAGGGGGCAAAGCTATTCGATATGCGACTTCACCAACACTTTCGAGAAGTTCAAAGGGGCCAATGAATCTTGGAGTGAGCTTACCTTTGATACTAAATCTTCGAATACCTCGACCTAGAGAAACCTTACAGAATACATGGTCTCCTACTTGGAATTCTAGGTCACGCCTTCTGTTATCATTATATGATTTCTGCCTATCTTGAGCCATCTGGAGTCTCTCCCGAATAAGCTTTATCTTCTCAGTAGTATCCCTGATGATGTCGGGGCCGAGAAATTACCTTTCTCCTACTTCATTCCAACATATAGGTGAATGCCAACTTCTTCCATACAGTGTCTCGAATGTTGCCATTTGTATACTAGCTTGGTAGCTATTGTTGTTGGCGAATTCCACTAGAGGCAAGTGGTCGTGCCAACTCCCTCCAAAATCAATAGCACATGCCCTGAGCATATCCTCTACTACATAATTTATCCTTTCAGTCTGACCATCAGTTTGTGGATGGAAAGCAATGCTAAAGTTGAGTCGGGTCCCTAATGAATGCTGTAGACCCTTCCAAAATTATGATGTGAACCGAGGGTCTCGGTGAGATATAATGGTGATAGGGACACCATGTAGTTTGACAATTTCCCTCATGTATAGTGTTGCTAATACATCCATAGACCATCGACTTTTGATTGGTAGAAAATGTGTAGATTTAATCAATCGCTCTATAATCACCCATATACCATCGTGTCCACCTCTTTTCTTAGGTAAACCCATGATGAAATCCATCCCTATACTTTCTCATTTCCACTCGGGAATATCCAAGGGATGTAGTTTCCCGGCGGACTTTAAATGTTCTGCCTTTACTTGCTGACAAGTGAGGCAACGAGATACAAAGTCCGCTGCTTCTCTTTTCATATTGGGCCACCAAACATTTCTTTTTAAGTCTTGGTATATATTGGTAGCTCCAGGGTGAATAGCATACCTTGATTTATGAGCTTCTTCCATGATCAATTTCTTAGTGTCGACATGATTCGGCACACATATTCGATCTTTAAACAATAATCTTCCATCAGTTGAAATGGAGAATTTCGACCTTTGATCAATATTAGCCTCGATCTCCATCAATATGGGGTCATTTTCTTGTAATTTGACTAGATCTTCAATCAATGTAGTTTGGGACCTCATATTAGCAATTACACATCCTTCCTCTTCTTTATCCACATCAAGATTCAAACGAGCAAAATCCTCGATAAGATAAGTCATACCTTTCCTGAGGCTTGCTAGAGTTGCTATTGGTCTTCTGCTAAGAGCGTCAGCTACATCATTTGCTTTGCCTGGCTGATATTAGATAGTAAAGTCGAAGTCTTTGAGATACTCCAACCATCTGCGTTGTCTCATGTTTAATTCTTTTTGGGTGAAGAGGTATTTCAGACTTTTGTGATATAAAAATATAGTGAATTTCTCCCCATAAAGGTAGCGTCGTCAAATTTTCAAGGTGAATATAACTGTAGCTAGTTCCAGATCATGCACATGATAATTTTCTTCATGACGCTTTAACTGCCTTGATGAATAGCAAATTACCTTTTCATGTTGCATAAGAAGGCATCCCAGGTGAATGCCAGATGCATCAGTATAGACTTCAAAGCCACCGCCTGTAGACACGCCATTCTTGACGTCTCATAAGAAAGTCTCATATTACTATACGACGCCCCGCGATGGCCTACGCATTTCGAATCGCTCGAGTGCTTCCTTTTCCTGAGTCTTCTTCCGCCCTTTTCGGCATCCGGAATCGTCCCGTCACGGCATTCGAACGGCATCAACACCAGTCGAACGCATCAAGAGGTTCCGGAATCAAGAAGGGGGTCTGCCAGGCGGCCGCCGACGCCTGATCCAAGGGCCCGGGTGGGTCTTAATGGGGGCGTCCAGGCCCCTGGACGCCCCCATTATTTTGATTTATTTTATTTTTTCTTCAGGGCCCAAAATTAAATAAATAATAAAAAAAAAATAATAAATTAATGGAGGCGTCCAAGCATTTGGACGCCTCCATAAAAAGAAAATATAAAAAAACATATATATTGCCAGTTGGCATATAAAAATAAAAAAAAATTAAAAAAAATGTATATATCAATGGAGGCGTCCAGGCCCCTGGACGCCTCCATAAAAACATGTAAAGAAAAATATATAAAATGCCAGCCTTGGCATAAAAGACAAAAATAATAAAAAATAATAAACTTTTGGAGGCGTCCAGGCCCCTGGACGCCTCCATTAACTCACTCACGGGCGCCGGCCACCGAACGACGGTTTGTCGTGTGTGAAAAAAGCCAAATTTAGAGACGTCCAGCTGACTGGACGCGCCCATTTCTGAATCACGAGGCGCCGCTCACAAAACCACGCGTTGTGCCAAACCGCGTGCGGCCGTCGTCGGTTTTCGGTGGACCTGTTAGAGGCGTCCGGGACCCTGGACGCCCCCATAAAAGTATTCTAAAAAATCAATAAAAATAGAATAAAATATTATTTCGGCCCTGATGGAGGTGTCCAGGGTCCTGGACGCCTCCACCTTCCGGAACTCTATAAATAGAGGCCCACCCCCTCAGTTCTAGGGGAGCTAAGCAGTGATCCGATAGGCTGCCGCAGCCCAGAGGCTACGGAGTCATTTTTCTAACCCGTGGGTTCTTTTGTAGGTGGAGGTTCTGCCGGCTTCTCGGGTGCTCACGCTCGCGAGAGGAAGGTCGTCTTCATCCACCGCGCTTCCACGTCGTCCCCACGCTGCCGGAGCTCCGCCGGATTTCACCCTCGGCTCATCCAATAAGCCTTTTCTTCCCCTTTTTCTCCATAGTCCTTTACATTCATCATATTGCATCATCTATCCCCCTTCACAAGGGGGCCTCTTCTCTTACACTTCTTACATCCATCATCTCATTTTCCTCCTACTCGAGTCCGAGAGGGGTTTAAAAGATAACACCAACCAGGTGTGTGTCTTGCCATCATTTCGTTATTTTTATCGCAAGGATTCGAATACTACACCTCCATCTTTCTAATCCACTTGTCATTTATTTGTCGTTGTCTTGCAAGGGTACCCGAGGAAAGCCCTCTCCGTCGGCCGGCCGGAAGGAGAGGAAGAAGCAACCCGCCATCTCCCGCTCTTGAGGTAGGCGCGATCACCTTCTTATTTTGGGGTCTTTTGGCCCCTGGCGATCACATCTTATCATCGAGGCCGCGGCGAGTCACTTCCCCAATGGCCGTTTAAATTTCTGTTTCCTATATTCTCTTTATATTTTGTTATATATTCTGCTTATATCATCGAGGCCGCGGCGAGTCACTTCCCCAATGGCCGTTTAATTTTCTATTCCTATAAATCTCTTTATGCTTTGTTATATTCTGCTTATATCATCGAGGCCGCGGCGAGTCACATCCCCAATGGCCGTTTAAATTTCCGTTCTTATATTTTCTTTATATTCTGTTATATTCTGCTCATATCATCGAGGCCGCGGCGAGTCACTTCCCCAATGGCCGTTTAAATTTCTGTTCTCATATTTTCTCTATATTCTGTTATATTCTGTTCATATTCTCGAGGCCGCGGCGAGTAACTTCCCCAATGGCCGTTTCAATTCTTGTTATTTAATTTTTGCATCATTCCCGTCCCCCCGAGGTCGCGGCGAGTCACTTCCCGCTATGGCCGTTTAATCCCCATATTTTGCTATATCATACTTGTCCCGCTCGCCCCGCCGGAGCAATCTCCCGTGGTGGCCCCTTCTCTCTTTCCTCTCATTTCTGTGTTGCAGCAAACAAAACAAACAAAAAAGAAGGAGCCCGCGCGCTCTCCGCTTCTTCCTCTTCCCCGCATCCAGCTCTTCTCCGAACCGCGTGACGTCGCTCACAGATTGGCGATCACGGTGGGACCTCTACTGCTTCCTCTCGGCTACCCTCGCAAGTTCGGCACCCTCCGTGCCCCTCCATCTTGGCGCCCGCGCGCGCCCCCGTTGTGCTCACGGCAGCACTGTCAGTTGTTTGGTTGTTTGTTATTATACGTCTGTTATTTTTGTTGTTTTCCCACTCCATATATCTGTCAGCATTCCATTGCATACATCTATTCCTCCTTTCTATCTTTTTTTCATTTTTTTGAGGATCACCCTTTCCCGGTGAAGGAAGGACTCTCCGTTTGGGAATTCCTCTCAACGGACTAGAATCTCCTACACTGGGACCTCCGTAAGTCCCCGACATCGAAGAATCTCCTCTTCGTTCACTGGGCTGGTTGTACCATTGAAGTTCCCCGGAGTTAGTCATTTCGTTCGTGGTGAGACGAGAGACCCTAGCTGACACGGCGGTGAAACAAAAACAAACTAGGGTCCCCATTTTGTGTGAACTTCGGATCTCGCTAAAAATACAAAAAAAAATCATCAAAATCAAAACACAAAAAAAGGACGTAAAAGCATCCACTTGTTTGATAATCTCTGCTACCTACTTGCTAGTGTATGTTTTTGCGTTCTGGGAAAACTGTGAGCATGTCTCACGAGTCTTCTGAGGAGAACCACCCTAGTCGTGGTTTGACAGCCGACCCGCGAGTCTATGCTATGGACTCGGGTCCTTCTCATGACCCCTCGCATGAGGTGCATGTTACTGCCGGGGACACGTCCCCGCCACAGGATATCACTTCCTTACTGGGCGTCCTCGCCAACACGGAGCTTACCTCTGAACAGCTCCGGGCCTTCCAGGCCATTCTAAAGGGGAAATCTGTTTCCCCCACGCCCCAGGAGTCAACTCCGGCTATCGCACCTCTCCACGAGTCCGTGCAGGCCATTCCATCTCCTTCATTGGCGCAAGCCACCCAGTCTCCCTCGCTTCAAGGACAAGCGAGCCAACAACCTCCCTCATTCCAATTCCCGTCACAATCTCAAACTCCCGGTGTTCCTCACACACCGTTTCAGCCAGGACCAACTGTCGGTGGTCCGACAGTTCCCTCTCATTCCGGGTTTCCCCCTCAAGTCTCCAGGAGACAGTTTCTCCCCCAATGGCAAGTGCCACCTTCACCCCCAGAGGAGCTCGCCCAATCGCTCCTCAATAGGTTCAATCGCATGGATGAGCAGTTTCAAAATCTGAGAAAGATGGTGGACGTGAAAGCCACCCCGGAGGTTGCTTTGCCAATCCTCCCTGTCATTCATCTTCCTCCTTCCGAAATGCCCACGTACCGCAGATACAACGGTACCGGCAACCCCTTCATTCACCTCAAGGACTTCATGTATGAGTCCTCCTACTGGCAAAATGATCAGAGGTCCCTGGCGTACCTCTTTCGGAGATCATTGGATGGTCCCGCGCTTGAGTGGTTCTATTCTCTGGAGCCCCGCGAGGCCGAGAATTTTGAAGTAGTTCAGAGAAGGTTCTTGCAGAAATATAGGGATAGGGTCGGTCCCTCACTCTCCATTACCGACCTAGTGGCCGAAAAGATGAAACCCGACGAGGATTTTGTCCGATATGCTGATAGATGGAGGTCTCTGGCGGAGAGAATAAGGGATACCCTCTCCGAGCCCGAACAAGTGAAAATGATTGTGTCTAATGCAACCCCACAGTTCAGACATGTCCTGGCCATGAATAAACTGACTACAATGGAGGAACTCTACGAAAGGGCCCGGTACATCCAAACCCAGCTAAAAGACTCCCCCATCATGAATATGTTTGAGTCGCCGAAGCCCAAAGTGGTCAGAAAGACAGGCGCTGGTGTCCCGGGCGGAGCCACAGAAGGGGTCGTGACAAATGAGCAGGTCAGTGCGGTCAACAATGCCAACTATGCAGTCAACCCAAGGCCTCCACAAATGCCCCGACTACCCCTTCAACCAGGTCCTTTCCCTCTCCGTCCTCCACCCCAAAATAATCCACCCCAGGATAATATGCCTCCATTACGCCAACCCCAGCAACAACAACCACAACCTCAGCAACAACAAACACCGCTTCAGTACAACCAAGTTCCACCTCCAGGGAACTATGGTCCCCAACAGCAACAAAGGAGGCCGCTCGGTCCCAAGAGAGCCTACTATCCACCATTGCCAGAAACTTTAACAGACATTTTTAATGCCCTCATGGCATCAAACCAACTCGCCTTACCCAGAGAAAGGCTCATGTGGCCCCCCAATGTTGATACCTCCAAATACTGTGTTTACCACAGGCAGCCGGGACACACAGTAGATTACTGCTTCCATTTCAAAGATTACATACATGATATGAACGATGAACATCAAATAGATTGGGATGAGATGAGACGGTACGTCGCGGCTCTCAAGGCTAGGAGACCTCCTCAGAGGCCACAGCAGCAGTTACAACAGCAACAGCAACAGCAACCACAACAACAACAGCAGCCTCAGCAGGCCCCACAACAACAGCCCGACATGGGCATAATTCAGAATCCACTACCGGAGCACCAACAGCCCAATCATCAGGTTAACCCCATCTCCTCCTTCCCGGAAGTCGGGAGAGAGCAGGTGTGGCACCAGGAAAGTACCTCCATTCTTTATACCTCCAACCCTATCGTCATGCAACCCCCTCACCTTGCCCGGGTAGCACCTCTCTCTCATCAACCCGCATCGGTATCGCCTTCGCCATTTCCACTACCATTACGCC